>CAJNRD030001119.1:9950956-10009077 GCA_905319865.3 Cotesia congregata
ATCAAGAGCTTTTATTTGAGTACCCACTTGCATTTTTGATATATTTTTCATATATACATGTATATAATAATATATAATATATATAAATATATGAAAAATTGATGTGGGTATTCAAATGAAAGGTCTCGATGAGCGTAACATCGGGATGAGCTTAGATCTTTAAAAATATCATTAGTTGACAAGATACAATATCATTTCTTAATTATTGACATTTTTAAAGATATAAACTCATTTTGAAGTTCCACTCATCAAGACCTTTCATTTGAGTACCCACATGGCAATTTTTATATATTTTATATATATGATATTTGTGGAATATATAAATATATAAAATATATGAAAAATGTCATGTGGGTACTCAAATGAAAGGTTTTGATGAGTGTAACATCAAAATGAGTTTATATCTTTAAAAATGTCAATAGTTCACCAGATACAAGGTCATTTCTTAATTATGTATCTAGAGATAATTTTCGAATGCAGCCTAAATACTTATATAAATTGACTATTGGTGAGAATGATTTTAGTATAATTAATTATTAACATTAATTTAGCAGATGTTTAATAATTTTTTAAATAAATAAATTAAAAAAAAAAAAATTTTTTTCATAATTTTTTGTAAAAAAAAAATTAAAAAAGTGATCGCTTACTTTTAATGTCATTTATTAATTATGAAATATTTTATAATTTTATTATTTACACTGAACTTTGTCCGATTTTAAAAAATGACTCACCATCATCTTCTTCTTCTTTTCCAACTGACCACCTCCGTCATTTTCTTCTTAATTTTTTGCCTATTATATAAATAAAATAAAAATAAATATTAATGGTGCAATTAAAACGTCTGATGAATGTATAAATAAATAAATATAAAGATGAGTTGTAAAAAAATAAAATAAAAAAAAAAATGTCAAGTTGAGATAAAAGTTTTGTAGGCATAAGATTTAACTTTAAAGTTTGCAAAGAGGTTAGTTGTTTGGATTTTTTGTAACCGTATGGAGCTTGAAATGATTCAATTGATTTCTTCACTGTATTTTCATATTTTTACTTTAAAATATTCAAATATTGTTAGGTAGAAAAAGTTAGTGGATAAAATCCCGGAGAAAATGATGGTGTGAGGTAAAAAAATGAAATACAAGAGAAGAAAAAATATAAAAACAACTTGAAGCCTTTAAAAGTATTAGTCTTTAGTGGAGATAAGAACCTGCGAGGAATATCGATGTACTTACCTACGGAGAAGTTCTTTCAGATCATTGTAGATTGTGGATTGTTATATGTACCAGTTGCGGTGTTAGTTGGTCAGCGATCGGAGGTGAGAGGTAGTGTGCGACTGAGTTAAGTCTCGTAAGATGACGCCACGTCCACTAAGTCAATTCTGATTTCGTTTAAAAGTTTTCCTTGTTATTGTTCTTGTGTGTTATATCTAATAGATTGTTTGATAGAATTTTGTACTTAAGTTATTTTTTTTTAGGTAAGTATTGACATTTATATTATTGCTTGAAATTTATCAAATTTTATGATTCTTAAGTCAGCTGTCATTTTTTTTTTATTTTTATAAAAAGTCAATTGCAATAAAAAAAATGTTTTTAAAAATTTTTACTTGTAATTTTTTTTTTATTTTCACATCTAGAATTTTTTATGAAAATTAAAATCAGATATTTAATAATTTTTTAAATTTTTTTGAGAAATAAAAAAAAAATTGACATGTAAAAATTGTAAAAAATTAAAAATGCAATTTTTTAAAAATAATTTTTTGGATGAAATGTTTTTGTTAAATAAAATCTAAAAATTGTGATTGCTAACTTTAATTTTTTTTTTTAGAAGGAAGAAACATATTTTTGGGTGATTGAAAATTTTCCAGATTATGAATAAAATTGTGGTAAGTTTTTAATTGTACTTTTAATTGAAATTATTTTTTATAAAAAAAACTAAGTGTTAAAGATAACTTGAAAAATTTTGAGGTTATGAAAATAAAAATGAGATTACTTTTTTATTATTCAAAAGAAAAGTAAAATAATTTTAAGGTAAATCGTGGTGTGGTAGCAATTATAATTCTACTATGGTGTAGATTGAAAAAAAAAATTGCTTGGAATTTTTGTTAATTAATAGGGAGTAAAAATTAGGGATATAAAATTTGAAGTGGGAATTATTATTCAAAATGGCGGATTTTGGGGTTAACAATAATTAAATATTTAGATTTTGGCGGAAAAATTTTAAGGTTAGTAATAAAAATATAAATTGATCGAAAAAGTGTCAAAGATTTTTAAACTTTGTTAAATAATTAATTAAAGAACTGAGAAGTAATTTGAAGTTGACTGAAAAAAATTTACTAATTATTTGTAATTACTATTTAAATTTTTGAATTTCAACTACAATTTACTTTTGAAAAATAAGGGTAATTAATTTTCAAGTAAGTAATGAAGAAATAATAATACTAATAGATTGCAGAAAAAAAAAATTAACAATAACATTTTTTCAGAAAGAAAAATGACCATTTTTTTAATTTTATTTAACAAAAAAATTAGTTCTAAAAAATTATTTAAAAAAAATTGAATTTTTAATTTTTTTTAATTTCTACATGTCAATTTTTTTATAATTTTTTTGCACTAATTTATTTGATATAAAAATTATTAAAATTAAATAAATATCTTCTAAATAAATTAATTATTTTAAATAAGATCAAAGTTATCAGTCACTTAATAATTTTTTTTCGACAAACAAATTTGTTCTAAAAAATTATTTAAATAAAAATTGCATTTTTAATTTTTTTAAATTTCAACGTTAATTTTTTTTTCTAATTTTTTTTCATAATTTATTTGATATAAAAATTGAATTAATATCTGCTAAATAAATTAATTTTTTAAGTAAAATCAAAGTTATCTATTTGATAATTTTTTTTCAACAAAAAAATTTGTTCTAAAAAATTATTTTTAATTTTTTAAAATTTCTACATGTCAATTTTTTTTTCTAATTTTTTTGATATAAAAATTATTAAAATTGAATAAATAATATCTGCTAAATAAATAAATTTTTTAAATAACATTAAAGTTATCCACTTGATAATTTTTTTTCAACAAAAAAATTTCGAATTGATTTCTTAAAAATATTCTAAAAATGATTAAAAGTATCTGCTCTTATAATTTTCATAAAAAGAAATTCCTCATCACTAAACAACAATCTAAAGAAACAAAAATGAAATAATTGAAACAGTCGCAATAGTTTATACTAGCATAGAAAGGCAAAGTGTCCATTTAGGTAAGAAGGACTTAAGTATAAATGGACATGTTTAGCTGGAGTTTAAAGGGGGTTGTTGTGTTGTGGTGTATAGGTGATTCTGGTGGGTAGTGTTGAGTATGGGCCATACACCCTCACATCCAGGGGATCCATTCGAGACTAGAGACTCGTAATGACGCCCTGAATCAATATGTGAGCCACTGAGACTGAGATATGCATACGAACTAAGACAAGCAAGAAAGACCGGTGGTGGTGCGTCCGCCACGTCTGAATGCCAAGACAGCTCTACTTCTCTACTCGTTGGGTACAAGTTTTACTGGAGCGAGCAGGAGAAAGAACAAAAACAAGAACAAGATGAGGATAGGTAGTCTTGGTCGTAGTGGTAGTAGGTAGTAGGTAGTAGGTAGGGTGCCCACCTTATTCTGGGGAGAAATTAAAGACGAGGCAGGCACAAAAATAACGACCCGCGAGCGTACTCAGTCTTTCTCTTCACCCCTCCTTCATTCCATCCCTTCATCACTCCTTTTTTATCCGCTTCCACTTCTTCTTCTTCTTCTTCTTCCGCTCTTTCTTCTTCTTTCCCAGCATTTTCTTCTTCTTTGCTCCGACTCGTTTCTCCAAGGAGAAATGAAGCGACCAAGGGTGAGTAAAACAGGCGGTTGGGAGGTAAGACGTTGCCTGCGAGATGAGACGAGCAACCAAGTAGACAGGGTGGTTGCTTTGCTTTTACTTATACTGCTTCTTTTTTACTATATACACTTTTGTACATCTATATGTATATATATTCCGTGTGCAGTGGTTAGAGAAGAGGTATAATCTCCTACACGCCATAAAACCCGCGGGCATAAAAAAAACCCCTAGGCGAATCGGATTTCGTGGCACTCTCTACCCTTTTATATCTACCTACACACAATCCCTCGTGCGTATCTGTGTCATTTTGTAATTAATCGTCATTGATTTTACATACTTTTATTTAGTCGGGTAGAAGGATTTTTTAAATATTAATTATTTTATTTATTTGAAGACAATTCAATAAATTCATCTTTATTTAGAGTTTGAATTTTTTTATTAATTAATTATTAATAACAATATTATTGATTACAATTTTATAAAATTAATTATGATTTTTTATTTCTCTATATTTGGTATTAATTTTAGATTAAAAAATAATTTTGAACAAATTTTTTGTAAAAATTCTCTTTTAAATTCCAAATATATTTGATATATATCAAAATAAAAAATCTTGAAATTGATCTTTGTAAGATGAAAATGAGTTTGTTTTTTTAAATAAAATTAAATTTTATAAAAATTTTTGAATTTGACTTTTTCTAAAAATTTTGACTTTTTATTAACA
Source organism: Cotesia congregata (assembly GCA_905319865.3). Taxonomy (NCBI): domain Eukaryota; kingdom Metazoa; phylum Arthropoda; class Insecta; order Hymenoptera; family Braconidae; genus Cotesia; species Cotesia congregata. Next base: position 9,955,542 of record CAJNRD030001119.1, read on the forward strand.
ATTTAAAAATAATAGATTAATTTTTTTAATTGATTTATAAAAATTATACACTGATAGGATTTTTTTAACTATTAAGTAATTATTTTATTTATTTGAAGACAATTCAACAAATTAATCTATATTTAGATTTTAGATTATATATTTATTTATGCCAAAGCCTGCTGGCCAAATGGCAAGTAAAAATAAAAAATACAATTAATTCTAAATTAAAAATATTAATAACAATAATTTTACAGATATTATAACCACTCTGATTACAATTTTATGAAATTAATTATGATTTTTTATTCTTCTATATTTGGTAATAATTTTAGATTAAAAAATAATTTTGAACAAACTTTTTGTGAAAATTAAAAAAATTCTCTTAAATTACAAATATCAAAATAAAAAATCTTAAAATTGATCTTTGTAAGATAAAAAAAATTTTTTTTTGACACAAAAAATTTCACTTATTCCAACAAAGTTCTCTTGCTTTAAGAAATACGTATCTTGATCCAAGAAAATTTATTTAAGTAAAATACTAAATTTTATCACAGTTCATAATTATCTTTTATATTTTTAAATATTAAATTAATATATTTAATTACATTTAATAAATAATTTATTAACTTTAAATAAATATTTATTAAATTATATGATGTTAAAAAATATCATTTATTAACAGTTAATAAAGTTTATAAAATATAACCAAATCCTTCTATCAGTGTAGACTCATACACGTTTTTTATTTATACACACGTATATTAAAATTAAAGATTTATTTAAATGAATGTACGGATGTATGTGAGCAGGGGTTGATTTTTCGACATGCATGCACGCAACCCTGTCCCAGTCTTTAAGTCGCTTAGATACAGCATATAGGTATAATGTATTTGTAGCTACATGTATTTATATGTTGCCAGACTACGGTAGACTCGTACGATAGACTATTTTATGATAATATCATTGTCGAAACTCGATACCACAAGATATACCCGATTGTCTTCCGAGGAAATTTGCATTTACATGCACTGAGATTCTACGGCCTATCTTTTGCTATCGTTGTTATTTCTAACGTTCTATTGACTGTAATCATACATCTTAACATTTTTAAATTATACTTTTTATTGCTACTATTTATTGTCAGTTTTTTAGAATGTTGGTTTAGGCTTGAGGGTCTTTTTACAGGAAATTTATTTGTTTAGTTTCTTTATTTTAAATTATTTTATTAATTTATTCAAAAATTTTTCATAATAATTTATTACAAAAAATTAAAATCATAAGCTATATTCGAAAATTTGTTTAAATATTTAAACTTAAAAAAAGTTATTTAAGAATTTTTTTCGTTAATACTTATTACAATTAATTTAATTAATAGTTTACTAGCAGCATTATTAAGTAATGAATTTTGTTAAATTGCACTTTTTTAACTATTGACGTTTTTAAAAATATAAACTCATTCCGATGTAACACTCATCAAGAGCTATCATTTGAGTACCCACATGCATTTTCATATATTTTTCATATATACATATATATAATATATATAAATATATAAAATATATGAAAAATTGATGTGGGTACTCCAATGAAATGTCTTGATAAGTGTAACATTGGGGTGAGCTTATATTTAAAAAAATGTCAATAGTTCACAATTTTGATATATTTGTCATATATACATACATAATAACTTGTTAAATTGACCTGTACTTCCTTAATTATTGACTTTTTCAAAGATATAAGCTCATCCTGACGTTACACTCATCAAGAGCTTTCAATTGAGTACCCACATGAATTTTTGATATATTTTACATATATACATTTATATAATATATATAAATATATGAAAAATTCATGTGGGTACTTAAATGAAAGATCGTGATGAGTATAACATCGGGATGAGCTTATATTTTTAAAAATGTCAATATTTCACAATTTTGATATATTTCCATATATACATATACATAATAAATATAAATATATGAAAAATTGATGTGGGTACTCAAATGAAAGGTCTTGAAGAGTGTATTAACATCGGGATGAGCTTATATCCTAAAAAATTTCACTAGTTCACAAGATACAAGGTCATTTCTTAATTATGAATTGACAAATTTCTTTAATAGTAGGTATAGATTAAAAAAAATCATAGCTATAATTGTTAAAATATTTTTAATAAAAAATTAATTTATAAATATTTAAAAAAATTAGAATCATAATTAAATTTTCTAAAAAAGATCTAACTGATAAAAAAAAACCTCTATTAATAACACTTAAAAAAAAAATGACATAGAATTATTAAAAATGACCAGTTACAATTAATAATATATAATATCCAAGTGACTAAAATACCAAAATGTCAATATTAATAATAAACGACTGTTTTAAAAATCACTTAAGTTAACCTCACGCAATAATTACATTTACATTAAACCCTCAGGCTTCATATACGACATACGTCGTGTTAATTAATCTCTCCCCCATGCGCCTTAAAAATCGATTGCCTGTTAGTGTGTCTGTGTGTTGGATATAGCGAAGAATATATATGTAGATCTAGCGTATATTGTTGACTCATATACATCTACATATAGAAATTTATAATACATAAATATTTAGCTGTTGTTGTAAAACGGACGAGTGAGTTGTGAGAGTGCGTGGTATGAAGCCACGGTACCGGCGACTTAACTTGTACTCAAGACAGAAAGAGAAAATAGTTAAGATAAAAAAGGATAAGAAATAGTTTGAGAGAAAGAGCCTTGTGAGGGTGGACTGGTTGTAGCTGAAGAGGGCTGAGTACCACCCGTCTACCTCTCGGGGTGGAGGTTCTCATTAAGCAGCCACCGCCACACGCCGGGGCTCAAATAAGAATACCAGCAAGAAGAAATAAGAACAAGAACAAGAAGAATAAGAAATAAGAATAAGAAACTGAAGACGCTGAAGAAGAAGATGAGGATGATGAATAAGAAGGAGGGCAGCAAGGGACTGAGGTCCTCGGAGGATACAAGGGGGAAGGAGGAGAGACGATAACGGTGTGGGGAGTGTAAAATTATCAGGATGAGGATCCAGGGTATGAGGGTACGTGGCAATATGGCCGCCGTTGATGAGTGATGCTCGTAACCCTTACTGCTGTCTTCTTCATCTTTTCTGGCACCCTCCCACCTCCTTATCACCCTGCTTACCAGCCTTTGCTTGCCTCTGGCCACCCTCACCACCCGACGGATCACCGCTACTCGTTCCAGCTACTTCTTACGGGATCTCCTCTTATACACGCACCCCTCTGAATTATTCACGCGCGCCTTCCAGCATTTTTCCACAATCCCTCTACACACCAATGCTCACAACCACTCCGTTTATGTATGTGAGTATTATTTTGATTTTTAACCACTGCTTTTACCTCCAAGACTTATTTTTTAATTTTAGAAATTATTTTTATTTTTAAGAAAATGATTTTTTTTTTTAAGATTTAATTTTTATGGACATAAAAAAATTTTATTAGTAAATATATAGAGTAATTAAATATTTATAAATTAACAATATGGTTGGCCGATAAATATTATTATAGGTGTAAAAAATTTTAAATTAAATATATGAATGCTCATTAGCTAATTGTCTGACCCTAGGTTTATGGAAAGATATATAATTTTTTTTTTAGTGCTAGTTTTAATAGAATTGCATAATTATTCAAGGAAACATTTTTTTTTTTTTTATAAAGTATTTAGTAATTATTTTATAGTAAAGTTTAGAGAATTTTTTTTGTTTTATAGTTCTTGATGAAGAATTTAAAGAAAGTTATGCATGAAAAATTGTATAAAATTCATATTTGATAATATCAGGTCTTCAATAATGAAAATTCAGGATGTTGAGACTAAATATGCTTTTATTTTTTATTCTATAATATTTATTTATTCTGCTAAAAAATGAACATTAATTTCTGAATATTAATTATTGTATAAAATTTTTGACGAGTATTTTAGTAACAATTTAGTTTTTTGTGTAAAAAAATTTTCTTAGTACAAATATTTCTATATTAAAAATTTTTTTCTATTAATTAAACACCTTTTAATTAATAAAATTAATTAATAATTATTAAAAAAAAAATAAAACAATCGAGAAGTTTTTATAAATAACAATTATTTAGAAAAAATTCTAAGTTTAAATAATTCTTCTTTAAAAATTATTTTTAAAGTTATTAATCAATTATCTTTTGATTAATAAAATTAATTAATTATTATTGAAAAAATAAAACAATCAAGAAGTTCTAAAAATTATTTTTTAAACCATTAATCTATTACCTTTTAATCAATAAAATTAAATTTTCATATCATTCTAACCAACAGTCAATTAATGAAAACAAATTAATTAATGATATGAAAACAAATATTTAAGCTGCATTCGAAAATACACTATCTCTAGGTAAATAATTAAGAAATGTCCTTGTATCTTGTGAATTATGTTGAGTGTAACATCGAGGATGAGCTTATATCTATAAATATATATTATAAATATGTATATATGAAAAATATATCAAAATTGTGAACTATTGACATTTTCAAAGATATAAGCTCATCCTGACATTACACTCATCGAGACTTTTCATTTGAGTACCCACATCAATTTTTCATATATTTCATATGTTTATATATATTATATATATGTAAATATGAAAAATATATCAAAAATGCATGTGGGTACTCAAATGAAAGCTCTCGATGAGTGTAACATCGGGATGAGCTTATATATTTAAAATGTATATCATATATATTAATATATAAAAAATATATCAAAAATGCATGTGGGTACTCAAATGAAAGCTCTTGATGAGTATAACATCGGGATGAGCTTATATCTTCAAAATCTTCAATAATTAAGAAAGTACAGTGCAATTTAACAAAAATCAAATTTATTTATTTATAGTTCATAGGTCACAGCAGTCACATAGTGACTGCATAGTTGCTAGTTAAAATAAAATAAAATAAATTTTAGTAAACAATTAAAGTAGTTTATCTGCCTAATAAATTCGAATTATACTTCATTGCAGAATACAGTTGTTGTAAGACGGACAACGGGGTGGCGGGAGTGCGAACAGAGGGGAATGTAAATTAGAAACTGCTGTACTGGGCAAGGAATGGAACCCAATAGAATATACTATATATACCCTCGTATCAAGGAATATCTGTAAGAGCGAGAGAGAATAAGGAGGAATGGAAGAAAAGCGTGGAGGTACCGGCTACAGGGTGAAGACGTCCTAGCTATAGCTATATATTATCCATCCCTATAAGTATAGGTGAGTTAGGGAGTATAAAGGAGTAAGGGAGTAGGGTAAGGGTAAGGTGACTCGAGGGGCTGAAGGAGCTTATGTAACTTGCCCGTTGTTTGTGTCTTTATGTATGCGTGTATAGTCCGCTTTATCTTTACTCGTCTACCTTATACCTTTCCACCGTATGAACTAATACATACATGAACAATTACAGATATATATATATATATATATATATATATATATATATATATGTAACGGTCTACTCGCGGGCCGGCTTTGTCTTTGTCCCTTTCCCGACAAACTTTACTGCAGCTAGCAGTCTTGGTCCCGACTCGACTCAACTCAACTCAACTCAACTCGACTCGACTCGACTCCTTGCCAGGGTGAGTGGGTGAATGTGTGGGTGTGTGGATGGATGGGTGGGCCTGTGGGTGGATGGGTGGTGGGTAGTGGGCGGATGGGTGGGTAGTGGGTGGTGCATACTGTAACAGGAATAGAACGTTGCGTGTCACGCGGCCGGTGTCCATAAATACATACACGATTGGGAGCGGCAGTGAGTGTGCATGTATCGATTGCCGGCCACCCCTTCTATTCTGTTTCTGTACTAAGTAAAGAGCCAAGTCTTACGTCTCATCCCTCTTCTCCCTGGCTCGAACAACCTCCTAGGTCCTATCCCTATCCCGCTTTTCTTGAGCGTCCTTGCTCCTTACTTCTTGCCCCTAGCCCGGAGTAATTATTGTGCCCGGTGGTCTCCAGACTACTCATGTGTGTTGAGGAAACCTGGTGGGGGCTACCACCCACTTTCTAGACCCAGGACACACCACCACTAATAAGAGTAACGAGGATATTGCTCCACTTGAAGCTTTCTTCAGAGACAGCACGTTAAGACCCGGCTCGGAGTCACGAGTTCTGTTTCTACTGATAGTTATTCGGTGATATTTTAGTCGAGCTCTTTAAGTCATTCAGCGGCTGCTGGGTTAAATCTTCTAGGGGATGCTATTGTTGATTATTTTTAGACGTTCTTTTAATTTAAAATTATTTTAGTTTTGTATTGTAATTTAGAAATTAATTGCTTCTAATTTTATTGGTATATTAACTAAGGTGAAAGATCCAGTTGTTGATACTGGCCTAGTTTGACACTTGCTATTTTATTCTAATTAAAAAAATTGAGTCCAAAAATCAATTTTTTAAAAATTTATAATTCATTTATTATGATAAGTATTTAGGCTGTAATCGGAAATGCTCTGATACATAATTAAGAAATTAGCTTGTATCTTGTGAAAATTTGACATTTTTAAAGATATAAGCTCATCCCGATGTTACACTCCTCAAGACCTTTCATTTGAGTACCCACATCAATTTTTCATATATTTTATATATTTATATATATTATATATATGAATATATGAAAAATATATCAAAAATGCATATGGGTACTCAAATGAAAGCTCTTGATGAATGTAATATCAAGACGAGCTTATATCTTTATAAATGTCAATATTAAAGAAAGTACAGTGTAATTTAACAATTTAAGAAACGACCTTGTATCTCGTGAAATATTGATATTTTTAAAGATATAAGCTCACTCCGACATTATACTCATCGAGACCTTTCATTTGAGTATCCACATGCATTTTGATATATTTATCATATATATAATATATATAAATATATGAAAAATTGATCTGGGTACTTAAATTAAAGGTATCAATGAGTGTAACATTAGGATGAGCTTATATCTTTAAAAACGTCAATATTTAAGAAAGTACAGTGCAATTTAACAAAAGTCATTATTTAATAAAGCAAAATTTTACATGGTGACTGCAAGGTTGCTAGTATTTATTAATTTATTTGAGTTGATTTTTTTTTCTAATTAAAATACAATTGCAAGTGTTAATAACTAGGCCAGTGTCAATAACTGGGTCTTTTACTTTATTTGAGGCATAATTTCATAATTTCTTTTCTTAAATAATTTAGCAGAAAAGAAAAACTAATTTGACAATTTAGAATATATCTTTAATTTTTAAAAAAGTCAATTTATCAAAAAATTATAAGACTTCTTTTTTGTGGAGTGTTTAATTTCTCATAAAAAGTATAAATTACATTTTGCAGTCAGTTGCTTGTAAAGAGAGATATAAAATTGCAAATTTTAAAAAAAATTTAATCTATAATAGCCGTCTTTAATTTTCAACAATTTTCTTGATTATATTTTTTATTTTTATAAATTAAAATAGATATTTTAATAATTCTTTTAATTAATTACTAGACAATATTTTATATTCACAAAAATTTTTTGAATTTTTATCTCATACTTTTTTAGAAGCTAAAAAAATCATTATTTGTAAAAAAAAAGACCTTGAAATTAAAATTCAGTCACTAATATTTATATATAAATTTTTAAATTAATCAATTAAAAAATTTCTCCAAAAATTATTTTTAAAAAATTGCAATTAAACTTTTTGAGAATTTTTAAAGATGTAATTTTAAAAATAAATTTTCCTTTCTATAATTTATTAAAAATGTTTCTTAATAAAATTTATGTATAAAAATAAAAAAAGTGTAAAAATCTAAGATTTAATGACATGATTGTGTTTCAGCCTGGGAGTAAAATTGGTAAGCGGAAGGCAGCCGGACTTTGGAGAATGACGAGAGGGTTGAAGACCAGCATCCACTAGTAGGACTAGGTAGACATATATATACCAAGAGTAGTCTTACTCTAGCTGGTCTTGAGTTTCTCTGTAGTCTAGTCCAAGAACATTGAGAACCCACCCTCCAGTCTCCAGTCTCTTCTAGCGAGGACCGAGAACCTCATGGAGACTGAAGCTGAAAGGACGAAGGACCGAGAGTCCGGCGAGCAGCAACCACAAGTCAACTTTGTCTCTCTCAGGTCCTGGCGAGGACTTGGGGATGGTGGTTGTCTCTCCTTAGGCAATCAACCCTTCGTCTTACTGCATTACTGACCGTCTTGCGTACTCTTGTGCTCCAAGTACACATCTACAACAGAGAACAGAGTTAGGTCTAGTGTTATGTGTATAGATGCTCCTGTGCTGACTTTACGCTATATACATTAACTGTCGAGCGTAAAGAGTGCCCCCAGCTGAAATCGATTACCTACCTACCGAGATAATTAATTACCAAAGGGCCAGACCGAAAATGCCGGCCTAGAGCCTGGAACTTGTTGAGTCGGTTACGGAAAAATTTTATTAAATGTTGGGACAAGCCGAGGCAGCTTGGTGATTTTTTTTATTTTTTTTTTAATAGCTAAGTTTATTTTTATCTTTAAACTTTAAGGTTTTTTTGGTCAAGGAACATCAAAGGATTAGATGAGTAAAGATGTTAGTTTGTAGATTTATCGAAATTCTAGAGTGTTACCGGCTTCAAAGGTGATAATCTCGGCTTCCTATCTTTCCGCAAGTCTTTAAAAAACTCTTGCTAAGAGTCGAGGTAAAATCCGCTCGGATGAGAGTAAAGACTTTTGGTAAAAGAATCCCGTTCAATTGAGTCCTGGATAACGATAGGTCAATATCAATCTTTAATGCAAATTGCTTAGGTAGTTTATTTTGTTTTTTTTTTTTTAAGAGTTTTTAAATATTTGTTTGAGGTTTGAATTTTTTACACTGAAAAAATAAAGGAAATTCTTGTGACAAGAAATTTTAAACAATTTTATTTGTTAGCTGAAGAAATAATAATTTTTTTTATTGAATAATTTTTGTAAATTTGAAAAAAAAGTGTTTAGATATTTCGATAATTTTTAGCCAAAATTTTCCCACTTAAGAAAATTATTTTGCTTTGTTAAATAATGACTTTGGTTAAATTACACTGTACTTTTTTAACTATTGATGTTCTTTGGTTGTGCTTTGTAAGTATTAATGATAGTTAATTATTGGATTATTATAAAAAAAATTTAATAGAAATTTTTAAAAAATTATCAATTTTTTTTTATCTCAACATACATTATTAAGAAATGAAACTGTATCATGTGAAATATTGACATTTTTTAAGATATAAGCTCATCTTGATGTTATACTCGTCGAGACTTTTCATTTGAGTACCCACATGGAATTTGATATAATATATATATATATATGGTATTCGTGAAATATATAAATATATAAAATATATGAAAAATTGATGTGGGTACTCAAATGAAAGGTCTCGATGAGTGTAAAGTCGGGGTGAGCTTATATCTATAAAAATGTCAATAGTTCACGAGATACAAGGTCATTTATTTAATTATGTATCTAGAGATATAAATTGAATATCAGTGAGAATGTTTTCTTATTCTCTTAATAATACAGATTATTTATTATAATTATTACTTACAATAATTCTACTAGACTTATTATTTGTTATTCATGTTCGTTATCAAGTTATATATTTAATTTGTAACACGTAAAAAAGTTTATTTTTGTTAACGCTGGATGTTGATATTCATGAGTAGAAGAAGCAAATAGTTTGGTTTGGCACCGGCGAAACCACGCATTTCGCTTGTACCTCGTTATCATATCCCCCGGAATTTATATACATCGTTATATACATTGTTATACTTTCCACACAATACTTTTTTCACGTAACGATGGATAATTTTATATTTAAATGTACATACATCGTCAATTTTTACAAACTTCAATAGTTATTAATTAAATTCGATCATTTAAAATTTTTTAATTAATTTACATTTCGTACATCGATGAAAACTTTTCCTCAAAAGCTTGTTCATTTTTTTCTTTTTTTTTTTTAGTATCGACAAAAAAGTCATTTTAGAGATCAAAGTTTAAACTTTTAATGGCGAAATTCACTTGAGGTTTAAAGAATATAAAATTCTCTTTCTTCAAAGTTACTATTTTTAATTCTTAAAAATTAAATTTTTTAACAAATAAATTATAAAAAAAAATTCATCTACTTATGTAATATCGGGATGAGCTTATATCTTTAAAATATATGAAAAATATATCAAAATTGTGAACTATTTATATTTTTAAGATCATACCAATGTTACACTCATCAAGACCTTTCATTTGAGCACCCACATCAATTTTTCATATATATATATATGAAAAATATATCAAAAATGCATGTGGGTATTCAAATGAAAGCTCTCAACGAGTGTAACATCGGGATGAGCTTATATCTTTAAAATTGTCAATATTTAAGAAAGTACAGTGCAATTTAACAAAAGTCATTACTTAATAATGCAAAATTTTATTTATTTATAGTTCACAAGTCACATAGTGACTGCAAGTTGCTAGTATGTAATAATTTATAATATCTATAAAAAATGTTGTTTGTAAACGAAAAAGAATTTAATGTCAATAATTGGCGCGTGGCCGAAGTAATTAACTTTTTATTGTGTTTAGACCCGAGTAATCCGTTTTCTGTCTCGGTTGCGCTGGTGCTGAGACAGGCGAAGATCAGCGAAGTGAAGAGAGAGAATGAAAACCGATGAGGGAGAAGATGATAAAAAAGAAGAAAAAAGGCGAGTCGAGCAACGTGGCCAGTACCATGACCAGCGCAATCTCGTTGGTCAGTTCTCACTTTTATTTTTATAAACCTTTACTTTTTATTTTTTTTTTCAGTTCCTTTTTTTTTATACCCGTACTTTCTCACACCCGATTTCTTTGCATATTACAAGTTGTAATTACGGCTAATGTGGACGAAAAACCTGTTTCGGTACAACTGTGTGAGGAGATTGAGATAAATTAGATGCTGAGGAAGACGATGTACAAGAAGAAGAAGAAGAAGAAGAAGAAGAAGTTGAACTTTGAAACTCGTGACCAGGAGGAGGATCAAACGGAGGGCTATAAAATCAAGCAACCCTTCTCATGTCCAAACTTGTAATCATGCTTTTGTAAAGGGTAAGCTCTCATTAAATTTATTTTTACGGTTATTATTTGTACTGCTAATTGTTATTTTATTATTTATTATCATTTGTGATTTTTTTATTTCAGATTTTCTTTTTTTTTTTTTATTTAATATAAAATAATTATTTTAAAAACTTGTAAATTATAAATTAGTTTAAAAATTAAAAAAGAAAAAAATTTTTTTTAATTTTCAACTTAGAAAAAATTTTTTTTTTAATTTCTTTGAAGAAATAAAAAATTTTTATTAATGTTTTATTTTACAAAAAAAGTTCAAAAGTTTCTTCAAAATTTTCAATTTTTTTTTAATATAAAAAAGTTATTTTAAAAACTTGTAAATTATAAATTAGTTTAAAAATTAAAAAAACGTTTTTTAATTTTTAATTTAAAAGAAACTTTTTTTTTTAATTTTATTATTTTTGTATTTCTTCTTTGAAGAAATAAAAAATTTTTATTAATTTTTTATTAAAAAAAAAAAAAGCTCAAAAATTATTTTCAAAATTTAAAAATTTTCGCGCTTCGAAAGTTTTCCGACAGGTGGCGCGCGCACTCAAGACGGCAGTTACTGAAGAAGACGGAACTCGGCAGAAAGCAGAGTGCTGAGGTAATTAATTGTTGTTTAATTGTTTTAGAATGTTATTATTCATCTCTGTGGGATAATTTGACATTTAAGACAGTAATTATCTAGTAATTGTTGACTATCGTGATTTCTAAAGAGCATCGCTGATTGAGAGATTGTTTTATACATAAGTACTAAGTGATTTTTTTTTTTAAACTAGTTTCGGGTTTTTTGACATTTTTAAGTTTTGTGAAGTGTGTAAAAGTGAGTGTAAGTGTTTATTTGTGGTGAAGTGAGAAAAATTTGGGAAAAAAGTGTTTAAATACGCAGTCGCACAAGAAGCTAACGCGCATGCGCAGATTAAAATCTGCGACGCAAAATGGCGGGTATGATTGCGCAGTTTTAGTCAGTTGGAGGTTGTTTGAAGTATTGTTGAAGAAAATAAGTGATGTAAGTATAAAATAATTTTAATTATTAATAAAAATTAATTTATTAATTTAATAATTTTTATTTTTTAGAGTGTTTTTTAATTTGTGTCATTTGAAGACTTGTCCTCATTTTTTGACCGCAGGGAAAAGTTTGATGGTAAGTTCTAGAAAGTTTTAATCTATAATTGATAAATCTTTTTTGCATTAATGAATTAAAATAATATTTTTTATTTGAATTTTGCTGTTGAAAGTTGACAATTTTTTTTTTCATTTATTAAAGAAAAAAAAAAGTAAATATGTATTTGAAGAAAATTAAAAATAATTTTAATATTTAATTAAAATAACTTTACTAATATTAAATTAAAATTAAATAAGTAAAAAATTTCAATCTCTTAAATTGAATTTAAAAATAAGTTTTGATTTTTAAAATATTTTTTAATTAAAAATTAAAATTTAATTTTTAACCTAAAATTAAAAAAATACTCATTTTTATTCTTTAAATTTCAAATCTAAAATTTTTAATTAATTAATTAATTAAAATAAATTTACTAATATTAAATTTAAATTAATTTAGTACACAATTTCTGAAATTGAAATAAAAAATAAGTTCTGATTTTTACAATATTCTTTAAAAATTAAAATTTAATTAAAAAAAAAAAAATTAATTAACTAATTAAAAAAAAATTTAACCAAAAATTAAAAAAAAAAAATAAATTTTCATTTTCAAAATTTATTAATTAATTAAGAAAAAAATTTCCATGATTATACCATTAAAAATATCTAAAAAAAAAGTATTTATCGAAATTCAATAAAAAAACAGCTCGACTTAAAAAAAAAGAAATCGCGAAGAAAGAGGGGTAAGAAAATTAAGCACGCCCGGTAATTTGAGGTATTGATTTTTATAGTCTCGGCAGGCATATATTAGTCCTCCTTTCCCTTTTCTTTATACATTTTCCCTCTTAAACTTTTTGTTCTCGTCTCGAATCGGGGAGAGAAGAGTCGAGTCTGTAGACTCCTCGTCTCCTTGCAGCCCGCTTAATTCCGTCATTAATCTTCATTTCTTCATACACACGCAATTAATTACTCCCTGGATATATATTTCATTAACAAATTTTAATGTAAAAAATTAGGAAAACGATTGAGTCTAAAGGCCATCCCTGTAACTTCCCGCTAATTCTATACTTAGGCGCTCAAAATTGCACTTATTATATTTTTGAGCTCAAAGAGCTCAAAAATATAATTTTTTTCCTAATTATTTTCTTGAGCGAAAAAAAAATTTTTCTTTGACAAGAAATTTCAATAAAATTAATTCTCTTGCTTTAAGAAATACGTATCTAGATTCAACAAAATTTATTTAAGTCTTAATACTTTAATTTATTAAAGTATCTAAAAATCTTGATTAAATATAAAAATTTATATCAAGTATTTATGATAATTTGAATTAAGAAAAAAAAAATTTCACTTGTAGAAAGTTTTAAAACTAATACGTGCAATTTTTTAAAAATATTTTTCTAGTTCTAGTTGAGTGTTGGCTAATTTTGGTATCATTAACTTGTCGATGAAAATAAAGTTAGCCGACATCTAAAAATTTTTATAATTTTTTTTATTACAAAAATTATTATAAAAAAATATTTTCATTTATAAAAAAGTCCAAAAACTATAAGTGCAATTTTTTAAAAATATTTTTTATATAGTTCTAATTTAAAATATAAAGCAAAATAAAAAATTTCTGCTAACTTTATTATGATAACTTGTTGGGGTTTTTTTGTCATAAGGATATTTATTTTTATGACACTGAAGTTAGCAGACTTGTAAAAATTTTTAATTTTTTTTATTAATTAAATTACAACTAAAAATATATTTCTAAAAAATTGCACTTATAGTTTTTCAAGTTTTTTACAGGTGACAATTTTTTTTTTAGTTGTTTAATTGAAAGTTTTTCAATAAAAAATTTATAAAAATTTTGAAATGTCGGTTAACTTGATTTTCATTTATTTTTGGAATATTTTGTCGAAGGATCAAGATGCCTGATACCCTGATCAATATTGTGTCCCGATAATCAGTGACAATAGTCATTGAAGTCTAAACGAGTCACTTGAGCCCAATAAGTCAATAAAATCAAACACAAATAAATAGACAAGAGTAATGATGACTCTTGACACGATTATTATTTAAAATAATTCTCAGCCTCCATAATGTATCTGCGTATATCATTGAATATTTAATGTATAATGTATCGGTGTAAAGGTGACGATTCGGAAGAATACACTAGGGTAAATTGACAAAAGCCTCGAGGGAAATGGGATGTAAAGGGTCCCACTGGTGGTACATAAGTACGGGTGAGTTTTTTAGAGTATCTCACAAAATATATAATATATACTTTTAGATTTATTCTTAAATATATGTACATCTTATATTTATATATATATATATATATATATATATATATATATATATATATATATATATTCACATGCTCATTTGAATATTGTAAGTCTTGGCTGATTCATATGTGAGAAAATAACGATTTTAAGGTTCGCTGCTCCAGCTGAGAGCTCAGTGGTACCTACTTTGAATCGTTTCTCACCAGACCTACACTTTAATCCTTTATTATAATTATAATTACAAATAAATTAAATAAAATATTATAAGTATAGATTAGATTCCATAAATTATAATACATAATTTATTGAATATTAAATAGTTAGGTGCTGTTATCGTTTACGAATTAGATCTCACGCTCAACTGATGTCTGCTGGCCCACTAGCTTCAGTTATAGACTTTACTTCTGGTGTATAGTCTTCTTGCTCTTGTACTTATGCTGAACAGGAGCACCAGAGGTTGAGCTGAGTAGCAGGTATAGTTACATTACATTAGTGAACTAGTGTAGTGTAGCTTGAGCTACTGATGACGAACGCTAAAGGGGGAAAGCCGTTCGATTTAGTGCGGTGAACCGAAGCAACAGGTGCGAGAGAGTAGAGCTACCGACGATCCTCTGACATATAAAACTCCCTTATAAAAGCTCATGTATTTAATGTACTCCCGAGCAGAGGACGAATTACTATTTTGGGGAGATTTCTATTGTATAAACACCTTTTAGTGCTGGAGAACACTTGTTATGAAGGTTATTGAGGTCAAAGTTTTATTATTATTGACACTTTGCTTTGATATTTATGGCAATATTAACTTTATATTAATAGATTAGAATTAATTGAAATTTTTATTTTAAATGAAAAAAATTTGTTAGTTTTTTTTTATAAAATTTTAAAGAATTTTTTTAGTTTGATAGCTAAAAAATTTTTTTTTTAATTATTTTTTTGTGATCTTTAATTTAGAATTTTATTTTATAAAATTGAATTTAAAAATATTTTTTCAATGTCAGTAATTGGTACTTTTACCTCACTGATTTATTTTTAGACTTTGGTTTGATATTTATGGCAATATTAATTCTATATTAATAGTTTAGAATTAATAAAAATTTTTTTTAATTTTTATTTTAAATTAAAAACATTGATTAGTTTTTTTTTTTTTTATAAAATTTAAAAGAATTTTATTTGACTTGAATAATTTTTTTGTGATCTTTGATTTAGAATTTTATTTACAAAATTGAATCTAAAAATATTTCGTCAACGTCAATAATTGGTACTTTTACCTCACGGATTTATTTTTAGGCTTTCGCTATCTTAGTATTATATTATATGTATGTATACGGGATTTATTTGAATCCTGAGCGCTTAGACTTACACTAAATCGCTCCGGGTTTATTTATTTCGTATGCGTGACTTTGAGATACGTGTAAGATAACGCGCACGATTCGAGAATCGTTTTTCAGGTGTCGTGTTTGTTAATTTTTTTTGTCTCAATTTAGTTAATAATCCTGGTTTTATTTTTAGAAAATTATTTTGGTAATTAGGGTCTTGATTTAATTATTTTTTATGAATTTGAAATTCGTTTTTTTGATTCTTATAAATTAAATAGAATTTTTGTCTTAAAAAATTTTCAGTAATTATATATAAATAAATTGTATTTAATAAATAATTTATTAATTGTTAATAAATATTTATTAAATCCTATAATGTTAAAAAATCAATATTTAACCCAGAATTTTAATTATATACTTCAATTGTAATAATTAAATCTTCAATTAAAATCTAAAGAAATTTTTTGCAACCAAAAAAAGAAAACTTTTACCAATAAAATTGTATCTTTTTAACAAAGTAAAAGTTAACAGTATGTAGCGTTTGAAGTAACAGCACATAGGCAAAGTAATATTATAAAAACACATGCGAATGTGCAATAAAACATCGAATTCTCATTCTCAGAAAGTAAAAAAATTTTTTAAAACGCACCCAATGATTATAATTTAATAACAATATTTTTTTTAAAGCAAATAAAAAAGTTTAGCTCGATATTCGAAGAAAGACTGTAAAAATCGGCGTGAGAGGCGAGCATTGCTCGGAAACAAAAAAATTAAAATCTTCTGACGCGTGACGACCTCTCCTGCACAATATAGTCTTCTTTGGAACTATCCAACTCTTGCTCTACAATATGATTGTAAATTCTGAGTTTAATATTTAGTAAATCCGCGAGTTAGATAAATCGTTAACTGGGTACATAAACACATCCATAACACACGTGTAATGATACGAGTAATATAACCTGAGACAGCGATTTCTCGAGGAGAATAATAGACCGTATAAATTGTTCGTTACTCTCCCATGTGTAGAGCAAGAGGTATAATATACAAAAGAAAATAACTAAAATAACAAATAAATAACGAATAACAAATAAAAATAAAGAGGCTCTGGATAGCACTGGAGCTACGGAGTTGGAGTATGTGCTGTACGCCTGCATTCTCGATTGGAGGTCATCGGATCAACGATCCGTATACAGACACAAACGATTAATCCTCTCGTGATTGAGTTGATGAGTATCTTCTTAATCAAAAATAAATGAATACAACATGGACAAAACTGTATCATAATCGTTATCGTTATTTTGTATCGCGGGATGTGTATAATAAATTTTTTTGCTTTATGAATTTTTTTTAAATTTGCTTGAATTTTTAATTTCTTTTAAGATACTTTAGAAAATTTTTTGAATTATCGAGTACTTACTAGCAGTGACTTTTAATTTAAATTTTGTTCAAGATATCAAAGATACGGAAAATTTTATAAAGACCTTTTTTTTAGAGAATAGAATTTTTTATAAAAAAAATTTCTGATCATTTTGTCGTATTTTTGCACAGAAAAAAAGGTTCACTTGAGCCAAGAAAAATATTTTTCTTCCTAATTATTTTTTTTTGACACAAAAAATTTCACTTATTCCAACAAAATTAATTATCTTGCTTTAAGAAATACGTGTCTTGATCCAAGAAAATTTATTTAAGTCCAGAAAATATTGTTGTTTTGAGAAAATTCAGCCTCTTGCTCCAAAAAATTAAGTTCTTGATAGAAGTAAATTTTCTTGTCTTGAGAAAATTTCTCTGTTGCTCCAAAAAATTAAATATAAAGATAGAAGTAAATTTTCATTAGTATTTTTATTGATTAACATGTCAAATGGGAAGATCAAATAATATTTCATCATTTTTTTTCATTCAATATGTATAATTGCACGCTAAAATAATCCAAAATGGGTATCAAATCAAGAGAAAAATTTTCTCAAGGTGAGAAAATTTTTTTCTCAGCTGAAGTAGGTGGCGCTGCTCCCCTAAAGTATCTAAAAACCTTGATCAAGTATAAAAATTTATTGTATCAAGTATTTATGATAATTTGAATTAAGAAAAAATGACTTCCACCAAGAATAGAATTTAAAGAAAAATTTTTATTACCTATTAAATAGGTCATGTCATTTTTTTCGTATCTCTCATATTAAGTCAAAATTTAAAATCAAAAGTTAAAAGCAACTATTGATAGTCAAAATCCAGATAATAAAATTTTAAACTCAAAATTTTTGATCAAATATTTAAAACTAGAAGGGAATTTGCGCGCGCAAGCGCGCCCCTGAATATAGGATTTGCATATATTTTCATGCTTATGATATATTTAACCAATCACGTTACGAATAGTTTGCAACACATATTTTTCATCTTAATTTAATTATAGGATAAAACAAAGTGATAAGAAACCTTTTTTATAAAAAATTCAATTCTCTGCAGGAAAGATTTTTATTAATTTTTCCATGCATATCTCTCATATTTATGACTCAATTTTAATTTAAAGTCACTACTAGTACTCGATAAACTGGAACAATTAGTACCAACAATTGCTCAATTCTTCAACCCAATTCATCTTGAGAGATAATTGCGAGGATATATTATGCAGAAATATATTATTACCCTTTCATCGTAATAATAAATAATAAAATGATTATTAAATTGAATAATTATTGTCGTAAATTTTAAAGCTATCAATGAAATTATTAAACTTAAAAGGGTAGAACAAACAATTACACTTGTATGGACGATATATTAATGCATTGATGTAATGCAACACCGATACAAGGTGTGTCCGGGTTTACAAAGTGAAGGCACGCTGGATTACATGCAATGTTACATTAGTTCCACGGTGAAGATTCTGGACAAAGAATGAATACTTGTTTGTGCCCAAACCTGCAGAAAGTCTTCAAAATTAAAAAACTTTTTACAAAAACGAATTTCGAATGTTTATTGGAATTGAAGAATAAAAATAATGGCACGTAATAAATAAGCACGTGCGGATGCGTTTTCTCACGCGGTTCTTGGTACGTAGCTCCGTAACGCAGCAAATTGAACGGATATTCGTATCGGTGCATACCGCAACTTCTTGGATCAGTAGACCAGTTTATGGATCTCAATATGTATATACTCAATACATATATCGATATATCCAATGATGTTGTTTTGTTGTTTTTTTTTCTTATGGATATCGAGATGATCCAATAGCCAAAATGATTGTCGGACGCAATGAGAGCGAGCGGTGTATCGATACGTGACTCATACACGATATATATCTTTTGCGGTGTCGGTATGAGCCGGTACAGCATATGTACGCCGGAGGCAGTTGCATCACGTACCTTCTTCGTATTGCCGATACCTACATCATGTACTTTATAGAAGACAGTAGAAACATATATATATATTTATAGAAAGAGCAAGAACTCGATCCATGTTGCGAGAAAGAATAAGAGGACAGCTGTTTATAAATGAAATGAACTCAACCGGCAGAGGATTAAACCGGACCGTGATTCCATTTCAACCTTTCAATAATATCCTACGCGCCTCTGTACAATATATGATTCAATCCGTTATAAAACAAAGATGCCGCTTTTTTATGGATTAAATATCTTTATTATTTTTTCGGGGTTTTATTCCGAAATTTTCGGCTTGTGGCAGCTGATGTGTTGGAAGATTTAGTAAATTTAATCAATTTTTTTTTAAAACATTGAAACAATCAATTAGCATCATGATTAATAAAAATTTAGCTCAAAAATCGTAAAATTGATGTCTTTTGATTGATAAGATAATAGTTTTTAAGTTATAATAACGTCTATTTATTTATTTATTTATTGGCTTTATTGAAACCCAGCAGTCCAAAGGGCCAATAACAGGGTTACTCAATTGATACAAGGTTGTAGATAATGACAAAGTGAGAATATTTAAGCAAAATATGATTCTATATAAACCAAAATTTCTATACTTAAATACTATAAATTAATAAAGTTGCTTAATAATTAGCAAAAAAAGATGAATTAAGGCTATGGGTTATGAGTTACATTTAATTAAATTTAAATTTTTCATGTTATTAACCTGGACCTTAAATTGATTAATAGTGGTTTAGCTCATTAATAGTGAACAGTAATTGATAATCTTTTTATAATTTCGAAGATATCAGTGTAAAAAAAGAAATCGATACTGAAATATGATGTATATTTAGGTTTGAAGTCAAATTATATTCAAATTTGTCGCGCAAGTGGCGCTGCAAGTATATTCTTAAGTGATATGGTTGATGAACCAATGAGATGTTGGACATCCAAAAAATCGACCACCATTTAGATGACTGGAGATTAAGAGCTTAAAAATGATTGAATTAATGCATTTTTTTCGATATTTTATTAATAGTAGATCAGTTTCTTAATTGATCATAAAGTTTAGTTTATTACTAACAAAGTGAAAATGAAAACTTCATAATTATGCTAGAAACTCAATTTATATTCAAATTTTCCGCGCAGAAGGCGCTGTAAGCATATTCTTAAATAATAAGATGATTGATTAACCAATCAGATTCAAGATATCCAAATAATCGGTCACCATTTTGAGAACTGAAGATAAAGCTCGAAATTTATTGAATTAATGTCTTTAATTAATATTTTATAGATAATATTAATTATTTAATTAGAATTCAAGCTTAGTTAAGTAGTAGTGAAGTAAAAATATGATTTTCTTCATTATTATGAACGGATAACATGCAAACAATAAATAGAAACTAAAAATTGATGCATTTATGTGTTTGGAGAAGAAGTATGTTCAGATTTATCCTGAAGATGGCGCTGTAGGCTTATTCTAAACCAATAGGATGTCTTGATTAGCCAATCAGATTAAAGATACTCATAAAATCGGCTACCATTTTGAGAACTGAAGCTAAAGCTCGAAATTTGTTAAATTAATGTCTTTCAATCATTTTTTATTAATGATATTAGTTATTTAATTAAAAATAAAATTTAGTAAAGTAATCAGGAAGTAATAGTAGGATCTTCTTCATAATTATGAACGAACAATATGCAAAAAATAAATGGATAGTAAAAATTGATGCATTTATCTGTTTGGAGTCGAAGTATATGCAAATTTCTCATGAAGATGGCGCTATAGACTTATTCTAAACCAATAGAATGTTTTGATTGAACAATCAGATTAAAGAAATCTAAAAGCTAGACGGAACGCTCAAAAATGGTTGAATAAATGGTATTTTTCCGATATTTCATGGCCAAAACACTTACAAATTATAAAACTAGCGGACTAATGGGCTTGGAAATGATTTTCAAGGTAAAAAAAGATAAAAATAAGCGTAAACGTTGACAAGTAACGGAAGAGGAAGTGCATGAACTCGAGAGGAAAGTGGTCGGTGTTAGGGCACGTCACGTCACGGCAACAGAAAACGGAGTACAAAGTATAAAGAAAAGGAGTGAGAGAGGAAGGCGACAATTAGGGCACTGCCCGTCCGTTTACGGTTGATCTTGAACGGGCAACAAAACCGTGAGACGGAATTAAATAAGGAGAGATAAAGGATAAAGGTTCCTGAGGATAAGGAAGGACATGCTCGGAGTATGCTGATGCGGGACTGAGAGAGACGGAGACGAGGAAGGGGGAGGTAACTAGACTATTATATAGAAGAGCAGTAAAATAACTATTGGTATGGTGAGGAGAACTATGGTGAGGAGAAGGCAGAAGACACGGGGTAAACTCTATGGGAAGAATGCTACACTAGTAGGAAAATCGGTTTGCGGGATATGGAGATATGCTGGCATAGTGCAGCGAGTCAGATACCACTGACGCCTTTTACGTTCCACGAGATGTTTACTCGCGTGCGCCGACCTTTCAAGGGGGTCAGACCGATTCGACCTCGGTAAGCTTTTTTTATCTCTCTCCTTTTATTATTATAACATATCCTTGTTCCTTGTACTCTTCCTTTTCTTTCTTATTTTAGTTTCTAACCTTTTCTATTTATCTATCACTCCGATATTCTTTGCGTGCATACATTAATTTATACATCATACCTTTTATACTCTGTCCGTAATGGAACACTTTAACGTTGCTCATTTGTTTCAATCTATCATATTTCGTCTTTTTTTAGAGACAGTACAGAAAAATCAAGGTAATAATATAATATGCGAGGAAATTTTGCAATAAACTGATACAACAATTTCTTAATCGGTTAATTAAAATAAGTGTTTCTACACTAAAAAAAAGAAAATAATTTTGAAGAATTTTATCACCTTGAATCAAGAGAAAAAGTTCTTGAATTAAGTAAAATTTACTTTCACCAAGGAAAATTTCTTAAGAAATTTTCTACTTAAATGCTCAGCAGAATAAAAATCTATTGAATAAGTGTTTTGATGACTTTTGACTAAATTTCTAAAGAGTTAATAGCCGTGAAAACACTATAACTTATGAAAACTATTATTTTTAAACTCTATTTTCCTTTGAATCCTTTCGGATGATCAACTCGAAGAACCCTTTTAAAAATCTTACCTCAATATTATTTTGTTTAATTATAATTAATATATTTTGAGTGTCAAAGGGCTGTTTTTGTCCCTTTCAGATCACCCGCTCTGGTTATTTGTTAAAAATATTTATTTATTCAACGAGTGAATATAGGTGAGACTGTACTGGTCCTACTGGATTATCAAATGTTGTTCTAATTCACCAGAAGGTGGCGCGGTAGTTTACTTCTACCAGACTGTTTAGTTTCTCTCAAGCAACGGCGGGCTCTTAAAAAATTTACTTTTTTAAATATTTAGTCTAAAAATACTATTTATTGTGGACTTGAACACGAGGAAATTTTCATTACGATAAATTTCCTTTCAATTAAAGATATTTCATTTTTATTCTCTGATATTTATACAAACTCTTTACACGCTGCATTGTAATGTCGGGTCTAATTTATCTTGTTTTTCAGTATAACTTTAATGTTATAATTGAAAATAGTTGAGGTTTTAAATAGAAAATAGTACAAGTTAATGTTAATTCAATAACTTCAGTACAACTTTAAAACTTGTAGCCATAAAAATGTACTTTTTAAACAAAATATCAAAACCCTAGAACTTTAAATTATTCTTATTCGAAAGTGTAATTTTATTAGGTAAGAAAAAATGATTTAAAAATTAAATTTCTGTATTTTTTGTGAGTACTTTTAATCCAAAGTTTCAATTAAAGTTTTAAAAATTAGAAGTATTTATTCAACTAAATACTTTTCCAAGCCGTAAAAATTAATATTTAAACTAGTATCTACTGAAAGTATTATTCTAAACTCTAATTTCCAATTTTGCATCCGCAGTGCCTCATACTCGTACACATAATCCAGAATAATTTATCCCTTCTGAATAGTATCGAAAAAATTCTCGTATAAAATAACAATAAGGAGTCTAATTTATTTAGTTTTTCAATTGAACCCTAATTATGAAAAATTGAAAATATAAATCAAATCAAAGCGCAATTGATCTCTATTTGGAATCAGTCAAAAGAATTATTCAAATTTTAAGGAATTCCCATAATATTTAAACTGTTAGTGTCTACTGAAAATATTATTCTAAACTCTTATTTCCAATTTTGCATTCGCAGTGTCTTGTAAACATAGTACTAAATAATTTTCCCTTGTTTAGGTTACCCTTAGGTGTGTATCTAACCCAGTCCTGAATCTTAATTGCGATGTTAAACGTATCTAACAATTGTATCGAATTACTTTTCAATATTATAAGCGAATTTATATATTTTTTCGGAATAAGTTGTATTAATCCTGGCATGATAAAATAAAAGGACCGACGGGTTTCGGGACAACGTCACCTAGACTTAAAAAGCAAGCTTTAGAGCTCCGGAGATAGCGGCACCGGCACGGGTTTAGCTGTTAGCGGCCCAGTGATTACGAGGCTGATTGGCCCGCGCGTGATGAGACGGCGGCGTCCTGCCGAGCGACCACAACCTCGTGACGAACGAGCATTGGCTTTTCTTATTTTCTTATTCTCATTCTCAGTTTTAGTCTTATTTATTTCCTCGCGAGGCCTCACGGGTTTTTATTCCAGCGACAAGGCGACGAGGTGTGGGGAATCGAGACGGGGAGGACGTCGCCTCGCCTTTAAGGGATACCAGATACGAGTAGTCGAGGGTGTGGATCCGGACGAAGAAATCCGAGGACCCACGGAGATGAGTTTATGTGTGTTGGAGTAAAAAGAGAGCAAGGAAGAAAGAAGTAAGAAGAAAAGAGAAGAAAAAGGAGAGTAATCGTACGCGAAAACGAAAGAAGCCGCTTTAGCTTCAGCTTTAGCTAGTGACTATAATTTTATATCGTGGGTCTCCTCCGCTACCGCGAGGGGTGCTGGTGCACCAGCCACCAGAAGCCACGCCCACTCTGTGTGTCCCCGACCGAGAGACAAGTTGAGAGTTTACTTGAGCGCCGCCGCTGCTACTGTATACGCTTATTTTTTTATCATTTTTTTTTACTTTTATTTTATATCATTACTATTGTTATTATCAGTGTGTTATATCTTTGTCGGCGCGTAGGATATGCTGAGTTTTATCGGATGTGTTCAGCGGTTAGATTATTTAACCAGTTCTGGGAAATTTTTTATTTTTTGGTTTTTAAATTTGTTGATTTTTTTTTAACCAAATTTTGAGAAATTTCTAAGTAATTGTAACATTTTTACACAGAAAAAAAAAATTTTAAGGAAGACAAAAGTTATTTTGAAGCAAGAAGAAATTTTCTTGGCTCAAGAATGAATTTTTAGTCTTCCTTATTAATATTTTCTTGAGCCAAGAAAATTTACCCTCTAGTCAAGAATTTGTTTTTTCAGTGTAGAAATAGGTACGGAGAATCTCAAGGGATTGAAAAAATTTTTATTACACATTTTTAAGTCCAACTTGATGTAAAATGCCCCATATTTACACAGAAAAGAAATTTAAACCCAGTAAATAATTTTGAAGAACTTGATATTCTTGGTTTGAGTAGAAAAATTTTTAAACTAAGAAATTTTTCTTGGTTTAAGTAAATTTTACACTAATAAAAAAAAATAAGTTGATTCAAGAGCCAAAATCTTTAACCAAGAATACCATTTTGAAGAAAATGATTTTCTTGAGCCAAGGAAATGAATTCTTTAGACAAGAAAAATTTACTTAAATCAAGAATAACTTCTTGACTCTGTAGCGAGTGTTTAGCCTGTTCAATATGGTCCCAATAATTAATTATAATTAATAAACAAATAAGAATTTATTCTCTTGAATCAAAGAAATCATTTTCTTCAAAATGGTATTCTTGGTTTAAGATTTTAGCTCTTGAGTCAAGTTAATTTTTTTATCAGTGTATTTAGTTAAAGAATTTTTGTCTCAATTCAAATTAATTTTTTTTCTATGTATGATTCAGTTGGCACAAATAAAAAACTTGAAAAAAAACTTTGTTCAAGAAAAAAAATCTTGATCCAAGAAAATAATTTTGAAAAGTTAGATAATTTTTAATCAAGCTGCAATTTTTTTGAGCTAAAAAAGTGTTTTTAGTTGAGGTAAATTTTACTTGATTCTTGAATTCTTCAGAAAAATTCCAGAATTAAGTTATCCATTTTGAATTGAACTTATGCTAAGATCTCTTCTTGTTTAAAAAATCATTTAAAAAATTTATTAAGTTCATTGTTGTTATTTGTGTCTTTAGATTATCCTTATAGATTTTTAAAATCGCTTCAAATTATTTAAAGATTTTTATTTTCATCATTTTGAATTCTGTTTAAATTTTTCATCTTTCTTTAATTAAGATTACCAATAAACATCATTTTTTCTTAAATTTTACACAAAGTTACAAAAAAAATAAATTTTTTATCTAAGAAATTAAGAATTTTTAATATTTTTATTATAGAAAATATTTATAAAAATTATTGTTTTTTTATAAAGTTATTTTTTTAATAAATTCTTTTTTTTTTATTTTATAAATATGAATGATTTTATTAAATTAATCTTCTAATCAATAATAAATTAAATAAAATTTATTATTCTTTGATTTTATGACATCCATATGGTTGTTTTCTATGAATATATGTATGTATTTATTAACGATACAATAACATGTAACTAGAATAGAAAAATACATATGGACAGAGGATGATGTTTTTCTATGCCGATTATTCTACTCTGGTTGGCATTCGCCTGGCAGTTTGTTGAGACTACGAGCAGCATAAGGCAATTTAGTTGTGGTGCATCGTTTCTCCAATTACCATTTTGCTCTCAACGACTATTCTCGGAAAAGTCATATCCGTAACGTACCAACACTTGCTTTACTTTAGTTGGATTATTTTTAAGGCCGCTCCACTCTTTACTCTTCACTTATGTAGTTACGTATGAATGTACAGAGTATGCTACTCCCAACTCCGATTATGAATTTTTAACAGATCAATATTTTTACGGCATTGTTTGCGTTATGGAAATTCCTTAAAATTTACTCAACAGGAATTTGAATAATTCTTCTGATTGATTCCAAATGGAGATCAATTGCGCTTTGATTTTATTTATATTTTCAATTTTACATAATTAGAGTTCAATTGAAAAACTAGATAAATTAGACTCCTTATTGTTATTTTATACGAGAATTTTTTTGATACTATTCAGAAGGGATAAATTATTCTGTATACTATGTGTACGAGTATGAGGCATGGCGGATGCAAAATTGGAAATTAGAGTTTAGAATAATACTTTCAGTAGATACTAGTTTAAATATTAATTTTTACGGGTTGGAAAAGTATTTAGTTGAATAAATACTTCTAATTTTTAGAACTTTAATTGAAACTTTGGATTAAAAGTACTCACAAAAAATACAGAAATTTAATTTTTAAATCATTTTTTCCTACCTAAAAAAATTACACTTTCGAATAAGAATAATTTAAAGTTCTAGGGTTTTGATATTTTGGTTAAAAAGTACATTTTTATGGCTATAAGTTTTAAAGTTGTACTGAAGTTATTGAATTAACATTAACGTGTACTATTTTCTATTTAAAACTTAAACTATTTTCAATTATAACATTAAAGTTATACTGAAAAACAAGATAAATTAGACCCGACGTTACAATGCAGCGTGTAAAGAGTTTTTATAAATATCAGAGAATAAAAATGAAATATCTTTAATTGAAATGAAATTTATCGTAATGAAAATTTCCTCGTGTCCAAGTCCACAATAAATAGTATTTTTAGACTAAATATTTAAAAAAGTAAATTTCTTAAGAGCCCGCCGTTGCTTGAGAGAAACTAAACAGTCTGGTAGAAGTAAACTACCGCGCCACCTTCTGGTGAATTAGAACAACATTTGATAATCCAGTAGGACCAGTACAGTCTCACCTCTATTCGCTCGTAGAATAAATAAATATTTTTAACAAATAACCAGAGCGGGTGATCTGAAAGGGACAAAATCAGCCCTTTGACACTCAAAATATATTAATTATAATTAAACAAAATAATATTGAGGTAAGATTTTTAAAAGGGTTCTTCCAGTTGATCATCCGAATAAAGGATTCAAAGGAGAATAGAGTTTAAAAATAGTAGTTTTCAAAAGTTATAGTGTTTTCACGGCCATTAACTCTTTAGAAATTTAGATCAAAACACTTATTCTATAGATTTTTATTTTGTTAAGCCTTCGGAATTGAAAAAAAGATGTCTATGTTACTTTTAAGAACATTTGAATTATCGTGTCTTGATGGTGATACTCTGGAGTGGGTATGGACAATTGGTAATCCGCGGAACTCTTTGTTATTTCTACTGTTGTGGGTATTTTGACTCTTGAGAGAGAAGTAGGCACAAGAGCCTCGAATCCGCTCAATTTCGCAGACGCCAAGCGGCGACCGCAACGCGTGACTGCCTAACTGCTTTTCGTTTAACTTTTAGCTTAAGACCACGCCAAAGATAATGGGCTTTCTTCGTCTCTTTCTGTTTCTGGGCTTAAGAGTGCAGTCTCGGTTGGTCGCGATCAAATACTGGATACACGCTTTACTTTGACTCGCGGATTATTACAGGGAACAGGGACGGATTTTTCTTCAATCATCTCTTACTCCGTCTTCATTATTTACTACACGTATTATTTATTTACATTACACGACTTGCCTATTTTTTTAACCAACCGGGTATTCAATTCTGCTAAATAATCACTTATCTCGTCTTCATCTTTTGTCACTTTGCTTTTATCTCATCTTGTCAAAAATTTATTCTTTCAATCTAATTTTCGAATTTAAAAAAAAATATCTACCGGAGAGAATTTTTTACTTTTTTTTTTAATTACAAAGCATATTAAGAAATGAAAAATTAATAATTTTTTTATAGTTTGATATAATAAATTGATTATTTAAAAAAAATTGCATAAATATTTTTTTTTTATTTTTACAAGTCGCACTTTTCTTATAAATTCACTCTATAATAATTTATTTGTTTAAAAATCCCAAATATTGCCGTATAAAAATTAATTACAGTAAAATTTAAGTAATTAATTTTATTTAATTAAACGTAGTAATGTTAATAATTTATTATTTTTAACTTTCTACGTCAGGATTTGGTCATATAATATAATTAGTCGAAACACATTTGTACAATTAATTTATTGGATAAAAATATGCTTAAATTACTTTTTTTGCAGTATAAATATTGCATTATCGCGACATTAATTTCATTCGTAATTTCACACTTCAATTGCAAGTAATTAACAGCTGCTTCAGTTAAAAATAGTAGAAATTTTTTTTATAAAAAATAATGTAAAAATTAGTGGTTTTGATTTTGATGATTGCATTGTTTTCTGTTGGAATCATTGCGAGTGATGGTGGCTGTGTATTACCTGGCGACACGGTGAGAATCTCAATTTTATATTTTATGTCTTTTACTAAGACTTAAAAAATTTAATTGCAGTGTGGAGTAGGATACCCACCGTGCTGCTTAACTCCTAACTGCAACAACGGAAAATGTTAATCTGAATATTGAAAAATCATACTAAATAATTTTTTTTTTTAATATCAACAATATCATTGTAATAATAATTGTTAAATAATAATCAAGCATAGTGATTGTAAAATTGATTCTATTGATTGAAATGGAGTTTAACTTTTAATTAAAAATTTTTCAAGTCTAATTATTTAAATACCCTCAAGATATAATCTTTATTATTAAGAGAATTAGAAAAATTTTATGGCCAGTGTATTTATATGATAAAATGGGTTTTTATGGTTAAATTTGGTATCGTTGGAAAAGTGTTGACCTGGAGTAGTGGCTTTTCAAGGTTTCTTATCATTCTCACCAATAGTCAATTTATGATGATAATTATTTAGCCTGCATTCGAAAATGCTCTATCTCTAGATACATAATTAAAAAATTACCTTGTATCTTGTGAACTATATTGACATTTTTGAAGATATAAGCTCATCCCGATGTTACACTCATCGAGACCTTTCATTTGAGTACCCACATCAATTTTTCATATATTTATATATATATTATATATATGTATATATGAAAAATATATAAAAATCCATGTGGGTACTCAAATGAAAGGTCTTGATGAGTGTAACATCGGGATGAGCTTATGCCTTTAAAATATATATTATATATATGTATTTATGAAAAATATATTAAAATTCTCAACTATTGACATTTTTAAAAATATAAGCTCATCCCGATGTTACACTCATCAAGACCTTTCATTTGAGTACCCACATTAATTTTTCATATATTTTATAAATTTATATATTTCACAAATACTATATATATGAAAAATATATGAAAATGCATGTGGGTACTCAAATGAAAGCTCTTGATGAGTGTAACATCGGGATGAGCTTATATCTTTAACAATGTCAATATTTAAGAAAGTACAGTGCAATTCAACAAAAGTCATTATTTAATAAAGCAAAATTTCATTTATTTATAGCTCACAAGTCACGGCAGTCACATAGTGACTGCAAGGTTGCTAGTTATTATTATTATTATAATTATCATTAAAAATACTGTCAAAAAATAAATTTGATGGCAGTTGAAACTCATTGAAGCTGAATAAAAATTTATTTAGTGTAAAAACTCTTTACTCGGATATTTTTCGAATTAAAATTCATAAATTAACTCCGCAATGACTCCGCTGCAAAAAACTCCAGATTTACTCCGTACTTCGATTATTTTATTTCTTCACTTTTGATTTTTCGAGTGTGGAAAAGAAATATAATTCGAAAATAAAAAGAGAGATAAAAAGAGTGATTGAATCGGATGAGGTCAACGATCTCTTGTCCCGGTGATCCGCGAAGAATACCAGAGCACACACGATACTTGAGATAGCCAGTGTAATGCTCGGTAAGACTCTTTGGCAGTTATATGTATCATGTGCACATGTACGAGCATGAGATTTCGTTCTTGTGTGTTCAGATCTCAAGTAGAGAAGTTAAGACTCCAAGAGAAGATTATTGTGCGGCAGGAGGCCAGGCCACGACCCCGGGCGGCCACGAGCCTCGGTACACATACGTGCTATTTTATTCTTATACATATCTCTTACCTACGTGATCGCGGCCAGAATACAATGCCCATCATTTCTTAATCGCTCGAGTGCTCTTGCAATCCACGCATTCGATCTTATTTACCCCTCCCGCTCTTCTATTGTTTATTATTGCTCTTTATTTTGTCTGTAAATATCGTTTCCAAAGTGTAATTGTATTGACTTGAGTTCAGTACTTACAAGGCAAAAGTTACTCTAAGTTTTCTCTATAGATAGTAACGCGAATGACGTTACCGACACTTAGGTTATTGAAAATCTAACACATTTTTTTATAAATTTAGACTTTCTTAGAACGAGTATAATTTTTAAATATAAAAATTTATTGTATCAAGTATTTATAATAATTTAAATTAAGAAAAAATTCCACCAAGAATAAAATTTAAAGAAAAATTTTTACTTCGGTCCAACACAACTTCGGTCTTCCTTCAGGCACCTGAAAATTTTCTTGAGCCAAGAATTTTGTTTTCTAATCAAGAAATTTTTCCTTCTGTGATATTTGATTCGAAATTTTTATTGTTTGTATTTTTATTATAAATAGACTTTTTTTAATAGAAAATATAATTTCTTCCTAGATAAATTTTTGTCAGTTTTTCGTATCTCCAATATTTCATCCAAAATTTTAAATTTAAAGGTATGAATAAAAATCAAAGAACTCTTGATCATTTGACGGAATTTAAATTCAAAATTTTTTAAATTTGGTTGCTTTACTTGAATGTTAAAGTATACTTAGCAGTAGATAGACGTTATAGAAACTCTAACGCGAGGACCAGGGTTCGATTCCCGTCCCCGCTCAAGCAATTTCGCTCTGCGTTTTTCCGTGTTAAAATATTTCTTACCAACAGGAAATGAAATTTTTCATTTTTTTTTTTTGATCAAATGTTTTTTACAAACAATCTTTTTGTAAGCAAATTATCTTAAAATTAATAATTAAGGTTTTATTAGAAAAAAACAATATTATTTCTTAATCAAATTAATAAAAAATTTTTTTAATGAATTAAAATATTTTAAAATTTTCGTCTGAAAGAAGATAATTATATAATTATTTCCAAAAATAATTTGAATTTTTATCTTGAAAAATAAAACCACCATTTTTCTCATAAAATCTCACATGTGTGGATGTACAAAGCCAGTAAGTTAGAGCTCGTATAAAACCCGGAGATTTCAACGCGCGACTTGCGTACCTCTTTCCACGGAAAGTCCTCCCTCATTTTCCCCACTCACTCCCTCTTTTAACCCTCTTTCCTATTTTCATCCCTCTCACGGAGCTTTTCATCCCCCTCCCCCTTTTCCGGCTCACCCTTTTCTCCTAGATTCACCGGGTTCGCTATTCACCCACCGCCACCCCGCCATTTTCTATACGGTCCATGGTCAAACCCGCCCCTCATATATCTCACTCTCGACACACTTTTTTTTATTATTTTACCTTTTATTTAATATCACGCTTTCCACAACTCTTGACTCTCCATATCGTCGTGCCCGTTGAATATCACTCTATAATAATAAAGGAAAAAGAGTTACGATTGAAATATTATTGTTTTTTTTCTTTACAAAGCTAGTTCTTATTTGTCGAGTTTGTGTATTTCTTTACTTTTTGTATCGTGAGATTACGGTTGGCTAAAGTGCATGACATGGATCGATGATCTACCGGTACTTTTAATCGATCCACCGGGCCACGAAGGAGTTAATTGTCTTGACAGTCGTCACATCTTTTCCTCTTGGATAGTCAAAAGTTTCACTTTGTTTTTCTTATGACTACTTTCCTTGCTTTGTTTATTCTTTCCAAGTTATAAGATTGTCATTTTTATTATTAACCATTTTCAATAATCAAAATATACTACTGTTCAATAAAACGAAAATTTTGATTAAATTTCTAAAGAGTTAATGGCCGTGAAAACACTATAACTTTTGAAAACTACTATTTTTAAACTCTATTTTCCTTTGAATCCTTTCGGATGATCAACTCGAAGAACCCTTTTAAAAATCTTACCTCAATATTATTTTGTTTAATTATAATTAATATATTTTGAGTGTCAAAGGGCTGTTTTTGTCCCTTTCAGATTACCCGCTCTGGTTATTTGTTAAAAATATTTATTAATTCAACGAGCGAATAGAGGTGAGACCGTACTGGTCCTACTGGATTATCAAATGTTGTTCTAATTCACCAGAAGGTGGCGCGGTAGTTTACTTCTACCAGACTGTTTAGTTCCTCTCAAGCAACGGCGGGCTCCTAAAAAATTTACTTTTTTAAATATTTAGTCTAAAAATACTATTTATTGTGGACTTAGACACGAGGAAATTTTCATTACGATAAATTTCATTTCAATTAAAGATATTTCATTTTTATTCTCTGATATTTATAAAAACTCTTTACACGCTGCATTGTAACGTCGGGTCTAATTTATCTTGTTTTTCAGTATAACTTTAATGTTATAATTGAAAATAGTTGAGGTTTTAAATAGAAAATAGTACAAGTTAATGTTAATTCAATAACTTCAGTACAACTTTAAAACTTGTAGCCATAAAAATGTACTTTTTAAACAAAATATCAAAACCCTAGAACTTTAAATTATTCTTATTCGAAAGTGTAATTTTATTAGGTAAGAAAAAATGATTTAAAAATTAAATTTCTGTATTTTTTGTGAGTACTTTTAATCCAAAGTTTCAATTAAAGTTCTAAAAATTAGAAGTATTTATTCAACTAAATACTTTTCCAAGCCGTAAAAATTAATATTTAAACTAGTATCTACTGAAAGTATTATTCTAAACTCTAATTTCCAATTTTGCATCCGCAGTGCCTCATACTCGTACACATAGTACATAATAATATATCCTTTCTGAATAGTATCGAAAAAATTCTCGTATAAAATAACAATAAAAAAGTACAAAATAAAAATTTCAATAGAATCTTGAATATAAACAATAAAAAAAAAATTGTAAAACAATTTTCCTCATAACCATTAACAAAAAGCCGTAAAAACTTTTTCTAAGCAATAATAAAAACTCACATGCTTTTACAGCAAAAGTGTACAATTATATCGGTGGTAAGTAAAAAAAGCCAGCACATACTTTCTACTTACATACATAACTGCTAAACAATGTAATAACTCGCTCATACATGTTAAAATGCAAAATGCATACATTACGTTCACCTACATCAAAAAAATAAAAATATAATAATAATAAAAGTAAAAACAAATAAAAGTTAAGACAAAGGATTCGTTCCCACCATCCGCCATCAAGCATCGCTCCACTCGGAACAATCTCATGAGATAGTTCATCTGTACACATGCAACTTTTTCTACAATCTTAAAGATCGTACTCAATCGATCTGTAAAAAAAGGAAAGAAAAAAAACGAAACGGAAAATAAAATAAAAGTTAAGTAAAGCAAAATAAATTGTAAGACTGTGTAAGCCGTTTTACGACCAATCAGTTTTAAATTTCTTCCTCAAACTCATTCGAACTCCATTTCCATGAACCTGCTCTGAACAATTACATTAAAATTACGTCTATGACTCAAATGTATATAGAAATATATATATATATTTATTTATTTGTGTGTGGAGTTTAAAATATTGTATGAAATAATAGACGTGCATGAATGAAGAAAAATATATTTTTATTGTTGATGATAAACCAGCAAGAAGAGATCCGGTAAAAGACAGAAACCTTTCACTTCGTGGTCCAGGGAACACGAGCTTCGAACCCGATGGTACATTATGTTCCCACAAGTGCATCGAGGCCACTTTTAAACACTAACACTAGCCCTTTTTGTTACATTTTTTTGTTCCGCTTTTAAGTTTCAATTTGTAATTGATTTAGATACTAAAAAAAATTCTTCATTTTGTTCTGATCTGAATATTTAATTAGAGAGAAAATAAATTTAAGATGCGTAATTTTTAGTAAAGTTTCTAACCGTGTGAACAGTCGAAAAAAAAAGGTTTGAATTTATGTATTGTAGATATTTATACGGATGGATAGATGATATATTTATGATTGCATGCATAAACGTACCGTGAGCTCAGTTATCGCCCGTAAAAGTCGGCATCATCATCTCTCCAGCTGCCTCTCCCAGAAATCCTTAACCCTTACCTTCCGACTGTATTTCTACGGGACATTATACTTGAATCGGTTCAGTAACTATTATCACAAAAAAAAAACTCAATTTTTTTAGTTTAAAATTTTTTTTTCTTATCAAAATTATAGTGTTGTGAAAACATTTTTTTATTTACCTGTTGAAGGATAGTGTTGATACTATGAAACTTATAGAAATTTAATTTTTGGAAAAAATTATCGCCTTTTTCAAGATTCGAACCCAGAGCTTTTCGTTTCTAACCAACTGCTTATAGCAGAGATAAAAATACTGTTTTAAATTCAAAAAATCCAACATTTTAATTTGTCATTTGATAAAAGGTCTTAGAACACTTCAAAATATGGTCAATAGAAATCAAAATTTTCATTTATTGAAAATGTTTTCTGCAATTATTAATCCAAATTTATTACGAATAATATTTAGGGTAAAAGTACCGTTTGTGGCCATTTATTGTTCAAATAAACGATAGAAATGAATTTATATTAACAAACCATTACAAACTTAATTTGTTTTAATATAAATTTTTTAAAATTTAATAAAAATATGGTTATAATATTATAATTTTTTAAAAATTAATTCAAATGTTAACTGGCCAAAAACGGTACTTCTACCCTACAATAAGTAAATACATTAAGAAAATGAATCAATGGTACGCTGTTTTGCAGATATCTGATCCACTTCTTTAAACATGCAATTATTAGATGATTAGATGATTAGATTAAAGTAATAATGATTGTAATAAATTCTTAAATATATTCATAAGGTCTGACTTATTCTTATACCATTTTTTAATTAAATGTAGTTTTGAAAACCTTCAACAGATGGCGTTTGATCGCTGAATCTTCTCCTAACTAGAGAGTTAATTTTTAGATATTATATTACAAAATAAAAATTATTTATTGACTCTTTTAAGGAGCTTATCTACAATTAGTTTTTAGTTTAGTTAACTACTATGTAATTTAACGTGTTGATGTAGACGTTTTCGAAACAAATAAAAACTTAAAAAATTATGAAAAATTAGTGTTTTATTTTCAGACAAACCCTTAAATATTAAATTCTATAAGTGTAAATTTATATATTGAACAATACTATTATAAATGTGAATATATGATGATTATGTATTTTGTTAATTTGCTATTCGGCTTATGAGGCCTTGACATAACTTTTGATAAATAAATAAATAAATATATGGTCATTTATGATAAATCAATCTACTTCAGGCTTAAAATTGTCTGATATGAAAATCAGTTATTTAAAGCCATATTAAAAACTTCTGCAGGACATCTAAAAGTGTTTACTAAGATGACATATTTATAGCTTTTAAGTGTTTGAATTCCGAAAACTAACCTGAGTGTCCTTTAAGCACGTATTGAACATAACACTGATAGTTCTGAAGATTCTAAAGAAGACTTCCAAATCTTGATGTAAAAGTTTTTTGACATCCAAAACTCACCCTCAACATGATAATAATGAACGATGATAAAACTAGCCGACAGAAATAATCGTTATAAAAAAGCAGAAAAGAAGACGATATATGTAATAAAGAATAAAATTATGCTTGAAAAATAAAAAGCTGAGAACTAGGCATGTACATAGATATGTATCTGGTTCTCGAATGTAGATGGAGTTCCGTAAAGCTTAAAGCGAATATTTATATTATACGGATGGGCAAGGCTAAGTCCGTCCTGTGGAGGCGAAGACAACGCCCTTACTTATACCTATATGACTGGGTACAGCAAGTCTGGCTGTGGGGAGTAAAGATGAGAAACGCTGGTACACCAGCACCAGCACCAAGAAATAGGATGATATCTACGTGGTGGTGAAGATGGGAATGCTCGATGGAGGTGGTAGTTTTTCCTTTTTCCTTTTTCTCTTTACCTTTTCCCGTTTTTCCTTTATTATTTAACGTAGTGGGGGCAGGACGGAGGTCTGCGAAAATAGTTAAGGGAGTGGGGCCGGGAGAAAAACCCCGCCGGAACCAGCAGAAGAAGACGAAAGAGAGAAGGTGGTAGGTGGTGGTACGAATGTAGATGAGGAAAAAGAGGGCAAGCGGTTGATGCTCCACCGGATAGGAGGGTGGTGGTAGGGCTGGAACCTTCATTCGGGAGGTTCAGGGGCTCGGGGTGAGCTCGAGTTCTTCCGAATGGGAATGGGAATGGGGTTGAGGCATAAGCAGAAGAAAGCGTGGGTCGATTAAAAGTAGCGAGGGTGTTTCTCCTCTCGTTACCCTATCTACAGAGCAATGAGTGCAAGTGAGATCTAATGATGATTTTACTGTGCTGGAGCTTCTTTTGGTCGCGCACCGAGGATCCTGGGCTGTAGGCACCCGGTACTCGCTACAACTAAGGAATAAAACGACTAAGAGAACGTTTGTAGGGGGAGTTCTGGTGATTCTGGGCTACAGGGAGTTTTCTCTTGTTGGGAAGGAAAACGGGGAAAAAACGGATACCAGAGCCATACACACCGACTCAAGCTTTACGAGCTCTGTTCTAAGATTAAGACCTTACTGTGCTGGAATAAACGACGACCAATATCTGAATTCAAGGCCAGAAAGGGTTCTAAGAAGTTTTTCGGATGGGGTGTGATGAGACAATTCGTACACCCGGAAAATAAAATTTCTGGGCTGTGGATTAAAGCTAAAAAAAATTTATTAGAAATTTTGTTCATTAAACTAACAATTAGTAACAGATTAGATTTTTAAAAGAGTTGAAAAAAATTTTTTTGGATCATAATATAACATCTAAAAGTCGACTCTCTGGTACCGAGAAAATTTAGCGACCATGCGCCATCTATCAGAGGTTTCTAAAATTACAATTAAAAAATTTATGATATGGATAGATATAGTAGATCATTTTTTTATAGAAAGTGCTAGAAATGGAATGATGAATGATTCCGAGGAGAATTTCAGAAAAGGATCAAAGACGCTCCGATCACCTGGAAACTTTCCCGACGTAGTGTAGAGAATAATTTAAGGTAAAAATAAAAGACGAGAGAAGAGAGAAGTAAAGAGTCACGGATTCAATCTCCAAAGCAGTACACGAACCCTTGGTTACAGCTGGCTCTTCAGGGGTTGAACTTTAATTTAACGCATCGTAGAGCGCATCTCCACTCGAGATTTCTATGAGGTAAAACATCAACACGAGTTCGCTGTCTACGTATTTAATATTGCCCTTTTTTACTTTTTGGAATAACCTATAACGATAGCTGATGGTTTCGGTTGACTTGGAACACTTTTGGGAAATGGCTTTTTGATGGTTAAAGATTTGATTTATTTTGGAGAATTTTAGAATTCACTTTGTTTTATGAAGTTTGAATTACTTCAAAAATTCTATTAAATTTATTCCATTTTCCAAAAGACCCGATTGATAAAAATTATTATTGATAAAAATTCATTCATCCGAAAGTTTTTGTAATTCGAGTGGGATTTTATGTTAATTAAATTAGTATTTAAAATTTTAATGAATGGATCACTTATATTGCAATTCAAACGAGTACCTTGATTTCTTTTATCCGGTCTTTAGCACTTGGGTTTATTTTTTGAAAAAATGAAAAAACAGTGAAGAGGGTCTCGGGTTTCCACGAAGACGATTAAATCTGTGAATGAACCGGGCAAGAGTTGAGACGATTGCGAATGAATGGTTTCTGCATCCACCCGTTCCTCCTTTCCGCCCGGTTCTCCACTCGGTTGTATTTAATTTAGCGTTTTTGTTGGCTAGTTTTGCAGCAAGATTGTTCTTCTCAATTTAGCGATCGTTTCTAATTATGTCATAACATTTTCAGCCGATGCCACTTTAGTGTCTCTTTAGAGATTTGCGGGTTGTATTTTGTTGTATTCAGCCTCTTTTCGATACATTATATACTTTTAAAGCTGCTCGGATGATGTTTTGTCCGTGAAGGAGCCTACGCTAGAAACAGAGAAAAGAGTAAAAAATTTAAAGGAGGCGGAAACGCGAGTAGGTATGCGTTATGCTCATCCGAAGAAATCATGACTCGAGCGGTCTATCTTGTTCTTATTGTTGTTGTTATTTCTTTGGGATGGCTTGAGACTGAAACAGAGACCAAGACTATCCGAGCTCTGTTGATGTTTCATGGACCACGGCCTTACCCATTGTTCCCTGAACCCTACTGTAAAATCATTCTACAGTGTAACAGCACGCGAATATTCACATTATTTTTCAAGACCAAACTTATTGTTATTCGTCATTTTCAACCGCTGACTCTAAAATTAATCATTTTTATTATTTTCCGCTGTATAAGTCTCAAGTTTTTTTTATATGGAGCTCAATTTTCCTCTAGAGTCTAGTATCAAAATTATCCTTGATCCTAAAAATTATTATAGATCAAATTTTGCATATACTTCATTTTTTTGGCGCCCAATATGATGATTCAAATTTTTAGTGTGATCAAAGTCAACTCTCTAAAACTAAATTAGTGAAGAACTAATTCAAAATATCCAAAGTATACCGACGTTCTAATTAGCAAATTGTCTAACTCTGTACGAAAATACAATTAGTTCAAAATTTATTATCAATTTGAAAAACATTCATTTAATATTTAATAGAAAAGTACAATATTTTGGTTAGGATCATTCAAAGAATTTATAAGCGGGCTATGACTACATCAAAATGTTAAAAAATTACCCTCTATAAAATAAGAAGTTAGACCAATTGTTAATTAGACCGTCGATATTTGTAATTAGTAATCAATTTTTTGAATTAGTTAAAATTGTCACTTTTTGAATCAATAGATTTATCAGTTCAAAATATGGAATTCCACAAATGAAAACGTGATTTTTCATTTTTTAACTTTGTAAATTAGTAAAAAAAGTATAATTTGATCACACTCGATTTGAAAAGGTAGATTTTTCAATTTTTGCAAATAAAAAGAGCTGAAATTTTTTTTACTAACTTAAAAGTGCTTTTGAAATATGAAGAGCATTTAGATTATTTATTTATTTATGCCAAAGCATGATGGCCAAATGGCAAAGTAAAAATAAAAAATACAATTAATTACAAATTTAAAAATATTAATAACAATTTTACAATTATTATAAGCACTTTGATTGCAATTATATATATAAAATAATTATGATTTTGATTGAAAAAGGTATCTTTTCATATGTTAAAAGAGCAGTTTTTTGAACTTTAAAATATTAATTATAAAGATTTATAAATGAAAATCGAATTCTAGCTTCATAACCTATAGTACTTTATAGCTAAATTAAAAAAGTGTAATAGAAATATTTATAATTGAAAATAAATAGTGTTTTGTTTCAATTTAATTAAAAATGAAAAGATACCCTTTTGAAGATTAATTCCTCATATATAAACTTAAAGGAAAGTATTCATTTAATAGTGAAAAAAATTGATGCTTATATCATGAGCTATAATATACAATTTACGGTATCGAAACATAATAGTAACGTACCAAAATATCCAATCTAATCTCAGCAACTAATTATCGCATAAGAAATTGAAATTTGGTTTCAAAAACTGCAGAAAATTATCTACAAGAATCTGCCAACCTTTTTTTAAAAAAAATTTTTATTCTCCTTTACATCATCGTATCATATTTTTTCTGTTGGTCTTTTGTCGGAACAGCCATTTCTAATCTAATAAGGCTGTATCTGTAAGTTTTATGACGGAAACCTGCATAATTATGGTTAAACAGCCTAAAACTAACAAATAAGAAAACTAGGCGATATTGGACCCAATATAGCTTAATTTATATATTTAGGACTATAGGTTTAATAAATAACCTTTTGATGCAGAAGTGAACTATAATAGCCGTTCCAAGTATACTGATTGAACGATCAGTGACAAAGGAGCCTATTTGAGTACAATGAATGAATAATTCGATTTCAAATTGATCTTCTTTGACATAATTTGTAAAAAATGACATGAATAATAAAATGCAGCGTCATTTTCAGTCAAAATTACTGTCAATATTTAAAATCCTTCAAGAATCTGCGAAGCTTGAAATTTTGATAAATATTTATTGTAAAATAATAAATAACATGAATGGAGGATACAACATATCTACGATGTATATTAAAGCTAAGAAGCTAGAAATATGTTGATACGAAAATAGAGACGCATCGAATTGAAGGAGCGTCAGAAGTGATCGCGTTACTAATTCACAGCCTCCGAAATACTGCCATTCATCTAACTACCACCAAGATTAATATCTCAGGTATATATAAGTAACATGTATATGAATCTCACACAAGCAAATGTTGAGCCTGGGATTTTAGTCACGGGGTGCAGAAGGCACAGAAGGACAGATGCATATCTAAGGATATCGGGAATTAAAGGACAGAGAGGGTTTATATTTGATTGACTGGAGAAGAGAGACGAGAGACGAGAGGCCGCTAATAGACAACGGTGAGAATATCTACGGTATCCAGTTTTAACCGGAAGCTGAGTCAATGACTTGCTACTATATTTCTGATCTGGAATCATCTTCAGTCTTGAATCTCAATGACGACGGATTTTCTTCAATTACTCTTTGTTGGTAACATGACGCTTTAAATAGTCAATGTGTTGGATTGCAGATTGTAGAACTAAATATAATCAACTTCTTGGTCTTATTGCGCCGAATCTTGTCAGCAACCGACGAAAAAGCTTTATTTTCGATCTAGCAACAGGAAAATATTAAAATATTAAATGTGCACATTCAATTTGGAAAAAAAGCTAGAAAATTTTTCTTGCTCTCGTTCAAGCTGGCTTTGATCTCACGGCTTGGTCTAAGGGTACTTTCTCGGTTTTAAAATCACTATTAGCGTAATATGTTTTTTTCCGAGGCCAAAACTCCCTGAAATTAACTTTTATAATGCAAATAGCAGTGCGAAGAAAAAGAAAAAATTTAAACTCGGAGTTTATGATGTCGACTTTGTAAACTGCTGCGAGTAAGAGGAAATTAATAAAAAATTACAAATTATATACAAGTTTCTTTGATATATATAAAAGAAAAATGATTGTTGATGAAAATTGGGTTTATAATGATCTGGGAAAAATTTTGAGTATTTTGGATAATAACCAGATAATAATCTGAAAAATTTGAACCATTAGATTGGAAGAAAAATGATACAATATAAAAAATACTTTTTAAGGTTTTATGACAAATTTTTTTTGTTCGAAAATTTCGAATAGGATTACAATATCATCAAAATTTTAAGTTTTGTGTCTATTATTAAGATTTATTACTATTTTTCCTTCAAAATAAATGAGACCGGTTTTTTGATCAAAACGACAGAATTTGCTCGTTGACTTAAAGTTCAGGACCTTTTGGAAGACTTTTAACAAAAATAGTAATCTTAAACAGCTTCTTTGTTCAAAATTCTAAGTTTTGTTCTAAAAATTAAGATTTAATATTTTTTTTCCTTCGAAATAAGTAAAATTGAGTCTAACGAACTAATTTTTTGATAAAAATGACGAAATTCTCCATTAAACTTTAGTTTTTAGAGGCTTTAGGAAAAGATTACTATTCAAAATGATTTAATTCATCAAAATTTCAAGTTTTGAACTCAGTTTAAAGACTTATTGTTATTTCTTCTTCAAAAATTGTAATATTAGTTAAGATTTACCAGTTTTCTAATAAAAATGACAGTTTTTTTTATCAAACTAAGTTTTAGGAAATTTTGAAAGACTTTTTGATAAAAATATCGGTTTGTTTGATCAAAATTGCAAGTTTTTATCCAATTTTTTAATAAAAAACTAAATTTTTTAAGCTTTTAAGCTTTAAAAGACTTTGTGAACTAAAATTAAAGAACTTATTAAGGAATTTTATAAATAAAATCCGTCAGAACCTCGCCCATAGCGTAACATTTCCCGTGAATAGAACTAAAAACGTTTATGCGAATAAAAAAGCCCGTAAAAGACAGAAGGAGAATTATTGTTATTTGTAGTATTGAAGAAAAATAATAGGTATATTTATAAATAAGTGTCTGAATGATTGGCATACGTAGGTACCCCGTGCATGTAACAGTATATGGCCTCCTGTTTTATGACGACAATTATAGTAATATATCTCAGTGGAACGAGGACACGAGCATACAGTGGTTTTTGTATGAGTATCGAATTTTCTTTACCGACTCGAGTTACTCGGGCGTTACTTTATTTAAGAGTTTACAGATCTTTCGAGTGATACCGGTGGTTTATTCCTTTTATAATTTACTATTCAAATGGTGAATCACACACTCTGTGTGATAACTGATAACAGATAACAGTTGTACAATGTACAATCGACACTTTAACTACTTTTTACTCCACATAATTACAAGACCATTAGAGAACTATAAAAGAGTAGTCCCTCCATTCATTTGTTTTTAACCGTGTATTAGAAAATTTTATGACTCTTTTTTATGAATCGCTGGAATTTTTTAACTTTTTTGCTATTAGTCGTCACTAATTCCACGTTCAATTATTTTTTTTTATTACTATATAGTGGTCATTATTATTGCCGATCGAAAATTTTACTTTTGCACTATCGATTTTTACACGGAAAAATTTTTTGAAAGATTAATTATAAATTTTTTGGAAAAAAATTGCACAGAAAGAAATTAGTATATTACATACCTAGGCCAGTAAAATAAGAAAAGTCTCAGATCACATGTAATTGTTGGCCGAGGCGAAGCCGAGGTGGACAAACATGTGATCTGAGGGTTTCTTATTTACTGGCCAAGGTGTGTATACTATTTTTCTGCTCGACGTAGCCGGAATGTGGCAACTTTGTTTAGCGCAGCGGCCAGAAAGTTGCCACGTTCCGGCCGGAGGGCAGAAAAATTTCTTTAACATTTCTAAAAAAATGCTCCTTCACGGAAAGAACAAGATTATACTGGATATAATCCCAGATTATACTGAGTGAAAAAAAAATTTCAGATAGTAGCTAGTATAATCCAGATTACAATGAGTATAATCTAGATATTATTCAGTATAATCCAGTTATTATTCAGTATAATCTGGATTATACTAGCTACCATCTGAAATTTTTTTCACCTCGCATGTCACTGAGTATAATCTGAGATGGTATCCAGTGTCATCTTGTTCTTTCCGTGTTGTAGCAATCAAAAGAAATATTTATACAATTTTTTTTAAATATCAAAATTTGTTGCATATATTTTTTATCTCTAAATACGCATTTTTAATTTTCAAACCAATAGCAATTTTTTATTTTGATCCAACAAAAAATTGTTTTCAATAATATAAATACATTTTTCTTAAAGTATGTTTAATTCTAAAGGATTGTATCAATTAAAAGTCAAGCACTCTGCAAATATTTTGCAGCTACCCCACGTGGCAGTGTTCTCAAAATTATTAGAACAAACTCGAATCAAAACAATTGGAAGTATAAATAGACAAGTGCGGCAAAGTATGCTAGCCTAGCAACAAAGTATGCATTTAATGATGAAGGATGTGAGTCAGCGTGTGTATGCTATAACTATTGTTGTTGTCTGTGTTATTCACATAACACGTAGTCGGCAGCGGTACTGCTGACATAAAAGACTCTGCCGTAACCGAGCATGTAATACCTGGAACTATTGGCTTCTAACATAACACGAGCTCCTGGAATTTCAAACTAAACAGCCTCTACATTTATCGTTTCTATTATATCGATTTCTCCTCATTTCCTCGAGCAGCCTCTCCCCCCGGGCTTTCCGGACCCGTGCCTACTTGTAAACTATCGCAAACTTTGCATGCATCATAAATGCATGCATAGTTTTAAGATTTGTGTTTGGGGCAACAATAATTTGAAATTTTTTGGGAAAAACTTCTTTTGAATTAATCTTTTTCTTAGTTTTGATACTCTTGGTTCAATTGCGTTTACAAGTCATCTGATTTCTAGAAAAAAAGCAAAACTGTTCACGCATACAAAGTATTTTTTTAAAGTAACAAAATAATTTTGTTGCCAAAAATAGTTTGATGGTCTAATTAGCAATTGGTCTAACTCCTTATTTTTCAGAGGGTAATTTTTGAACATTTTGATGTAGTAATAGTCTAATTATAAATTATTTAAATTATCCAAATCAAAATATTAATGATATTAAAATTAACCGACGTTCAACAATTTTCTAATTTTTTTTTATTAATTAAATTAGAACAAAAAAATATTTTTACAAAATTGCACGCGTAATTTTTAAAACTTTCTACATGTGCATTTTTTTTATTTAATTTTTTTTTAATAAT
This sequence comes from Cotesia congregata, assembly GCA_905319865.3. NCBI lineage: Eukaryota > Metazoa > Arthropoda > Insecta > Hymenoptera > Braconidae > Cotesia > Cotesia congregata. The sequence goes on from CAJNRD030001119.1 coordinate 10,000,134, forward strand.
TTTTTCAATAAAAGAAATTCTAAAAATTTTTAGATGTCAGCTAACTTTATTATCATGAATATTAGACCTCTATTAAATATTAAATTGTTTTTTAAAGTGATAGTAAATTTTGAACTAATTGTTTCTTCGTACAAATGGAAGATTCTCTAAAATGCAGTTAGACAATTTACTAATTAGAATGTTGAGTTGTCAAATTCTGACAAGCTCTTCTTCAAAATTGGTATTAAAGATATAATTTACAATGTGTTTATTATTGTAACAATTAAAAAATCCTAGATATGGTTGACTTTGCAAGCTATCCCTGGATTTTCCTGTTATATTAGAGTTCAAAAATTTTTCTATTGCTAAGTTTGTAGTTTTTGAAGCTCAAAATACAACTTTGAGCTCAAAAATCTACACAGAAAAAAAATTCACTTGAATCTAGTGAAAAATTCTTGGACTAAGATAATAATTTTGAAAAGTTTAATTGTCTTGAATCAAAACGGGAAATTTTTTAGTTTTTGAATTTTTCTACTTAAATCAAGAAGATAAAGTTCTTCAAATTGATTTCTTCATTAATCTAAAGTATTTTGGTGAATTAACACTAAAAGATTCTGCTGTAACAAAACTTTTTTTTGTAACATATAAATAACTTATAACTTAGACTATTTTGATCATAACACATAATTTGTTATCCTTATTCTAATATATTCATTTATTAGTTATTACCATCTGTCTTATGTTGTCCCAAATTTATTTTCACATGTTATTATTTCCGTTGTTTTTTTACAAATTCAGTTTTAAAGCGTACGCTGATAAAAAAATTAATTTGACTCAAGAGCCAAAATCTTGAACCAGAAATACCATTTTGAAGAAAATGATTTTCTTGAGTCAAGAGAATAAATTCTTATTTGTTTATTCATTATAATTGATTATTGGGGCCATATTGAACAGGCTAAACACTCGATACAGAGTCAAGAAATTATTCTTGATTTAAGTAAATTTTTCTTGTCTAAAGAATTAATTCTTTTGACTCAAGAAAATCATTTTCTTCAATTTGGTTATTTTTGGTTCAAGATTTTGGCTTTTGAGTCAAGTTCATTTTTTCATCAGCGTAGTGAACTTAGATATCCTGATATTACATATTGATAAAAATTAATCAATTTAATAGTAAATATCTCTTCAATTAAGTTAGTAAAATTCTACACAGAAAAAAAAATTTAAAGAACTTGATTTGTGTAAAAAAATTCTTAAACTGAGAAATTTTATTTGATTCAAGAATTTTTTCTTTTTTTTGATTTGTCAATTTTTTTTTTCAGTGTCACTTATTAAAATGGTTAATATAAAACCTAAATTTAAATTATTAGTTTTAAAATGAATTTTTTGAAAATTTAATAAGTCAACAGATTTTATTTTTAAATTAATTTATAAATTTTTAAATCAAAGTCAACTACAGAATAAGTAAAGATAAAATAACTCAGTGAAATTTACTTTCTAGTGAAAAATCTACCAAGTATGAATACTTTCACTACTTCAAAAAATTAATAAATAATTACACTTAACATTTTAAAAAAGCCACAATTAAAAATCAACGTGAGATTCTTAACCAATTCATTCTTTAGAGCGTATTGAGTGGAGTCAAATAGATCGAGACCTATAAAAAAGCGAGTGCATTAGATAGTCCATCCAGAGTATTGTCCATCCACTCTTCGGTGGTCCGTGACATTCAGCAGGTGGGATAGTCCTGAGCAATAGTCTGGTCGGAGCTGGACTCGGACTTATCTGGGATGATGAGAATGGGAATGAGAATGAGGTGGAAGGTACAAGGTGGAACTGCCGCGGACTTATAGGAGGGTATAGAGGCTGCCGGAAGCGAGCAGGTGACTGGAAGTTCCGCTCGATCGAACAGTGTTCCGCGCCATGGGGCTCGAAGATCAGTCGGTGTATAATGTGCCGTGGCATTATCCCAGTTGAGTCCAATACAAACTGAGGCTGAGCCTCAACAATACGTTACACACCTTGGCACATTACACACACACACACACACACGCCTCACACTTGCAGGCTCGTAAGAAGGATAACTTTAAACTCGCATACGTGCAAATCCACTGACCGACGTCCGGTCTCTCATCCTTTTCACTTTATGATTGTTATTATTGTTGTTAGTTTTATTTTCTCATTCTATTCTACCATCCGTACATTTTATTTCTTATCCCTCTGCCCTCGCCAGTGACTTTCAGCGGCCTTTCCTTATTCACGGTCGAGCCGACAAAACGTTCATGTTTTTAAGCCTCTTTTTAAACTTTTTTTCCCGTACCCCTCGTGCTGTTATTTTCTGTATAAAATTTTTTTGCATCACTTGTGGGAGGAAATTTGTGGTCGGATTGGGATTAAGAAACATGAATAAGTTTTTAAAAAATAAAGAAAATTATTAACTCGGTGGTTAATTCTAAAGCTGGTGACGGTTTCATGAGTAGAGAGTTTCTAAAGAAAAAATCATTCAGAATTTAATTGAAATTCAAAATATAGTGTTTAGATTTAGAATTTAATCGAATAATAAATAGTTCAAAAGATTTTAATAGCTTGGAATTAATCTTATGAAAAGTTTAAATAGTGATGCGCAAAAAAAAGTAAGCTATTTAATTTTGAATCTTTAAAATTTGATGAATCAATTGGAATATGTTTTTAAAATGTTCATAATTTTCAAACTGATAAAATTTATAGTGTAAAATTTTTTTGAACTCTATAAATTATTCAAATTTTTAGTTTTGTCTGTTCAAACTTCTGAAATCAAAAGGTTTGAACCGCATTTATAGATTGTTTCAAAAATTAAAACTGTTCTAAATTATCTGAAGGATACAAACTATTCAAATCTTTCAGAACTACTTAAACTATTAAGCTTTCTGAACTAATCCGAAGAGTTAAACTCTGAAGTTTGCTTTTTTTTAAATGATATTTTGTGTATTGAAAAAAAAAACTTTTTTTTCAGTGTGCTAAAAATGAAAAAAATTGTGGCACCACTATTACTTTTAATATGCTATTAATAGCATGGAGTATTAGTCCTAGGATTAAACTTGATATTTCTGTAGGATTTATACCAATTTTTTTACAGTCACAATACGTATTTTTACTGTAAGAACACTCGCTCAATATTTTGTATTCTAGGAGAAAAAATACTTCTTTTCAGTGTGATAATGATAATCAAAAGTGTTTAGAGAAAACTTTATCGAAAACGAACCTTTTCAGTGAAAACATTGATATCTATTAACAATTTTTCCAATTTCTGAGACCTTTCGTCAATTTAGGGACTAACTTGTTCAATATTTGAATTTAAAAGCGCATATTTTTGCCTCTACCAAAAGTTTTCTAGAAACCGAAAGCCCTGGGTTCGAATCCCGAAGACCATTCTATTACTTTTTCCTCAAGTTCAATTCCTATGGGCAGCCAGAGCTACCTTTGGAAGATATCACTAAGGACCTAGCATTAGGGTTCAAATCTGTCGAAATCATTCGAACCAAGCGAACTATTCAAAACTTCTAAAAACATCACCAAATCTTTCAAATATAGATCAACTTATACTTTTGAATCTAACAAACTGATATAATCCTTTCCAATTGATCCAAAGTTCGAATATGTGCAGCCTCTTTAAAGAAGTGATCAATTTTTACAATTGAAGTTCAATATTATATCAATAAAACTTTAGTTTTAGTACTTTTGATAACAAAAGTATTACCTTAAAACTTTAGTTAATAATTTAAATAATTTAATTGCTCCACGTTAACTTGACAAGATTACAATCCTAATTCAAAACAATTTCTATGGGCAACCAAAGCAACCTCGGTAGATATCACCAAGGACCCAGCATTAGGATGCCCTATGGAAGTCTCCTGCTTTTGGCCAGCCCTTGAAGATCTCAGTCTTAGAGCACTTTTGGTCCTCTTCCGCACGTATTAAGGGGGCGGGGGGCTTTCGGGGGCTCTTGAACGAGCTGGTACTGTTAGGGTGCGTACGAAGAAGAGGACCGGGAAAATTCTGCATCCTTGCCAGAAACTAGTGCATTAGGGGCTGAAGTGTGGAGATTTAAAAGAAATAATCAATTCTTACAATATCTAACTTTAGTTTTAGTACTTTTGATATCAAAAGTATTACCTTAAAACTTAAGTTAATAATTTAAATAATTTCATTGTTCCACAAGAATTGCATCCTAATCCAACAGAATTTTTTCCGTGTGAATTAACATTATCCTGGGATATGATTGATACTTGCAAATGTCGTGAAAATGATAAATTCCCAGGGACTGGAGCCACTAAATCGTGATGACTCGATAATCAATGCGGCCTACTGGTAGTATGTAATGCAATAAAGTATAACAATCCCAAAGAGCTACGAAAGTACGGTTGATCAGAATAATGTAATAGAGAAAAGATAAGTATGCATGAGTACGTGTGTTGGTTTAGTCGTTCGGGACGTATAATCCGAATAATTGATACCAGAATCGCTAATTCCCAAATGATCGACATGACGCTCGTGGCATTAGAATCAGCATCTCTTTCTTCAGCAACTCTCTTTCTTTTCAAGCAGCAGGCAGTAGGCAGCAGCGAACGTTCTGAGTTGAAACGAGTTATTTGCATCGAATTGAACTGTGCGCCCTTTGTGATAGTGATGCAAAATATGTATCTTTTAAATGTTTCGCAACCGAGCGATCTATGACCCGTGATTTAAAAAAGTTTGTTGAATTAACGGCCAGAGTTAAAAAAGTTTTAAAAATGATTTTGATAAATTGAATGTAGCAGTTCGCTAATTAGCACTTATGGAACAATCACTTTTACTCTAAAATGTGTACTTAAACTTTAAAGTTTGCATACATACACGAATATATTCATAAGCCAGGTATAATGTAAATTATTAAGTCGTACTACTCAAGTTAAATCCACGGCACTTTATAATACCCAGGCATTTCTCATTGTCATTTATTTTGTTTTGTTTATTCATTGCTTTGGAATTTATGCCAGGTAAAAATCGTGAGTAATTAATAAATGTTAAATTTGTAAAAGTTTTAAAAATTTATACAGGACAGCATTTTAGATTTGTAATAAATTAAATAAAATCACGAGAAAATCAGTTAAGACAACACGTCAATTAGCTGTCGAGATTGCACGGGCATCTCCTTGGGAATTTACTCTGGCAATGGTGTCTTATATATTAGTACTTGCAATATTGTAAATAGAAGTAATAATTTGAAAAATTTTATATTGAAATTTTTTGTTTTGAATTTTGAAAATTATTTATAAAAATCTGCACAGTAAAAAATTTTACTTATTCCAACAAAATTAATTCTCTTGCTTTAAGAAATACGTGTCTTGATTCAAGAAAATTTATTTAAGTCAAGAAAATCTCGTTGTTTTGAGAAAATTCAGCCTCTTGCTTCAAAAAATTTAGTTCTTGATAGAAGTAAATTTTTTTGTCTTGAGAAAATTTTTCTCTTGCTCCAAAAAATTAAATATAAAGATAGAAGTAAATTTTCATTAATATTTTTATTTATTAATGTGTCAAATGGGAAGATCAAATAATGTATCATTGCACGCTAAAATAATATAAAATGGGTATCAAATATTCTTGAGAAAAATTTTCTCAAGGTGGCGCTGCTTCCCTAAAGTATCTAAAAATCTCAAATATAAAAATTTATTGTATCAAGTATTTATGATAATTTGAATTAAGAAAAAAAAATTTCACATGTAGAAAGTTTTAAAACTAATACGTGCAATTTTTTAAAAATATTTTTTTAGTTCTAATTTAATTAATAAAAAAAATCAAAAACTGTTGAGTGTCGGCTAATTTTGGTATCATTAACTTGTCGATGAAAATAAAGTTAGCCGACATCTAAAAATTTTTATAATTTGTTTTATTAAAAAAATAAAAAAAAATTTTCATTTGTAAAAAAGTTTAAAAACTATAAGTGCAATTTTTTAAAAATATTTTTTACACGGAAAAAAATAAACTGTAATAAATAGTCGATTTATAATAAGTAATGATCAACTGGAAAAAATTACACAGTAAATATGCAATTTTTTAAAAATATTTTTTACACGGAAAAAAATAAACTGTAATAAATAGTCGATTTATAATAAGTAATGATCAACTGCTAAAAATTACCATTTCAAACAGTAAAATGGTGATTTTACTACTCACTTTATAATATTTACCATTTAAACGTTACAATTTACTCTTTACATGGAAGAAAATACTATTTCAAACAGTAATATTCGCTATGTAAATGTCTAAAATGTTAAAGTATAATAATTACGAATTCAGACTTTGATATTTATCATTTCGTAGCTAAAAAATGATCTTATGATATGTAAAAAGTATAAAATAAAGTTAGTAAATTTCTAATACAAGCAACGTCAATATTTACAAAGTAAAATGGTAAATTTTAAACGCAACGCTAAAAATCAAACTGTAATTATTGACTTGTTTGGACTGGTAAAATGTATATTTTAAAAGTATAATTTTTACTGTTTCAAATGTTAAATTCTCCCAGAGTGAGACCCCCTTCTCTTTCATCTGAGTTCCTCTTCTCATAATATGGACTGTATAGTGAAATGGCAATTTTTACTGTTTGAAACTGTAATTTTTTAAGATGAAAGAGTCGTTATTTACTATAGTGACAACTATCACTTATTTTGGATATTAAATTATAAATTGTGGATTTTATACTTTCTACATTAAGTTCTGTAATATTTATATTTTTGCCACCCCGATGTCTGCTTTACTGTTTGAAACTATAAAAATTAACCGGAATTTAAGTGAATAAAAATCCTTGTTATAAATTGAACTTCAAGAGATTGAATAAAAAATCCTGATACATCAAATAAATGTTCTAAAGATCAAGACTTAAATCTATCTTAATTGGTCAAAAAACCCAATTTACGTGCGAACTCTCATAGCTTTGACGGACAATGCAAAAAACAAAAACTGTCCACTGAAGCATCAGAGATTCGCTAATTCTCACAGCGTCGTTAGATAACGTCTTCACTGAAACACACACTTTTCAAAAAGACAAAGAGTTACGTCTCTGTATAATATATAATACATAAATATATATATAGATATATCTATAAAAGAACCCGATGATGAGGGATGAGAGTTACAGCCGTAGCCAGAGCGAGCGTCGGAGATAAAGGGGTGAATGCAAGTGAGTCAGTGTCTTATAAAGGGAAATAAAAGAAGAGAAAGAGATGGAAAAAGGGTAAAAGAGTCGAGTTGGTTTCCTCATTCGAGCTGAGGCAGTATGAGTGGGTGTTCTCTGCTCGAACACGGGACTACCAATTCCCACAGATCCTTCCACCCACCCCTCGGAAGAGTATTTAAAGTGACGTCACGAGTTTTCTCAGAGCACCCTACTGAGTGTACTCTTTCTTTTTCTTCTCCTTTGGTTGTACTTACTCCTCCGGGTCCGGGTTGCCAAGAAGAGTAAGAGGCCAGCGGGGAGTTGGATGTGTTGGAAAGAGGAAAGGGAGCCAGGCATGGGAATGACGCTCCCGAGGAAATGCTTTAAGACGCTCAATATAAATACGCGATGGCTGGGGGAGGGTCGCGGAGCCAGTTGAGAAAAAGGGTTGCTTCCCCAAAGGGATGGCTAAGAATAAGAATAAGAACAAGAAGAAGAGGAAGAGGAATAAGAAAACCGAGGAAAGGAGGAACGAAATTGAGAAAATGAAGACCGAGAAAAGAAGGAAAGAAAGAGTAGAGATGTAGAAGAAGTTGAAGCAGCAGGAACTGAACCGATGGAGTGAGGGGGGGTGGGTGCCTTATTCTCGGGCTCGGGGACTCGAAAGAAGAAAACTACTCACCCCTTTCTTGCTTACCCTAGCTCTCGCTCTCGCTGTTTAATTGCATCTTACTTTCGAATTTTCCGCGTGGAGCTATCGATCGAGACACGCGAAGGGGCTTCGTTTGCGTCTTATCTCCGACGGCCATCCCACACCCCCCCGACGACCCATCTAGTTCTTTCTCGCCTCTTATTCAGCCTAGCTCTTTTACTTCTTATACTTTAGAGCCTCCCGTCCTCCCTTACCCTCTTCTGGCGAGCGTTCTTTATCTTCCTCATTCACCCTCGAGAGTCCACCCCGGGCCACCACGGCATCCACCAGCCCTAGAACACGCTCACCCTTCACTATTTAAAACTACGCACGAACTCTGAGTTGAACCAAACAGCCTCCAAGAGGGCTCACAATTTCCTCGATTAATTTTACGACTAATTTCGGAAATCCATCGCGCTTTTACTTGAGAGTTTCCTGGGAAAAAAAGAGTTGGTTTTGTTATTGGGAAATTTATATGGCTTTGGACAGTTGATTTTTGAGTGAGAAATTGAACAATGTGTGATCAAAAATGATTATTTTAGTCAAAAGTTATTTTAGAAAGAATCAATAAAAGTGTGGTAATTGAAATTTTTATAAAATTTTTTCAAATTGGAAAATTTGAAAATTTTTGGTATAGAAAATTAATTAGGAATGAAAATTTACTTAAAAAGCTTTTAGATGCTTTGTAGAGAATTTTGATGAGTTGTTACACTCAGAAGGTATTTCAAAAAGAATAAGCAAATGTATGATAGTTTGAACTTATACGAACTTTACAAAAAATTTTGTTAAATTGTTGGAAAAATAGACTATTTTTGGTCCAAAAAATCAATTAGACGGATATTAAAGTTGAACTAGTAACTATATAACCGCCGTGACTTATGACCTATAAATAAATAAAATTTTATTTATTAAATTATAACTTTTGCTAAATTGCACTGTACTTTCTCAACTATTGATGTTTTTACAAATATAAGCTCATTCTGATATTACACTCATCAAGAGCTTTCATTTGAATACCCACATGCATTTTTGATATAGTTTTTTATATCTACATATATATATATATATATATATATATATATATATATATATATATATATATA
>CAJNRD030001119.1:10009290-10026280 GCA_905319865.3 Cotesia congregata
TTGATGAGTGTAACATCGGCATGAGCTTATATCTTTAAAAATGTCAACAGTTCACGAGATACAGAGTCATTTCTTAATTATGTATCTAGAAATAGAGTATTTTTGAATGCAGCCTAAATACTTATCATCATCAAAATTGACTATTGATAAGAATGATATAAAACCATGAAAACGCACAACTCCAGGTCAAGACTTTTCCAACGATACCAAATTTAACCATAAAAACCCATTTTGTCACATAAATACACTGGCCACAAAATTCTCTTAATAATATAGATTAATGATAACTCTGGTGCATCTTACAAAAATTTGAGAAGTCATCGCGTTTAAAAATTATTTGAAAATTTTGAATTGCATTACCTTCAAAACTATCCATCCAATGTCTCATTTTTTAATAATGCTCTTAAAAAAAATTATCTTGAGATTTACAAAGATTTATCAAAAGATTCATGAAGATTTAACGTCTTTATGACCTAACTATCCAAACTAAATTGTTAATTATCAAAATTATCCGAAAACAAATGCAAAAGTTAGATTAACAAAAAATCTCCAAACAAACATCACACATCAAACCAAAAGCTTCGAAATGAGCAACGGCGTGATATCTTAAAAATTTTCTCTTAGTCGTGAAATAAGCCCGGAGGTTTCTTTCTGTCCCGAATCTCCCCTCTAAAAATATCTCCATCTACATCCTGTATCCATAAGAAAAGGCTATTATTTATTCTTCGTCTCCTTTGTTTCATTCTCTCGATAATTACACGAAACATTTGGTTCCCTCGGCTCCGTCTAAAGCATCCCTTTCAGCAGAAGAAGAGGCCTCGTCGATACTCCGTCAAAAACGTCGAAAAAGAGTATCTCGTAGAATCGTAAGAGTGTATCGCATTCGCCTAGTTTTTAAAATCGGAAATTATTTAGAGCTCTCTCGGGCTCCGCGTTACTTTCGCCCCTTTATATTTTTAATCAATCCGTCACTGGGTTGGGGTAGTTGAAGCCGGCCGGGAACGGGAACGGGGAGTCAAAGAAGGCCGTAAGAGCGGGAGGGGGTGGAAGCGCGAGAGCGTCACCCTAAAAAGCATCGAAACAGAGCGAGTAAGAATCTTGGGAGTAAACTCGGGGTGGTTTCTTCCTTAGTTCCCTTCCTCAAGGCTCGTATTTAAAACCTCGGGGCTGATGAACGCTCTACTCATTCCACCCGACATTCGCGAACCCTCTCTTACATTTGGAAGCAAAGGAGCCAGCGAAACCGACGTAGCCCTGGTGCCGTCTACGGCTAAGTAAAGCTCCAGCCTCAACTCATTTTCTTTCTTTCGAGAAACTCTTCCACCCTTCTCCTGGTTCTTTCTCTTCCTCACAACATCCCCTTCCCCGTTTAGTCTACTCGACTCAACAGAACCTCGTTGCTCACCGTCTTTTCCTCTTCTTCTTCTTATTCTTCTTCTTCTTTTCACCCCCCGGCCCCCCCATCCCCATCGACAATCCCGGGCTCACACGTACACCACCTCACTCATCAGCCGCACACAACTCCGACAATGTCTTTTAAATCTCCACACTTCAGCCCCTAATGCACTAGTTTCTGGCAAGGATGCAGAATTTTCCCGGTCCTCTTCTTCGTACGCACCCTAACAGTACCAGCTCGTTCAAGAGCCCCCAAAAGCCCCCCGCCCCCTTAATACGTGCGGAAGAGGACCAAAAGTGCTCTAAGACTGAGATCTTCAAGGGCTGGCCAAAAGCAGGAGACTTCCATAGGGCATCCTAATGTTGGGTCCTTGGTGATATCTACCGAGGTTGCTTTGGTTGCCCATAGAAATTGTTTTGAATTAGGATTGCAATCTTGTCAAGTTAACGTGGAGCAATGAAATGATTTAAATTATTAACTAAAGTTTTAAGGTAATACTTTTGTTATCAAAAGTACTAAAACTAAAGTTTTATTGATATAATATTGAACTTCAATTGTAAAAATTGATCACTTCTTTAAAGAGGCTGCACATATTCGAACTTTGGATCAATTGGAAAGGATTATATCAGTTTGTTAGATTCAAAAGTATAAGTTGATCTATATTTGAAAGATTTGGTGATGTTATTAGAAATTTTGAATAGTTCGCTTGGTTCGAATGATTTCGACAGATTTGAACCCTAATGCTAGGTCCTTAGTGATATCTACCAAAGGTAGCTCTGGCTGCCAATAGAAATTGAACTTGAGGAAAAAGTAATAGAATGGTCTTCGGGATTCGAACCCAGGGCTTTCGGTTTCTAGCAAACTTTTGGTAGAGCCAAAAATATGCGCTTTTAAATTCAAATATTGAATAAGTTAGTCCCTAAATTGACAAAAGGTCTCAGAAATTGGAAAAATTGTTAATAGATATCAATGTTTTCACTGACAAGGTTCGTTTTTGATAAAGTTTTCTCTAAACACTTTTGATTATCATTGTCACATTGAAAAAAAGTATTTTTTCTCCTAGAATACAAAATATTGAGCGAGTATTCTTACAGTAAAAATACGTATTGTTACTGTAAAGAAACTGCTATAATTCCCACAGAAATACCAAGTTTAATCCTGCGACTAATACTCCATGCTATTAATAGTAATAGTGGTGCCATAATTTTCCTTATTTTCACCTTGCGTTGATAATTATTATATAAAAAGCAATTGTTAGTTTAAAAATTGTCAAACATTAAAAAAATGTGTCTTTACGCAGTTATCAAAGTATTGGTTAATATTTAATAATTTAGTCAGAGCAAATTTTGCTTCAGAAAATTTGCATTGCTCTGGTAATTAAACTAAAGCATTTTTCTGACCAGAGTACCAGATTCTTTACGAGATAAAAAATACTTCTCTTTTTTCAGTGTGCATACAATAATTTTTAAAAAGAAACAAACTATTCAGTATCATCAGATTTAAGTCAAACCCTCAAAAACACAGCACCATTGTAACTTTATAACAACTTTGAAAGTTGTAACTAAACTCTTTAGAAGTGTCTCTAATGTTGTGTATAAGTGCATTGCAGAAATAATAGCTTCTATTTAAATGTTTCCAAGTATGTTCTAAGTGCTCCCAGCAGTGAATCTTGTAATTTCTCCACTTTATGAATTTTTATCAACACTAGCAATTGATCAAACCTTTATACAAGCTCTGAACCCATTATTAAAACAACCCAAACTAAATTTACAAAACTGGATCTTGATGTACAACATATATATGTATAATAGCGCCCAATTAAAAAACACGTTACGAACTCAAAGCTCCCTTAAACAAAGCACGTGAATGTGAGCATTAAAAAAAAGTAGTTAACCCATTAAAAAAAGTTTGGCATTGAAGTATTGAAATTACCGGTATTTATAATACAAACAGATTGATTGCGTATAAAGTATGAGTCCAGGAGTTAGTAAGTTAAATAGAGAGATGCCATCGACACGCAAGCCTAATCCACCGGTAGTTTTTACGTAACCTAAAACACAAATGTGTAAATATATATATTTACAAAGCCGGGGCACATTTGCTAACGACTCCCTTTTCTAATATGCCGTTAACAAAACTCTATTCTAGTTTACCCTTTCACCGAGCCTTGCAGCCCGTTCCCGGACCCTGTAAGCGCAGCAAGCGTCTTTTCTATTAAACCATTATTACGTACGTTAAAAGACAATGAATCTAAATACGCAAGTGGGCAGTACGGATTGTTTGATGGAGGAAAGCGTTCCGGACAAAAGTCTTCGGCAAGGGGTAGTAGGACGGGTACTGAGGAAGGGGAAGGACAACTGCCAGTATCCCGGGATCTTTACTTTCTAAAACTGCATTAGTGAAAAGTCATTAATTGATAGTTAATAGTCACCCGAGTCAAAATATTAGATGTTAATTGAATTTTTAATCCATAAAATCCTCTTTCAAATATTTGAAAAAAACACACTGGTGGCAAGAAGAATGATTACTGAACTAATTAAAAACATTGCTTAGTCAATTAATTATCAGTTTTAGTGGAAAAACCCGTTTTTTTTTTTTTTTTAACTTATAGTGGAAATAATGGTCAAAATATGGTGGTGTGATCACGATAACTAAAAATATATACAATTTTAGGATTCATTTTTTTTTCAGCCCTTTTATTATACTTTAATGAAGAACCCTATTCAATATCAAAGCTTGATATTGCTTTGTTTAGTTGTAAGTAAAAGAAAGAGCTCAAAATATTGCAACAGGCGGTACAATTTCAAGCGCTTAATGACTGAATCTAGCGGGAAGTTTCAGGGATGGCCTTTAGGGTCTGTTTTCCAAATTTTTTTTTCGCAAAAAGTATTAGGATAAAAGTACCGTTTGTGCCCACTTATTGTTCAAATAAACAATAGAAATGAATTTATATTAATAAACCATGACAAACTCAATTTGATTTAATATACATTTTTTAAAACTCAACAAAACCCTTATTAAAAAAAAAAGATTTGAAAAGATTCAACACATGCAAAATGTATATCTATATATCCGTCAAGTTAAATCTCTTTGAGCCATTTCGAATCTTTTCAAATCTCTTTTTCTGATCAGGGAAATATGGTAATAATATTATAATTTCTTTGTAAATTAATTCAAATGTTAACTGGCCATAAACGGTACTTTTACCCTGTTCAGATTTCAATAAAAATTTAGGTTATGAAAAGAAACAACATATTAAATACTTTGCATAATTAAAACTTCAGATTCAAAGCATGTGGTGGTAGTAATTAATAAAAAAATGATCTTTTTCTCTAATGAAATGTTGCATAGGGAAATCTACTACGTAAATCAGAAAAAAATCGTATTTGATATTTGATACTTGTGTTATTAATGGTACAAACTTAAACGTTTTCATTGTATTCAAAATGTATCATAATGTCACGAATCGTATAAAATGTGATGAAATCTATCGAAACTGGAAATTAATTAAGTAGTTAGATGCTTTAGGGCGAAAGTATGGGTGAAATCAACGATTTTCAAGAATTGAGAAGTTGTATTGGTTATATCCTTCCATTAATATATTTAGATGTATCAAAAAATATCTGCACTTGATAATCAAAAGTTAAAAAAAATAGTTTGATTGACTCAATGTTTTCAAGGACCATTACCCATCAACCCATTCAAGACACTAAATCTCAAAAACAAAACTCCTTACATCCTGTTCAGTATAAAAACACTTCCACTTTTAAAAGTAGTTACAAAGTTCCACCAACTTCTTTCCGGTGAGTCTTGAAACGACTAACTCTTTTCATCACGACCATTTCAATTGACCACCTGATCATAGCAAACTTCACCCCCGTGCAATATTCTGAGACCCACTTAAAGAATCCCGCCATCGATCATCGACAGCTTCCGAAAGTAAAAATTAGTTTGATAAAAATGCAGGAAGATTTGAAGTATTTGGAAGTATTTGGAAGTAGCTTAAAATTTATCGAATAAGGGCATCCGGAATGGGATTGAATAAACAGGCAGTATCCCGGTAAGGAAGGAGTGTATTTGTGAAAGGACCTAGAAGCACACAAATGATGTGCGGAACAGTGTACGCAAAATCAATGCCCGGCTTAGCCGCTGATTGTACTGTAATGTCGGTAGTATCCTCTATGTCTTGGCTTTGTTGGACTGGTCTGATTCTGCACTGGTCTTGCCTTTTCGAATCCTCTCTGTTGGACTCTGGAATAAGGCTGTCTCACTGGGTGTCCTTCTCCGGGTGGTTGGCTCTCTTTCTCTCATCTGAGATGTACTAAGTATACCGGGTACACAGAGTTGAGACTAAAACCGTACCGGACGTCTATGAACGCCCTCTGTTTCTCCTTTGGGCATCTACCCTTCAGAATCTCCATCTTCGTCTCCATCTCCAATCCAACTTGCCCCGATATATCTATATACCATTTGATCCTTCGCTGAGAAATAAGACGCGGACTACAGACTTGCCAAGACCATTAACCAAAAGCTCTACTCTAACCCTCTCACCCGCTCACCCTTTGCAATCCTCTCCTTCTCCATCTTCTTCTCTTTCGCAAGCTCTTTCCCTTTCCTGGCCTTACTGGGCTCCAAGTCGTTATAAAAATTCAATAGATCTTTTATTACGTTAATTATTTTGATCTTTGTCCCGGTTGTAAATCCTGGACAAATGAATTTTTAAAGTGTTAACGTTTCAGGATTTCTTTATTTAGTAGACGAATATTATGAATAATTATATTTGGTAATTCGAGGGTCAAAGAGATGTTTTAATTATCATAACTTTTTATTTTAAAGGTTTGACGACAAATCCTATCCTCGGAAAAGAGTCAAGTTAACCGTATCCGGATGAGGATTGTGGTGGTGCCTTCAGGGATCGGTGAGTACCTTTACGTTTAATTTAACCAGCAATCAAAAGTTAATCATTCGAGGTGCGAAGCTCCCAGCTGCCAAATAACTCCCGGGAATTCATTTCCATGTTGACTGAATAAAACGAATTGGAATTAATGGCCTTATGAGCGAAATTTTGGGATTACAAGTCATATTTTGCTTGAAAACAATCATTATCAATAGAGTATAATAAAAGGTCATTTTTTCCTTGATTAAATGCAACCCGCTATTCAAAGCATCTTTTTCCTTCGTAGAATTTCACTTTCCGTCCAAAAACTACTAATTCAAAATATCACCATATTCGTGAACTAATTAATAGTAGAGGCATTCCATGCGAAATGGGGAAATGACTAGAATTCTTAAATTTCTCTAATTAATTCTAATATATTATTAAAAGTCTATATTTTACTAATTTGTAAAGAAAATTTTTTTTAATCAATAAGAAAATTGATTTTTCTCTCCTAGTAACTTTTCAGCTGTACTAACTTGTATCCGAGTCAAATGTTGTTTTAATAGTTTTAACAACAAATTCATTTTATGTTTGTTATTAACTAACATATTTATTATTATAGTTTTAAGAACAAATTTTTTTATGTTCGTTATTAATTAATACCTAAGTTTATCAAGATCGTGTGGTCAGCGTGCTAAATCCTTTATTTGTGTTTTTTAATTAGTTTTTTTTTAATTATCCTAAATAATTTATAGGTAAATATATAAACAATAATGTTTCTAAGGTTGAAATAATATAAAAGTCTTTTTAATAAACAACTTGATGTAGACATTTTGTACTTGTCCCACCAGTCACAAATGCCTGTCCCACCAGTCACAATAAAAAAAATTTTTTTAATTGTTTCTACGTAGGTAATCAGTCTAATTCTTCATAATATTGAATGTTTGTAGGATAAATTTTGTATTTTCGAGGGAAGTATTTTTTTTTTAGTTTAGTGGTCGAACTTAAATTGGACTTTAAGTATACCTTTGGTAAGAGAGAAGGATTTTTCTTAGTCCCACCAGTCACACTCAGTCAAATGATAATTTCGAGAAACTTAAAAAGTAATCGAGGTTTTTGACAAAGGAATGTTGCTAATTAGTTATTCTTCTATGTTATAGTATAAATTTTGCTATAGTATAAATTTCAGTCACATATAGCTTATTATTGATGAAATTACAGAGTCAAATGCCCCAGTAGTTAAAATTTTGAAAAAACGAGTGAACTACCAAAAGTATCTCCAATTAGTAAGTTTACGAAAAAATCCGGGAGATAATACACAAAAAATGTTACACCTCCCCTTTTTGAAACTTACTCAATACATCATCCCTAATTTAGACTTATAAAGACTCTTTAGGATCTTTCGGACCTAAAACTTAGGGTCGAATAAATGAAACAACCAAACCACTTTTACTGACTAATTTATTGAGGTTAAGAGAACTACCTTCAATCCAACAGAACTAAATCAACCAATTTTGATTTTAAAGTGATCTGTCAAACGATTAGCACCAATAAATCCACTGATGTCCCTAATTTAAAACTCGGCCACTTGATTACCCACCTTTGTTTCGTCACTCCCTTTAAATTTACAATAAAACTTTTTAACACATTTTTGAAGCGACAATTCCTGGATAAAGACATCAGAAATGGACAATTTGGTCAGAAATCAATGGAATGTGAAGAAAACTCACGAAATTGAAGAAAGGGTCGAAAAATGTATCGGAGAATGGAATCTAATGGAGGAAGGAAGAGTATCACCCGTTAGGTCCAGTGTATGCAAGTTTACACTGACATTAAGTTGGGGTTGTGTGGGTAGAGTGTGGAGTACGGCGATACATTTGCAGGAGTGGTAAGCGTGTATAAGACTTGAGGGTGGTTGGGTGGAGAGGATGGAGAGGGTGGGTTTTGCGGTATGAGGGAGTTGTACAGGAGGCAAGCGGACGGTCTTAGCGGTATCTTGGCTCCGTGCTCTCTCTTTCAGCAGAACTCTGTTTCTCGGTCTACTCTGTCCGAGGGGTTGAGAAACGGCTAAATACCTCAGGATTGTTACTATTGCCACCCTCCTTAGCTCCGTTCCCCGTCGACTACTCCTATCTCTGTGTGTCTTATTCGCATCCTTCGGCTCCTGCACTCACCCCCTCGCTTCCTCACTCCAGTCCCTACAACGTTTGATGGGGTGGAATGGGTTAATGCTATTGATTCACGTGTACGAGGCGCTCGGGTAGAAGCTGAGACGGCCACTGTTTGACAGTAACGGATCCGTAGCCTTGCCTTGTCTTTGGGGACCATCATTAACTCTGCCCTATTTTGTTTATTTTTCTAACTAGGAAACAACTAATTTATTATTTTGAGGTTGCAAATTTATCGGAGTTTTTTCAATGCAGCTCTGATGCATAGGAAGTGGTATATTTACCATGAAGTAGTCATTGTTAGATAATAAAGCATGACAAATGTTTCTATAATCATTTTGATGTTCCAAGTATAATATTTGAATTATTCTTATTATAGTATTTTTTGATATTCTTATAGTGTTTCGATACTTTTATAAGAACCACTTCAACACCAATTATTGTAGATCTTAATACAGTAAACGGAAAACATTACAATTGTCACATCGTAATCTAGGACCAAACAACATCTTTACTTTGATGATCTTACATTTCACAATTTACGATGTTACAACGTAAAAATGCTTATAGAAGTCGACAAACTACGAATTTTTACGAATCATATAAAACCATTTCCGTATAATGTAATATAGATATAGTAACTGTTTTATAACCCTGATTGATATCAAAATCATTTCTATTATAGTAATGATTTTTTTGTATTATTATGGAAACTATTTCCACATTATTGAAGAGACTATTATATACAAAAAAGAAAACTTGAAAAATTACAGTATATAATGCATCGTGGCGCTTCGTGATGAAAACTAGAGAAATTACAGTTTCAGATTGTAATTATTACAGATTTTATGAGAATGACATTGTAGAATGTAATACTTACATTGAAAGCTTGGAAAATTTAATTCAAAAATTGAATTTAGAAAAATGTTATTTCTAATTGTAAATTTTTCTAGTTTTGATAACGACGGGACCGATTTTACATTTTATAGACAATTTAATCACATCCTATTTCATTACAATAATAGGTTGTAATTATCATAGAAAGCATTTCAAAAATGATTCCTATATTGTAGTAATATTTAGAAATGCTATTTACAATATATGATATAACCATTTGTATATTTAACCTATTTCCACAATTCATAAAAATGGATCCTATGAAGATCCGATAACAAATTAGTCCATCACAAATTTTCTTTCTGTGGCACCCAAATGAACTCTTTGCAAAAAGCCCTCTGCCAATCTCAAGATTTCATCAAATTAGGTTAACCCTTTCTTGAAAGCACCTCATGCATGTAAATTAACGAATCGATGGGCAAGAACTTAGTCAGCTATTGATATAATGAAACAAAGTAACGATCCAACACCTCAGTGATGCGAAAATAGCCGGTGAGATGCAGAACAAGGCATTAGCACATCCACATGTACATCTATAGAAGCTCCTGATACGCGAGTTGGGAATTCACCGTCAAGAGGAAGAAAGAGGATCTCCCCTAACCAAAGCCTAGAGAAGCTAGATGCTGGTGGATGCAACTGGAGGGTCCACTCGGGTGCTCCTTGGTAGTTGTCCAAGCGTGTATCGGGAAGCGGAATACATGGATTGAGCATGTGTCTATGAGTAATTTCGCCCAGTAGTTTCAACTGAAGCTAGTGTTGGTTCCAGAGGAGTGTGTGGGGTATTGACTAGCCGGCTGGTCCTTCCACACCAAGGGTTTGTGGCTAAGACGTAAGACGGGCTGGTATGGTGGGTGGCGGGTAAAGGGTGTTGGGAACTGCTGCTACTGGTGGTAAGATGGCTGTGCAGGACCAAAAGGGGTTTAAACTCGGGTGCTACGGAAGATCGAGGAAGAGGATGGAGCTCGGCGAGAAGGAGAGACGCTGGAAGAAGGTGGACTAGCTAAGACTGATATGGATTGTAGATTATTCTGGACCTCGGGTGCGGCCTGGCCAAGGGTTAGTATCTATAACCCTTTCTCCAGTTGGACTCTCTCTTCCCACTCGGCTGTCTTTGCCACCCTCGGACTATTCGCGAGTCTAACCACCTCAGATGCTGGCTCCGTCCCGCACCATCCACTTGTATCCTCTTCCTTCTGGAGATCTATCTCTATGTATTCTATATCCAACATTCGGGATTCTGTATTCTATATCTTGGACCCAGACCGAGTTCGTTCCTTCCCTTCTTGGTCTTCATCTTTAGTTTTCCTCAAACTCCAGTTCGAGCTGCCTCCGTTCTCAGCCCGGAACTTGAGCAGTCCACCTCTCGGGTTACTGGCAACTCATTCCGTCCCACTGGCGGTTAGGCCCGCCGAGGAACCGGTGCATGCCTCTGATAATCCGACGTTGTACGAATTTCAGTCTATATGCAATCTCTCAAGCATCTCCCAGGAATTCATCGCCGGACATCATATCGTATTTATACTGAATAATCAACGATCCCAAAATACGGAATACTTTCGTGTCTTCAACTACGATTCGCTTCAATTACGGAGCTTTGATCTCACTTATTGCCAATTATCGACATGCGTGACTGTTTAAATTCCGAGTTGGGAAATATTTTTATCACACGCTTCAACGAACTGTTTTCTCAAGTCTTTTTACTGGATGTGTTCTTAGGGCTAGCGAGGCGTTGATAATTAGTCTTAATAACAGGTACTGTTGGATGATTCCGTTTTGCTGGTGACTTGGCTAAACGCTGTGACAGTCTTCATGCCTAAGCTTGAATTCTCACGGCAAATTGAAGCAGTGATATCTTTAGAACAATGTTGGGTAAAATATGGAAGATTGTCATTTTTTAAAGGAGCTAAAAAAATTGGATAGAAAATTTTAGGGGTTGCTCAAGATTTTTGATAATTTATTTCTCTAAACTAAAAATGAAATTTTTTAAAACTGATCTATTCCATAGTGACTGATGGGACATTTGACTCTGGAATTCCATCAATTATAAGCTATATGTGACTGAAACTTATACTATAGTAAAATTTATCTTATAATATAGAAGAATAACTAATTAACAACATCCCTTTGTCAAAAACCTCGATTACTTTTTAAGTTTCTCGTAATTATAATTTGACTAAGTGTGACTGGTGGGACTAAGAAAAATCCTTCTCTCTTACCAAAGGTATACTTAAAGTCCGATTTCAGTTCGACCACTAAACTGAAAAAAAAATACTTCCCTCTCAATACTAAATTTATCCTACAAACATTCAATATTATGAAGAATTAGACTGATTACCTACGTAGAAACAATTAAAAAAATTTTTTTTATTGTGACTGGTGGGACAGGCATTTGTGACTGGTGGGACGAGTACAAAATGTCTACATCAAGTTGTTTATTAAAAAGACTTTTATATTATTTCAACCTTAGAAACATTATTTTTTATATATTTAACTATGAATTATTTAGGATAATTAAAAAAAACTAATTAAAAAACACAAATAAAGGATTTAGCATGCTGACAACACGATCTTGATAAACTGAGGTGTTAATTAATAATGAACATAAAAAAATTTGTTCTTAAAACTATAATAATAAATATGTTAGTTAATAGGACTAAATTAGAATGGAATGTCCCTTTTAAAATATAAAATTGCAATTTTTGACTACTATCATTATTTAAGTGTAATATGACCAATTTGAAAGATTTCTTCCGTCTGTCTTTTTTACAAGGAAAGAAAAGGGAAACTTCCTCAATCTGTTGGCGCCCAATAAAAGATCCACCAGACAGCCATAAAATAAACCAAAAAGTCTCTGACGACACATATGGAAGGAGTGTAAAGGTGTAGACGATTCCAGAGAAGCAACAAGCTGTTTATAGCCTTTTCCCCCTTAGCTTTGCGAGTACGTGAGATGAGGCTGTTTCCACATAAGGGACATGCAGCCCTCCCGGAAAAGTAGTCTACTCGTGGTATTCGTCTTAAGGGGTAGATTATGTGCGGGGGAACCCCCGGGGTTTTCTAAACACCGAATATTTGCCCCTCAGTTCCTTAACTCTTCAATATATCTCTCGACACTCTCTTACGGCAAGTACCTGTTTACATCAATCTTATCGAACAAATCCCTCAGCGTTTTCCGCCCTCCGTACTACTAAGTGCTACCCTCCTCATATGTGTCGTGATTCAGGCACCGATTTTTTGACATTGATGTTTGAAAAGAAACTGAAATTACACGGAAATATTTCTTGTACGACCATTAGATTTTTTTTTTTCACATTTTCCGCTGAAACGCTTAGAGTTACAGAAAAACTCAAGATAAATTGTTTTTTAGGTAATTTGATTTTTTAATTAAATGGTCTTTGTTTAAAAACTATAAAGATACAGAGCATTTTTTAATTTGAATAATTAACAAAACTGATCACTTAATTTATATCTTTTAAAAAAGACCATTCAATAGATTTCACACTTAAAAAAAAACTTGTTTACACGGAAAAAAGTAAACTGTAATAAATAACAGTCGATTTATAATAAGTAATGATCAACTGCTAATAATTACCATTTCAAACAGTAAAATCGTGATTTTACTATTCACTTTATAATATTGACCATTTTAACGTTACAATTTATTCTTTACATGGAAGAAAATACTATTTCAAACAGTAATATTCGCTATGTAAATGTCTAAAATGTTAAAGTATAATAATTAAGAATTCAGACTTTGATATTTATCATTTCGTACCTAAAAAATGATCTTATGTTATGTAAAAAGTATAAAATAAAGTTAGTAAATTTCTGATACAAGCAACATCAATATTTAAAAAGTAAAATGGTAAATTTTAAACGCAACGCTAAAAATCAAACTGTAATTATTGACTTGCTTGGACTGGTAAAATGTATATTTTAAAAGTATAATTTTTACTGTTTTAAATGTTAAATTCTCCCAGAGTGAGACCCCCTTCTCTTTCATCTGAGTTCCTCTTCTCCTCATAATATGGACTATATATTGAAATGGAAATTTTTACTGTTTGAAACTGTAATTTTTTAAGATGAAAGAGTCGTTATTTACTATAGTGACAACTATCACTTATTTTGGATATTAAATTATAAATTGTGGCTTTTATACTTTCTACATTGAGTTCTATAATATTTATATTTTTGCCACCCCGATGTCCGCTTTACTTTTTGAAACTATAAAAATTCACCGGAATCCGAGTGAATATTACAGTTTACTTTTTTCAGTGTACAATATTTTTAGGTAAGAAATAAAAAAAAACCACCCAATGGTCATATATGAAAATGCTTCTGCAACACAAAAAGCAAGGGAGCAAACAATGACATAAACAAAACCAAAAAAAAAAGAAGAGTGGCATTTATTTAGATTGCAACACCGGATAGCGGATAGCGGGATGTGCCTGGGGGATGAAATCCGGGACGTGTGCTGGGCAGCCCGATCTTGTAGACTGTTGTACCCGGGGGGGTTGTGTACTGGAGAGTCTCTGAAGGTGGCTAGGGGCCAAGACGCCGAGAAAGACGAGAACACATCCACCTCTGGATCTGACTCTGGTTCTTGTTCTCGTTCTATCTGTTGTGTTCTGCAGCTGAACCACACACCAACACACCATCACACTCGGAACTTTCCTTTCCTCGGGTGGCCCGGGGGTAAGACGTTCATGTCCGTGGTAAGCTCTAGGAGGGAGGCTACCGTTAATTCTCCGATACAATGCTCATATCACCTCCCCTTTGCACCCTTTCCACCCCTGACCAGCTCGCTCCTCACCAGCTTCTTCATCCCTTACCACCTCATTCCAGAGTTTCCTTATTCACTCCTTACTCCTTACTCCTTCCAACTCTCATCCCGGCTCATACAAACATATACACATACATTTATACTGTGATCTTACTCTCTCAGGCCACCCGCGGACCTTCCTTGTCTTACTGGGAAACTTAATCGATATTTCACAGTTTCTTACCCCCACCTGGGCATGTCCGGCGAGGGGTGGGGATTTAGTCCCGATCAGCACCCCCCGCTCCGGCTAAATATCTATCTGCATATTGTATTACACGTCATGATAATTTACAATGTTCACTTTGTTACCCCCGCCCTCGCCTCGCTCCCGGAGAAGGACGTGATATTCTAGAGTATTTAATTTCATGCACTGATAAAAATATTATTGAACCAAAAATAGAATTTTCAAAAGTTTGATCGTCTTGAATTAAGCTCGAAATTTTTTTATCGGAAGATTAATATATAAAACAATTGCTGTTTAAAATTTCAAATTTTTTTCGAAAGTTAAATTTTAAATTTATTCTTATACAAAGCCATAAATTAGGAGCTTTTTTTATGTGCTGCAAGTTTTTGATATAATATTATTGTTATAAATTATTCAATATTAAATAGTTAAATATTTTTGAACAAATAAGACAAATTTTAGTTAATGTTAGGTTGAAAAAAGACGTCAAAAAGGTAGAGCAAGCTAATTTTTGAAAATATTGGTATAAAACCGTAAAAAAATATTTTTTATGGTAATTCAATTAAAAAAATTAATTATTAGAGCGTTATAATGATCAAATTTTGATATTTGATTTATATTAATGAATTTTCAAGTTTTTGAAACAGAAAAAAATTTTTCTCAGAATTAAATGATATTAGTTATGAATATGTAGAAAATTATGAGTCAGAAAAATCTAAGATTAATTTTTTTTGATCATTAGAAGTCGAAAAATTAATGATTGAAGCGTTATAATGATCAAATTTTGAGTTTTGTTATATTTTGATGAATTTTTGAGCTTTTGGAATGCAAAAAATTTTTTTAAGGATTGAAAGATGTCAATTTTGAAAAATTTGAGAATTAATGAGTCAAAAGAATCCAAGAAATATTTTTTACGAGCATTAGACACTAAATAATTAGCGTTTGAAGTGTTATAATCGTCAAATTTTGATTTTGGTTATAAATTACCCAATTTTTGAGCTTTTAAGGATGAAAAAAATTTTTTACGGACCAAAGAACATTAATTTTGAATGTATAGCTAAAGACGAGCCTAATGAGTTCAAGTTTGATTTTTTACGACACTTAGAACCCAAAAAATTAAAATTTAAAGTACGTTAAAATGGTCAAATTTTGAATTCTGATAAACTTTTTATTTTTTGTAAATAAAAAAATTTTTTTAAGAAATTAATAAGGCTGTTTATAATAATTTAAACGTTTACGAGTCGAATTATTTTTAAATTAATTTTTTCCACTAATTAAAATCATTTGAATTACCATAATGATTAAATTTCGATTGCTGCGTTATATTATTATAGTTAAATATTTTTTATATCTTTTTTAAAAATTTTATACTATCCACCCACCCCTATTTATGTAACAGAGTACAAGTCTACCTTGAGCCTTGAGTCTTTATTCAATTTTATCCGAAGGAGGGGGAGGCGACACCCCTATCATTTTTCATCAGCGAAATAATCCGCTGCGCTCTCCCTCCCGCCCCCAGATCTTGCAGGTCCTTTTTCGCGCCTTAATAACGAGGACCATCTCATTATTGTAATTGGACAATGTACTTTTGCCTCGGTTTATTTATCAGCGGGTGTATCTCGAGATACCCCCGGCCCTCAATCCTTCTTCTATCCCCGGAGTTGATAATCGGGCGTTCGTTAGCACCGTAACATTGATGCTCAGGAACCTTTTGTACAAGTGGTTCGGACAACCTTAGATAACTAACTTTTTTTTATTTCCATTTATTTATATTTATTCACTTATTATTTTCTGTCCATTATTTGTTTCCTCGAGAGTCCTGGGAGTAAGAAAACGTCCAATATTAACGTCCTTTCTTTATTATCCGGCTTCGACGTTATTATCTCTCTGAATATTATTATTATTACTATTGTTATTGTAATGATCATTGTTTATTATTTTTGGAGCTGGGATATACGAGTGTTTTATTACTCATATAAACTCAGATGTGATGTTATTTTCAACACCCTCGGCTTCTCAAAAACTTAAAAGTTCATCACACCTCCCCCCGACTTTGTTCTGGCGCGGCGCGAGCTATTTTGTCGCCTGGGTTTATTAGCGGATTTCCACGATTAATTATCATCGTAAATAACATCCAAATATCTCGAGATTTTAAACAACGAGAAAATACGAGGCGAATGATAATAAAAGGAATACTCCTGCTGGGTGAGACTAGGATTACACCCTATTCTCATTCGTTTTATTCATCTTAAGATCTTTGTTTTAGAATTTTGTACGTTCATTTTTTTTAATAAAGTATTTTAGAATTTTTAGGTTGTGTATTAGAGATACGAAAAAATTTTAAGAGACTTTTTTTATAGGAAATTTTATTTTCTACAATAAAGGTCATTATCAATTTGTCGATATCTCTTAAATTTTAATAAAAACTAGCAATCTTGCAGTCACTATGTGACTGCCGTGACTTTTAAACTAAATAAATAAAATTTTGGTTCATTAAATAATGACTTTTGGTAAATTGCACTATCCTTTCGTAACTATTGACGTTTTTAAAAATATAAGCTCATCCTGTTATTACACTCATCAAGAGCTTTCATTTGAGTACCCACATGCATTTTGATATATTTGTCATATATACATATATATA
>CAJNRD030001119.1:10045835-10086878 GCA_905319865.3 Cotesia congregata
ACATTTTTAAAGATATAAGCTCATCCTGATGTTACACTCATCGAGACCTTTCATTTGAGTACCCACATTAATTTTTCATATATTTTATATATTTATATATATAAATGTATGAAAAATATATCAAAAATGCATGTGGGTACTTAAATGAAAGCTCTTGATGAGTGTAACATTGGGATGAGCTTATATTTTCAAAAACTTCAATAGTTAAGAAAGTACAATGCAATTAAACAAAAGTCATTATTTAATAATGCAAAATTTTAATTTTTTATAATTCACAAGTCACGGCAGTCACATAGTGACTGCAAGGTTGCTACTTACTATTATTTTTTTATCATTATTGATTATTAAAAAATTCAATAAAAATAATTCTGAATTTTTTAATTATTATTATGAATTCATTGTTATTCTCAATTATTATTATGAATTCTCCATCTCTAAATTCTCAAACTAACAATTTTTCATTGTTACTAAAAAAAATCCTAGTCGTGAATTAAACTCCCAGTGATTGAATCACTCAAAAATCCTCCACCCAAATTTTTCACCCCGTGCTATCACCATAACCCTAGATAAATCCAAAGAAGCTCCACAACAAAGATACGAGCCTTAGCTCTATAACAAAAAAAAGCAAACAAAATAAAAGTAGTTCGAATGATCGTGTCCGGCACTTTGTTTACAGCTTGTTGTTGGTTGTTGGAGATTGTTCCGCCAAGGAATTGAGATACCATTCACCTATAATACATTATAACTCTTCTTCTCCTCCTCCTCTTCCTTTTCATCTCTTTCTTCTTTTTCTTCCTCCCGATCTTTCTTCTCATAGCAGGCTCACAACACCACAAAGTACAAACTACTCATACATACTCTTACTTAAACACCGTTGGTTGTTCGTTCATCTGTTGGAACATTAACAGCGGCATGCATTCCTGGCTAGGATTATAGGATGGTGCATTGCCCCGCGCACCACCCGTCACGATTTACCAGGGATTTAGAGTGACGAGAGACACGACTCGAACAATCACAATCGAAAATACCGTGCGATCATGCCTAATACACAGTAACAACACCAAACACCATCTTCTTTTTCTTCTTCAATCATTCGCTATATTTGTTAATATTTATTCATTCTTTTATTGCTTATCCACATAACACGGTCATGCTTATTGTTCTTTTTCATCTAACACTAGATCATTCGGTGGTTCCTACATCATATCAATGCACGACAAATAAACGTGACTACGTAATCGGCGAGGGTGCCAGACGCCCTGGAAAAGGTCACAAGACCTACTACCATAATATATATACATAATATACTGGTAGATAGTCAACCGCGGATGAAATACTCGCGATCTTTTGCTACAGATGATATATGTGATATGTATTATATATATACTTCTCTGTACTCACTCAAAAATTACCTAATATTTCAATATTTCACGAATTATTTCGCTTGACATTACACAGATCTTTCATCTTATTATTTTCTTCTTATGTATACTTATACTTATTCTTACATAGAATATTTAGATAGAAGGATTTTGTTTTATTTAATAAGACTTTTGGTCGGCTGCCCAATTTCAAAACACAGTAATTAACATTTCAAAATTTTTTCCAATTTTTCTTATTAAAAAAAGTTTGCCGGCTAAATTGATGAAAAATTTGATTTATGAATAGAAAATACTTGAATATAAATATTTTTAAGAATATATACTTGAAATTAAGATCTAAAAGTTACAAAAAATGCAGCAATATTAAAAAAAAATTAGGTATAAAAATTTTGCAGTTACTGTGTTTTAAAATTGGGCAGCCGTAGTAATAGTTACTAAATCATTTATTAAAGCCCATTTATTTTCACGAAAAAAATACTTAGTAGTATTTAACAAATTATTTATTGCTACTCAATAAATCGTTTATTGGTATTAAAGAAATTTATTTTTTAACTAATTTTAGCGCATTAGCTTACTTTTTTACTCAAAATGAATCAAAATAATTAAAATAAATAATTTTAAGTAAAAAATTTAAGGTATTATAAAGAAAATATTCTCATTAAGAGACATTTTATGCGAAATGGGAAAATGACTAAAATTTTAAAATTTCTTTAATTTAGTCCTAATTTATTATTAAAAGTTTATATTTTACTAATTTGTAAAAAAAATTTTTTTAATCAATAAGAAAATCGATTTTTCTCTCCTAGTAACTTTTCAGCCGTACTATCTTGTATCCGGGTCAAATGTTGTTTTAATAGTTTTAACAACAAATTCATTTTATGTTTGTTATTAACTAACATATTTATTATTATAGTTTTAAGAACAAATTTTTTTATGTTCATTATTAATTAACACCTAAGTTTATCAAGATTGTGTTGTCAGCATGCTAAATCCTTTATTTGTGTTTTTTAATTAGTTTTTTTTAATTATCCTAAATAATTCATAGTTAAATATATAAAAAATAATGTTTCTAAGGTTGAAATAATATAAAAGTCTTTTTAATAAACAACTTGATGTAGACATTTTGTACTCGTCCCACCAGTCACAAATGCCTGTCCCACCAGTCACAATAAAAAAAATTTTTTTAATTGTTTCTACGTAGGTAATCAGTCTAATTCTTCATAATATTGAATGTTTGTAGGATTAATTTAGTATTGAGAGGGAAGTATTTTTTTTCAGTTTCGTGGTCGAACTGAAATTGGACTTTAAGTATACCTTTGGTAAGAGAGAAGGATTTTTCTTAGTCCCACCAGTCACACTCAGTCAAATGATAATTACGAGAAACTTAAAAAGTAATCGAGGTTTTTGACAAAGGGATGTTGTTAATTAGTTATTTTTGTATATTATAATATAAATTTTACTATATAGTATAAGTTTCAGTCACATAATTATATATAATTGATGGAATTCCAGAGTCAAATGTCCCACCAGTCACTATGGAATGTCCAAATTAATTTTTAATTTCAATATTTTGGATTAAATATTAAAAATATGAAAAAATTAGAAGAGACTTTTTTTTGTAGGAAATTAAATTTTTTACAAAAAAAAGTCTCTTTGATTTTGTTATATTTTTTATATTTTAGTCAGAATTATAAATTACAATTATTAAAAGTTAAATTCCAAAATTGTGGATTAAATTAAAAATTTTATTTTTTTATATTGACTAAATATTATTACTAATAATAAAAACAACCAATAATTCTAATACATAAAAAAAAAATTTACAATATTAAAAAACAACTAAAATAAAAATCGCAATCAACAAAGTGTTGATTGTCTGTTAGCGCTTGGTCCGAATCACTTGTGACACCGGGAGATTGGGATTCCCGTCCTCTTATTGTCCTTGGCCACAGTCGAGCACAAAGTGAGAGCGTTTCTTCTCGGTCAAGAGGGAGCAAGACGCGGAACAAACCAAAGCCATCCGGGAAAATAAACCGAACAAAAAAGGGAAAAAAGGTAAACAAAAATTGAGGAAATCCTCGAAATAAAACGGGAGTAGAGGTAAAGATGAGGATGATAGAATATATATAGCGAGGGTGGGTTTTTGTCGTTCCATCACATCCGGTCATCTGTCCTACACCGGTTTCTTTATGCCTGGAGCGTGTTTACTCGAGTACATTATCGACAAACTATTTGTCAATCCCTCTCAACTTGTTTCATTTTTTCTCAATGCTTAAACAACAACGTGTTTACTCTTTGTTCCTTCTTCTTCAACTTCCATCTAGGTTTAGTTCTTTCTCCACATTTGCTTTGCCTTCTTAGCTTCTTATTCTGCAGAAAAGAAAAATAAAAAGGACTTTAAGTTCAGCAGAAGAGTTGCCGTTTCTGCCAAGGGTGTGTGCTATTAAATTATATTATGGCAAGTGTTCAAGAGGGGTGGATTAATGCACGGTATATATCCCTTTCATAAATTTCCGTGAAAAGAAATCACATTACCCGGCAGTTTATGTATATATCTATAGTTAATGCCTACTCCATACCTGTCATACATAATATACATTTACCAAAAATAATAAAGAACCAGATCTGGGTAATGTCTGTTGAATTATTACGCAAGATTATGAATTATTAATTTTTACTAATGACAAGAAATATTGCGGCTGCAATGTTTCAGAAATTGTAATTGAAATTTTTTTGATTTCAACAAATTTTATTTAAATAAATAGATCAAAATTTTATGAAAATGAAGTTAGCCGATATTTCAAAATTTTTAGAAATTTTTTATTAAAAAAATTTCAATTAAACAATTAAAAAAAAAAATTGTCACTTGTAAAAACTTGAAAAAACTATAAGTGCAATTTTTTAGAAATATCTTTTTAGTTGTAATTTAATTAATAAAAAAAATCAAAAATTTTCACACGTCTTCTAACTTCAGTGTCATAAAATTTTGCAGTATATTGCAGACGAATTATAAAATTTGGGAGACGGAAAATTTTTTTTCAAAGGAATTTATTCAAGTTTTGAACATGAAAAAAAATTACTTAATTGAAGAAAAAAATTTTTACTTTTTTACAGTGTAAAAGTTAGTTTCTAAAGACACATTACAGTTCACTTTTGATGAAATATTTTTTCAAAATTCAGTCTCTATTTCAGATGGCACTTTTTATGTTTTTACGGTGGATAGAAGGGGAAAGATATTTAGATTAAGTTACAGGGTATAATAAAAAAAGTTATGTTTTTTGGTGCTTGTTAGATAAGTCAGCGGGTCGTATTTCATCAAGGAAAACATTTACTTTTTATTTACTGTCGAGGTGGGCATTGAAGGGTTGCTGGTTATTACAACTCACGGCAGACGATGGGTCCCTGATTTTTTAGATTCTAATTATGGACCTTTTTTCTTTCAAAGAAAAATTTAATTGCTTGGGATTGAACAAAGAGATTTTCTTACACTAAAAAAAAATTACTTCGTTCAAGAAAATTTGATTCTTGCTTCAAGATATTTAGTTCGAATATATTAAAAAATTCCGCGAATTAAACTAAGAAAATATAATTTCATAGAAACAAAAGTTAAATATTCTTAAATAATTTTTAAATTCAATTCACAAATTTACTATTTTACTATTTTTAGAAAACATACTTTTTTTCGTATGAATGTGTAGTTAAAAAAAAAATTTTTTTTGAAGAATTTAAATTTCCCGCGCTAGTGGCGCTGCATGTAAATTACCAATGACGACAGTTGATTAACCAATCAGAATTTCTGACGTCACTTTAAGGTTATTAAGCTACAAAACAAGACAAAAAATTCTTGAATAAAGACAATCAATTCTCTTGAAAACAATTTTTTTCCAAAAAAAATTTCTCCACACACTTATAAAAAGTTTCAAAAGAAAAATTGCTATTTTTGATTTTTATTTTAAATTAATATTTGTTAACAGTTAACAGTTAACATTTAATAAATAATTTATTAACTGTTGATAAATATTTATTAAATCCTACGATGTTAAAAATTATTTATTAACACACAGACAGAAGTATTTCTTGACTGAAGAGCAAAATTCTTGGCTCAAAAAAATTTTTGAGAGCTTAAAGGAAGACCGAAGTTGTGTTGTCCGAAGTAAAAATTTTTTCTTGAAATTCTATTCTTGGTAGTAATTTTTCTTAATTCTATCATAACTACTTGACACAATAAATTTTTATATTTGATCAAGATTTTTAAATACTTTAGGGAAGCAGTGCCACCTACTTCAGCTGAGAAAAGAATTTTCTCACCTTGAGAAAATTTTTCTCTTGAATATTTGATATCCATTTTATATTATTTTAACGTGCAATTATACATATTGAATGAAAAAAAATGATGAAATATTATTTGATCTTCCCATTTGACATGTTAATCAATAAAAATATTAATGAAAATTTACTTCTATCTTTATATTTAATTTTTTGGAGCAAGAGAGAAATTTTCTCAAGACAAGAAAATTAACTTCTATCAAGAACTAAATTTTTTGGAGCAAGAGGCTAAATTTTCTCTCAACAACAAGATTTTCTTGACTTAAATAAATTTTCTTGGATCAAGATACGTATTTCTTAAAGTGAATTAATTTTGTTGGAATAAGTGAAATTTTTTGTCAAAAAAAAATTTTTTTTACTCAAGAAAATAATTAGAAAGAAAAATATTTTCTTAGCTCAAGTAAACCTTTTTTTCTGTACAGTTAACAAAGCTTATTAAATATAAACAAATCCTTCTATCAGTTCACATATCAAGTCCAGTTAAATTAAATTTTTTGCTTACCCTAAAACAACAAAATTTCCCAAACAAGGTGTCTTTTTTCCAGTAATCGATACCGTATCCAGGATCCGAATCCACAAGTGTATTATCAAAACAGTTGTTGTTGCGTCTTGCGTCTTATCTTTGAAATAATAGTAGACAATAGACCTTTAGCACACATATATCCTGGATGTGGTTGTGACATGTCGACCGATTGTCTCACCCGGTTGGGAAATTCATCCCCGTTCTTCTCTACCCACTTCTTCATCGTAATTTTCTTGAACTTTTCTCTCTATATATATTGTTATTCACGTGCACCCTTAAGTCTGTGCTATATTCTCGGTAAGAATATACACCCGTTTCCTTTAGCGAGCCGGGTGGAGCATAAAATACTGGGACTGGGGTATGGATGTGTAGTGTGTGTATCAGTGTGTAGTCGCATCATCCACGGGCACATCGATCCGCCTTAATGAGTGGAAAGAATAAGACAGCTACCCCTTGTACCTCTCCAGCCAGTACAGTCTTACTCACCCTTAAAGTTAAGTCACCCTCAACCCTGCCTTCTCTTTTGTCTTCTTCTCTTTCTTCTCTATCCTTGCCTCACCTCCTCTGGATATTTTATCTTCATCTCAGTCTTTATCTTTTTTTGTTCTACCCTCTGTCCTTTTCTGCCGCGATAGTCAACATCTTATATTTCTTTACTCCTTCACTTACACTTACATATATATGCATACACTCGAGCTCCTTACTCCTTTACTGAAAAAGGAGAAGCGGAGAAATAAAGGATGCGGAATTAGAATACGTAAGAAAGGAGCCGAGGGTGGTTTTGTTTGGAGGGTGTTGCGATACACGTAACATCAAGTCACACCACTCGGAATGTTAATTCTTGGTGCTTAATTCTTATATTTTACAGCACAAACCCTGGATCTCTTTCCGAGCTTATAAGGGACGCGAGATACTGCCTCGTTTCTGCTCGAGGGATATCGGAAGAAAAATTGAGAGATTTTTGGATGAGCTCATTAACATTTATGATTTTTTTTTTTTTTTTTTTTTTTCGATTAATCGAAGGACTTATTTTGAAGAAACGAGGGAAGGTTTTAATTATACCCACGGAAAATTGGCTTTGTTATTTTTCTTTGAATTTTTTATTGAAAATTTAAGACTTTTGGGAAATTTTGAAACAGTAAAATTCAAATTTGGGCGGTAAATAACAAAAATACAGAAAAATTGTTAGAAAATTTTCTTTTCTATAAGCAAAGTTTTCGATGAATTTTTTGTACTGTTGATATTTGAGCCAAAATTTTAAATTAAAAATCAAAAACAACTTTTTGTAGTAAAAATACAAATAAAAGTGATGAAAATTAAGTTAGCCGACATCTAAAAAATTTAAGAATGTTTTTTTTTATTGAAAAAATTATTACAAAAAAATAAAAAAAAAATTCATTTGTAAAAAACTTGATAATCTATAAGTGCATTTTTTCAAAAATATTTTTTAATTATAATTTAATAAATGAAAAATAATCAAAAAATTAAAAACATCGGCTAACTGTAGTATTATATAAACGTGTGGTTTAAAAATTAAAGATATCTTTTATGAAAAATGATAAGCTACCTTTTTAAATTTTTTATAAAAAAGATCTTTGTCAATTTTGGTAATTATTTACAAGTGAGATCTACCCTATTTTTGGCCATATCTAGGTCAAAAATTAATATTTTTAACTTTTTTTTTATTCTGCTTGTTTTAACGGTGCATTTATGATAAAAAATGTCGTAAGAAAAAAAAAATAGGATTTTGATAGCTTTTTTTGCCTTCAAAAGTTGGAAAAAATTTTGGCTTTCATATTTTTGGATAAAATTTCTATTTTATCTTTTTTCAACATTTTTGATATATTTTTTTTTGAAAAATAAATAAAAAAAACAAACAATTTGAATATCACAATTTTCTCAAAAATTTATAAATTTTTTTGATATTGTAATAATCAACTTTTTTTTTTCAAATTGTTAATTTTTTTATATATTTTTCAAAAAAAAAAATATCAATAAAATCAAATAGACATTTCGTTCAAAAAAATGAAAATTAAAATTGTTTACACTTGTAAATATTTACAACCTCCATTTTTTATACTTCTCATATTTTAGTCTTAAAATAAAAATCCAAAAACAATCTTTGTAATCACATTAAAGTTAGCAATCACTTGATAATTTTTTGATTTAATTTCCCAAATAAATCTTTACTGAAAAACAAATTTTAAAAAATTGCATTTATAATTTTTAAAAATTTCTATACGTCAATTTTTTTTTCTAATTTATTTTTGCCATAATTACGTCAAAAAAATTTTTAAAATTAATAAATACCAGCTAGATTAATTCTCATAAAGTTTATTTAAAAAAAAAAACTTCTGTTAAAGCAAAATTAGTAAATAGAAGTCTCTGAATTCCAATGCGTAGAGCCCGGGTTCGATTCCCAGCGCCACTCAAATTCATTTTTTATTTTATCTTACCAACAAAAAATAAAACTCCCATTTATTTTGCTAAAGTGGAACTTAAAAACAAACTTTCAGTCGGCAGCGTATCTTGAAACTATTAATTAACGTCTCGATAAAAAAAAACCCCCCTATTGTTTCTTAATCAATCGGATTATCGAGTTATTCAAATATCGAGTTGAATAATAATTATTTTAATATTTTTTATTTTATTTTTTTTCTCTTGAGCGGTACACATAAAAATGGGCTTTGTTTCCGGGAACTATTAATTACCAGGCACTTGCCGTCGAATAAACTTTTCCGAGCACTTGATTCCAGTGGAATAACATCGATATCTCAAAGACTCAATTCGCATCTCCGAACTCGACTTTACAATTCTTTGATAACTAAAACTTAAGGTAGAAAAATATTTTAAATAAATAAAAAAGAAATATTATTTAACGGTGTAATTGAAGAGGAATAAGAAGCGGACTGTTGGTGAGGGACTGGGGGGGGGGGTGTCACGAGAATCGAGAAGACAATATATATACCGGGGATGAAGAAAACCACGTGGCCGTGCACGTGGTGGTTACTGTCTCCCTCAAAGTTTCTCCCTCAGTTCTATTTTCTCTTTCTTCCTCTCTCTCTATCTCTCTTTCTACTCTTTTACCCTACAACTCTGGTCTAGTAGTCGCGAATTGAGTTTGTGTGTAACACTGTTGAATCTGCCAGCTGACCACGCAGTTGGACCACCCCCGTGAGTAGCTTTGTAGATTCTTTCTTCATTTTTTTAATTTATTATAATAATAAACTGGAAAATATTTGGAGTAAAAATTTATTAATTTGCTCAGAGTGAATTTTACATTGAATAAAAATAAAAAATGAAAAATTGATATTTTTTTCAGTTTAATATAATTTGTAATATTTAAAAAAAAATTGTATAAATATTTAAGAGTAGCATTTTTTTATAAATTCTCTATATAATAATTTATTTATTTAAAAATCTTAAAAATTGCCGTGTAAAAGTAAATTTTAATAAAATTTAAGTGATTAATTTTATTTAATTAAACGTAGTAATGTTAATAATTTTTTATTTTTAACTTTTTAAAAAGTCAAATTCGTAGAAAAATATAATTAATATTTACAAAGTTAATCTTTAGATAAATTATTCGAAGCGCTTGTTAGTAATTTGGCATTTGAAATTTGTTTAAGCTAAATAAAAATTTATATAGTGTAAAAACTCCGTACTTGGATATTTTTCGGATTAAAATTCATAAATTA
The DNA here is from genome assembly GCA_905319865.3 of Cotesia congregata. Lineage (NCBI taxonomy): Eukaryota > Metazoa > Arthropoda > Insecta > Hymenoptera > Braconidae > Cotesia > Cotesia congregata. The sequence goes on from CAJNRD030001119.1 coordinate 10,055,765, forward strand.
ACTCCGGAATGACTCCGCTGAAAAAAACTCCAGATTTGTAGTTTTTTATTTCTTCTTTAAGTGATGGGAGTCAAAATTCACTTCTGATTTTTTTCTATTTAATAGTAATAATAATAATAATTTTACAATGTTTTTGTTTTCTGAAGACTATTATTATTGTAGAATAATAATAATATTTAAAAAATTAAGAAATTTCAATATTGTTATTTTTAATATTGAATTTTTAAATGATCAATAATGATAACAAAAAAATAATAAGTTTTTTTTTAATTTAAAGAGTTATTATTACTGTTATTAAAATTTTTTTTATTATTACTGTTAATAGTGATTATACTTGTGAACTATAAATAAATAAAATTTTGCTTCATTAAAGAATGAATTTTGTTAAATTGCACTGCACTTTCTTAAATATTGACGTTTTTAAAAATATAAGCTCATCCCGATGTTACACTTATCAAGAGCTTTCATTTGAGTACCCACATGCATTTTTGATATATTTTTTTATATATACATATATATAATAATATATATAAGTATATGAAAAATTGATGTGGGTACTTAAATGAAAGGTCTTGATGAGTGTAATATCGGGATGATGTTATATCTTTAAAAATGTCAATAATTACCAAGATATAAGGTCGTTTCTTAATTCTGTTAAATTGCACTGTACTTTCTTTAATATTCATGTTTTTGAAGATATAAGCTCATCCCAATGTTACACTTATCAAGAGCTTTCATTTGAGTACCCACATGCATTTTTGATAAATTTTTTTATATATACATATATATAATAATATATATAAGTATATGAAAAATTGATGTGGGTATTTAAATGAAAGGTCTTGATGAGTGTAACATCAGGATGATGTTATATCTATAAAAATGTCAATAATTACCAAGATATAAGGTCGTTTCTTAATTCTGTAAAATTGCACTGTAATTTCTTAAATATTGATGTTTTTGAAGATATAAGCTCATCCCAATGTAACATTCATCAAGAGCTTTCATTTGAGTACCTACATGAATTTTTGATATATATTTCATATATACAATATACATATATATATAAATACATGAAATATATGAAAAATTGATGTGGGTACTTAAATGAAAGGTCTTGATGAGTGTAACATCAAGATGAGCTTATTTCTTTAAAAATGTCAAGATACAACGTCATTTCTTAATTATGTATATAAAGATAGAGCATTTTTAAATGCAGCCTAAATACTTATCATAATAAATTGACAAAAATTTTTTCTTATGCTCTTAATAATATAGATTATAATTATTATCATTAAAAATATTGTCAAAAAATAAATCTGATGGCATTTGAAATTTATTTCAGCTAAATAAAAATTTATTTAGTGTAAAAACTCCGTACTAGGACTTTTTTTTTAATTAAAATTCTTAAATTAACTCCGGAATAACTCCGCTGAAAAAAATTCCAAATTAACTCCGTACTTGAATTATTTTATTTCTTTATATGATGGAAATCAAAATTAGCTTCTGATTTTTCACATTGAAATAATAATAATAATATTTAAAAAATTCAATATAATTATTTTTATTCCAATTATTAAAAAGAAATTCTCTTATTAAATAATAAAAAAATTCTCGTAACATTATATTTACATTTTTCGGCACTCAAGCTGATATTTATACAATTTCTTGATACACGTAGAGTATCACAGTAGCAGTTGGAGTTGCTGGTACCTCATACCATTTACCTCGACCGAGAAGAACGTCTGGTTATAATTCGGATGATGGGGATGACACACACGCTCGGGTTAAAACTTTGAAATTTTGTCGAGAACGTACCTACGGATGCGACTGAATTGGTTCCCGACGTGAGTGTGCATGGAAGAGCTTCGCCCAAAGATGTATGTTATGTTTGTATATTTACGCGTATATATCTATATATATATATATATATATATATATATATATATCTATGGACGTGGAGATGTAAATGGGGATGAATGTAAGTCTGTTTTACAGTACGTGTATTAGGGAGCGAAGAGGAAGAGAGAAGGAAATAAAAGTTGCAACGAATATAAGCGTTATGCATATTTCGTCAGCGGGGCCAACGTGGATGGGGTCGCTCTATCTCCTCAAATATCCTCGAGTAGGCTGCACCCCTTCTATTTAAATTTATATATCTGAGTATGCAAGTGTGTAAGTAAGCAAATTTGTAAATGTCTACGTAAGAGGTACACCCGTTTTCGTTAAAAATAAATAAATAAGCTAAAAAATAAATATTATGTTCATGTCAACGACGCTCAATGTTAATATTCTCGGCATTTTTTAACATCCACCGTCTCGATCTTCTTACAAATCATTCATTTGATTAAAAAAATTTTTTTTTATTTTTTTTAATCTATTTTTTTGTGTTAGAAAATTATAATTTTATTTTCTGGGTTAGTTATTGAAGATAAGAAATCTTTTTTATTCTAAATTTGATCTATAGAAAAACGTTTCTATAAATTTGTCCATATGTTCGATATTTTAGCTGGAATTTGAGATCAAAAATCAAAAACTACTTTTTGTAGTCGGAATTTTTGATATTAAAATTCTGAGCTAAATATCGGAGATACGAAAAAATGACATACCTAGAAAGAAAAATTTCTTGACTGGAGAACAAAATTCTTGGGTCAAAAAAATTTTTGGGTGCATGAAGGAAGGCCAAAGTAAAAATTTTTCTTAAAATTATATTCTTGGTAGAATTTTTTCTTAATTCAAATTATCATAAATACTTGATACAATAAATTTTTATATTTGAGATTTTTAGATACTTTAGGGAAGCAGCGACATCTACTTCAGCTGAGAAAAAAATTTTCTCACCTTGAGAAAATTTTTCTCTTGAATATTTGATACCCATTTTATATTATTTTAACGTGCAATTATACATATTGAATGAAAAAAAATGATGAAATATTATTTGATCTTCCCATTTGACATGTTAATCAATAAAAATATTAATGAAAATTTACTTCTATCTTTATATTTAATTTTTTGGAGCAAGAGAGAAATTTTCTCAAGACAAGAAAATTTACTTCTATCAAGAACTAAATTTTTTGGAGCAAGAGGCTGAATTTTCTCAAAACAACATTTTCTTGACTTAAATAAATTTTCTTGGATTGAGATACGTATTTCTTAAAGCAAGAGAATTTGTTGGAATAAGTGAAATTTCTTGTCAAAAAAAAATTTTTTTTATTCAAGAAAATAATTAGGAAGAAAAATATTTTCTTGGCTGTGAATCTTTTTTTCTGTATAAAATACAATTAATTATTGTAATTTCAAAATTTGTAGTCAAATTTTTAAAATACCAAAAAAATCTAAATCAAAGAAGAGTTTTAAAAAAAAATCCGCGAACTTTTAACTGTTCAAAAAAATAAAAAAAAAAATGTTTGATACAATTTTAAAAATAAGTAATAGGTGTAAAAAATTCCTATTTTGGCTACAAAAAAATTTCTTTAACTTTCAAATTAAAATTCTAGCTTAAATATAAAAAATACGAAAAAATCACTAATGACCTTTTCTACAAAAAAATCAAATTTCTACAAAAAATGTCCCTTATAATTTTCCCCTCGAATATTTCCCCTATAAAATTTCAATTTAAATTTCTGTTAATTAATTTTTCCTAAAACTGTCTTCAAAAATCAAAAAAATTCTCATTAAGCCGAAAAAAACCTGACACCCGTGACTTTCCAGCAATCGAACAGTTTGATCGGAGACAATTGCCGGCGGAATAATCACAGACAAGAAGTAAACTGACAGGGAAACACATACCACCCTGTATCTCCCCTTAAAGCGGGGTCGAAGGGGTTGAAAAAAGCCGGGGGGTGGTTATACCTTCGGAATAAGGGTTTCGCTGGTTTCTTACGGCCGAGGTTGCTTACTCGCGTCTTTCCTCTTTCCTCTTTCCTCATAGATCTCCCTCTCTTGTAGTCTCGCGTTTCGCGTCTGTCGGTGGCTCTTTTCTCCTCTTCTTACTCTTTCCTTTATATTTCCCGATGGGATCCGGCATTAGTTTTCTCGCTTCACTCTTACTCTTTCTACCGGTTGCGAGAAGTTGCGCCCAGCATTTTAATCGATTTCATTTGCGCGCATGTGAGTGAGCCGAGTAGAGGCACAGTAGTCTGTATAGACCATAAAGACTCGCTCGCGATGCCTCCGAGGGTGAGCAAGGGGTGGAGGAAGCAAAGACGTATAAACCTTTCTTTGTTTTGCTTTGCTTGCGTCATTAGGGGAAGGGGTGGGTGGGCATGAGACTAGGATGCCTCAGTAAGAGCTGACACACACTCTCCCTCCCCCTTTCACCCTCCTCCTCCTCCTCCTCCTCCCCCTCACCCTCTTTGGGCCCTCACTCACCCTCTTACTTTATTTTATATATATCGTGGGTTGAGGCATTTCAAATCGGCGAGGGCGTGGTTCCTTCACGATCTACATACAAACGTACTTTACAAGACGTATGTCAAAGTCATGTCTTTATATTCCCTGATGTACACGAGAAATACCGATTTACTTATATATTTTTATCCTCTTTATCTCCGGATCGGACTAATGAAAAAAAATTTCCCCCGTCTGTTTATTATTCAAGACTCTAGACAGCCCGAATTTTTTTACACCCATTAATTATTTTTAAAATTATTTCTAATATTTTTTTTTTTTTAATTTTTTTGAACAGTTAAAAGCCCGCGGATTTTTTTTCTATACTCTTCTTTGGGAGATATAAGGCAATTGATAAGTACCTTTTTTGGAGAAAATTAAATTTCTGATAAAAGTTTTTTTGTATTTTCAAAATTTTGAAATTACACTAATTACTTTTATTCTGGCTATAAAAAAAAGTTTTTCGAGTTTTTATTCTCAGTTTTGATTGAAATAAATTAAAAAAAAAAAGGTTCACAACCAAGAAAATATTTTTCTTTCTAATTATTTTCTTGAGTGAAAAAAAATTTTTTTCTTATAGAAAAGGTAATATATGATTTTTTCGATTTAAGCCAGAATTTTAATTTGAATGTTAAAGAGAATTTTTTGTAGCTAAAATAGGAATTTCTTACACCCATTAATTATTTTTGAAATTGTATCAAAAAATTTTTTTTTTTATTTTTTTGAACATTTAAAAGTTCGCGGGTTTTTTTTTTAACTCTTCAATTTGAATTGGGGGTTAAATATGAGAGATATCAGAAAATTGAATTGATTTAGATTTTTTTTGTTATTTTCAAAATTTGACTCAAAATTTTGAAATTACAATAACTATTTTCATTTTGGCTACACAGAAAAAAAGATTCACTTGAGACAAGAAAATATTCTTCCTAATTATTTTCTTGAGTAAAAAAAATTTTTTTTTGACAAGAAATTTCACTTATTCCAACAAAATTAATTCTTTTGTTTTAAGAAATACTTATCTTGATCCAAGAAAATTTATTTTAGAAAAAATCTTGTTGTTTTGAGAAGATCAAATAATATTTCATCATTTTTTTTCATCAAATATGTATAATTGCACGCTAAAATAATATAAAATGGGTACCAAATATTCAAGAGAAAAATTTTCTCAAGGTGAAAAAATTTTTTTCTCAGCTGAAGTAGGTGGCGCTGCTTCCCTAAAGTATCTGAAAATCTTGATCAAATATAAAAATTTATATCAAGTATTTAAGATAATTTGAATTAAGAAAAAATGACACCCGAAAATTTTCTTGAGCCAAGAATTTTGTTCTCCAGTGAAAAAATTTTTTTTTCTGTGTATTGAATATTTTGGATTAATTTTTAAAGATACAAAATTTTCTACAAAAATATCTCTGATATTTTAGCCGGAATACAAGGTCATAAATCAAAAAATTTTTCTATAATTAAAACATATATTCGTAAACTTTAAATAAAAAAATTTTCATAAATTCCAAAAACAATCAATCCGTTAAATTTAATAAATTTTATCTGAAAAAGTACTTTTTAATTAGCGATAAAAATAATAAATAAAAAATGTATGTTGTCAGCATAAAGAAAGTACGCATGAAGAAATTAGGAAGAGAAAACCGAATGCCAGAAGTCTGAGTGAAGGGTGCCGTAAGAGCAAAGAGGGTGCAACGAAGGGTAGTAGGGTGGCGGGTGGTCCAGAGTATAGCTCAGTGCTAGGGTGGCGAGCGACGCCGACAGAAAACTCCTACCAACACAGTGGAGTAGCTAAGACGCCCCCTCCAGCCCCCAAGTAATTATAAAATGCAATCAATACTTAAAATATTTTCCCTGGCGAAAAAAAAAAAGAGGAAAAAAGCCCTCTTGCAAAATAAAACCCTGTTTTTTATTTTTATTTCACCGAATTTACTAATTAAAACCGTGATTAGGCCGAACAATCGTGCGGTAGCCACACGCGGAGGGAAGGGGATTTTTTAGTCCTTAGAATAATTACACTTTCTTTACAATAATTATCACTTATCTCTAAATTATGACTTATGACTACGCCTTATCACTTATCACGCATCTCTGATTAACATTCGGGCGTCCTGTCCTGGCCCGAGGCCTCTGTGTAGCCTTACGAGCTGTAAGTAAGAGGCGGGGAGGGGGAAAGGCCTAACCAAATGTGTCGACAAAGGAAAAGAAAGAGTTTCGCGGAGAAGGGGAGGGAGGACCGGCCAGATTTTAACGATTCCTCTACTCTGGTGGAGTCTTAAGAGAAAGAATGTGAGGCAAAAGAGTAGAGGGGGAGGACGGAGTAGCGGAGAAGCGAAATGAGAGCAAGGCGAGTGTCGAAGACGGAGACAGGAGAAAGAGGAAGAGAAGGAGGAGGAGGGTGAAGGGTCCAACGCGAAATGAAGAAATTCTATCTACATTTGCAACCCTTCATTCCCCTTGTCACCCGACATGCAGAAACCCAGTCTCAGTCCTGATTCCGTCCGGCCCTCACCCGGGGCGACTCTTCTTCTTCTTTCAGGATTTCTTCTCTCTTCATGGAGAGCGTGTTCTTCGGGGGAAAGTGGAAAGTGGAAACCGGCACCCAGCACCCAGCACCCAGCACCCAGCACCCGGACTACAACCACCCCACTGAGACAATACCAACGCACTGGAGGGGCAGGGGAGGGGGAGGACCTTACCCTTCAACCGGCATCCACCTCAGACGAGAGAGGGAGTCTACTCAGAGTCAACCGGCTCTCCACGATACAAGGAACTCTAGTCCTCTTATTCTTTTACTTTTACTCTCTGGTTTTCTGGCGCTGGCGATGCATTCGCTCCTGCTCAGGGTTTTATAACCACTTTTTAATGTACGGGCTTCGGAAGGTTATTTATTGGCTGGGATTGGTGACGAGGTTGTAATTGGTTAATGGAGCTTGTTGAGGATTTTTAAAAATTTTTGTAGTTTTTTTTATTAAAAAGTTTGTCTTTTGGATTTTGATCTTTGGTTTTTGATTTTATAGGTTAAATAAGGGAGATAGAGATAAGTTGCTCAGGACCTTTTTGTAGAGAATTTAATTTTATACAAAAAAAGATCTCAACTTTTCTCTATCTATATTGTTTTAATTAGAATTTGAGATGAAAACTACTTTTTATAGATAAAATTAAAATAAAGTTTGATTTAAAATTTTGAAGATAATTTTTTGTTAAAAACATTATATCTTTGATTTAAAAATTTTGGGTTAAATATTGAAGTTACAAAAAAATATAAGAAACTTTACTTGATTTGAAATTTTGGGTGAAATTTTGAAGATACGAAAAAAATATAAGTTACTTTATTTATAGAAAATTAAATTTTCTATAAAAAAAATTCTTATCAATTTTTCAGTATCTTTTATATTTTAGCTATAATACAAGATCAGAAACTTATAGACAATTTTTTGTTAAAATAAAAATATTAAAACTTTGATTTTTTAATTTTAGGTTAAATTATGAAGTTATAACAAAATTATAAGAAACTTTCAATTTTCTATAAAAAAAGGTTCTCATAAATTTTTGTATAAATTTTATTTTAGCTAAAATACAACATCAGAAAGACAATTTTTTGATAAAATGATAATTTAGATTTTGATGTTAAAATTTAGGGATAAATTTTGAAAATATAAAAAAATTATAAGAAACCTTATTTGTAGAAAATTTCATTTTCTATTTCTTCAATTATTCCGTATATTTTATATTTTAGCTAGAATACAAGATCAGAAAGTTGAAGACAATTTTTTGTTAAAATAAAAATACAGAAAGTTTTATTTCAAAAATTTTGTTTTATATTTTAAAAATACGAAAAAATTATTTGATTTTTTTTTATTTTTAAAAAATTATAAATTATCTTATTAGTAAAAAATTAAATTTTTTATAAAAAGATCCTAATTTAAAATTTTGGGTTAAATTTTGAAATTACGAAAAAATTATAAGTAACCTAATTGTAAAAAATTTAATTTTCTATAAAAAATATTCTTATCAATTTTTCCATAGCTCCTATATTAAGCTTTAAACTCTAAAACATTATAAATTAACACATTTTTAGCTCCGAAAAATTGAAAAAACTTTTTTTTTTTGTAAACGGTCCTAATGTCCATATCAGATAATAAAAAAGCTAACTTCCAGGCTGGATTAGTGCTCTCGTTGGGCGCCAACCCACCCTTGAAATATCTCGCTGTTTTCACTTATCCGTCCAATATTTGACCTGAATTTTTTTATCATAATTTAAAAATAAAATAATTAGAAAAAATTTCAACAAAAACAGGACAAATTAAAAATTTAGTGGCAACCCTAATAAATAATAAACTCGAGAATAAAAAAAAGGAAAAAACGGAAAAAAGGTTGCGTCAGTCCGGGGTTGAGTTTTGTGTATTTTGTAGCCTTACGTGGATACGTGGTTCTGAAACAATAGTCGTCTGATGGGGACATGACAATAGAAGACTCTTACCTCGAAGCTCGACGCTTCCCTCGCGTCTCTTTATCTGTTGTATCTGTCTCGGTACTGCGAAGTAGATAGAACTCATCCTCATCCTCATCCTCATACAAGTCCTCAGAGTCCTCACCCTCCTCGCTCCGTCCCAGAAGGAGATTTCACATATTTACGTACAGTAATAGTATATTGAGGTATTGAGGCATTCGATGAACCAACCGATCTACCATGTACTAACTCACTCCAACACCCTCCACCCTCAACCCTCTACCTTATACCGCCCCCACATACCCTCTCACTCCTGGCTACCTATCTACCTTGCAGTAAATTTTCTACCCTCAGTAGCAAATCGAATTTAACCCCCTGAGACGATCAATCGTTTTATCGACATTATTACTTTTACATCCGCTTTACAACTTTCATTTTTATTTATTTCATTTCCCAGTAATAATTATTACTATTTTTTATAATAATCTATATTATTAAGAGAATAAAATAAATTTTGTGTCCTGGATAGTCATATGATAAAATCGATTTTTTTTAGTGACATTTAGTTTCATTGCAAAGGTCTTGACTTGAATTTGTGTCTTTTCAAGACTAAATATCATTCTCACTAATAATTAAGAAATGACCTTGTATCTTGAGAACTATTGACATTTTTAAAGATGTAAGCTCGTCCCGATGTTACACTCATCAAGACCTTTCATTTAAGTACCCACATCAATTTTTCATATATTTATATATATTACATATATGTATATATGAAAAATATATCAAATATGCATGTGGGTACTCAAATGAAAGTTCTTGATGAGTGTAACATCCGGAAGAGCTTATATCATTGAAAACAACAGAAGTTAAGAAAGTATAGTCCAATTTAATATAATTAAGAAATTACCTTATATCTTGTGAACTATTGATATTTTTGAAGATATAAGCTCATCCCGATGTTACACTCATCAAGACCTTTCATTTAAGTACCCATGTCAATTTTTCATATATTTCATATATTTATATATATTATATATATGTATATATGAAAAATATATTAAATATGCACGTGGGTACTCAAATGAAAGCTCTTGATGAGTGTATCATCGTTATGAGCTTATATCTTTAAAATATATATTTTATATATGTATATATGTAAAATATATCAAAAATTGATGTGGGTACTCAAATAAAAGCTCTCGATGAGTGTAACGTCAGGATGAGCGTATATTTTTAAAAACGTCAATAATTAAGGAAGTACAGCTCAATTTAACATAATTCATTATTTAATTAAGCAAAATTTTATTCAATTACAGTTCAAAAATCTCGGCAGTCACATATAGTGACTGCAAGGTTGCTAGTATGTTATCATAAATTTTAATTAACTGCTTTAAGTGTCTTTTTTAAGAATAATTAGAATTTTAAGTTATTCTAATTTTGAATTATAATTTTGGGATAAATATAATTTTTTTATTTTTTTTATTTTTCATCTCCAATTTCAATTAAAAGTCAAAAGTTTCTTCTAGAGTAACAAAAAAAGAAGTTTAAAAATTCGAAAAAATTACAACAAACCTTTTCTATAGGAAATTTAATTATTTACAGAAAAAAACACAAAAATTCAAAATTTACATACTAATTTTTTTTATAATTTACTCTTTTTTTTTTTAAAAAAAAATTTATGACTGCGTAGGAAAAAAAAATTCTTAAAAAAAGAAGCTCTTGAAAAACAATTACCAATTAAAAGGGAAACCGCGAAAGAAGTAAAACAGAAGAGAAATGAATAGAGGTTGATTGAGACACTCAATTACAAAATAACATCTGACTGTTATGTGTGTGTATTTACAAGAGGAGTGCAAGTGCATATCTTGAGTCGCTGCATGCAGTTTGTATGCCCTCATCCTTCATTACACACACATATGTTGTGTTTATATATTTATATATTTATACAATACATAAAACCCGTTGGTACCTCGATCGCTGGGGTTGCCATGGCAGTGCGGAGTTCGGAAGGAAGTTAATATAAGTATATAAGAGTTAAAGTTGCGTGCTCGGTGCCGACAAGAAAGTTACTGCGATAATTATGGATCGGTTGTACACACGCGGGGGTGCTTTTATACTCATACTCATACTCATTTTTGTCCCATCCTACATACCACCTTCTTTACGCTTTACGCTATACCCAAGGGGAGTCGGTTCCTAGTCTTGAGAACCAATATAACACGTGGATAAAGAAAGATTACCCGGATACGGGGGATTCGATTCTGGATTTAGGATCTAAAGACCAAAGAACAGAATGTTTTTAAAATAAGAGTGTTGATGAGTCAAATCAACCATATAGGGGTTGAAAAAAGTTAGTCACTATGAATTTTTTTTATATTTGATATGTTGATAAAGCTCAATTTGATCTTTTTTTTTTTAATTTTTTAAATCTAAAAAATCACTGTAGTAAAATTTATCTTATATTATAGAAGAATAACTAATTAACAACATCCCTTTGTCAAAAACCTCGATTACTTTTTAAGTTTCTCGTAATTATCATTTGACTGAGTGTGACTGGTGGGACTAAGAAAAATCCTTCTCTCTTACCAAAGGTATACTTAAAGTCCAATTTCAGTTCGACCACTAAACTAAAAAAAAATACTTCCCTCGAAAATACAAAATTTATCCTACAAACATTCAATATTATGAAGAATTAGACTGATTACCTACGTAGAAACAATTAAAAATTGTTTTAGAAATTTTTTTTATTGCGACTGGTGGGACAGGCATTTGTGACTGGTGGGACAAGTACAAAATGTCTTCATCAAGTTGTTTATTAAAAAGACTTTTATATTATTTCAACCTTAGAAACATTATTGTTTATATATTTAACTATAAATTATTTAGGATAATTAAAAAAAACTAATTAAAAAACACAAGTAAAGGATTTAGCATGCTGACAACACGATCTTGATAAACTTAGGTGTTAATTAGTAACGAACATAAAAAAATTTGTTCTTAAAACTATAATAATAAATATGTTAGTTAATAACAAACATAAAATGAATTTGTTGTTAAAACTATTAAAACAACATTTGACCCGGATACAAGTTAGTACGGCTGAAAAGTTACTAGGAGAGAAAAATCAATTTTCTTATTGAAAAAAAATTTTCTTTACAAAGTAAAATATAAACTTTTAATAATCAGGACTAAATTAGAATGAATTAAAGAAATTTAAAAATTTTTGTCATGTTCCTATTTCGCATGGAATGTCCCTTAAAATTTGATTTCGAAATTTTTGATTAAATTTTGAAAAGAGGAAAAAATTATTAAAAAAACTTATTTCTAGAAAATTGAACTTTCTACAAAAAAGCCCTTGTCAATTTTTTCGTATCTTTCATATTTTAACCAAAATTTTAAATAAAAAGTAAAAAACAATTTTTTGTAGCCAAAATGAAAAATAATAAAGTTTGATTTCAAAATTTTGAAAAAAGGAAAAAATCATAAAAAAAACTTTATTTTTAGAAAATTTAATTTTTTATTAAAAAGGCTTTCATCAATTTTCCCATATCCCCCATACTTAACCCACAATTCCCTACAATACATCAAAGTCTCCAAAATTTCCCAAAAGTTTTCAATTTCCCTTAGAAAAAAAATAAATACATACCTTAACTCCCAACAACCAGATGGCACTTTCGGATGATCTCCCGAGCGCCGAAAGAAGACAGTCTTTTCTTCTTATGACTAATTTGTAGGCTCCTCGATGCGGTCGTTAGTGTGGGTGAGGGGCCAGGACTTTAGTATTAAAGTTTGAGGCCGTGTATTCGCTAAGCACCGAGAGTTTTATTGATCGGCTGGCAAAAACTCAGGAACCCTCATTTCGTGCTACGTGCCCCCAACTCCTTAAAATTTTCGAGCGAGCCTGTTCCTTCTTTCGCTACCACTATAACTATACTGACGAATTCTCAGGACTAGAGTTTTCTTAGCTATGGCCCACTCCTTCCTACCACCCTCTTTCCTCCCCCTAAGACCTCCTGCGACCCAACTGTAGTTAATGTACGTCGATGTATTCTTATTCTTATACTTATACTTATTCACCCTCGGTCGTTCTTTCAAGCCGAGAGGTAAAAAATAAAAATAAAAAATTTCTAAACGGGAGGAGGAAGAGGGTGGGGGAGTGGAGGAACCATAAAAAAGGAGCTAGTCGTACTAGGCACCACTCATTATCTCCTGCGTGTATACACTCTAACCCAAGTCCCGAGTTGAGTAAGAGATAAGGGTGCAGAATTTTTTTTTTCTAATATGAGTGCATGAGTTTCACCGTTTTTTTTTTTTTTTTTTTTTTTCTGGCGTTGATTGACGAGTTTTATTATCATGGGATTTTTAAGTTTTTTGTCAACTTTTTTTCGACAGGATCCAACCCTTCTGTTTAATCCCCTTTACAATGTCGAATATATATATATATATATATATGTGTGTATGTATGTATGTAAAGATGTATAGATGTTTAGATGTGGTGTGCAGATACTGAATAAGGACCGAGAGGACGGGGCCAATAAAAGTTTGAGGACGCGAGGAGTTTCTCTGTCGAGATTCGAGTGAAGTAGTCTTCCGAGTACAAGAGAGTCTTATTCTTTTGACTAACTTTTTTTTCGCTTTTACTACGTTTTTTTAACTTCCTTTGTTAAAAGACAATGCTTTAATATTCGATAATAATAATAGTTGGAAATTTTAAATTAAAATAAAAAAATTTTTAGACCGGAACCAAGCCAGGAATCGAACCTGGTTCTCTGTGATTATATGTTATGTGTGGTAAAAAGACGGTTCTAAGGATAAGTATGTAATGTGGGATTTGGTTAAAAAAGGTGAAACTTTCTGTGGAAAAATTTTTAATTATGAAAATAATAATCATGAATTATTTTAAGTATTATTATTACTATTTTACTATAAAAAATCAAGAGTGAATTTTGACTCCGATTACTTGAAAAAATAAAACGCTCCAAGTACAAGGAAAAAACAAGATACTGGATATCATCCCAGATTGTATTAAGTGAAAAAAAATTTCAGATAGTAGCTAGTATAATCCAGATTACAATGAGTATAATACTGGTATCACGCAGTATAATTTGGGTTTTTTTAGCTACTATCTGAAATTTTTTTCACCACAGATATCGCTGAGTATAATCTGGGATGATATGTAGTGTCATTTTATTCTTTTCGTGTATGGAGTAAATTTTGATTTTTTTCAGCAGTCATTTTTATCAGAGTTGTTTTTTGACAATATTTGTAATGATAATAGAGTAATTCCATGTCAAATTTTGGTCAGAAGTTTTCTTTTATTATCTAACGAAATTCTGCCAAAGGAAAAAAAATAAAAAAATTTTTTTCAAAAATGCAAATTCAAAATTTCACCATTTTTCCAGTTTTTTAATTTTATTTTTGTAATATCTCGAACGCTATTATAGATACAGGAATGACCTTTCGTTCGTTTGAAAGAGGACACTTGGGGTTATTGAAAAAAAAATATTTTAGAAAAAAATTTTGAAAAATGACAAATTTGTCAAATTTTGAATTTTTTAAAATCGTCAAAAATTACGAGTGCCATTAAAATTTTGGCTCAATTTTTTCTGTATACTACCTTGTACTAAATTTAACAACACTTAATTTAAAAATTAAATGCATGACGTGGAAATATTAAATAATAAATTAATATCAACTTTTTTTATTTTTTGGGCAACATCTTGAAGTCATCCTTAACGTTTTCTACAAATTAAAAATTTCAATCTTAAAAATTTTTAAATAAAATAATTTTTTTTTGTCACAGCATTAATAATTTGTCTATCAAAAATAATTTATTAAAAATAAACAAACATAATTTATAAAAATATATAAAATGTTTCTATTAAAAAATATTAATGCTTTCATTTATGCCTTCATAAACGTCACCGGATGATTTATGATCTCGTGCTTCCATTAAAAACTTTAACATGATAGTATAATGAGGCTATGGATAAGAATGTTTAGTTACTAACCACGCACACACACATACTTACTTATATAAAATGTATATATATAATATATTATGTAAATAAATCCATTAAGAGCAAGATATATTTTATTTTCCGAAGGAAAAGCCGAAAAATTGACTAAGTATGAACTTTTTTTCTGTCAGTTTCACGCACGATTTGAATGTTTCGCGATTCGCAACTCGCGTTTCGAGGATTTGTTTGCCGGAGAGGGTCGATGCTGATGAAAAGGGCACGTAAGAGTATAAGAGTATAAGAGAATCAGAATAAGAATGAGTGCAAGTATTATAGAGCCAAAGCTAAAGGTGGAAAAGAGGAGAAGAGCTGGGGTGCTGTTGGGTGACGTACGAAGGTATATAAAGGAGATAAAAAGGAAATTTCGCGGTCGAGATGCATAAAGCTTGTGGGAACTCTTTTTCTTGCATTAGTAATGTGTATATATATTTATTTTTACATATAAAGGTGGCCCGAACAAACGCACTTTTTTTATATTTTCATTTTACTTTAATGCAAAGTTATAATGTTTTAATTTAAAAGCTGTTATAAAATTAGCTCTACAAAATTTGATTTTTGTACGTCAAATTTTGATAAATATTCAATATATGAAAAATTAATAAGGACAATTAAATTTTCTAAAAATAAGGTTTCTAATCATTTTTTCCTATTTTAAAAAATTTTATCAAAAATTTTGAAATTAAATTTTATTATTTTTTTATTTTGGCCACAAAAAATTGTTTTTTACTTTTGATCTTAAATTTTGGACAAAATATGAAAAATACGAAAAAATTGACCATGGTTTTTTTAATAGAAAATTAAATTTTCTAAAAATAAGGTTTCTTATCATTTTTTCGCGCAGTGAAAGTGTGCTGGGCCCATAACCTGTAGCAGAATTGCAGGAACTAGGAAATAGCGAGGACTGTAAATTGAGGATTAAACAACCGATACAGATAACTCAGTGTGTTTCTTCAGACTGACTTATGAGTAAATTTACAATGCTAAATATTAGAGTGTGCCAAAATGTAACTTCGTTGATGGACCTCTTGGAATTGGAATTTTGAGTTTCGCTTTTAACAGGAGTTGTGTTTAGGCATTTCCTGACATATTTTAAGCGTAAACAATTTATTTGATTTTTATAGAATTTTTTAACAGGAGTTTTGTTTGGTCAAATTTTTAAATTTTGAAATTCCAGCAAAAATGGCCAAACAAAACTCCTGTTAAAAAATTCTATTAAAATCAAATAAAACCTTTACGCTCAAAATATGTCAGGAAATGCCCAAACACAACTCCTGTTAAAAGCGGAACTCAAAATTCCAATTTTAAGAGGTCCATCAAGGAAGTTACATTTTGGCACACCCTACTATATATAATCAAAATAAGTAATAAATAATTAGTAATAAGGGTGACTTATCCATAGAATACTTGGATACACACATACGCTTGCACACTGAGAATATAATTTATAAGAGATGTATTGCAATATATACAACACTATTTTCAAAATTTTGTCAAAAATTTTGAAATCAAATTTTATCTTTTTTCATTTGGGCTATAAAAAAATTCTTTTTTATTCTTGATCTCAAATTTTGGTTAAAATATGAGAGATACAGTAAAACTAATAAGGTCCTTCTCAATAAAAAATTAAATTTTCTAAAATTAAGGTTTCCTATCAATTTTTCCTATATTCAAAATTTTTGACAAAATTTTAAAATCAAATTTTATCTTTTTTTATTTTAACTACAAAAAATTGTCTTACTTTTGATCTCAAATTTTGGTTAAAATATGAGAGATATGATAAAATTGATCGAGGCTTTTTTAATAGAAAATTACATTTTCTAAAAATAAGGTTTCTCATCATTTTTTTCTATTATCAAAATTTCATCAAAAATTTTGAAATCAAACTTTATCTTTTTTTATTTAGGCTCCAAAAAAATTGTCTTTTACTTTTGATCTCAAATTTTGGTTAAAATTCGATTCTTCGATATATAACAAAAAAATCAAAAAATCAAAATTTTCAAAAGCATTGAAAATTAAATTTTTTGGTTTTAATTTCTAGCTCTTCATTTTATTTTCTAAATTTAAAAATTATAAATTCTAAAAAAGAAAACTCGATATTTTCATTCTTCTATTCTGTAAATCTATTCTTTGGTACAGAGCCCATAAGGATAAAAGAGGGGGAGAACGGAGTCCAAGCACGATTCGCTTGGTTGCGCTCGAGTCCTGATTTTATTCCCGATCAAGGCAAAGGCGCAAAAACCGACGACCTATAACACGATCGAAATCATCCTCATCCTCATCCTCATCCTACTACCTGTTACTGTGTGTGTGTACCTGCGCCCGAACTCTAACTCTAACTCGAACCCGAAGACTTATTCACTATCGGGTGTTGGTTTTTTTCGGAATTCTTGTTCTTGTTCTCAGTGTTGGTCTTACTCTTGATCTTGTTGCAGCGTTTTTGCGAGCTTCTCGCTTCTTGACATTCTCTCGCTTCACCCGGGTCAAATAATCCCGGAGCAGAGTGTAAGTGTGAATCATTGCTGTGACGAAAGGCTCACCCAAAGGGATCCAACATCCTGTCGTGAGAACATCTTCCCTTTTTGTTTTATTGCTTTTTACAATCTTAAGAAATAAATTTTTCACTATCGATACTTGACTTACTATATACTAGTTCCTACTATTTTATTTTTTATTTATTTGATTAAGTTTTTTGTTAGTTAATATCTTCTTAAAAAATTTTTTAATTAATTTCAGTCACTATGTGACTGCTATGACTTGTAAACTAAATAAATAAAATTTTGCTTTATTAAATAATGACTTTAGTTAAATTGCACTGTACTTTCTTAAATATTGAAGTTTTTAAAGATATAAGCTCATCCCGATGTTATACTCATCAAGAGCTTTCATTTGAGTACCCACATGCATTTTTGATATATTTGTCATGTATACATATATATAATATATATAAATATATGAAATATATGAAAAATTCATGTGGGTATCCAAATGAAAGGTCTTGATGACTATAACATCGGGATGAGTTTATATCATTGAAAACGTCAATAGTTAAGAATGTACAGTTCAATTTAATATAATTAAGAAATTACCTTGTATCATGTGAACTATTGACATTTCTTAAGATATAAACTCATTTTGATGTTACACTCATCGAGACCTTTCATTTAAGTACCTACATGGTATTTTTTATATATTTTATATATATGGTATTTGTGATATATATAAATATATAAAATATATGAAAAATTGATGTAGGTACTCAAATGAAAGGTCTTGATGAGTGTAACATCGAGATGAGCTTATATCTTACAAAATGTCAATAATTCACGAGATACAAGGTCATTTCTTAATTATGTGTCTAAAGTATGAATAATACTTTTAACTTAAAAATTTTTAAATGACAAAATAATTTTTTTACAATAAATATTCTTAAAAAAAATGACAGTCGTACCTCAAAAGAAAAGGGCGGACGTTGATTTTTTTTTTTTTAAATGATTTGCTATTCTTTTGTCTTGTTTTTATTGAGGGTAGAAATTTTTTTCACACAAAAAATTTTATTCAATTGCAATGGTAATGATTTTAGAGGACAAAAAATATGTCTAAAATTCTAACGGCTAAAGGGGACTTTTTTATAAATGAATGTTTATTTTTATTCAATTCAAAATTTCAATTTATTAAATAAAAATAAAAAAGAATTTATAAAAATTTTCGATTAAATATTCAAGATAAAAAAAAATAATAATAAATTTCATCTTTTTCAATTTTTCCGTATTTCCAACCCTTTACCTAAATTTAACTAAATATTAAGATAGAAAAAAATTGTATTTCTTACACATAATTTGTTCCTTAAAAAATCTTGAGCCTAAGATTTTACACCGCGCTAAGGAACAGGGTTCGATTCCCAGCGCCGGTAACTGATTTTTTTTAATAAAAACTTTAATTCTTCCCTAGAAAAAATTAAAAAGCCCCCTAAAAAAATTTTCTTTTGTCCTCTTAAGTGTTTGAACTCTCACCCGAAAAAAGTTGTAAGTAAATAAAATAAAATAGCGATAAATCTCGGTAAAAATAATACCTTATATATTTAAAAGGGACTTGAAACCGATACACAGAGGAAAATAAATAAACCTCGATTTAAATAAACACAATATAACTTATTATTTAAATTATTTTGACTAGCGCATTATTTAATTCCTGGGCATGGTAATGAAGAAGGAGAAGGAGAAAGAGAAATAAAAATAAAATATATATGCCCATGCCGGAACAGTGTCAGTTCCGTTGGTGAGTGTGTTACGTGTCCCGCTTCTGGATGTGAGAATAGTAAATGAAATAAAATAATAAAATAAAATAAAATAAAAAGGTGAGTTGTAAGTAACACACGCATACACACAATCGGTATTTTTTATTCGTACGAGCACACGGGGATAGAGTGGCTGGTAGCACCCTATTGCGCGGTAACTAATTAATTCACGATGGGGCCCCTTGAAGCTAGCTCCTCAACTCGGGATCCCCTAGGCATTACCATCACAGAGAACAGTAGACCAACTCTAAGGTTAAAAAGAATTTTTAAATATTTTAATTCATCATTAACAAAAGTATTCCCTTAACCAGCATCCAGGACCAAGAAACGTTATCCCATCTCCATATGGATAGCTATGCCTAATTCTAAATTAAATCTACGCCTGGATGTATTTTTTTTCTCACCATTTCCAATTCTAGTTCCCATCCACGTACGCAAGATAATTATGCAAAAAATTAACTGCGAAAAATGACAAAAGACACCAGTTGGAATATATGTATAACTATTTCTATAAATAAATGGATGAATTAATTGATGGAACGTGGGATTGTTAGAGATGTCGGATGCCGGGTGAGTTGGAGAATGAGGACCCGTTGATGCTGGAGAACAATCATCAGCGATATAATATGCGTCACGGACTTAATACAAATACAAGGAACACGTGCCACGTGCGATTTCAAACTCGTTGGCGCCCCGCTGAGGTTTCTAAGACTATTTTTACCGTACCCGGAAACAATACTTACGACTACTGGAGGTATTGAGTAAGATTCTGGGATTTATTGACCTTTTAGAGGAGTCATAACATAAGTTTATCATGAGACGGAAGATTGGGGGATTGCAATAAGGGATTTGAAGAAAAAGAGTTGATAGTTTTGCGGTTCTTGATCCGTTAGGATGGTTTTTTTGAGGAATTGAAATTAATGGGTGATGGAAATGGCACTGACTAATGCACATGAAGGTGATCAAAATGTCAATGCAGCGAAGAAATTGTGGTTAATAATAATCAATAATATTGATGGAAATGTCAATGTAGTAAAAAAATGAAAATTAGTGGTTGATGGAAATGTCAATAGACAAATAATTGTAGTTAATAAATGATGGAAATTTAAATGCAGTAAAAAATTGGAAATAATCATTGATGGAAACGTCGAAAATGCAGTAAAAAATTAGAAATTATTATTGATGGAAATGTCAATATAATCAGAAATTGAAATTAATTATTGATGGAAATGGCAATGCATTGAAAAATTGACATTAATGTGATCGAAATATCGATACAGTAAAAAAATTGCGATTGATAATAATCAATGATATTGATGGAAATGTCAATGTAGTAAAAAAATGAAAATTAGTGGTTGATGGAAATGTCAATAGACAAATAATTGTAATTAATAAATGATGGAAATGCCAAAAATGGAATAGAAAATTAGAAGTTATTATTGATGGAAATGTCAATGTAATAAAAAATTGAAATTAATTATTGATGGAAGTGGCAATGCATTGATAAATTGACATTAATGTGATCGAAATATCGATACAGTGAAAAAATTGTAGTTGATAATAATCAATGATATTGATGGAAATGTCAATGTAGTATAAAAATGGAAATTAGTAGCTGATGGAAATGTCAACAGATAATTAATTGTGCTTCATAGATGATGAAAATGTAAATGCAGTAAGAAATTGGAGATAATTATTGATGTCAATGTAATAAAAATGTTTAAATTAGTGATTGATGGAAATGTTAACATACTAATAATTGTAATTAATAGGTGATGGAAATGTCAATGTAGTAGAAAATTGGAATTAATTTTTGATGGAAGTGGCAATACAGTAAAATTTTAAAAACTGATGGATAAAAGTGTCAATGCACTGAAATATTAAAATTTATGATCCATACAACAGCCAATGCATGAGAAAATCAACATTCATGATAACTGGAAGAATGCAGTAAAAAATTAACATTAATGATTGATGCAAATCTCAATTCATCAAAAAACTAATGTTTGATGGAAGTGTCAATGTATTGAAAAGTTGTCGTTCAAAATCAACAGAAGTGTCGACGTAGAAAAAAATTAGAACTAATAATAATTATCAAGGATATAATTTCACTACAAAATTGAAATGAGTAGTCGATGAAAATATAAATGCACTAGTATACGAAACTAAATGATAAAAATATCAACTTTACTAATTAATCACGTAACATCATTAAAATTCATTAATATTCCATCATCAATTTACTTTTATTAGAAAACAGCTAAATTCTTGTGACTAAAAACGTTAAAATTTTACCTATAAAGAATGGCGAATAATGATTACATCACACCGAATTTCTAAAAGTATTCAATTCTTTCAACCAACTTTTCCTCTTAAAAAATGTATTTTCCTAATTTCCATCACATCACTTAGTCAATTATCAATTCTTCCATAAGTTTCCTCAAAAAATGATCATTTTCTTGAAAAAATTTTCCAAAGTAAGCAACTGAATCCACCAAAACTTGTGATATTTTCCTCTTGAATAAGATATCCAGGGCCTAAATAAGGGAGTCAGGAGGTCTGATGCATCCCACGGCTTTCTTAATTATCATCTGTCTATCTTCCGGCATTAAGTAAAAAGAGTTTGGGTGTGAGTGGAGAGTAGGGAGTCTCCTTCGATTCTGATCCCTCATCCCCTATTTGTGTGTATATGTGCCCTATGGATGAAAACTCGGAGCAGAAGATGTGGCCGATGTTGATGTTGGTGTTGGTGTTGTATAAGGAAGCAAAGAAGTAGGAAAACTGTCGGGTGTTGAAGGTGGATGCTGGAAAGTAGAGAGACTGGAGGGAATCGAGCCCCGGTTTTCTCTCGTCGTCGGTTGCCAGAAAGAGTAAGATATTATTGTGACCTTATAAAGAAGAAAGAAGAAAGAAGAAAGAAGGGAGAAAAGAGAAAAGAGTAGTGGGTAGTGGGTAGTGGGTAGTGGGGCCGGTTCTTACTCCGCCCAGCATCCAAGATGGCGTTCCCACTGGCTCCCCTCGTCATTAAAATCAATAATTAAAAAATACAACGGTGGGCACCTTGGGGTTTTCTAGCGCCTAGCACTCATAGCACGTTGTCCCTTCTGAAGCTCATCAGCATCACCCAGGGTCCCGATCCAGATCCACTTATGACCCGGGTGAGCACCACTGGGGGGAGGGTGCCTGCTTTAGTTCACCACCCAGGTACCTCACCATCACAAGCTACATCTGGAAGCTGGATCTGTTCGATGCTCGATGTTCAGACGAGTCATTGTGAAAGGACCTTTAGGTTTAAACACACCCTCTTTTTAAATTTGGGTGCACCTCCCCTGGGGGAGCCACACACTCCCTGCCTTTTTCTACACTGATGTTTTGTCGGAAAATATACACGTCCTGGCTCCTTACATTGGAGGCTCCACACCGGGAGAATAACGAATCAATGCGGACAAAATGTCGCGAAAGAAATCATCCAAATAACAATAGTTATTGTTTGTTTCGTTCTATTGAGCTTCTGATTTTTTATCCGGGTTTATATACGCAAAAGGGTAAGTTCCAAGTTTAGGACACACTAAGAGATGGTAGATTAGGAGCGATGGTTAGGAAGCTAATCTTTTAGTTGTTATTAATTTAGGAAAGGTGGCTTTGACTTGATATCTTTTCAGTGGGTTGTTGTCCGGTTTGTGGATAGCAATCTTTAGAATGATTTGTATTATTAAAAGTAGTTTTAAAAAATTTAGTAAGTATTGTATTGTGTTTATTGAATATGCTAACACGGAAAAAAGTAAACTGTAATAAATCACAGTTGATTTATAATAAGTAATGATCAACTGCTAATAATTACCATTTCAAACAGTAAAATGGTGATTTTACTATTCACTTTATAATATTTACCATTTAAACGTTACAATTTACTCTTTATACGGAAGAAAATACTATTTCAAACAGTAATATTCGCTATGTAAATGTCTAAAATGTTAAAGTATAATAATTAAGAATTCAGACTTTGATATTTATCATTTGGTACCTAAAAAATGATCTTATGATATGTAAAAAGTATAAAATAAAGTTAGTAAATTTCTAATACAAGCAACGTCAATATTTACAAAGTAAAATGGTAAATTTTAAACGCAACGCTAAAAATCAAACTGTAATTATTGACTTGCTTGGACTGGTAAAATGTATATTTTAAAAGTATAATTTTTACTGTTTCAAATGTTAAATTCTCCCAGAGTGAGACCCCCTTTTCTTTCATCTGAGTTCCCCTTCTCATAATATGGAGTGTATATTGAAACTGTAATTTTTTAAGATGAAAGAGTCGTTATTTACTATAGTGACAGCTACTAATCACTTATTTTGGAAATTAAATTATAAATTGTGGCTTTTATGCCTTCTACATTAAGTTCTGTAATATTTATATTTTTGCCACCCCGATGTCCGCTTTACTGTTTGAAACTATAAAAATTAACCGGAATCCGAGTAAATATTACAGTTTAATTTTTTCCGTGAGGGCCATTAGCCGAATAGCAAGAAATTTTACATAGTTTTTAACAAAACAGCTTACAGAAACTAATTTAATTATTATTATTTATGGTTTTAAGGCCATGGAGTCGTAGCTCCTTGTGGCCCTTCAAAATATATTACAATGAATGTGAATTAACAAAAATAGTGTATTACAAATATTATTAATATAATATAATAAATAGATCACTACATCGCTCCATCATCAAATAAAGAAATATTCCATTACAGATTGTGATCATATCAAGCATTCTCCTCACAAATAAATTTCAACGTAACATAAATGTAGATATATTATATCGATGTTCTAATTAGCAAATTGTCTAAATCTATTTTAAAGAGTTTTATATTTGTACCAAAAAAACAATTTGTTCAAAATTTATTATCACTTTAAAAAACAATTTAATATCATTAATATCTAATATTAAGGTAAAATAAAGGTAAAATATTTTAGTTTGAATCATTCAAATAATTTATAATTGGACTACGGCTACATCACCGAAAAAAATAAGAAGTTAGACAAATTGTTAATTAGACCGTCGATATTATAAAATATATTACATGTTTTTGGTGTATTTATTTGAATACTTAAACTTAATAAGAGACTTAAAATTTTAGAACAGGGACTTTGGATCTAACTAAGATAATTGCACGGATTTTCTAATTAGTAATACATAATATCAACAATTTATTTATTTATTTTATTTATCAATAATGACTGAGTAAGCCATATGACTAAGTAAGTTTATTCTTTAAAATTGAATTAGTAAAAAAATACTAATAGTACTTTTTAAAATTTTCAAATTATATTCATTTTAATTGGTTAAATTTTAAATATAGTGAAATTTTTAATTTGTAGCTTGTTCAATACACAGTAAAAAGTTTTTAGTCATTCTCAAGAGTGTAAAAATTTTGTGCAGAATATTTAACATTTTAGTGTGTTAATTAAACACAATTGTTCGTTTTGTTCAATCGATCCGTTTTTCAACACACTGAAAAATTATTCTAAACTTAAAAGGCACTTTTTAAATGTTACTCTATTACAAAGCTGTTTTATTCTTAATATCAACGCAAAGCTGTGTTACGTTATCGTTGCACACGGATTGTAATTAATTATCATTAAATTTGTGTAAAAAAAATCAACAAATTTTTGTATTAAATTTGACAAAAAATTTTAACTGTACACGATTTTACGATTTTAAATTTATTTTAATATTGATTATTAATTATTTCAGTTCATTTTTCCTTATGGACATTTTGAAAAAGTAAATATTAAATATTAACTATCAAATAGCAATTTTTCACTGAAATTTATTTTACTTGCAATTTATGATTGACATTATTAAATAACTTCTTTTTTTTTAACAGTGTAATGTTGAAATTTAAAACTTTAGATACCAGAATTTGTTTTTTTTTTTAACAATTTCCATCTTGAAAAATTATTTTAATAAACTATAAAGAATATCAATTTAGGAATTTTTCTAAATCTATAAACTGTAAAAAAAGTTAATGACTTTTCTTATTTTTCCGTATAAAAATAAATTAAAGAAAATTGGAAAAATTATGACAGCAAAGACTGAGTCTTTATTTTTTTTTTGGCATTTGGAACAAATTGAAGGAACCAGTGTAAAAAGAGACCACAAACCAGCACTTTTTTTTAAAACAAACCGACTTTTGTAGCCTCAATCGGTGTTTTATTTTTTTACGCCTCCTAAAAAATTTAGTGATGTTTCAATTCGTTCCAAAAAGACTTTTTTAAAAATTTATTTTCACACAGCCCGTGTAAAAAAAAATCGTCTTAAAATTGTCGTTCGTTTAAGATCTTAAACGTGACACAAACTAAGACTATTTTAAGATTCTTTTAAGATGCCAAAAAAAAAAATTCCGAGATTTTTTAATAATTATTTTGATTTTTTTAGACTATTTTAAGATTTTTTCAAGACGATTTTAAGATTTTTCTAAGACTATTTTAAGATTTAAGTTTTAAAATAATTTTTATATAATTAAAAAAATTAAAAAAAAAAATTTAGACTATTTTAAGATGGGTTAACAGCGACAGATGCCCCGGAACTATTAAAACGGAACGTCTTAAAAAAAGTCTTAAAATTGTCAGATAATAATTTTTTAACAATTTTAAATTCAATTTAAAAACATCTTACTGAAAAATATTGCGGTTAGAAAGTCGTAAAATCATCTAAAAATTAATTTTCACAACAAATTCAAGAACAAAATTTTCAAAAATCTGCTCTTGGAATTTTTCTTTTGGCGTCTTAAAAGAGTCTTAAAATAGTCTTAGTTTATGTCACGTTTAAGATCTTAAACGAACAATTTTAAGACAATTTTTTTTTACACGGGAGTTATCTCTACATTTTTAAATAATTAGTAATAACAATAATAGTAATAACAATCATCAAAACAAAATTAGCGAATTCTTCTAAATTTTTTGAATGCCATAATTTCCACCTAACTATTCAAAGTAGGTAACATAAATGACAGAAACTGTCTGGAAATTCTTTTGCATTTAAAAAAAGGAATTTATTCTTAACAAATCTTATCTTTTAAGAATTGTGACAAAAATATTTAGGTATTCCATCAGCGGAATTATTTATAGTTAATTTCCTGTCAGAAGTATATAAAACAATCGATCGTGTCTCTCCGTTAAATAATTCATTCAATTTATATTTAAAAGCTCATATTAAATTATACTTAAGTATTTTTATTTTGTTGTTCCAATTTTCTTTGTATATATGCATTTATACTTTAAATTTTAATACTTTTTTTGCAGAAATTAATATTATTAAAAATCTCTTTTTAAAAAATGTCTACGTTAGATTTTTTTAAAAATAAAAGAAAGAGAAAATTATAAAAAAAATTAACTTTTATTTACAAAAAAAATTGAAAAAAAAAAATTCTTTAGAATAATTTTTTTGGTTCACAATTTTTTTCTCTTGAATAAAAATTATTTTTTTTTTTTAATTCATGAGTAAAAATTTTTTTTCAATAATTAAATATTTATTTAATTAAATAAATTATTAATTAAATAAGTAATTAATTATTTAATTATATTTATTCAATATTAAATTATTGATAAGAAAATTATTGATTCAAAATTTATATAACTCAATTTTAAACATTTTTTTTTACTAAATAAAAAACAAAATTCGTCATTTTTAAAAAAAAATTAAAAATACACATGTAAAATTTCTTCAAATGTTTTGAGTCCCGTGTCAGGTGTCTCAAAATCATAAACTAAATTTACAACCCAAAAAACCAAAATAAAACACTTGAAAAAAAAATAATTTACAACGGGAATAAACCTGAAAAAAATTCTCACATAAATTAGACCTCTGTACCTACTACACACCGAATTATGTATACGTATTCAGTAAGGTACATACAAATATATACCTACGGTATAGAAAATGACAATGGGTAAATAGATAGTTAGGTAGATACAGCAGCACTTGTCTAAAATTTTATTGCAGTGATCTTATCCGGTGTCCTTGAAACCGGTCAAAAATCCAAATAACTTTTACTTCTACATACTTGTAGAGATTTGTCAGTATTAGACCGTTGCCTTCTAGGTATTAGTGTGTATTAGTATTAGTGTAGAGTTTGCAAGACATCTTAACTTGGTGCACCTCTACTCACTTAAGTACTTGAGCCGTCATTCATCTCCTTCCTCTCTCCTCTTCCTCTAGAAACTAAAACATATATTCATATATGTATATACATACTTATACATATTAACTACTCTAAATAATAATAATAATAATTTTGAAAATAAAAAAAAATTATTACTAAATTTTACAATAATAATAACAATAAATTTTGGGAAATTGCAAGTGTTATAATTATTATTAACAATAATAATTAAAAAATTTGTATGATAAGTATTTAGGCTGCGTTCGAAAATGCTCTCTATCTTTAGATACGTAATCGAGAAATGACCTTGTATCTTGTGAACTATTGACATTTTTAAAGATATAACCCCATCCCGATGTTACACTCATCGAGACCTTTCATTTGAGTACCTACATCAATTTTTCATATATTTTATATATTTATATATATATATTATATATATATGTATATATCAAAAATATATCAAAAATGCCATGTGGGTACTTAAATGAAAGGTTTCAATGAGTGTAACATCGAAATGAGTTCATATTTTAAAAAATGTCAATAATTAAGAAATGACATTGTATCTTATCAACTAATGACATTTTTAAAAATATAAGCTCATCCCGATGTTACACTCATCAAGACATTTCATTTGACTACCCACATCAATTTTTCATATATTTCATATATTTATATATATTATATATATGTATATTTGAAAAATATATCAAAAATGCATGTGGGTACTCAAATGAAAGCTCTTGATGAGTGTAACATTGGGATGAGTTTATATCTTTAAAAATGTCAATATTTAAAAAAGTACAGTGCAATTTAACAAAAGTAATTATTTAATAAAGCAAAATTCAATTTATTTATAGCTCACAAGTCACAGCAGTCACATAGTGACTGCAAGGTTGCTAATAATAATAATAATAATAATAATAGTGTGTTAATACTTCTACCTGAAAGTTGGAAACATAAAACTACTATATAGCCCCAGCGCAGTGGTTCTTTAAATCAAACATAAGTTGATGGGACAAAGACCCCCTCCAGCGTCTTATATCTATATCCGCATGTCTGGATAGAGTCTAGTTAAGTGAGGTTTAGACTCGACTTAGATTTTATTTAGTAAAACCGGAAACACACAGGTGTACACACGTACTTGGTATATAATAGTATACCCGGCAGGTGCAGATGACCCGTGACCGTGACTCAGCGCCCCTTTATTTCTCCTTTCTCATATTTTTCGGTCTTTCTATTTCTACTTACCGTCTCTAGTATAAAGCGTATGTAGATGAAGTTATAAATATAGTATGTATCAAGTTTATCTTTATTCCTAATTTAAATATATGTATTTAAATTAAGAAGGTCATTATCGATAGCTTAATAATTCCTTTCTTAGTTTTGAAGGTGACAAACAAAAAATTTAAGTAATTTCTAATGATTTATGACTCTTAGGTATTACTTTACTATATTTTTGTCAGTAATTAGCAATAAGTATTAATTTAATACCAAAATTCTTCATTGTTTTCAATTTTTTGTTTTTTATGAATTTTTTAAGAAATTTTATAAAAGAATATTTTTTTTAAGTAAAAAATTTAGATTGTAATTAATAAATTTCGTTCAATATTCTGCACAAATAAATTCTTAATTCAACGATTAACAATTTATCGGATAATCACATCATGACAATGCATGAATGGTAATGAAATTTTAAGAATTCATTATTAACATGAGACTCTAGAATATTCTAGATAGATACTTTGAGAATTTTCTCCACAATTTTACATACAAATATGTGCATCATTTTATTGCACATAGCATATTGTTAACATTATTTATTCGCTGATATAAATCATTAATTTTCATATCGAGAAGTTGAAAAAAATTTTTCTATCTATCTAAAAATATAATATATGTTATCAGCAAAAATTTTTTATCAACTCCTTATTAATGTATAAATTTTCTCAGACCAATAAAAAAATTAAATTAATTCACAAGTTTAAGAGAAAAAATCCTGAACGAAGAAAATAATTATTGAAACTGTCAAAATTTTGAATTTAATGTATGAAAAATCCTTGAGATAGTTCGTAATTTTCTGCATATATATTATATATGCAAATCCTTCAAAATTATTTTCTTAATTCAAAATTTTACCTTCTACCACAAATAAATTAATTTAATTTTTCTCACTCTTTAATTTCGTCTAACCCGAGTCGAAAAATAACTACGGTTTTAGGTCTTAAAATGCTATAAAATGAGGTTTGTCTCAGTTTAAGCCTCACCATTTAAAACTCATGTCAGGAAAAACCTCATTTAGTACGTAATATTACGGATTGAGACAAAAATGAGACATTTCTAAAGGAATACTATAAATTGAATATGAGGTTAAAATGAGGTTTATCTAGTATATCGAATTTTCTTACTCCGGAGCCCAAAGTGAGATATGTCACTGAGGCTTAAGCCTCGCAAAAAAAAACAATTTTCACCCCAAAAAACATTTCTTTACAAATCAATATCATAAAAAAACTTTACAAATTTATATATTAGTGATAAATTTTGTTGTCTCAATTAAATTCCATCATTTTTTGCACGCATATTCGATATAATTTTCGATAAAATTCGTCCTTCAAAAGCAATTTCAACCGAAAAAAAAAATCTTCGCCTATAAAAACCATAAAAAGTAACTGCAAATTTAGCGATAAAATTAGTCTCAATTAAATTTAACAATTTTCGGCAATTCAAGTCTTTCTTAATTCAAAATTTTTCCTTTACAAAATAAAATTAATCCTTTTGCAAGCTCTCAAAAAATTCTAAAAATCATACCTCTACATATCAGCGCCACAAAAAACAACATTGTAAATTTAGCGATAAATTTTCTTGTCTCAATAAAATTCCACAATTATTCGCCCATAAAATTCGTCCTTTAAAATTTTTCCTTCTACATAAACAAAAATTAACTTTCTTTCGAGCTTTGTTACAAAACAATCTCTGCTAAAAAAGAATCTTTACACATAAAAAACAACTTTACAAATTTAGCAATAAATTTTCAATTAAATTTCACAATTTTTGCATGTGCAGTCTTTTTTAATTCAAAATTTTTCCTTTACAAATTAAATAAATTCTCTTTCAAGCTTCCCAAAAATTCCAAAAATCATATCTCCACATATCAGCACCACAAAAAACAACTTTGCAAATTTAGCGATAAATTTTCTTGTCTCAATAAAATTCCATAATTATTCTCATATAAAATTCTACCTCCTACATAAACTCAGTTAACTTTTTTTCAAGCTTTATTTCAAAAAAATCTCTACCAAAAAAAAATCAATATCCTAAAAAACTGCAAAATTCGCGACAAATTTCGTCTCAATTAAATTTTCCAATTTTCTGCAAGTCTTCCCGTGTAAAAAAAAATCGTCTTAAAATTGTCTTAAAATTGTCGTTTGTTTAAGATCTTAAACGTGACACAAACTAAAACTATTTTAAGATTCTTTTAAGATGCCAGAAAAAAAAAATTCCGAGATTTTTTAATAATTATTTTGATTTTTTTAAGACTATTTTAAGATTTTTTCAAGACAATTTTAAGATTTTTCTAAGACTATTTTAAGATTTAAGTTTTAAAATAATTTTTATATAGTCTTGAAAAATCTTAAAATAGTCTTAAAGAAATCTGAAAAAAAAAAATATTAAAAAATTGCAGAAATCTATCTATTGCATTGTCGAAATTCACACGGAATTTTGTCATTTTATATCTTATTTAGTCGAGTAAGGCTCAAAATTAGCATTGGTTCAAAAGTTTATATATTTATG
>CAJNRD030001119.1:10093279-10129623 GCA_905319865.3 Cotesia congregata
ATATATATATATATATATATATATATATATATATATATATATAAAAAATAGACAATTACTAACGAGAGTGTTTATGTATAAATTACAGGTGAAAGGTCAACAAACGAAAAGTGGATGGAATTAAAAGCCTTGACTGTCCGGTTTATCAACAAAACTAGCCAGAAGGGAGGTCACAAAACAACCCAAAAGGGGAACAGAAGACGAAGAAGAAGGAGGAGGACAGCCTGCCACCTAAATAATCTATAACTTAGTGATACATACAACCTATAACCTGGAACCTGGAACACAACAAAGAAGCAAACAATATAACAATAACCTCGGAAGAATATTAACCAGAAGCCGTGAGTGTTGGCCCGGCGAACTGCTCCCGTGGTGCAAGGTGGCTCCGACAAGCGGAACTGGTTCCAAAAGATGTCGAGCACCGCGGAGAGTCCCGACGGTGGCATGGCACTCCAGTCGCATTACTCACTTAGGTGGAACAACCACCAGGCCCACATTCTCCAGTCCTTTGAGGCCCTTTTACATGCCGAGATTTTCGTCGATGTCACTCTCGTTTGTTCTGACAACAGTTTGCGTGCTCACAAAGTCGTCCTTAGTGCCTGCAGGTAATTATTATTAATAAAAATATTAAAACAACAAACTATGTGACTGCCGTGACTTGTGAACTATAGATAAATAAAATTTTGCTTTATTGAATGATGATTTCGGTTAAATTGCACTGTACTTTTTTAACTATTGACTTTTTTAAATTTATAAGCTCATCCCGATGTTACACTCATCAAGAGCTTTCATTTGAGTACCCACATGTATTTTTGATATATTTTTCATAAATACATATATATAATATATATAAATATATGAAATATATAAAAAATTGATGTGGGTACTCAAATGAAAGGTCTCGATGAGAGTAATCTCAGGATGAGTTCATATCTTTAAAAATAGCAATAGTTCACAAGATACAAGGTCATTTGTAATTATGTATTTTGAGAACTATTGACATTTTTAAAGATATAAGCTCATCCCGATGTTACACTCATCAAGAGCTTTCATTTGAGTACCCACATGCATTTTTGATATATTTTTCATATACATATATATCTTGATATATATATATTTCTTCTGTGCGTGTGTTTGTCACTGAATTCCTACTAAACGGCTGGACCGATTTTAATGAAATTTTTTGTATGTCTTCCGGTCGATTCCAGAATGGTTTAGATTCAAAATTCAGTCCACGGGAAAATGTTTATTTATTAGATTTTTTATTTATAAATTGTTGTTGACCTTGAGTACCCACATGCACTTTTCATATATTTTATAAATATCATATAATATATAAGATAGATGAAAAAATTCATGTGGGTACTCAAATGAAAGGTCTCGATGAGTGTAATGTCGAGATGAGTTTATTTCTTTAAACATATCATTAGTTGACAAGATACAATGTAATTTCTTAATTATTGACGTTTTTAAAAATATAAGCTCATCCCGATGTTACACTCATTGAGACCTTCCATTTGAGTACCCACATGCATTTTTCATATATTTTATATACTTCATAAATATCATATATATAAGATATATAAAAAAATTCATGTGGGTACTCAAATGAAAGATCTCGATGAGTATAAAATCAGAATGAGCTTATATTTACGAAACTGTTAATTATTGAGGAATGCCCATTGCATATTGTCAACTAATGATGTTTTTAACGATATAAGCTCATTCTGATGTTACACTCATCAAGAGCTTTCATTTGAGTACCCACATGCATTTTTGATATATTTTTCATATAAACATATATATAATATAGATAAATATATAAAATATATGAAAAATTGATGTGGGTGTTCAAATGAAAGATTTCTATGAGTGTAACATCGGAATGGGCTTATATCTTCATTTAAGTACCCACATTAATTTTTTCATCTACTTATATATATTCCATATATGTATATATAAAAAATATATCAAAATGCATGCGAGTACTCAAATAAAAGCTATTGATGAGTGTAACATCGGGAAGAGCTTATATCTTTAAAAATATCAATAGTTCACGAGATACAAAGTCATTTCTTAATTATGTATCTAGAGACAGAGCATTTTCA
Source organism: Cotesia congregata (assembly GCA_905319865.3). NCBI lineage: Eukaryota > Metazoa > Arthropoda > Insecta > Hymenoptera > Braconidae > Cotesia > Cotesia congregata. The sequence continues at coordinate 10,095,388 of CAJNRD030001119.1, forward strand.
AATGCAGCCTAAATACTTATTATCATAAATTTATTATTTAACCAATTTAATTTAATTTATTTAACCATAAAAACCCATTTTATTATATAAATACTCTGGCCACAAAATTTTGATTATTCTCTTAATAATATAGATCATTTTTAAAAATTACTAAAGTTTCATTGTACATTTGTTAAATTAACAATAGTTTTAATCTTTAAAATTTTGCAATCATTTTTCAAAAATTAATTATTTTTTTTTAGTATTTATAAAAGTGTATTAATTCACCGCTTGACATTAGGAATTTTTTTTTTAAAGTCTACAAATTTTATAGTTAAAAGTAGAAAAAATTTTTATTTGCGCCTTTTTGGCTTTATAAATTTTGTTAGCATTAGTAATGTGAGACAAACTAGTACTTAAAAATTATTAAAAAAATTGAATCCTTTTTTTACTTAATTATTACATCAAAATTTTTAAGATCTTGCTTAATGATGCGACCAAATTTAAATAAATTAAATTCCAAAATAATTTTATTTTCTCGTAAACAATTAACATCTCACCACATTTATTTAAAAAGAAAACCACTCAAACTATCACAAACTTACGTTAAAACAAACTGTATTTAATATATCCTCCCAAATAAAACAAAAAGTTTCTCAACCAAACTCAAAACATCTTAACTTAAAAAACAACCCTCTAACCACAAACCACTAAAAATCTCTTCCCTGTATGTTTCAGCCCGTTCTTCGAGAGGATATTCGCGGAGCACCCGTGCAAGCACCCGGTGATAGTCCTAAAAGACTACAACTCCCGGGAGGTGGCAGCACTAATCGACTTCATGTACCGCGGAGAAGTGCGGGTAGGGCACGAAGACCTAGCAAACTTAATGCGAGCCGCAGAAACTTTGCACGTGCGCGGACTAGCCTCGTCAGAACCGCGACCAGTGTCTCCCCCAGCGACGCCAACAGCCGCAGAAACAAGCGACGAGCTCCTAGGTTCCGACCGACTGACCCCGGAACCGCTTCGGCAGTCGACGCCGCACGACGAGGAGTCCAGTTCTCCCCGCCTAGCATCTCGGGGGTTCCGGGAACGTGAACGGGAACGAGAACGAGAAAGGTTACCACACATGACCCACCTGAACTTCTCCTTGCGAGACTGCACCTCGCCGCTGCCCAGGCGGAAGCAGGCCCGGCCCAGAAGAAGGTCCGGGGAACTAATCCCCCAAGACCTGAGCAAGCCGCACCCCCCACCAAGCCCGAGTCCGCCCCTGAACTTCACCAGCCGGCACTCGCCGCAGAACTTCCAGCCGCTGCACCAACCTTCGGTGGCCCCCAATGAGGACATAGCCGAGAATTTATCGATGAAGCGGTCGGAACCTTCCCCTGTGGAGCAGATAAAAACGGAGAGCGAGCCAGCGAGCAGCCCCAGGTGCTCGCCCCTAACTGGAACCGGCCTCCAGCCCGACAGTTCCATCCACGACCTTCCTCCGTCGGGGATGACGGCTCTCTCCGCGCTGTCTTTAACGCCTCCCCACCACCAAAGCGAGTATTTGGCGAACCTGAGCCACCTGGCGGCTCACTGGGGGCCGGGTCCCCAGCAGGCGCAGCTCCCCCACCACCGAGAAGACAGTCCGCACGCGAACAGGCTCCACCCCTTTCAGGATTCAGCCTTGACTCCCAGACGGTCGGTCTTTCCCATGGACGGAACCTCCCTCTTTCCGCCCGGGGGCCTGGAACGGGGGCTCCTGCTCGCGGATTTGCACGACAGCTTCAAGCCTGAGGCCCTCCACGGCCTGTTCGGGGGCGCGAACCTCATCCACCACCCCACCAAGAAGTCCAAGAAGCACAGGGGCGAAGACGGCCCCCGCAGGTGGTCGGACCACACCAGAATGCCCCTGGGAAGGCCAAAGGGGCAGCACAGTGCCCCCCGTGGCGGCCCCCCGCGTTCCTGGACCAATGCGGAACTCACTGAGGCTCTCCAGCACGTGTGGAACAAGAAGATGACGACGTCTCAGGCCAGTAGGATCTTCGGAATTCCGTACAACAGTCTTCTGATGTACGTCAGGGGCAAGTACGGCAAAAGTTTGAAGCTGGAACAGCTGAGAAAAGACTGTACCGGCGGGGAAGTTATGAATTCGCTTAATAATAATGTCAAGGCTGTTCCTCCGCCCCAGATGAGCCACCCCCTGGGGCTCCCCCACCCCGACGACCAGTTCCCGACGCATTCGCTGCTCCATCAGGGGTTCTATCCGGATTTTGGTGCGGCTTTTCCTGTTCCGGTTAACATGGTTCATCTTCTGCCCCCCAGCGAGCAGAAGGCCTTCGAAGCCGCCGCGAACCCTGGCGCTGGGCCCTGTGAACTCACTCCTCCGAGCAGGTCGCCCTCTCCCGGTGCGGCGCTTATTCACGAGATTCCGCAGACGCCTCAGTCCGCTCCAGCGCTACTGCAGCAGAATGGGGAATGAGGGACGTGGAGCGACGGCTGGGAAGCTGGGTAGTCCCGTCCACGTGAGACTCTTTTGTAAAATTTTTATTTTTATTTAGTATTATTATGTATTGATGATAGGGTTATTATTGATAATGGTAATTATTGACGCGAGGACAACAAGTGTTGATTATTGTTGTTGTTGTTATTCATTATTTTGTTCTTTATGCGTACGGGGTTGGATTTTTGGGTTTGGGTTTTTTTATTGGAATTTAGGGGGTTTTTTTCTTTAATTTTTGTATCAGTAATTAATTTTTTTGAAGAAGAAGAAGAAGAATTGTAATTAATTAATTTTTATTGGAAAATTTTAATTAATTTGTATAAAAAAATTACTGCGGATTAAGTAATTGTATTTATTTGATTTTTTCGACAATTGTAATTAATTGTTTTTTTAAAATTGGTGAAATTTAATTTTTTGGGGAGTTTTTAATTTAATTCGAGGAAAAAATAATAAAATAAATAATAATAATCATAAAAAATGTTAACATGAATTTTAAAAAATTAATGAAAATTCGTTAAATATTTGGAAAATTTTTCTTATCAGATTTGTGAATTTTTTTGAAAAGTTTCAATGATTAATTTTGAGTTAATTAATAGAAAAATTAAGAGTAGTTTTTTTGAATATTTAAGTAATAATTGAAAAAAAAAAAATTATTTGAATATTTAAATTAAAACTAGAAAATTTGGGTAATAATTTGAATAATCAAAAAAAAAAAAAATTTTGAAGAATAATCAGTTAATTTTTAATTTTATAATCAATGAGAAAATTTAATTAGTATAATTTTGGAAAATTGGTAATTAAAAGAGTAAATTTTTGAAAATTAGATAAATTGAAAATATAGAATTAAAATGACATTGATATTTTGTATTTAAATTACTTTTTTAAAATAAAAAAATTAAAAAGAAAATCATTAAATATACTTTCTAAAAATGAAGCTTAAAATTTTTCAAAAAATTCAATTAGAAAAAAATTAATTTTTCGTATTTAAATTAATTTTTTAAAATAAAAATTAGAAAAAAAGAATTAATTATACATCCCAAAAAATTTTCCAAAAAAATGAATCAATATTTAAAATAAAATATAAAAAATTAATTTATAACAAAATTAATTTTTTTGATCTAAATTACTTTTTAAAAAAACAAAAATTAAAAAATCATAATTAAAATTTTCCAAAAAAATAAATTAATTTTAAAAAATAAGTTAAATTAAACCAAGATTTATTTTTTTGGGTTTAAATAATTGTTTAACAAGACAAAAATTAAAGAAAAAAATCACTAAATATTCTTATCAAAAAAATCTTTCAATTTTTCAAAAAAAACTACAAAAAAAAGTAATTAAAAAAAAAGTACAACCCCTTACGCGTATAAACAAACAAATAGAATATGTAATGTAAAAAAGATAAAGAAAAAAGAAAAAAAAACCGGCTGAAGAAGGCTAAAGTCAAAGAGTTTAAACCCGCGGGAAAAATGTCTCTTATTTAACATGAAATTATATTTAATTTTATTTCATATATATATATTTATATGATAATTTAACATGTTGCGTATTTATATACAATATTTTATTTATTTTATTTGAAATTATCTTTTTATATTTCGGATACGGTGCAAGGAGTCTTATCTGATGTTTGTAACAGAGTAAGAGCTCGGTTGTGTGTGTTGGATGTGCGTATAAACAGAAGCATAAAGGGATGAAACGAGAGTAAGGATAAGAATAAGAATAAGAATAAGAATAAGGGATGGTAACCGGAAGGAAAACAAGCGCCTCTTTTACCCGTCGTTCATCCTCTCTAATGTAAAGAGATCTCCTATATGCAGTGCAGTGCTTTAAATTGAAAGGGAACTTTTGAGACGACGGTTTTCCACCGAAATTACGGAATTCAACCTAGTGTGATATATATTATATATAAATATATATAAATGTGAGCAGGGTTCGTGCAAGGAAGTAGAGAGGACGTTTTTTTAGTTGCAAATATATTTATATAAATTTTTATTTATAAGTTGCTTTTTTTATCCGGCGAGGAAACGAGCGAAAAATGAAAAGAAAATGAGAAGAAAAAAAAACATGTTTAAGGGTGCCCGAAAAAAGCGAGGTTTTTAATATTTTACGCTGAAAATATCCAAGTTTTTCGTGTTTTAAGAGATATAAAAAATTGGCTAAAAAAAATTTAGGGGTTTAAATTTTTGAAAATTTTCAAAATAAAAAATTGAATTTTTTTAGGTTGAAAATTAAGAAATTTTTTAAAGAATAAATTGAAAAGTTTTTCATTTAATAAAAAATTGATTTTTATTTTTTATTTTTATCAAAATTTAAATGAATTTTATAAGAATTTTTTTAATTTGTTTTTTTTTTTGTAAAATAATTATAGAATTGTAAATTATTTATTAAAAAAATGATAAGGAATCTTTTTTGAGAGGAATTATATTTTCTATAAATAGGTCTGTTATAATTTTTTCGTATCTCCATTTACGTAAAATTTGAGATTTAAAGTCAAAAACAATATTTTATGATCGGAAGAAGAAATATTTCAATTCTAATTTCAAAATTTTGGCTCAAATATTAGAAATTCGGAAAAATAATAAGAGATTTCTTGTAAAAAAAATTTTTTCAATATAAAGAAGGTCTTTAATAAAATTTCAGTATCTTTTATAATTTACTCAAAATTTTCGATCCAAAATGGAAAATAATTTTCTCAAAATTAAAATATAGACAGTTTAATTTCAAAAATATTAATTAAATTTTGAAGATACGAAAAAATGATTACAAACCTTTTTTTTGTAGGAAATTTAATTCTCTTTAAATAAAGTCATTAATTTTTGCATATCTCTCATATTTTAGCCAGAATTTGATATCTAAAGTCAAAAACAATTTTTTGGAGCCAAAATTAAAATATAGAAAGATTAATTTTTAAATTTTTGATTAAATTTTGAAAAAACAAAAAAATTATAGCAAACCTTTTTTGTAAGAAATTTAATTCTTTTCAAATAAGGTCCATTAATTTTTCTACATCTCATATTTTAACCAAAATTTGATACCCAAAATAAAAACCAATTTTCTTAGCCAAAATTAAACAATATAAAGTTTAATTAAAAAAATTTTTTATTTAAATTTTGAAGATACAAAAAAAAAATACAAGACCTTTTTTGTAGGAAATTTAATTCTCAAAAAAGATTTTTATCAATTTTTCTATCTTTTATATTTTAATCAGAATTTGTTATTAAAAGTAAAAAACAATTTTTTTTTAGCCAAAATAAAAATCAAAATTTTCCCATCTTTTTATCTCTCTTAAAACACAATTCATATTTTAACTAAAAAAATTAAAAAATTCGCTTTTTTCATATCCTTTAAACAAGTTTTTTTTGTGTATAAAAAACCCGCACGGGAGAGTGCAATAATCTCGGATAAATTGCAATGTTTAATTTGTAAATACTAATTTAAAAATAATTTTATATAATTAAAATAAAAAAGTAAATTATTTTGTTGATTTTGGCGTGAGAAAATTTTTTCCAAAGAACGAGGGCTATTTAATTAACCAAATATATAAATACAGATTGTTTAAGAATTTTTAAAAATAACAAAAAAAAAATATTACGCTCGTATCGTAGAAAAAAAAAACAGTTTTGAAGACTAAATATTATAAAACAGTAAGATAATTAAATTTAAAAATAAAATATTTGGATAAAGCATTATTGTAACGATAGTTAAAATTAACAGTAATGAATAAATAAATAAAAAATAACTATTTCGAAAAACCAGACGGAAGCGCAGGGTAACTAACACATCAGGGATAGCCACAGACAAATCTACGATAGATAAATGTTGAGATAAAAAAACATATTAATTAAAGAAGAAATAAAAAATAGAAAAGTAACAAATGTAATTGATATAAATTATATAATACTTGATTGATAAAATATAAATAAAATAAAATAAATAATAAATAAAAAAAAAATGGAACTGAGAAGTTTGAGCGAATAGGTAGGAGGGGAGGGGGGTCTGCCGCAGGGACGCTAACCTTAAATTTATAAATATTGAATTGAAGTAACAGAAGATATTTAGAACGTCGCGTAATCGCACGTTAAATTGGATCCGTATAAAGACTTTATTAATTAACAGTGTGAATGGGTGTTATTTTTATCAAAAGAACTCAAATCGAACCTCGCCAATGGAGGTTATATATATTTCAATTTAAATATGTATAGATATATATATCTAAACAGGGTTATGTGTGTTTAAGTACCTAGAGTCTTTTAAACAAGTAACCGATCTAATGGGTTAGGTTTTTATTGTATGTGAGCGAATGGGTTAATAACAATAGACATGTGATAGGCACCACGTGCGACTTCAGTATTATTTTTCAGAACAAACGTAAATTTTAACGTACGCAATTGACAAAATATTTCAGCGTTCTCTTGAGGTTAGGTTTTCTTCGCTCGAAGGGATTTTGTTCTTTTTTTTGTTGAAAAGTTGAGAAGAAAGGAAGTTTTTTGTGCAATATTCAAAATTCATTATTTTTTGCGTCAAAATGGAGGATTTTAGTGCAATGTTTAAAAATATATAAATTTATGAATTTTTTTTGCGTAAATATGGCGGAAGTTTAAAACAAAATGGAAGTTTTTCAATTATTTGCAATATTTTTTAGTTAGATATTGAAATTCATGATTTTTATTGAAATTCTTTGATAAAAATGGAGGAAATTTTACAAAAAGTCGAAATTTTTTATTAATAAATTTTAATGAAAGAAAATTTGAGGTTTAAAAAAAAAAACTTATGATTTATTTGTTATTTTCTGGCTCGACTTCTGATGAAGAAATAGGAGGTAGAACATTTTTTTTTCGATGAAAATTAATTTAGTAGGTATTTAATAATTTTTGTAACAAATAAATTATGGCAAAAAAAATTAGAAAAAAAATTGACATTTTGTCATTTTAAAAAATTACAAATGCAATTTTTTAAAAACAATTTTTCTGAACAAATTTATTTGTTAAAAAAAGTGGTAAATATTTATAAGTGGGGTGAACGATTTTAATTTTCATTTTTTTGAACGAAATTTCTATTTGATTTTATTGATATATTTTTTTTAAATACATAAAAAAAAAGAACAATTTACTCATCAAGAGCTTTCATTTGAGTACCCTCATGCATTTTTAATATATTTTTCATATATACATATATATAATATATGTAAATATGTGAAATATATGAAAAATTGATATGGGTATTCAAATGAAAGGTTTTGATGAGTGTAATATCGGGGTGAGCTTATATCTTTAAAAATGTCAAGATACAAGGTCATTTCTTAATTATTGACATTTTTTAAGATATAAACTCATTTCGATGTTACACTCATATCATTTTTGATATATTTTATATATATGGTATTTTTAAAATATATAAATATATAAAATATATGAAAAATTGATGTGGGTACTCAAATGAAAGGTCTTGATGAGTGTAACATCGGGGTGAGCTAGTATCTTTAAAAATGTCAATAGTTCACAAGATACAAGGTCATTTCTTAATTATGTATCTGGAGACAGAGAATTTTTTAATGCAGCCACAATACTTATCATAATAAATTGACTATCGGTGAGAATTATATGAAACCTTGAAGAGGCACAAATTCAAGTCACGACCTTTGCAATGACACTAAATTTCACTAAAAACACCGATTTTATCATATGACTATCCTGGATACAAAATTTTTCTTACTCTCTTAATAATATAGATTATTATAATAATAATTCCTATCATTAAAAATATTGTCTCGGAGTGTTTTATTTCTTCACGTGATGGGAGTCAAAATTCACTTTTTTACAGTTCATTATTATTATGACAAAATAAATTCCAAAAAATTATTGAATCGTAAAATATCCTTAAGCTAACTTTCTAAACTACCTACCTGTAAAAAAAACCAGTTGAAAAAAGAGCAAAAAAAGTTCTATTCTTTAGTAAAATATCATGTAACGAAAATTGATTCCGAAGACCCTCTTCCACCGGCTGAACATTTCGATACTTAATCCAGAGCAAAGCTTTATTTTAATGATGACACCTTCCAAGTGTTACTTTGCTAAAATCATGTCTTGGCTCACTTGATTGCTTCCATCCGACCATTCTACAAGCGTCCAAAATAATCTCCTAAATTCTCCAAAAATAATTACTAAAATTACAAAATATAAATTTATATAAAAGGAGCATTCCATAGTGACCGGTGGGACATTTGACTCTGGAATTCCATCAATTTTAAGCTATATAATTGATCTTATAATATAGAAGAATAACTAATTAACAACATCCCTTTGTCAAAAACCTCGATTACTTTTTAAGTTTCTCGTAATTATCATTTGACTGAGTGTGACTGGTGGGACTAAGAAAAATCCTTCTCTCTTACCAAAGGTATACTTAAAGTCCAATTTCAGTTCGACCACTAAACTAAAAAAAAATACTTCCCTCGAAAATACAAAATTTATCCTACAAACATTCAATATTATGAAGAATTAGACTGATTACCTACGTAGAAACAATTAAAAAAATTTATTTTATTGTGACTAGTGGGACAGGCATTTGTGATTGGTGGGACAAGTACAAAATGTCTACATCAAGTTGTTTATTAAAAAGACTTTTATATTATTTCAACCTTAGAAACATTATTGTTTATATATTTAACTATAAATTATTTAGGATAATTAAAAAAAAACTAATTAAAAAACACAAATAAAGGATTTAGCATGCTGACAACACGATCTTGATAAACTTAGGTGTTAATTAGTAACGAACATAAAAAAATTTGTTCTTAAAACTATAATAATAAATATGTTAGTTAATAACAAACATAAAATGAATTTGTTGTTAAAACTATTAAAACAACATTTGACCCGGATACAAGTTAGTACGGCTGAAAAGTTACTAGGAGAGAAAAATCGATTTTCTTATTGATTAAAAAATTTTTTTTACAAATTAGTAAAATATAAACTTTGAATAATAAATTAGGACTAAATTAGAGAAATTAAAAAATTTTAATTTCTTATAAAATGCCCCAAAATAGAATTGGAATACATATATATGTAATATGTAATGGTGAATCGTGTGTCTTCAGCGTTATGCCCGCATGACAGATCGGCGGTTGTTTCGAGCGATGTATTACTTATTTATTATTTATTAGAGCCGTGCCGGGTGGTCCCGCGACATGACGGAATCGATTACAGGAGAATTCGCGGAACCGGGTTCGCCGAGCCCTTTTGCGAATTATGCTTCGAACCTCCGACTCCGACTCCGACTCCGACTTTGACTTCAACTGCGTACCTCCACTTCCGAAGAGTTAGTAGGAATCGATCGTTCTCGCTCTGTGTGTGCTAACACACATACAAATTTTTTTAAACAATCTCTCCCTCTTTTCCTCTTTTCCTCTTTCAAGCTCGATTGGGCTTATTATGTAATCAGAATAACAATAATTGGTTGGAACGAGTGCTCATCAATCGATGAATGACAGGAGCCCCGGGCAAGAGCCTTCCTCGCACCCTATACCCATATCCTTTATATATATAATATATCTATAACCATCTTTTTTTTTTTTTGCCTTCTTATTTCTTTATTTTTATTTTTTTGTTTCTTCTTTTTTTATATATTCTTCCTTCTGTATTTAATTATAATAATACTGATTTTTTTTAAATATTAATATTATTACTATTTAATTGTGAAGAATCAGAAGTGAATTTTGACTCTCATTAGGTGAAGAAATGAAGTGAAAAAATAAAACACTTCAAGTATGAAGTAAATTTGGAGTTTTTTTCAGTGGAGTAGTTCCGGAGTTAATTTAAGAATTTTAATCCAAAAAATATCTGAGTACGGAGTTTTTACACTAAATAAATTTTTATTTAGCTTCTACAAGTTTCAAATGCCAAATTACTAACAAATGCTTCGCATAATTTATCTAAAGATTAACTTTGTAAATATTAATTATATTTTTCTAAAAATTTGACTTTGGAACATTGAACCTAATTTTCATAAAGATTATTTTGTTTTAAAATCTTGTTGATAAATCCTGACGTCAAAAATTAAAAATAATAAATTATTAACATTACTACATGGAAAAAACAAGATGACACTGGATATCATCCCAGATTATGCCGAGTGAAAAAAAATTTCAGATAGTAGCTAGTATAATCCAGATTACAATGAGTATAATCTAGATTATAATAAGTATAATCCAGATATCACGCAGTATAATCTGGATTTTTTTTTAGCTACTATCTGATTTTTTTTTCACCACAGATATCACTGAGTATAATCTGGGATGATATCCAGTGTCATCTCGTTCTTTCCGTGTACGTTTAATTAAATAAAATTAATTGCTTAAATGTTACTCAAATTAACTTTTCTATGACAATTTTTAGAATTTTGAAACAAATAAATTTTATAGAGAATTTATAAAAAAATGCAACTTGCAGGAATAAAAAAAAATATTTATGCAATTTTTTTAAAATATTAAAAATTTGTTACCATCAAACTAGAAAAGTTTTATCAATTTTTCATCGCTAAATATGCATTTGTAATTTTTAAACAAATAACCATTTTTTTTATTCAATAAAAAAAGATTAGAATTTAGTATCATTAAAATTGTCAAATCAATAATAATAATAATAATAATAATATGTATAAGCAGTAGATTGTCGATCTGAACTAAAGTATTAAAAAAAAAGGAGAGAAGAAATTAATTACTTAAATTTTTCTGAAATTAACTTTTGTGTGACAATTTTTAGAATTTTGAAACAAATTATTATATAGAGAATTTATAAAAAAAATGCACCTTATAAAAATTAAAAAAAAATTTATGCAATTTTTTTACATAAATTTATAATTTTGTTAATAACCATTTTTTATTTTTATTCAATACAAAATTCACTCCTTAAGTTATGCAATTATTTTATAATATTAAAAATATTTTAAATCAAAGTAGAAAAAAGTTTTATCAATTTTTCATTTATAATTTTTAAATAAAAAACAATTTTTTATTTTTATTTATAAAAAATATCCAAATATTTTTTTCCAAAATTCCAATTAAAATCATTTGCTCCAAAAATTTTTACCTTCTATTATTAATTATTATTACATACAATAAATAATATTAAAAATAAAAAAAGAACAAAGGAAAAACAAATTCTAAAATAACCTCAGGAGTTCCAAGTAAATATTTATTTAACCGTGATAATTACTATATAACGCTTTGCGGTTGATATTATTATTAAAATTTGACATAAAGACTTGTTGTACGTGCTCAGACGACATACGAGTTAAGTGTGTATGACTCAGAATGTGACTTGCTCCGAACTCCGAAAACTCCCAAACTGTAACTACATATATAACACAAACCGAGCCAACTATTTGTGACCGTTCTGCGTTTAGTTCTAAAGCGCACAAAATAACCCACACACACACACACACACACACATAAAAGACACACAGACTTTCTCAACGTTCTTTAACTTTTACACCGTCCTCCTCATATTCGCCAAACTCGTAACTGTCTTTTCACGGTCAGCGGAATACCAAAGTGAAACATAGTAACTCGTAACTATAAATATTATAATTTATTTCTCAAGATTAAAGGAAGTTGTTACCAGACCACCGATATTTTTCAATAATTTACATCCAACCCCTTCTACACTCCCCTCCCCTCTCTTTTTATTTTTTTTCTTCTTCTTCTATTACCTTATCATTATTTATTATTTATTATTTATTATTTAGTTGGTCCCTTTTTTCAAATTATTTAACTCGGTGGGAGTTACAAGGGCGTTAAAATTTAAGGCCACTCTAAGTTTATGACCCCGATCATTTTTTAACTTAATTTAATATACTTCCTCTATTCTTATGAAATTAATTTTTAGCTGAAAGTTTAGAATTTTATTTTTTTAGAAAAGAAGAAAGAAAATTTTTAGTTAAATAGTTAAAATACGGAAAAATTATAAGAAACATTTTTTGTAGGAAATTTAATTTAATATCTCTGATATTTTACTTAAAATTTGAGATTTAGTCAAAAATAATAAATATTTCAATTTTAATATTTACTATATATTTTACTCGAAAATCAAAAACAGTTTTTTTTTTACGCCGAAAGAAAAATTTCTTGACTGGAGAACAAAATTCTTGGCTCAAAAAAATTTTCAGGTCTGCCTGAAGGAAGACCGAAGTTATGTTTAATTTTCTGGAACCGGGTTCGAATCTCGACAGAGTTAAAAAATTTTTTTTAATAATCTAATTTATTTTAAAATATTGGATATTATTTAAAATACATTTTTATTCTCAAAAAATCATTCTAAAATTATAAAAAAAAAATATTATGAGCGTGTCTGACTGGCGAGTGCCGTAACTACTTAAGGAGTAACGAGTGGTCGCGAGGAATCGGGATTCGGTGATACACAAGATCGGTTTATTAACCAATTACCGATCGGCAATTGGCAATTTGAGTACGAAGGACAATAATACAAGGCTCGAAGACGGAAGTGAAGACAGAGTTTGAGGACTGGAGCCCGGGAGGGGAGAAAGAAGATGAAGAGAGAAGAAAGAGATTTAAAGATGGAGACGTATAGGCCTTTGGCTCGTAAAAAGTGCTCCTTCGAAGTCATGAATATAAATTTATGATAAAGCATAAATGAGAATTTGTTGGGTACGCTCATGTCCGTGGTCTTTGCGGCTTCCCACGTTTTTTATAATTTTAAATTGCCCGCCGAGAGAGTGAGATATAATAATAATAAGGGTAATAAGTTAGCGTTTTTATTTTTTTTTTTTACCTATTGTTCTAATTCTATTGGCGGTTATTTTCTATTGCGTGAATCCTGAAATTTTATTAAAACTACACAAATTTTTCGGCGGAATCCCAGGATCTTTCGCTCGCGTGACGCTCGCGATTACGGGAACTAACGAAATGCCGACGCGTGCGCGCTTTGTTTAATTTTAAAGTTAGGTTTCTATTTTTTCTATATTTTTTTTTTTTTTTAATTTAAGCAAGACTTTTTTTATAAAGTTACTCAGAATTTTTAATTTTTATTTATAATTTAGTTTTTTACTTTGGATAGAAATTTTGGCTGAAGGATAAGAGATAAGAAAAAAAGGACAAGGACTTTTTTAGTAGAAAAAAAAAATTTTTGATACGAAAAGTTTTGTATAATTTTTCTGAATTTTTAATATTGGAGCCAAAATTTTGCACAGAAAAAAAGCTTCACTTGAGCCAAAAAAATATTTTTCTTCCTAATTATTTTCTTGAGCGAAAAAAATTTTTTTTTGACAAGAAATTTCACTTATTCCAACAAAATTAATTTTCTTGCTTTAACAAATACGTAGGGTAAATGCACCAATTATTGACCGATTAAGGTTTTCTTTTTCTGTACTAAGCTATAAAAAAAACTATTAACTTATTAACTACAATTTGTAATGGATTTTATTAAAGTTAAATACTTAATTAATAATAATTAAGAACTATTTATAATAAAAATTAACAAAATTATATTAATTTTGTTATTAGAATCTTGAAATACTAAAATCACCAATTACTGACCGAAGAAACCCAATAAAAGACCGACCGTTCTCCAATTAATTGACCGCTCAAATAATTATAAGTAATTTTGTAAACTACATGTATGTAATTAAATTTATCCAGTACTTTTGAAGTATTAACGACATCTTTAACAAAACTAAATATACAATATAATTTTAAATCGTACTTTTTTATAAAATAATATAAATAAATAATCACAAATAATCAAAAATTCATTTTGATGACGATAATTCTTCTGATTCACTTGGAATTTTTTTATTCTTCTTCTTCTTTTTTTCAATTAAAGCTTTTTTTACTAGCTTGTAACTCTTTTTTATTTTTTTAATTACTTAGCAATTTTTTCTTCTAATAATTCGTTCTTTGATATAACCGTTCACTAAAAAAATTAGAACAAAATAAAATTTAATAATCAAAAAAGATTTTAAGTATTATTTTAATTATAAATATACATTTTATAATGATTATTTTTATATTTATAAAATATTGAATGACTAAAGTACTTTAAACACTTGACAGATTTAATTTTGAGATTAAGAAGTTAGTATTATAAATATACGGTCATTAATTGGATTGTGATAAAATCAGAGGGTCTAATTAATGACCGAATGAATTTTTTACTGGGTAAAGGGCTTCTGACGGATCCAATAGTTGACCGGTCTTATAATAATATTAAAACTTATAATTTAACTTTATTTTTTCAAAAAAGTTAGAATCTGATCTTTAATTAACATAATAAAACTAAAATATTTTATATTATGCCGATAAATATCACTAAATTAATAATGAAATGCACTCACTCTCCAATTGTACAGTAGTTATTTTTGACCGCTTTATGGCTGGTTCCGTTGTAAACAAACTCAGAATATTTTTTTAAAGCTATAATCACTGCGCAATTATTTGCGTAATTTTTTATTATGATGATTAAATGCCATATTTTTTTATTTTAATCCTTTAAGAAAAAAAAACCCTTGCAAAATATTAATTAATTAACTTTTTTATACATCGGTCAACTAATTGGTAACCGGTTAACAACTGGTGCATTTACCCTATCTTGATCCAAGAAAATTTATTTAAGTCAAGAAAATCTTGTTTTGAGAAAATTTAGCCTCAAGCTCCAAAAAATTTAGTTCTTGATAGAAGTAAATTTTTTTATCTTGAGAAAATTTCTCTCTTGCTCCAAAAAATTAAATATAAAGATAGAAATAAATTTTCATTAATATTTTTATTGATTAACATGTCAAATGGGAAGATCAAATATTTTTGGGATATTTTTTCGGATTATATCTAGTGTAATCTTATGCGGTATATCAAGAAAAATTACTGGGTAAATCGGATATTACACTGAGTATAATTAAAAAATAATTTAGTATAATCTGGATTATATTTGCTATTTATCTGAATTTTTTTTCACCACAGATATCACTTAGTATAATATGAGAGGATATCTAATATCATTTTGTTTTTTCCGTGTAAAAGAAAATGTAAAGAAGAAATATAACAATGAAAGATTTAAAAAGAGGTTAAAAAAAATATCGTGAATAATAATACTTGAACTGTTGTAAATATTAATAATTATCGGTTGTAGTAAGTTAACATACTAAATAATTATCTTAAAGACCCAAAATAATAACCAGGCAATTTAAATAATAAAATAATAAAACAAATTATTGTTATTTGACTTGCTGGACAAAACTGTTTGACGTGCAAGAAAAAAAATAATTGGTAAAAAGTATAAAGAGCCTTTTACTCTTAATCGGCACACACTCCTAGCTCGAACCCCATATATGTTTTATATATATACTGTAGCGTGCGTGCTATGTGTGGCTTCGGCTTCGGGATACGTATAACATATCAGTACTCGCTTTAACATACGGATAACACAAGTTACTATCCATGCCAATACACAAAAATTCATAGAAATTTTAAATTTTAATTGTGAATAAAATAGTGAAAATACGAAAAAACCATAGGATGTCTTTTTACAGGAAATTCAATTTCCTACAAAAAAGGTCCTTGTCAATTTTTTCGTATCTTTAATTTTATAGATTGATACCGTAAAAATTGATATTATAATAATTATTACTAGCAACCTTATAGTCATTATGTGTTAAGTTGCACTGTATTTTCTTAAATATTGACGTTTTTAAAGATATAAGCTCATCTCGATGTTACACTCATCGAGAGCTTTCATTTGAGTACCCACATGCATTTTGATATATTTTTCATATATACATATACATAATAGATGTAAATATATGAAAAATTGATGTGGGTATTCAAATGACAGGTCTCGATTAGTGTAATGTCGAGGTGAGCTTATATCTTTAAAAATGTCAATAGTTCACAAGATACAAGATCATTTCTTAATTATTGACATTTTTTAAAATGTAAACTCATTTCGATGTTACACTCATCGAGACCTTTCATTTAAGTACCCACATGGCATTTTTCATATATTTTATATATATGGTATTTGTGAAATATATAAATATATGAAATATATAAAAAATTGATGTGGGTACTCAAATGAAAGGTCTCGATGAGTGTAATGTAGGAATGAGCTTATATCTTTAAAAATGTCAATAGTTCACAAAATACAAGGTCATTTCTTCATTATGTATCTAGAAATAGAGCATTTTCAATTGCAGCCTAAATACTTATCCTGGACACAAAATTTTTCTTATTCTCTTAATAATATAGATTATAAAAAAAATATAAAAAAAAACTACTTATACTAATTTTCCATAAAATTTATAAGGGTAAGTATATAATACACTTATAAACAAGTGTAGGTAGTTATTATTATTAGGGTATAGGGATGGAGTTAAAGATCAGTAGCAAAGCAGTGGAAGCATAAGCATAAGCAGAAGTAGAAGCAGCAGCAACATCAAAACGTGATCGTGTGTAGTTGATCGAGTACTTTGTAGTCGAGTAGTATCAAGAGGGGTTTGTCGACTACTACTTTCGCCTGCCTTGCCTTGATCAACTAAACCGACTACTTCATACTCAGTCTCTTCAAGTCCTTTATGCGACACACATCATTTTACTCAAGTACTTGGATCACCACGACATCATTTATTATTTTATTGGCTATTATCGATTTATTGATTATTAACTATTAACTTTCGGGTGTTTTGTCCGCCAATTGCGTCTGAGGACTAATAACTACTGAAATGTTGATGATTAATTTACGGCTTGTTATCGTGACTATTATTCTGACGCAGCGCAAGTATCTCAGTGCTAGGGGTGAAGATGCCTTACAAATTCGGCAAACCTTTAATTCTAATAATAATAATAATAATAATAATAATAATAATAATAATAATCGACGTGATAGTATTAACAAAACGGATATGTTGTATCCTGAACATCAAATACCTGCTGTTATTCAACCTGGAAATATATCCAAGTAAGTTTTTAATTATTTATAATTTTTTAGCATTAATTTTATGTTAAAAAAAAATTTAGAAAATTTTTTAACAAGTGTTAATTTTGGAAAAATAAAAATATTTTTAAAAATTTATTGGAAAATTTTGTCAAGACAAAATTGGATATTTTTTTTTTTAAATGCTAAGTAAAAATTTTATTTAAAAAATTAATATTTAAATTTAAAAAAATGTTTATCATTTTTTAAATTTAACAAAAATAAATATTACAAATTACTTTTTTTTTTAATTAATTTAATATTTAAAAAATTTACTTCAAATTATTAAATAAAATTTTTTAACAATCGTTAATTTTGAAGAAATAAAAATATTATTAAGAACTTTATAGAAAATTTTATTTTGAAAAAATTAGATGACATTTTTTTTTTAAATGTTTTATTTAAAAAATTCACTTAAAATTATTAAAAAAAATTTCTTAGCAAGTGATAAATATTTCAAAAATATTCTTAAAAACTAAGAAAAATTTTTTGTTTTAATAAAATCTGATATTTATTTTATAATACTAAAAATTTCATAAAAAAAATTTATTTTACAAATAAACTACTACTGTAATTTTCATAAAATGTTTCATCATTCTCAAAATTGTAAAAAAATTTAATATTTCAAATTACTTGATAGATAATTTTAGTTAAATTTATATTTAATTTTCCATAAAAATTTTTTTTTATTTCTTCACAATAATCTCATAACTTTAGCTGATATTTATGATTATTATCATCTTCTATTTTTGTATCTAAACAATTCAGTAACTTAATTTAACTACAAATTAATCTTGTATTGTTTTGTAAATTTTACAAAATTTTTATATTAACATTTCTTCTTAAATACATTTTTGCTCACGTTCTTTCTATTAAAAATGTACAAAGAAGAAACATTTCCTTACAAATGACATAAATTTAATTCTATTTTCTCATTATTATAAAAATTATATTAAATATAAAATTAGAAAATTTTATTCTCTTCTTTTAGTATACAAATTATATCAAATTTTATAATTAACACTTAAGAAATTAAATAGTATAGGCTATACCAAAAAATCGATGTATATTTTCAATTTTTGTTAATTATCCAGTCAAAATTACATATTCTTTCAAACATACAAAGAATTTCTCTAAAAATTGAATAAAATCTGACATTTTGTGACATATCCAGCTTTAACCTCTAATAACTTTTGAAAAAATAAATTTTTCAAAATATGATAAGACCTTTTTTGTAAAGCGTTTAATTTTCTACAAAAAATTTCTACCACACTTTCCGTACCGATGCCTGTAAAACAAGATATAAGCTTTAAAAGATTAAGAATGTATTTCTTCCCGTTATTTTAATAAAAAATACAAAATTTCAATTTTTTAATTTTAAAAATCAATAATAAGGCTTAAAATTTTGACAAGATTTTTTTTTTGACAAAATTTTAAATTTTTTTAATACACCTTAAAAATATTTTACAATTTTTTATCATCCTAATATTCTTCAGCAATCTAACTATTTATTAATAATTTTCTTCTAAACAATAATTTCTCTAAAAATTGAATAAAATCAGGATTTTTATTTTAACAAAATTTCAGATCGTTTTTTTTTAAGACACCTTAATAATATGTCCCGTATTATTAATAGTATTTTAAATAGTAAAATAGTATTTAAAAATTTTTTATCATCATAATATATCTCAGCAATCTAATTATTTATTAATAATTTATCTAAATTATTAAAAAATAAAAAATTTGATAAATTAAAAAATTAAAAATAAATATAACTCTGCACGCATAGCCTTAATTCATCTCTTTTTATTTTTTCCTTAGTAATTAAACTACCTTATTAATT
The DNA here is from genome assembly GCA_905319865.3 of Cotesia congregata. Taxonomy (NCBI): domain Eukaryota; kingdom Metazoa; phylum Arthropoda; class Insecta; order Hymenoptera; family Braconidae; genus Cotesia; species Cotesia congregata. The sequence goes on from CAJNRD030001119.1 coordinate 10,114,670, forward strand.
TAAAGTAATTAAATACAGAAATTTTATTTTATATAGTTATATTTTTACGTAAATTTCTCATCGTCAAAATTTTCAAATCTGTAAAAATTGAGTAACCCTGTTATTGGCTGTTTAGGCTGTTAGGTTTCAAATAAATAAAAATTTCTTCCCTAATATTTAAAAAATTATCTCAATAATTAAAAAATTGAAAAAAAAATTTCTTCTTTCCTGAAACAATAAAATCAATTGAATAAATAAATAAAGTTATTACAATAGAGTGTATTACTGACTTAATAATTTAGCTAATGTACTAATGTAAGTAACCGCGTGGCTGGTATGACAGAATTCACGGCGCGTGTGTAAACTCGTCTGGTCTACGTTGCGCGGTGCTCGATTTAGCACATGGGGGTCGCGAACACCACGACCCCAGACGCCACGACGCCGGCATTGTGTCTCCTCTCATCTCTTTACTTACACTTACATTTACACAGATCCATAGAGATCTATCTCATCTTCATCTATATATACTTAAACTAAGCTCTGCAACGCTAATTTTACAATGGAACACACGTGCAACGGCAACGTCCTCAGTCCTCAGTCCAAAAAAAAATAAATAAAGTTTTTTCAATTCTAAACTATTTTTCTTCTTTTTGTTTCTCCAATCAAAATGTCGCGCTGCCGCTAAGCTGGCTCACTGCCGGTACGCAATCACTCTTCCGCCAATCACGCCTTTGTCATCTTCTTCTTCTTCTTCTTCTTCTTCTTCTGCTTCTTATTTTTCTTCTTCTCTATATTATAAATAAATAATTTATTATTTGTTATTTATTATTATTTGCTAAGGACTCGATTTTTAATGCAAAAACATGTGTACATGCATCCGTATATATAAGATAAACTCATACGAGGGATCTCGTGACCGAGGACCACCCAGCGCACGAGCTCAGCTCTTTCATCGGCTTATTAAACTAGGCCACGAGCCACGTATTTTAGTTTACTTTATTTATACGGTAAATGATACACTAAATTGTTTACTTTATAAACGCAAATGTTCTTTTTTTTCTTCTGGATTCAATGAAGATCATTCATTGATTCAAACAATTTTTTTTTTTACTTACTTCTGTAAATATGTGAAACTTTTTTCATGTTTTAACCAAGAAAGCTAAGATTTTTTACTTTAATTATTTGATGAGCTGATTTTCAAAAGGATTTCTTTTTGTATTTTAAAAGAGCAGTTTTTTTAACTTTTAAATATTAATTACTTCGAGAATTACAAAGATTTTTATAAATAAAAATCGACTTATAGCTTCATTACCGGTGGCACTTTATAGCTAAATTAAAAAACTTCAATAAAAATATTCATAATTGAAGATAACCAGTTTTTTGTCTCGATTAATCAAATATGAAAAGATACCCTTTTAAAACTCAACTCCTCAATTGTCTTAAGGAACTTTAAGGTAATTTTTTAGATAAGATAAATTTTATTTCTTCTTTCAAAAAGTTTTGTTAAAATTTTTTAATTTTTCTGGTTAATAAAATTAAATCACTTTTTTTAATAAAAATGTTTCTTAAAGTTTTTTGACTCAAACTCATTATAATTTCTTGTTTTGATAAATTAGTATATCTTAGTTCAAGAATAGTTAATAATTTAGTTCAATTAATCGTTTTAGATTTTATGATAAATTTTTCATAAAAATAAAATTTTATTTCTTCTTTTCAAAGTTGTTTTTTCAATCAACAATTTCGTTAAGTTTTCTTAATTTTTTTTGTATAATAAAATTTATTATTAAAATTTAAATCATTTTTTTTTTTAAATAAATCTCTCTTGAAGTTTTTTTATTTCATTAAATTCGTGGCTTAGTTCAAGAATATTTTATTTTTAAGCTAAAAAAATTTATATTCAAATTTAATCAATTATTTTGACAAATTTATTCCTTAATTCAGAAAAGTGAGATTGAATTTTTTGATAAATTTTTCATGAAAATAAAATATTATTTTTCTTTTTTTATTAAAATTCCTTAATTTTTCTTTTTTAAAAAATTTACTATTAAAGACCTATTGAAATTTTTTTATTTCATTAAATTCGTGGCTTAGTTTAAGAACATTTAATTCTCAAACAAAGCAAAGATAATTTATATTTTTGATTAATTATTTTGGGAAATTTATTCCTTGATTCGAAAAAATGAGCTTGAATTTTTTAATAAATTTTTAATAAGAATAAAACTTTATTTCTTCTTTAGAAAAAATTTTTCTTGAATTAAAAATTCATTAAAAAATCTTAAATTTTTCTATTAAAAAAAAATTAAATGTCAATTTTTTTTTAATTTCTTCAATATAAAATAATAAGGGAGAAAATATTTAAATCCACTTTTTTATTAATTTTCTGTAGTTAAAGTTAATTATAATTTATAATATTTATAAAAAATAATAAAATCTAAGTAGTAAATAATTAAGTTACTTAATTTGATTATTATCTGCAAAGTAATGTCGTACTGGATCCAGCTGATGTACTTTTAGGTTTTACTATCTCAGTCACAGAGACGGGCATCCTCTTACACTTATTGTCACACCCTGCAGTGGAGCTATTGAGTGGACTGTCAACTGCCTTGAGGCACCACCGGATAATCGGCAAGGCGAAGCTGAATGTAAGTTTTATTTACATACTTACTTTTTACAACTCAGATAAAAGATAAATTAAGAAAGCTCTTTGCGAAATAAATCTAGTTACTTTGGATCGCTGTGAGTTTATAATTTATCTGGAGTTTCCTTATAATATATTTATTAATTATAATTAATAAATATATTCATCAATAATTATTGATGAAAAATTATAAATATTTTTGTGTGAAAAGCCAAAAGGGCGCACAAAAATTTTTTTTGTTTAATTTTTAAACTTTAGATAAGCATTTTAATAAATTGCTGAGAAAAAAAATTTAACAATTTTAAAAATTTATTTTTTTAAATAAATAACAATAAAAAAAAAATTCTTTTTAATTTCTTCTTATCAAATTTTATTATTTAATTTTTTTATAAAGTTTTTAATTTTTTTATATATTAAATTGGAACAAAAAAATATTTTTAAAAAATTGCAATTAAAGTTTCTTAAAAATAAATTTTTTTTCAATAAAAATTTTTAAATGTCGGCTAAATTAATTTTCATTTTTTTTTTTTTTTAGTATAATTTATTTTTTATTAATTTTAAAAATTAAAAAAATTGTTAAATGTCTATTATTAAATTCAATTTTATAATTAATTTTTAAATGAAATTTTTTTTAACTTAATCTAAAAAAGAAGAAATGTGTTAAAATTTAATAAAAGTAGTTAATAATTAATAATAATAATAATAATAATAATAATAAATATCTGAACAAAATGAATAAACATATCTGTACTGACAAAACAGCAGCAGCATTGACACGATGGCCAGTAAACGCACTTATACCGGGATCACCGTTATTCAGCTACCAGGGCGACGAGGCGCAAAACTTTACAATCCCGCGAGTCCGTGCGGGACTTTACAGACTTGAGATAAAAACTAAAGATGTAACTACCGATGCCAACATTCTTGATAGATCGCCGAAGACGGTCTTGCTCTACGCAACCTCCAGTGCTCTGGACCATCTCCCGGTCTCTTATGAGAGCTCTCGCGGGAAACGACACCGCGCACTTAGATTTCAGCCAAGAAGAAATCGACGTCGGCTTACTGTTTCCTGGAGTAAAAGGTATTTTTTAATAATAATAATAATAAATTTATTATAAATATTGATAATAATGAAATAATTATTTTTTTTTAATTATCATTATTATTATTTCTATTATAGAAAATTGGAAACTATCAATTTGATAATAATAATGAAATTAAAATTAGCAAACACTTTATATTTTTATCATTATTATTAATTATTAATTTAAGTAAAAAAATATTTTTAAAAAATTGCAATTAAAGTTTCTTAAAAATAAATTTTTTTTCAATAAAAATTTTTAAATGTCGGCTAAATTAATTTTCATTTTTTTTTTTTTTTAGTATAATTTATTTTTTATTAATTTTAAAAATTAAAAAAATTGTTAAATGTCTATTATTAAATTCAATTTTATAATTAATTTTTAAATGAAATTTTTTTTAACTTAATCTAAAAAAGAAGAAATGTGTTAAAATTTAATAAAAGTAGTTAATAATTAATAATAATAATAATAATAATAATAATAAATATCTGAACAAAATGAATAAACATATCTGTACTGACAAAACAGCAGCAGCATTGACACGATGGCCAGTAAACGCACTTATACCGGGATCACCGTTATTCAGCTACCAGGGCGACGAGGCGCAAAACTTTACAATCCCGCGAGTCCGTGCGGGACTTTACAGACTTGAGATAAAAACTAAAGATGTAACTACCGATGCCAACATTCTTGATAGATCGCCGAAGACGGTCTTGCTCTACGCAACCTCCAGTGCTCTGGACCATCTCCCGGTCTCTTATGAGAGCTCTCGCGGGAAACGACACCGCGCACTTAGATTTCAGCCAAGAAGAAATCGACGTCGGCTTACTGTTTCCTGGAGTAAAAGGTATTTTTTAATAATAATAATAATAAATTTATTATAAATATTGATAATAATGAAATAATTATTTTTTTTTAATTATCATTATTATTATTTCTATTATAGAAAATTGGAAACTATCAATTTGATAATAATAATGAAATTAAAATTAGCAAACACTTTATATTTTTATCATTATTATTAATTATTAATTTAAGTAAAAAAAAAATATATAAATATATAAAATAAATGAAAAATTGATGTGGGTACTCAAATGAAAGGTCTTGATGAGTGTAACATCGGGATGAGCTTATATCTTCAAAAATGTCAATAGTTGACAAGATACAATGTCAGTTCTTAATTATTGACATTTTTTAAGATATAAACTCATCCTGATGTTACACTCATCAAGAGCTTTCATTTGAGTACCCACATAGAATTTTTCATGTATTTTATATGTATGGTATTTGAGAAATATATAAATATATAAAATATATGAAAAATTGATGTAGGTACTCAAATGAAAGGTCTCGATTAGTGTAACATCGGAATGAGCTTATACCTTTAAAAATGTCAATATTTCACAAAATACAAGGTTATTTCTTAATTATGTATCGAGAGATAATTTTCGAATGCAGCCTAAATACTTACTATAATAAATTGACTATCGGTGAGAATGATATATGAAACTTTGAAAAAGCACAAATTCAAGACACTAAATTTTACTAAAAAAAAAACCGATTTTATCATATGACTATCTTGAACACAAAATTTTTCTTATTTCTCTTAATAATATAGATTATAAAAATTTTCAGATGTCAGCTAATTTAATTTTTATAGTTGATTTCAGTGCTATATGTAATTTTATAAAAATTACTTTTTACAAACTAATAAAATAAAATTAAAAATTTTCATGTTTATCAATAATAACACACAAAAAAAAATATTTTCATCATTAATAATGCTTTAATCAAACAATTATAACAACTTACTTAAAAATTTCCAGCCATGTAGATCCACACTCGTCCAACTACTGTCTCGCAGTGACTTCTGGAGGCAGTCAGCACCCACCAACTCTCTGTGCAGCCCAAAATCTTCTAGAAACCCACTCCCGGCCGACAAAAACCTACGGTTCCTCCAGAGAACACCAGCACCGCGGAGATCCCGAGGGTTTGCATTGTTTCAACCAGACGAAGCTGACCCTTCATGGCCTGAAATACAACACCACGTATGACTTCACTCTTTATGTGGTTAGTATTTTTTATTTTCTACTTTTCATACTAAGAAGAAGAAGAAGGAATTTATTTTTCTTAAATTGGGATCTTAATTTTCAAAGGTGAGCACGAGAAATAATGTTTCAACTCGAGTGTCCACGGAGTCATTCAAGTTCCGACGAACTCCAGCCCAGGTGTTGCGAACTGGTCGTTACGTCACCGCTAATTTGGGAAAATACGACGGATTCATGAATTTCCAGTACCAGCCTCCGCACAATGGAACCACGGAGTTTTATATTTTTCCTTGTGGAGGAGGAATTGTGTGGGCTAAACTTCGGGGGCCATCTGGAGTTATCAAGGTAATTTTTTTTTTTTTTAGACACAGATTTTAAATTTTTAATTGATAAATTAATAAATTGAAGAAAATAAAACAGCAATAAAATATTTTGTAAATACCTACACGAAAAGAACAAGATGACACTGGGTACCATCCCAGATTATACTCAGTGATATCTAAGGCGAAAAAAATTTCAGGTGGTAGCTAGTATAATCCAGATTATACTGAATAATATCTGGATTACACTCATTGTAATCTGGATTATACTCATTGTAATCTGGATTATACTAGCTACTATCTGAATTTTTTTCACTCAGTATAATCTGGGATTATATCCAGTATAATCTTGTTCTTTCCGTGTAATTGAAGAAATAAGAAAGTAATTTTAATTAATTTAAATATTGTTCAAATTCATTTTTTAATAAATGATGTTCACAATTTATTGAATAAATTTTAAGATAAATAATAATTAAGAATTCTTATACAAACTACAATTATAAAATAATATCATTTCATAAACTTAAACAATAAAAACTTAATTGGTAAATTAAATTTATATAATTATAGCACATTGATTGAACAATTCAAGTAGAATATACTTCAATTAGCAAACATTAATTTTAAGTTAAGGCATTTTAAAGTTAATGTTGTTTTTTTTTTACTGCTAATCTTTCTGAATATAGATAAGGTAAAAGACCCAGTTATTGACACTGACCTAGTTGTCTGACACTTGCAATTTTATTCTAATTAAAAAAATAAAATGTTCTCAAAAAAAAAAACAATTATCCTGAAATTTATAATTCACGAATTATATTTATTAATTTATTAGAGTTGATTTGTTTTTTTTTAATTAAAATGAAATTGCAAGTGTCAATAACTAGGCCAGTGTCAGTAACTGGGTCTTTTAACTTGTGTGAATATATGAAAAAAAAAATTATTTAGTATTAAACAACAATTAATTTTATTAATTTATTGAATTCTTATTTCCAGAAAAAAGAAGTAATAGGACACGCTTCCTTAAAAGCCCCGTCCTTAGAACCAGGAAGCCGCTACACCCTGGGAATCTACGCAACTCCCCAGGAACTGACAAAAGTGTCGTCTGTAAAAGTTTTAGCCACTCCAGAGGGTTCCATCTTGTATCCCGAAGTAAGAACTCTGAAAGAGAAAAATTCTGGAACCAAGAAAATTATTTTAAAGAACTATCTTCTTGAATCAAGATGAAAAATTATTGAATCAAAATTTACTTAAATTGTGCTTGAGAAAAAAGTATTGTTGCTGTAAAGAATTGGTATTCTTAATTGAAGAAAAAAATTTACTAGGAGAAAAAATACTTGTTTTTATTAAAGAAGAAATAAATTTGGGGGTCAATTAGTAGTTTAGATTAAATGTGACTTTTGAAAATATTTTTAGTAATTATTTACAAGTGAGTTAAACCCATTTTGGGCCATAACTAGATGAAAAATTAATATTTCCAAATTTTTTTTTATTCTGCTTGTTTTTACGGCGCATTTATGATAAAAAATGTTGTGGAAGGAAAAAATAAAAATTTTGATAGCTTTTTTGTCTTTAAAAGTTGGAAAAAATATTGTCTTTCATATTTTGGATAAAATTTCTATTTGATCTTTTTTTAATAATATTTTTTTTTTAAATATATAAAAAAATAAACAATTTAAAGAAAAAATTGATCAAAAAAATTTCTATGGCCAAACTTAGGGCAAAGTGGGGTTGACCCCACTTGTAAACAATTACCATTTTTTTTTATAGTATTTTTTTTTAATTTTCTTCATAATAATTCACTTGTTTATAAACTTAAAAACTTGTCAGGTGCTTGTTAATTTTGAAACAATAATATTTTTTTTTTTTTATTAAAGATTTAAGGTCGCTTCAACAAATGGGTCATTAGTGACTATTATATACATATGATTAAGTAATATATTTACAATGTCATTCTATAACCCTGATTCAGAAAGATAATTTGAAATGATTACCTTCATGTTAATTGTATATCTATATTTTAATTATTTTAAGAAATTTTTTTACTTTATTGAAATTATTACAACATAATTAGGTATTAAAATAATTATGTTGTAATTTATAATATTTTAATCAATTTATAAAAACTAAAAAGAAGAAAAATACTTTTTTTTTTTTTCAATAGAAAAAAAATTGATAAGTTAAATAATTTTTCTTCTTATAAAGACAATGTAGCTTTTGAAAATGATTTTCTTGATTCAATAATTTTTCTCTTGAACCAAATAAATTTTTTTTTTAATTTTAACTTTAATTGTACAAAAATGACTGATAATTATAATTACTAAGCAAAAAAAAAATCTGTTGAAGCAGGTTCCCACAAAAAGTCTGCCGCGGGAGTATCGATCGCTCCGCAAGTGCCACGAAGTGACAGTCGGCGTAGAATCAGCGGGGGCGGCTAAATACTGCGTCCTGGTACGGGAGTTACGAGGCTCGTCTGCCGCGGGGATCGCGAGCATACCTGACCAGTGTGGGCTCCACCGGCGACGCAGATCCGAGTACACTCTGGAGCAGTGCGAGGACAGGGCGAATCCTCCCGACAACCGCGCGCTTCTCTTCACCGTGAAAAGACTTCAACCCGCGAAGGCTTATCTTCTTCAGATTACTGCCCAAATAAATGGCCAGTCGCTTTCATATCCGCTTATTGATGTACACACTCGGAGATGTCAGCTCTAATTAATTAATTAAATTAATTGATAATAAACCTTGTACATATTTTAAAAACGTATGCATGTATATATCAAAGTGTGAATGATATTTCTTCTTTATCGCTAATGTGTAATGTATTTTTTTACTCCGTTGATCGTTACATCTAATTGAATAATAAACGATTTATTTATTTCATTTATTATTTAATCCAATTTATTGTGAAGATTAAATTATAAGTTAATAAATTTTTTATAAAAATTAAGTTTGCTGCATTTTTTTTTTTTAAGATTTTATTTTATTTTATTTTATTTAAATAAAAGACCCAACAGCATAGGCCATCAACAAGGTTAATAATTACAATACTTGGTACATATAAATTTTATGATGTATAATAAGATGACTTATAGCTTACTAGCTTACTATACTTAGTAATTCAATAGTTAAATTACTAAATAAAAAGTTTATTGATGTGTTAACAATTGCAACCTAAGAAGATAATAGCAATTAATAAAAATAAAATAATAATAATAATAATAATTTTGACAATTAAAACAATTAAACAATTGCACACGTATTTTATAAATTATTAGGAATATCTTTGAATAAATTATTCAATTTTCTTTTAAATAATGAGAACAATTTTTAATTAGTAGAAAAATGTTAAATAGTTCTTGAAAAAAGCAAATTTATAAAATGTCAATAATTTATAAATTATACAATTATTTTTATTTATTTTCTTCCCTATACCGTCAAAATACTCTGTTTGATAGTTTCAATAATTAAAAATCATTTAATTATTTATGATTAAATTAATCAATTAATTTTACTAAAATTAACAGCGAAGTTAACCCATAAAATTCAAAATTCTTCTATTCCATAAAAATTATAAATTTTCTTAAAAATGTAATTAAAAATTCAATTAAAAAAAAAATATCTTCTTAAATTATAAAACAGTGAATTTTAACATAAATAAAAAACTTCTCAAATTTTGATCAAAAATTTTTTTTAACTCAAACAATTTTTTGTAAAAAAAATCTTTTTTCAAAAGTATCTTCCAAATTATTAAATATTAAATTTCAATATTAATGAAAAATTTCTCAAATTTTGACAAAATTTAGATCAAAAATTTTTTTTTAGCTTAAACAATTTTTTTTATAACAAAAATCATCAAAATTGTAACTTAATAAAACTTAAAAAAATTTTTTTCTAAAGTATCTTCCCAAATTATTAAAAAATAAAAAAATAAATTACAACATAAACAAAAAATTTCTCAAATTTTGATCAAAAAATTTTTTTTTCTAACTTAAACAATTTTTTTGATAACATAAATCATTAAAATAATAACTTCATCTAAATTTATTTCAAAAGTATCTTCTCAAATTATTAAACCATAAATTTTAACATAATTAAAAAATTTCTCAAAATTTGACAATTTTTACAAACAATTTTTTTAAAAATATAAATCATTAAAATTATAACTTCACAATTTTTTTTTTAAGTATCTTCCCAAATTATAAAACAATAAATTTTACTGTCTAAACTCTTTACTATAAATTAAAATTATTACACTATAAAGTGACCCTATTACTGGCCAGTAGGCTGCTGGAACTGTAATAAATAAATAAATAAAAATTTTTGACAATTTTATTTTTTTTGTCAAAAATTATTAAAATAAAAACTTCCCAAAAAAATAAATAAATAAAAAAAATTAGCTAATTTTATTCAAAAAATTTTCCACACAAATAATTCCCATAATTTAAAAAAAAAACTTATCACAAATCGATCACCCACTCAACTAAAAGCAACTGAAGCGTAAAAATGTTCATATGTCGGCTAACTACCACATACTTATATAAAAAAAAACTTTTTCTTCAGTAAGTACCAGTAGTTCGCAGTTACCAGAGCGCAGTTACCCACACTCGCTCCTTAGAAATTCCAGATCCGTCCGTCTTATCTATTTCTGTCGCGTTTACATTTAAATTCTAAAATGTATAAATCCAGCAAGTGAGCAGAACAAGAAACTAACAACTTAGTTAAACATTTTAGCAGCAGTTGCTTTGATATCTCCCAACCTCGCGTTTAATTAAAAAAAAAAAAAAAAAAAAAAATGAGTGTCGCGTTCGAGGAAGATTTCATCCTCCTGCAGGACGAGTTCCGGCAAGTGATCCAGGCGATAGCCTGGCCGGTAATAATCGTGGGCATCTTGGCGAACATTGGTGTGGTGGTCAGAATCGTCATCCCGCACAGGACGACGAACCGGAGCAACTTGAGACCCTTGTACCGATCTTCCTTGGTGTCTTTGGCAGCCGCGGACTTGTTGATGCTGACCACGACGGGTACCAACATCCTGGCGAACGTCTCCGGAAGAACTCACCTCTGGAAGCTTCCCTCAAGCGCCTGCTTCCTGATTCCGTTTTTGCAAACAGTGGCGATGATTGTCACGTCCTTGAACCTCGCATTTGTCGCAACTGACCGGTTCCAAGCGATCAGGGCCCAGGTGCCGCCTTCATCTGCAAAATCTCCAAGCTCCGTCGGGTTCTTAATTGCGACGGTGGTCTTCACGTGGGGCATCGCCTTGGGCTCTTCTTATCCGGTCCTGAACATCTACAACACGGAAGCTGTTACGATAATAAACAATTCGACGACTTACCCGTATGTTTTATTTTATTTTGTGATTCTTATATAGGTGCATTGTTGGGGAATTACTTGGTAATTATTGTTGTTTTAAAATACAAATTTAGAGCAATGCTGTGCCTCGTCAACGATCGCCAGTCAGCGACTACTATTTATACAGCCTTGTTTACTGTTATTTTTCTGCCGCTGGCCGCGGTGTTTATTGTTGTATACATTCTACTGGCCCTCAATATTCACAGGAAGAAAATTGGCAACTGTCAGGCTTCTGAGTCGACTATTAGTCAAGAAATTTCTACAGGTAATCCTTGAAGAAAATTATTATTTTTTAATTTTTATAAAAATACAATTTAAAAAAAGTTTGGAAAATCCAAAAATGCACGCCTTATAACGCTCATTCATTTTTGAAAAAAAACAATTGTGTAATTGATTTAAAAAAAAAAAAAAAATTAGAAAAATGGTTGATCCTGAAGGCTATCCCTGCAACTTCCCGCTAATTCCATACCTAGGCGCTTAAAATTGAACTTATGACGTTTTTGAGCTCTTCGAGCTCAAAAATCTTATCACAATTCGATGAAACACGATTTTTTTAATTTTTAAACTGAGCGAGAAGTTAAAAAATATTAAATAATTTCTTATAGGGTAAATGCACCAATTATTGACCGATTAAGGTTTTCTTTTTCTGTACTAAGCTATAAAAAATCTATTAACCTACTAAAAACAATTTCTAATGGATTTTATTAAAGTTAAATACTTAATTAATAATAATTAATAATTATTTATAATAAAAATTAACAAAATTATATTAATTTTGTCATTTGAATGTTGAAATACTAAAATCACCAATTATTGACCGAAGAAACCCAATAAATGACCGACCGTTCTTTTAATTAATTGACCGCTCAAATAATTATATTATAAGTAATTTTGTAAACTACATGTATGTAATTAAATTTATCCAGTACTTTTGAAGTATTAACGACATCTTTAACAAAACTAAATATACAATATAATTTTAAATCGTACTTTTTCATAAAATAATATAAATAATAGCAATAATTAACATAAAGTCACATTTCTTTAGGTCACAAATAATCAAAAATTCATTTTGATGACGATAATTCTTCTGATTCACTTAAAATTTTTTTATTCTTCTTCTTTTTTTTTCAATTAAAGCTTTTTTACTAGCTTGTAATTCTTTTTTATTTTTTTAATTGCTTAGCAATTTTTTCTTCTAATAATTCGTTCTTTGATATAACCGTTCACTAAAAAAATTACAACAAAATAAAATTTAATAATCAAAAAAGATTTTAAGTATTATTTGAATTATAAATATACATTTTATAATGATTATTTTTATATTTATAAAATATTGAATGACTAAAGTACTTTAAACACTTGACAGATTTAATTTTGAAGTTAAGAAGTTAGTATTATAAATATACGGTGATTAATTGGATTGTGATAAAATCAGAGGGTCTAATAAATGACCGAATGAATTTTTTTACTGGGTAAAGGGCTTCTGACGGATCCAATAGTTGACCGGTCTTAAAATAATATTAAAACTTATAATTTAACTTTATTTTTTCAAAAAAGTTGGAATCTGATCTTTAATTAACATAATAAAACTAAAATGTTTTATATTATGCCGATAAATTAATGATGAAATGCTCTCACTCTCCAATTGTACGGTAGTTATTTTTGACCGCTTTATGGCTGGTTGCGTTGTAAACAAATTCAGAATATTTTTTTAAAGCTATAATCACTGCCCAATTAATTGCGTAATTTTTTATTATGATGATTAAATGCCATATTGTTTTATTTTAATACTTTAAGAAAAAAAAACCCTTGTAAAATATTAATTAATTAACTTTTTTATACATCGGTCAACTAATTGGTGACCGGTCAACAACTGGTGCATTTACCCTACAAGAAAAATAAATTTCTTCAGCTAAAGAAGAAAATTGTTAAAAATTTTAATTCTTGTAACAATAATCCTCTCTTTTCTCAAAAGTAATTAATTTTTATATTTATTAACCATCAAAATTTGTATTGTTAATAACTTTACACCCAAAAACAATTACAATTTAAAGAGTTAATATTTTTAAAATAATTATAAGACTTATTACGATTAATCTCACTAAAAATAGTCTAATTAATACATTTAATAAGTTTTTAAGCTTAATATTCTACATTTAGGCTGAAAAAATTGAATTTGTGATCCATACAAATTATAAATTAATTGTACGAATGTACGGAATGTTAATTTTCTTAAAAATTCTTGAAAATATATATTTTATGTTTAAATAGAATCTTTTATCAATTAAAATTCTAAAATTGTCCCTTAAAATACAAATTTAAAAAATCAAATAAATCTCAGTCACTTTTCTTTAAAATATGGCAGCTTAATAAAATCTTCACACCTGAAAATAATTGTAATTAAATCAATATTAATAAAATTTTCCAGCATCAACAAGTATGAGCAACAACGGCCCAAGACCAGTGAAGAAAAAAATCCCGAAGCACGTGATGCGTAAGCGGCGAACAGTCCGAGTAATTCTCACCCTAATCGGCGTGTTTGTTTTGTGTCGCATGCCCCAGTGGTCATTTCTGCTGGTTAAATTATACGTGAAAGTGTCCCATAAATTCTGGTGGCATTTGCAAGTTGTTTTGACATTACTGTCGCTAATAAATGCCGCGGTGCATCCGTTTCTCTACGCGTTTCTCAACGAGGCGCTCTCTCTAGTCTCCTGGATAAATTCTCTGTGTTTGAAGAAAACTACGGAGGCTAATTCTGTTCCTGAAATTATTAGTATTAAAATTCCACGTGGCCCTTATGTTAATTAAAAATTCTATGCATCGAAATTAATAATTAATAATTAATAAATAAATAAATGTAGTCATATATATTTATATTTATATTCATAAATAAATAATTATAACTCAGTCTCAATAAGTTTTTTAAATTTTTCACCGGGACTGCCAGCTGGTTCATGTTCTAGCAACTGAATAGCGCGTTCCAAATTGAGCCGCCGATCTTCCCCAGGGCACGAAGCGAGCTCTCGTAATGCGACCGCTGTATATAAACCCAGTCTTGTTCCATAAGGATCTAGGATTGATGTCGTATCTAGGATGCGCAAACACAACTCGCATTTTTGCGGATTATCTGAAGATTGCAGTTGGATAAGTGAGTGAGCAACTGCGATACAATGTTGATGACCGGGATGAAGAAGTACTTGCAATCTGTTTTTTATTAATTAATCTTGTATTAATTGATGTATAGGCATTAGGGTAGCCCAAAAATTATGAAAATATGTTGAATTTTCATATTTTTGGAAAAATCTATAAGATACATTTTTGTTAGAATTTTAATTTCCAACAAAAAAGGTTTCTTGTAGGGTAAATGCACCAGTTGTTGACCGGTCACCAATTAGTTGACCGATGAACAAAAAAATTAATTAATTAATATTTTACAAGGGTTTTTTTTCTTAAGGTATTAAAATAAAAAAATATGGCATTTAATCATCATAATAAAAAATTACGCAATTAATTGAGCAGTGATTATAGCTTTAAA
>CAJNRD030001119.1:10152135-10185781 GCA_905319865.3 Cotesia congregata
AGGGCCTTTTGAAGCTGGCGATTTTTTGTTGGACTCCCCCAATACCCCCACACAATATAAAAAATCCCCAAGCCATTAGCTGCCCCGGAACTTCCCCTTCAGCCACCCCAAAGTTTTACTCTTATTATATAAAAATTCAGAAAAAATCGTTACAATGGCCCTTTGAAGCTGGCGATTTTTTGTAGGACTCATACAATACCTCTACATAATTTAAAAAATCACCAAGGCATTAGCTGCCCCTGAACTACCCCTCCAGCCACCCCAAAGTTTTTTATATTGTGTGGGGGTATTGTATGAGTCTTATAAAAAATCGCCAGCTTCAAAGGGCCCTTGGAAGGATTTTATCTTAAATTTTTTTTTCCAAGTGTAAGTTTTTGGGGTGGCTGGAGGGGTGGTTTTTGTGTTTTGAGGAGCTAATATATCATTTTTAGGGCTCACTGTCTCTATTCGAAACTGAAAAACCATTTTCAGTTTCAGGAGCAAAAAAAATTTTTTTTTGATTTTCGTTCATAAATGAACGTTCGGAACTTCAGGTACATTAAAATTCTAAAAAATTAAATGACAAATAATAAAATTGTTAATCATAGGAGTGTCGTTCTGGTCCCGGAAAACCCAGAAGACATGTGGCACGCATACAATCTCATATCAGAGGGAGATTGCGTCTGCGGATCAACGATCCGCAAAGTCCAGACGGAAAGTTCAACCGGTAGCACCAACAGCACACGAGTCCGCACTACGTTGACAATCAACGTCGAGAACATAGACTTTGATACCCAGGCATGTGTTTTGAGACTCAAGGGAAGAAATATTGTAGAAAACCAATATGTCAAGGTATGAATCATAAATTAAAATTATTTAAATCAAAAAATTACAAATTAATTTAACTTAAATGAATGAATGAATGAATTAATTTTTACTGGTATTATTTCTTTTATTTATACTGTTGCTATTATTTTATGTATTATTATATTTCTCTGTATCTTGAATGGCTACAAGGAACTTTGACTCCATGGTCAACAAACAAACAAACAATAAAAAAAAAAATAATAATAATAATAAATTATAGATGGGACAGTACCACACGCTGGATGTCGAGCAGAACCGTAAATTCACTCTAAAAAAAGTAAAATGGGACTCGATAGCGTTAGAGCGAATTGACACAGCATGCGACCCGACTCAGAATGCTGATGTGGCAGCTGTTGTCATGCAGGAAGGAATAGCTCACATATGTCTGATCACTTCGAACATGACGATAGTGAGGGCTAAGATTGACCAGGTTATTCCGCGCAAACGGAAGGGCATGACTTCCCAGCACGAGAAAGGCTTGAATCGCTTCTACGAGAACATCATGCAGGCAATTTTGCGGCACGTTAATTTTGATATTGTCAAGTGTGTTATTGTAGCGAGCCCGGGATTCGTCAAGGACCAGTTCATGGAGTACATGATTCAGCAGGCGATAAAAACTGATAATAAATTGTTGCTGGAGAACAGGAGCAAGTTCATGCTGGTTCATGCCAGCTCCGGGTTCAAACACTCGCTGAAGGAAGTCCTTGCTGATCCTGCTGTGGTTACTAGGATGTCTGATACTAAAGCTGCTGGAGAAGTTAAAGCTCTTGAACAGTTTTATACTATCTTGCAAACTGATCCTGCGAGAGCTTTTTATGGGAAGAAACATTGTCTCGCTGCTGCGGCTGCTCAAGCTGTTGAAACTTTGCTTATTTCTGACAAATTGTTTAGGTATGTTTTTATTTTATTTTAAAAAGGACATTTATGCGCTACGCTAGAGTCAAATAATCTTATAATGATTTTTAATTTTTTTTTATTAACCTGAAAATTTTTTTTAGGATCTATTTTAAAAAATCAGTAAATATTAATCGTTTATTTGACGTCTACTTTAATAATATAAATATTACAAGCAACCTTGCAGTCACTATGTGACTGCCGTGACTTGTGAACCATGAATAAATAAAATTTTACGTTATTAAATAATGAATTTTGTTAAATTGCACTGTACTTTTTTAACTTTTGACATTTATAAAAATATAAGCTCATGCTAATGTTTCAATCATTAAGAGCTTTCATTTGAGTACCCACATGCATTTTTGATATATTTTTCATATATACAATATATATATATATATATAAATATATAAAAAATATATGAAAAATTGATGTTGGTACTTAAATGAAAGGTCTTGATAAGTGTAATGTTCGGATGAGCTTATTTCTTTAAAAATGTCGATAGTTCACAAGATACAATGTAATTTCTTAATTATTGACATTTTTTAAGATATCAGCTCATCCCGACGATACACTCATCGAGAGCTTTCATTTGAGTACCCACATGCATTTTTGATATATTTTTCATATATACATATATATAATATATATAGAAATATATAAAATATATGAAAAATTGATGTGGGTATTCAAATGAAAGGTCTAGATGAGTGTAACATCAGGATGAGCTTATATCTTTAAAAATGTAAATAGTTTACAAGATAGAAGGTAATTTTTTAATTATGTATCTAGAGATAGAAAATTTTCGAACGCAACCT
Organism: Cotesia congregata; assembly: GCA_905319865.3. Taxonomy (NCBI): domain Eukaryota; kingdom Metazoa; phylum Arthropoda; class Insecta; order Hymenoptera; family Braconidae; genus Cotesia; species Cotesia congregata. The sequence continues at coordinate 10,154,694 of CAJNRD030001119.1, forward strand.
AAATACTTATAATCACAATAAATTGAATATCGGTGAGAATATTATTAAACCTTGAAAAGACACAAATTCAAGTCAAGACCTTTGTAATGACACTAAATTTCACTAAAAAAACCGATTTTATCATATGACTATTTTAGAAACAAAATTTTTATTATTCTCTTAACAATATAGATAATTTTAAATTAAAAAAAATTGATCTGCCATAAAGTACTATATGAAAAATCTAATTTTAGGTGTCACGATATTGCTGAGAGGAAAGAATATGTTGAGTTGGTTGAAAGTGTAAGAGAATCTAATGGAGATGTTAAAATATTTTCAAGCATGCACGTTTCTGGAGAACGTAAGTTTATTTTTCATTATGTATGAAAAATATAAGTGAAAAATAACTAAAAAAAAAATTTTTTTTATTTCTTCAGAACTCGAGCAACTGACGGGTGTAGCAGCAATTTTGAGATTCCCAATGCCAGAGCTAGAAGACGAAAGCGACGGCGACGATTCCTCTGAAGAAGATTGACAGGAGTATTCCGTATGATAGTTGATTTTTTTGTTTTATAACCGTGGCAATTTATAATTAATTAACTAAACAAAAGTGTCTTAATCATCATGGATTATATACAGTGTTAATTTATTGTACAAACAGTTTAAATAATTTATTATTATCTAAGAACTAAGATCATATATTTGACTTCTTTGTTCCTTTCAGAGTTCTGGTGCTTCTTATAAATAATTATAATTATAGTTAAACTTAATTAGATAGTCTATTTCTTTCTTCTCTCCAAAAGCGAGCGTAATGTCCGTTGGCTTTTATCAACTCTTCATGAGTTCCAGACTCTGAAATATTTCCGCGATTTATAAAAATAATCCGCGAAAATATTCGTGTCGCTGATAGTGGGTCGTGTGTTGAAGCGATACATGTGCGTCCTACTGCTACAGAAGATATTATATCTTCTAATCGCTAAAAAATAATTTAATTTAATTAAAAATATACTAGCAACGTTGTAGTCACTATATGACTGCCGTGACTTGTGAAATATAAAAAATTAAAATTTTGCTTTATTAAATAATTACTTTTGTTACATTACATTGTACTTTCTTAAATATTGATATTTTTAAAGATATAAGCTCGTCCCGATGTTACATTCATCAAGAGCTTTCATTTGAGTACCCACATGCATTTTGATATATTTTTCATGTATACATATATATAATATATATAAATATATGAAAAATTGATGTGGGTATTCAAATGAAAGGTCTCGAATAGTGTAACATCAGAATGAGCTTATATCTTTAAAAATGTCAATAGTTAACAAGATACAAGGTCGTTTCCTAATTATGTTAAATTGCACTGTACTTTCTTAACTATTGACGCTTTTAAAGATATAAGATCATCCCGATCTTACACTCATCAAGAGCTTTCATTTGAGTACCCACTTGCATTTTTGATATATTTGTTATATATATATATATATACATATAATATATAAATATATGAAAAAATTGATGTGGACATTTCTTAATTAAGTATCCATGCACAAATTCAAGACCTTTGCAATGACACTAAACTTCACTAAAAAAAACCGATTTTATCATATGACTATTCTGGAAACAAAATTTTTCTTCTCTTAATAATATAGATAATTTAATTACCTGCTGAGCTTCTTCAGTCTCGCATTTTTTTAGATTGTCAAACAGAAGAATCCGTGGATTTCTCACAAGTGCTCTAGCAAGAGAGAGTTTTATTTTTTGACTGGTCGTTAATATTATTTCCGAATCATCTAGTACTGTATAGTATCCCTAATTGTAATAGATATTGATTAAAATTAATTTATTTTTCAGTTTATTAATAAGTATTTACAATTAACAAAAAAAGAAATACTAACTTTAGGCAAAGAAGATATAAAGTCATGCAATGCGACTTTTTTAGCAGTAGCAATAATTTCGCTGGCCAACATTTTACGATTTCCACCGTAAGAAATATTGTAAGCAATTGAGTCATTAAAAAACCTCGGCTCTCCTTCTACAAGACCCATTTGCCTCCTCAGCTCCTTAATATTAACATCATTCAGCTGCTGATCATCAAAAAACTGCAAAACATAACTCATACATAACCTAATTTAAGGTTAGCGAAAACAATAATGCTTACAATGTCTCCAGAAGTTATTTTATAGAACCCCAACAACAGTTGAATAGGTATAGACACTCCAGAGTGCAATCTACCGACAAAAGCAACAAGTTCTCCAGGTTTGATATAAAGATTCATTTCATACAACTTAGGAATTGCTGCGTAGTAAGAATGAACAAATGATACTTGTTGGAAAGTTATTCTTCCTTGCAAATCTGGTACCCTAACCCCGCTTTTTACTTCCTTAGAGTCGTCTAGAATGTCTACGAAATTAGAAGACAGGTTCATTTCATGGGACATTGACTCCATGGGCAACACCAAATGGCCGACTAATAAAGTTCCTAGAATTATAGCTTCCGCAACTCTAAAAAAAAAATAATAATAGGTTATAATTATAGCCTAGAATTATTTTTAAGGAATAATTACTTGAAAACAGTTGTTGAATCAATTTCATTTCTGTTTAGCATGTATCCGCCGTAAAATACCGCGACCGAGTATGCAAATTGAGGTAATGCAACGCAGCACCCATAAATAAACGCCTGTAGCTTAACATTGTTCTGGTTACTGGTTATTAAATTATCGGCATCATCGTCCAAGTCTATAAATTTACTCTCTAGATTTAATGCGGCTATTGCTTCGGCATTTCTCGTTGCTTCAATTATCATCTGGAATAATTAAAACATTAAGTTTGAGTTTATTGTTTATCAATAAATTAACAGACCAGAGGCAATTTTTTATTTTTATTTATTTATTAAAATTAATTTAGCAAATATTAAATAATTTTTTTAACAAATAAATTATGGCAAATAAAAAAAAGAAAAAAGTTTGAGAAATCCAAAAGTGCACGCCTCATAATCTCATATTTTAAAATAAAATTGATTAAAATAAAATAATAAAAAACAGAAAACTTTGCTATCCCTGTTTAAAAATATTCATTGAAAAAAAATTTTAAAAATTCGTTCTATGTAAATTGTTATATATCTATAGATATATACTGAGAAATTAAAATCAATTGTAATTATTGAAAAAAATTCAAATCTTATGACAGTGAATTTTTTTTCCAACGCTTCGCTTATGAGGCGTGAAAAAAATTAATGTGTAGAAATTATGAAAAAATAAAAAATGCAATTTTTTAAAAATAATTTTTTTCAAAAAATTTATTTGTTAAAAAAAATTGAAAAATAATTAAGTGATTGCTAATTTGAATGTCATTTACTTATGAAAATTAATCTAGTAGATATTTGATGATTTTAAGTTTTTTTTGTTAACAAATCATGGCAAAAAAAAAATTGATGTGTAAAAATTTTAAAAATTAAAAATATAATTTTTTGGAACAAATTTGGTTGTGAAAAAAAAAGTGGTCAAGCGATATAATAGTAAAGTTAGCCGACATTTTTAACTTTTTGATTTTGCTTTATTATTTATTAATTTAGAACTAAAATCTTTTTAACGTGTTCTATAGTTATTATTATTTATCTCATAATGCTTTTTATACATAATTTTTTTCGTTTAAATAATGAATTTAATTTATTTAATGTATTATGAATTGAATCGCGCTTAAGGCATGCATTTTTTTTTTATAAAATTGCACTTACAGTTTTTCAAATTTTTTACAAATGACCTTTTTTAATTTTTTTCTATAAAAATGATTAGGAAATAGCTAACTTAATTTTCATTGAAATTATTGCTAACTTTAATGTCATTTTTATTAACATAAATTAGGACTAAAAAAATATTTTTGAAAAATTGCACTTAAAATTTATACATGAACAATTTAAAAAAATTTATATAAATTGTCAAATGTCAGCAATAAAAAAATAGTACCTTTTTAGCTTTGTTAAAACTTGTCGCAACATGATAATTGCGTTCGGTAACCAATCGCTTGTTGAATTGTAGCATATAAAGGGTCATAGGAGTCAAAAAAAGGGTAGCGAGGCCCAATTTCCAGTTATAGAACATCGAAAGGATGATACTGACGGTAACAGAAGCCAGAGTTTCTATCAAAAACACCAATCTTCTAGCACAGCCTTGCTGAGCTTCTGGCGGCTTTCTCAAAACTCCGACGATCTCACAAATAGTCCTCGCTTCTGTATCAAACCACTCCATGTTCTTCTGCAAAATTTTCCTGAAAGTCTCTCTGCGAATCCTGGTAGTAAGTTTGCTGTCCACAAAACTGAGCATCGAGTCCTGGACAATTTTACAAAAACTCGCGACGAATCCAGCGGCGAAAAACATAGTCGTGAAAAATTTGTACCGTTTTAGGAGCTCAGAGGTGTCGAACAGTGCCACTAAGCTCAGAGTTTCTCCATAAAGTACAGTGTACATAGGAGCGTTCAAACCCAGAATTACTGAAGCAAGACCCGCGAATAGTAATTGAAGCCACCTTCGCTTGTCTCTTAGAAGAAATTTTATCAGATTTTTAAACATCATCGTTCTGCTTTCGAGGGTGTAAGTTGAAACATTAGGCACTTGGAGAAACGCTCCCGATCGCCCGATTTGCACCAATCCTGACCGCAAAAGCTGCTGGTAGCTTCGCCCGAAGAAACTTGACGTCCGAGGAAACACTGGAGGACAAGATGGCTGCTTGTCCCGACATTTTGCCATCGTTTCAACTAATTAAAGAATTATTAGTTATTAGAAAGGCTTCAAACTTTTTTTTTTAAGAAACAAACCTTCAAAATTATCAACTGTTCCGTCTTTTTCAATAATTAAACTATCAACTTCCGGATTCGTTTGGACCATTTGTCCAACACTGTTAAACTCTTCTATTCTTCCATCAGTTAGGTACAAAATTTTATCAACTTTTTCCAAAATTCTGGGATTATTTGTTACTATAATTATTGTTAGTTTTTCATAAGTCTGCAATTGGAAAATTAATATTTAATAAATTATTTTAAGCCTTAAACATTGATATGATAAAACTGACTAAATTTTGTTGATTTAAAATTATATACTATTGATATATGAACTTGGTGGATAAAATTTTTTACAACTCGTGTATCAGCACACACACTTTACTCGTTGTGCTAACACTTCCCTACTCTAAAACTCGTCCAGTTAAATATTTAAATAAATTACTAACAAACCGTGCCACAAAAAAATTGAAAAATAAAATATATGCACAGTAAAAAATTTTGCGTTAAAAAAATTTTGTTGATTTAACAAAGTGTTAAATTTACACATAAAAGTGTTAAATATTTAACACAAAATTTTTTACCTGTTTTAAATGATCAAAAATGAATTCTTCATCAACAGAAGACAAAGCTGACACTGAGTCGTCCATCATCAGAATTTCAGGTTTGCGGTACAAAATCCTGGCTAATGCAAGCCTCTGTCTCTGGTCAACCTGTAAATCCCAGGTCAGTGGAGTGTTATACTCCAATGGAAGTTCTGAAATCAACGAATGCATTCCTACTATCTCAGCAACTTCATGTACGCAGTCAAGACTCTTGCAAGTTGTAAGACAGGTGATGCTTTCCAGTATCGTGGTGCCAAAAAGTACAGGACACTGCTGGGCAAACCCGATTTGCTTCCGCAACCAGAATAGGTCAATGTCTTCGATATTCATTCCATTGAAGCTGATCTGGAATTTTAATTAATAACCCTGATTAAGAAATTTAATTTGAAATGATTTAAAAGCATCTGATTTGAATATTATATAGTTATAGATAATAGGGTGGCCCAAAAAAACCGATTATTTTCTAAAAATTTAAATAAGTTTATGAAAATTTCAGTTCAAAATTAAAATTTTGAAAGGTCGCTCATAATTTTTTTCAATTTATTAGTGCATTAGTTTAGATTTTTTCAAGCGACCTTTTACTAATTCAAATTAAAATTCCATGCATTTTTTTTGTATTTAGTACAACAATCGATAAAAATACATCACGAGATGAACTAAAAATCAAGCACAATATAGAAAACATAATTTTTTTTTAATTTAATAATTTTATTAATCAACTGTAGGTTAAGATTTTCACAAACCAAAAAGACCCCAACAGTTTTAAAGTCGGCGATATGACCACAGCAGTTAAAACCGACTCTAAATAATAATTAATTAAAGAAAAAAAGAAAATTATGAGCAACCTTTCAAAATTTTAATTTTGAGTTGAAACTTTCAAAAACTTATTTTTTTTTTTGGTCTACAAAATTATACCGTAACGAGAAAAAAAAATTTAAAAAAAAAATTCGATTTTTTAAATTTAAAAAAATTTGGAGCGACTTCTTAAAAATTTTTTTTTTCAGCTGTCCTTTGGAGAGGGCTCTTAAAACATCAAAAACTAACATTTTTTCACTCGAGACCCCAAAAAAAATAATAGTCTGTTTTTTTGGGCCACCCTAATAGATATACAATTAACATGAAGGTAATAATTTCAAATCATCTCTCTGAATCAGGAAATTTTAAAGATTTATTCAAAATTATTTTTTGTGAATACTTTTCCCCGTTGCAGAAAATGAAATCGATGAATTAGAGCCAGTAGAGTTGTCTTCCCAGAACATTGGGGTCCAAAAATGGCCACTGTTGTCCCTCGGTCAATTTCAAAGGACACATTTTTGAGTATCTACAAAAAAAAAAGTCTAATTAATAAAATAAAATTACATTAATTTTTTCCTTACCGCTTGTCCAGTTAATGAGTATCTAAAAGTAACATTATTGAAGACAATAATCCTAGAATCAGCATCGTTTGGCTCAGCGCCACCTATCTTCAGCGTCCTTTTACTCATAACCAGAATTTTTCTCGCAGCGATGGTTGCTTTCCACATAAAATTTATATACAGAGGAATTTGGAATATATAAAAGACAGCTATGTGGGTGGAGAACGAGACAATAATTAAAGAAGCGACGGAGTAGCTCTTGTTGATTCTCAAAAACTGGACTCCTTGCCAGAAAGCGAATCCATACATCCCGTAAATTATTATCCAGAGCGTGGCGCCAGTTATGGACAAAATGGTTCCTTTTAGAACATCGCACTGCTCAACTGGCGCCAAATGGCTGATGTACTTGTTGACTTCATATTCTTCTTTGGAGTATGCGCACACGCATCTCATGTGATTCAAGGTCTGTCTTACCATCGCCTGGGCTGCTCGGTAGTGATGGGCTTCTCGTTTTTTTATGCAATTGTTTACTCGACGAGTTATTACAATTATCGCAGATATTACTGGAACAACTGCGATCAGCGTTCCTGCTAATTGGTAGCCGTAATACATCGCTACTAGAGTACAAGAGGTTATTGTTGATAGAGTAGCGATAAAATTACCGACTTTTTCATCCAAGCCTGTTTGCAAGTACCCGATATTCCTGTAATTATTAAATTTATAAATTAATAAAATTAGTTTTTTAAATTAAATTTAGTATTAGTATTAGTATTAGTAAGTCTAAAATTTTTGCCAAAAATATTAGATTTAAAAAAAAAAATTTTTATGAAAGATTTAAGAATGTATAATGAAAATTTTACTTTTAATACTTGTTATATACCAATCGAATTGTTTTTACATCCTCTATAAAGTTTTCAGGCCAAACAGTTGATTAGTTTATTATTTTTATAGAAATTTAGAATTTTTATTGTTACATTATTATTATTATTATTATTATTATAATAATAATCATATATTATTATTATTTATTATTATTACAATTATAATTATTATTCTCATTCTCATTTATAACATTTTTATGATCATCAATATTACTACTTATTATATTATGTATTACTTTTTTTTTACTTTTATTGTAAATGTACACTCTGTAAATGTCCAAATGTCAAGATGAAGTAAGAGTAAGTCAGATTAGGTTTTAAAACGTTCGATAAATTTTTTTCTTATGATTTTTATATATACCAATAGAATTGTTTTTGCATCCTCTACTGGGTTTTTTAACCAAAAAGTTGATTAGATTAGGGGACGGACGGGTAAGACGGAGAGGGTGGGTAAGATGAATAATCGTTTCAAATCGCTGGTCGGTCGATAGAAACATTTTAGACTGCAATCTATCAATCTATTATGTAAATACACTTACCGTTATCGATAAAGCATTGGTTTTGCATACTTGTGGGAATTTTTTTTTATAAATATTGAAATTTAGGAAAAAAAATAAAATTTTAAATCGTAAGTATACAGTAATTATTTTAATGTTGTTAAGGATGATGCAGATTTGATTTTTTTCTTCATATTCAGGACGCGGTTGATATTTTTGAGACGATTGTTTCGATCGAAATGTATTTTCCAATCAGCTTCTCGTTTTACGCTACCTGAGTATTCATTTTGCCCGCCCTGGTAGGGCAAAAGGGATAATTTTGACTTTTTTTTAATTTCCCGCTAAGAAAATCGAAGATTTTCAAAAATCGGGAAGTTATTGTTTTCACCCCGTTTTGCAAAAATCGAGTTTTCATCAGATCTCGACGTTTGAAGGTCACAGGAAGCTTCCCTGACTATCCCCGCGAGGTTGTCACTATGTCTGTGTGTGTGTGTGTGTGTTTTTTTTTTTTTCCTTAGGGGGGGGAATCCTTTTTACGGATTCTAGGCATAGATGTTGGCCTGGATATGTGGCGACTCGACGCAGCGAATCGATTCGGATCGATAGATTTTGAGAAATTTTGAAAAATCTTAAAAAAAATAAGAAAAAAATCATTTTTGAAAGTGGTTTTTTTGGAATATCTTTTAAACGGCTCGATCAATCAGCTTCAAAAACTAATCCGCCTTTAAGCTTGAAAAACCACGCCGATCGGCGCTAATCCGGTCAAAATCGGTTGATTCGTTCGAGAGATAGCGTGAACGAAAGGAAACCGAAAAAAACCGAAAAAAGTTTTTTTTTCACATAACTTCGATATTTCTTTTCGGATCGTTTTTGGTGAAATAAAATAATTTTTAGAGCTCAAAAACCCACGCTGATCGCCGCCAAGAACGTAATAATCGGTTGATTGGTTCGAGAGATATCCTCGACGAAATATTTGGAAATAATGATTTTTTCAACATAACTCTGACATTTTTTGGAATAACTTTCAAACAGCTCTAGCGATCGATTCCAAAAACTAATCATCTCTTAACATAAAAAAACCACGTCGATTGCCACCAAGCTGGTCAAAATCGGTTGATTCGTTCGAGAGATATCGTGAACGAAATAAAACCGAAAGAAGTGTTTTTTCGGGATTACTCCGAAATTTTCAGTTCGATCAATTAAAACCTGAAAATAACTTATGAGGATAATAAAACTGCGTTGAATAGCGCGTGAAAATTGGTTGATCCATTCAAAAGTTATTGCGGTTTGAAAATTCCAAAAATAGTGTTCTATGAAACTTCTATCAGACTTTTGAGCTGGGAGAGCTCAAATGCATTGAAATATTATTTCTTTGAACTCAGCGAGCTCAAAATATCACATAAATTATATTTTGAGCTTAAAAATCTCAAAAATGTCATAAGTACAATTTTAAGCGCCCAGGAATGGAATTAGCGGGAAGTTGCACGGATGGCCTTTAGGGTGAACCGTTTTTCTAATTTTTTTTCTTGGAATTAAAAATAATTAAACTTAGGACATAATTGAAAAATTCTTCATCAGCGTGATGATGGTCCAGCAGAATAAATATTTAAATGAAAATGAAGTTAGCTGACATTTCAAAATTTTTAGGAATTTTTTATCGGAATAATTTCAATTAAACAATTAAAAAAAAAAAAAATATCACATGTTAAAAACTTGAAAAACTATAAGTGAAATTTTTTATAAATATCTTTTTAGTTGTAATTTAATTAAAAAAAAGAAAATCAAAAATTTTTAGACGTCTGCTAACTTCAGTGTCATATATTTAACAGCATATGAAACCAAAATTAGTACACATTTTTTAGGATTTTTTTTATTAAAAAAATTATTACAAAAAAATAAAAAACAATTCCAGATTTTGAAGATTCTAAAAACTGTTAGTGCAATTTAAAAAAAAATTTTCTGGTTCTCATTTAATTAAGATCAGATTTATACTACATACTCTGCAACTTCCCGACTAAAGGTGATCTCAACATTGAAATTCAAATTCGTACAGACCGGGGCATCTACCGGTGACCCCCGGGAACTACAGACACACAGCTACTCCATTACCAAGTACCGCGGCCGAATGGGAAAGTGCCCAGAGCCCAAGGAATACTACTACTACTACTACTACTACTACTATACCAACTCACATAAGTGGTAAAATTATTGTTGACAAATAGTCATAACCCAAAAGTTTCTGATACACCGTACATCAGCTCATTTAAATGGAAAAGTTATTATTGAAAAATATTCTCAATGGTGCAGTTTCATTGTTTATTGATGTAACACCTAAGCATATAATTGCATCTATATTATTGTTTGTATTGAAATTTCGCTCTCGAAAAATAGTTATGTCGAACGATGATAAAAAAAGTTTGATTCATAAAGAAGAAGGTTATTCCCGTTCAGAGGCACATTCGATTATTTATACATGGACAATTGATCAAATATCTACGTTTATTAAATCTGCCATCAGGAATGAAGAAAAAGCAGAGGTTGATATAAATTCTCCGAAATTTTCAACTGGTGCGACGATAAAAGATTCGTGGTACTTAAAACTTATAATTAAAAGAGATGATGATGGATCAAAAAATAAATCATGGGTATCAATTTATCTAAACTCAAGCAATGAAAATCGAAAAGTTCGAACGAAGTATTTATTATTTTTTCTAAATAAGAAGAAGAAAAAAATACTCAATGACTTTCAAGTTTATAATCAATCATTGGATCATTATGTGAGCTTCCTTTTTGACAGTTTAAATCATGGGTACGGTTATCCCAAGTTTGTAAAAATAGATGAGTTGTTAAAAAAAAAAAATGAATTTTTACAAAATGATACTTTGACAGTTGGTGTCCATCTGATTGTCTATGATGATTATGTTGCGATTAGTCATCCGATAAATCCATTGAAAGCGTCAATACGAAAATTAAGTGACGACTTTGAAGACCTTTTTAAAGCTAAGAAGAAATGTGATATCAAAATTAAAGTCGGTAAGATAACATATGACGCTCATAAGCTCGTTTTAATCACACGTAGCTGCGTGTTTGATGCCATGTTTTCACATAATATGGAAGAGAACAAGAAAAATGAAATAACCATACCAGATGTTGATCCTGAAGTTTTCAAAAAAGTTCTTGATTACATTTACACAGACAAAGTCGACGATCTAGACACTTTTGCTGAGAACTTATTAGAAGTGTCCGATAAGTATCAACTTCTAACACTCAAAGAAATCTGTGAAGAATATTTATCAAAAACTTTATCTGTTGAAAATTCTATCAGGATACTGATTCTAGCAGATCGTCACAATTCAAAAAGATTGGTCGAATTTGCTAAAAATTACATAGTTACCACGTTGGCTACTTTAAAAGACACTAAGGAGTATAAAGCACTGGAAAAGTCCCATCCAGCTTTACTTTTGGCTCTATTGGAGGAACGTTTGGATAGGCTTAGAACTTATTAACGATATGTTGCTGTAATCACTTTAAAGTAAAAGAATAAGCGTGTTTTATTAATTAATCCTTTTTTTTTTTTTGTTTTAGTATTGCTATTTGAGGTCCATATTCTTTCTCGTTTGATTGCATGTAAACAGATATCATACTACAAAAAAAAAAAAAGCGACCTCGCAATCTCTATTGGTGTACTTTTGTTTTTATTGTGATTGATATTTACTGATTTCTTTTTTTATTTTAATGTATGATTGAGAATAAATAATTCATGAAGATAACTGGTAGCTTGTATTTTAGTATGAATTTTGTTGCATGGATCAATAATAAATTAAATCCCATAATCCTAATATAAAATTGAGATGAAATGTATGAGGCATCAAACTATTCGTAACGTGATTGGTCAAATATATCATAAGCATGAAAATATATGCAAACTCTATAGTCAAGGCGCGCGCTTGCGCGCGTAAATTTAAATTCTAGTCCTATAATAAAATAGAGATGAAATGTATGTGGCATCAAACTATTCGTAACGTGATTGGTCGAAAATAAATATTCTCATCCTGGGCACTCTTAAGTTGGCGGGGGGTAATTGATTTTTTATTAATTTTTTTGGCTAATTCAATTGTTCTTTAACTGTTCTTCAATGTTTGATCAAAAATTTCTTTTGTTCGTTTTTAGTTTTTTTTTTTTTTTTAATTTTCAAAAATTGACTCTCAAGTTAGCACTAAATATTGATTTTCTCACTTTTTTTTTTTTTTTTTTTTTAATAGTTTATAATTATTTATTCATTGTTCGATTAAAAAAAACATTTGTTCGTCCTTCGTTATCCTGTAATTTAATAATAAACTTTTTTTTATTTTAAGCCAATTTATTTTCACCGCGCATGCGCAAAGGCCATTCGAACCGTAAGTAACCCGGCAATCTTTCAATTGAGATGATACGTATGTGAAACCAATTTATTCGTGATGTGATTGGTTGAAAATATTTATTCTCATTCTGATTGGTTGAAAGTGAATATAATATACATAAATATATCATGACAATAAATATGAGGCGCGCGCTTGCGCGCGAAAATTTGATTCTAGTCTAATAATTAAATTTTTAATGGCTGATTAGTGTATGTAATTTATAGTTTGTAATTTAATACGGCTGCAGGACTGTGTTTCTCAATGGCCGAAAGACAATGAATAATTTGAATGCGATACACAGTGTACACTGAGAAAATAATTACTTCTATAAGAACTTATGTTCTTGACACAAGAACTTATATTTTTGAAAATTTTCATGAATATACTTTTTTGGAAATGTCGGTGCAGTTATAGAAGGTAGTAGCGAGCTCTCAATTATAATATTTTTTAAGAGATCTATAAAAGTCAGTATAATTTTTATCAAGACTTTTTCAAATAATCCTGAAATCAGCAGAGATCGGAACAGTTTTTAGTTTTATTTAAGAAATAAATTAGTATTAAAATATTCATTGAAAATTGCACTTGCAGTTTTTTTTAAATCTCGACAGGTGGAATTTTTTAAAAAGTTTTCGTTACAATTATATAACTGTCAAAAACAATTGTCAGTTATTTAATAAATTCAATATCATTTTTTTACTCCAATAATTTGACATCATTCACTTTATGGTTTTTTAAAATAAAACTGAAATTAACAGACATCTGTCAATTTTCTGGATTTTTATAACAACTAATTGAACAAATTACAAGCGCAAATTATTTCAAACTATTTTTTTTTTTTTTTAATTTATTTGCATTAAAAAAAATTTTCAGGTGTCTGCTAATGTCAGTATTATTTTTAAAAATTAATATTATAATATTAGTTGCTGCATTTATCTTTAAAAATTTTAAGAGCAAAGTTTAAAAAATTATCATTTTAATTTATTCATCATTTTATAAGTAAATTGCTCTATTTTGATTATCTATGTAAATTGATCTAATTTCTTATATGTAAACAAAATTATTAATTAAATCAAATAAAATTTCATTTGGAGTTCATTTTGAAATCCCAATAAATTTAAACATTTTCAGTCGAAGCGTAAATACTATTGACTTGACTATATCAATAATTATTATTATTATTATTCGATTATAATCGAAAGAACACTACTAGTCTTGTATTGGGCTTAGTTACACTGGTTCACACCGTCACTATAAGTTGCAGTCTGTAATACATAAGTGGTAATACGAAAACCGTAAACTAGAGTTCAAAATTAAAACTTATAAAATTTTTTAACAACAAGTAATGAAAATTAAGTTAGCCGACATCTAAAAATTTTTAGAATTTTTTTTATTGAAAAAATTATTTTAAAAAAATTAATTGAAAAAATTTCACTTGTAGAAAGTTTAAAAAATTATACTTGCAATTTTGTAAAAATATTTTTTTTTCTAATTTAATTGATAAAAAAAAATCTAAAATTGTTGAATATCAGCTAATTTTAATGTCATTATTTTGAAATACTTTACCAGTTATTTTTAACAAAACCAATAACTGTTAAAAATATTAAATAAATAATTTATTGTTATCATAAGATTGAAAAGAGTGGATTTAATTGAAGTAAAAAAAGAACATGAAACGCGGTTATTCTCATTCAGAGAAACATTCTATTGTTTACACTTGGGAGATCAACGAAGTAACGTCACTTTTCAATGCTGTTAAAAATTCCATAATTCGGGAAAAAATTTATTCACCTAATTTCTCATCAGGTGCTAAAATGAATGATTCGTGGTATTTACAAGTATGGATAAGCAAAGATTCTGATTCAGCAAAAAGCAAATCATGGATATCACTATATTTAACATCAAGCGTCGATACGAAAGCTAGAACAAAATTTGTGATTTTTATTCTGGCCGATAAAAAAAAAAAATATGTGTTCATAGAATCCGCATTACTACTGTTCTAACAACGCTTTTCGAAAACCGATTCTTCGGATCTTCAGCGAATACTCTGGGTTATGGAAATTTCACCGAAATAGATGAACTGTTGAAGAAAAAAGATGAATTTTTACCAAATGATATTTTAACGGTAGGCGTTGAACTGACTGTCTATGATGATTATGTTAAAGTTAATATAAGCAAATCATTTCATTGATAGTTTGTAAGCGGAAATTGAGTGACGACTTCAAAAATCTTTTGACTTCTGAGAAAAATTCTGATGTAGTTCTTTTAGTAGGCGATAAGAGATTTGATGCTCACAAGTTCATTTTGACCGCGAGTAGCTGCGTGTTTGAAGCTATGTTTTCTTATGATATGAAAGAAAAGAAAGAAAATGAAGTGACTATTATAACAGACATTGATGGTGAAGTATTTGAAAAACTTCTCGAGTATATTTACACTGATGATGTCGAAGATTTAGACGTTTTCACTGAAGAATTATTGGAAGCGTCCGAAAAGTATCAGCTTCAAGGACTCAAAGGAATCTGTAAAGAATTTTTAGCAAAAACTCTATCTACTGAAAATGCTATAAGAATACTAATATTGTCAGATCGTCACAGTGCGAAGCAATTGAAGGAAGTAGTTATTAACTATGTGGCCAACAATTTTGACAAGTTTAAAAATACTGAAGAGTTAAAAGAATTAGAAGAGGCTCAGTTACCTCTATTCGTCGCTGATCTTAAAAAATGTTCCATTGAAAAATAAATTTAGTTGAGGTAAAAAGCTTTAAATAAATTTTTGAATTAAAAATTTTTCAATAACATTTTCAAAAAAGCTTTTAATTAATAAATTAAAAATTTTAAACTCAGTAAATAAAAATATACCTGATACTACTTGACGCCAATTCTTCAGGATCTTGCTGACTAATCCAGGATATATTCTGCTGAAGTATTGCCTTGAACTGTATATTCTTCGCTCGACAAACCTGGTTCAATGCTGCGTTGTTAAAGCATCCAATAAATATCGCAGTAAATACAAGCTGAGCCAGTCCTAGTATCGCTGAAGATATCGAAAAAGTGAGAGCTTGAGCTGCCAGTTCACCGGGTGTTATTTCTTCCTCAGAAATTTTCCGTAAGCCAACTGGTATTCTTGTAGTATCGTTAGAAGACGACATTGTTACGGCTATCTCATACTGAAGAAATACTTCTGCTAAGTTTGCATATAAGATAATTATTCCCGGTGTGCATATTCCCGACAAAATGGCGGATATTAAACCTAGAATTATCTGACTGATGTCTCGGCATGAAGCGAATGAAAACTAAAACCAAAAGTATTGTTATGAATATAAAATTTAATTAATTTAATCAATTAACTAATTACTTGTGGCAGTGTACATTGAATTGGATCAAAATATTCAGGATTATTGACGTTTGTCTTACTTGTATCCATTATATAATTATTTTAATTAAATATCACAATATCACTGCTGATATATTATTTAATGAAAAATAAACAAATGACTATTATAATTGATTATTTCATATATTTATATATATTATATGTATATATGTATATATGAAAAATGCCATATGGGTACTTAAATGAAAGGTTTCGATGAATGTAACATCGGAATGAGTTTATATCTTTAAAAACGTCAATAATGAAGAAAGTACAGTGCGATTTAACAATAGTCATTATTTAATAAAGTAAAATTTTATTTATTTATATTTAACAAATCACAGCAGTCACATAGTGACTGCCCAGTTGCTAGTATAAATAACAACAGTTAAATAATAATTTATACAACAAAACTTAAAATTATTAGTTAAGCAATTGTTGGTAATTAAATCAAAGGAAATGAAGAAGAGCGAAAAGCTAACGGTGCAGCTTGACTGAACATCCAGCGGACGAGGTTCTTGTGACCAGCCAGAGAAGCAGCATGGAGATAAATTCTAAACCACTTGTTGGTGTTGTCAAGGCGGCAGCCGTGTTGCTGAAGAATTTCAACACAAGCCAGTCCTCCTGTCGGGTGTTTGATACACCAGCTAATTGCCAGACACAGTGCGTTTTCTCCGGAATTGGTCGTCAGGAAAGGATCAGCGCCTTTTGAAAGCATGAAAGTCATCAGCACTGAGTGTCCGTGGTTACAGATTCGGTGAAACGGTGTCAGTCCTTCGGGGCCTTGCTTCACGTTCACCAAGTGCGGGCAGTAAGTCAGGATTTCAATGCATTGCTTAGCGTTTTTCTTCAAGTAACATCTCTAAAATTATAATTTTTATTAATATAATATAATAATTAATATATTAATAAATGAATATAATCATTATTATTATCATTTTTATAGACTGAAGAAATTGAAAAGGTAATTTAAATACCTCAGTAGCTACGTGGAGAGCACGCAGTTTTTTTATGTGATTCAATGTTACGTTTCCCTTGATCATTCCATCTTTAATTACTTGAATTTCTTCAGGTGACAAATTTTTTTGCTCAACTGTTTTAGATTCTTTCCTCAGAAATTCTGTGAAAAAAACAAAACAATTTAATGATACTGGAGTTAGATACTGTCCATTTTTTTTTTTTTTATAAACAATCAATGACAAAAAAATAACAATATAAAAAAAAATAACAAAATAACAATATTGTCATCAATGACAATAAAAAAAAATTCCTTAAAAACTTTCTATTAATAATTTTTTTTAGGGCCAGTTTTTCAATCCGAGATAACATTTTATCCAGGGTAAAATTATTATTGCCAGTATATTTATAAACATGAAAAATTGGCTTTCAATGTTTCACATGTGGAATTTTTTAATTAAATTTTTTTTAATAATAATATTATTGCTGCAAAATTGCAAAAAAATTTCTAATCTCAGTTAACTTAAGTGTTTTAAAACTTAACTAATTTTATGATACTAAAAAAAAATTTCACATGTAAAAAACTTTAAAAACTATGAGTGCAATTTTTTATAAATATCTTTTTATTTATAATTTAATTAATAAAAAAAATTAAAAAATTTTTAGACGTCTGCTAACTTTAGTGTCATTGAAAATTAAGTTAGCCGAGGTTAATAATTTTTTTATTTTTTTTTCATTAATGAAATTAGAACAAAAAAATATTTTTTAAAAATTACACGTACAGTTTTTGAAGTTTTTTACAAATAAAAAATTTTTTTTTATTATTTTGCACTAATTTTTTTAATAAAAAAAAGTTCTAAATATTTTTAAATGTCGGCTAATTTAATTTTCATAAAAAATTGACATGTAGAAATTTAAAAAAATTAAAAATGCAATTATTTAAAAAAAATTTGTTTATTAAATAAAATAAAAAAATGATCACATGACTGCTAATTTTAATGTCATAAAATTTTTTACCTGCAATACGGATTATTATGACAGCTACAGTTAATATCAGGATGAAAATTAACCAAATATTCAAGTTTTTCATCATAATTAATTCATTTGATTGAAATAAATTAAAAAAAACCTGATCAATGTCATTTTTAAATGTTTTTAAGTCTTTAACCATTGTTTAACAATAATTAATAAAAATTTTCCAACAATGAAGATCAGCGTGACAGTTTGCTCTAAAATATTTTAAAAGTAAAACAAAAATGTCAGCTGTTCCAGCCGGTAACTCAAAAACTCTCTAGTAGCGCCATCTAGTGGTCAGTATTGAAACTATGAGTGAACTGAATCACCTGAGATTTGCTTAGCTAAAATGCTAAATTGTTAAATTTCCAAGTTTGGATTTGCAATTAATAAACGTCAGGTGACTAAATAAATAATTAATTAATTAGTTAATTAATAAAATAATTATTCTTTTAAGTTTATAAAAAAAAAAGAGTTTAATGATTAATTTTATAAGTAAACATATATTTTTATTTGTTTTGTTTTCGATGACGGCGGACAGACCAGCAATGATGGCTGCGAATAGCTGTCAAACAAAATCAACTTGTTTTATTATCTACCACCACTCGGCCTGACAGTTTTGATCAGATAGTAGATAGTAATCTGTGGTATCACGATGGAAAAATTTACGTGATGGTTTATTGAAGCGAGCGACGTAGTTCCGATAACGCTGACGCTGACGTTTAATTATTTATTGTTAGTAATAATAAAAAACTAACATACTGGGGAGTTATCATTTTTGGTGAACGATGTTCAGAGCTGAGGAGTCTGCAAAAGGTAATTTTCTTCAACAGACTAAAGCTGCCAGGGAAGAAAGGGCTAATGAAAAACGTAAGGAGGCTGCTGTTGTTTGTATACAGGCTTGTGTTCGCGGTTGGCTTGCAAGGAATAAATTTGCCACTAGGATATTGTGAGTATTTTATTTTATTTTGACACTAAAGTTGTCACATAGTTATTTTTTATGAAAATTAAATCAGCTGACATGTAAAAATTTTATGACAATTAATTGAGCAGATATTAAATAATTTTTAGAACTTTTTTAATAAATAAATTATGGCAAAAAAAAAAAATTGACATGGAGAAATTTTAAAAAATTTACTAATTCAATTTTTCAGAAAATATTTATTTGTTGAATAAAATTAAAAAATTATCAATTGACGGCTAACTTTATTTTTAAGTATTACTTTTTTTTTTTAACAAATAAATTTATTCCAAAAAATTATATTTAAAAAATTACAAATGTAACTTTTTTAAATTTCTAGATGTCAATTTGTTTTTTTTTTTGTAATAATTTATTTATTGAAAAAATTCTTAAAATTTTCAAATATCTGCTAAATTAATTTTTATTTTTCTTGATCAATAAATAAACTTAATACATATTTTTATTTTTAATCTTGACATTCGGCACTTGTCAATGAAATTTATTTTTTTTTGTTTGCAGAAATGAGTTTGATACTTATTTTCCAAATGAAACAGCTACGGACACTTCAATAGAGTTGAAGCCAGCTTTACAAGTCTACAAACAGATCTCCAGGTTTTTGATAGTCTTTAAACGCGACAGAGATCAAACGAGAATAGAAAGAATATGCAGGTGAAATTTTCGTTAATTATTTAATAACTAGCAACCTTAATATATTTTTTATATACATATATATAATACATATTTTTAAGATATAAGCTCATCTCGATGTTACACTTATCAAGAGCTTTCATTTGAGTACCCACTTGCATTTTTGATATATTTTTCATATATAAATATATGAAAATTTGATGTGGGTACTCATGAAAGGTCTTGATGAGTGTAATGTCGGGGTGAGCTTATATCTTAAAGAATGTCAATAGTTCACAAAATACAAGGTCATTCCTTTAATATTGACGTTTTTAAAAATATAAGCTCATCCTGATGTTACACTCATCAAAAACTTCCATTTGAGTACCCACTTGCATTTTTGATATATTTTTCATATATAAATATATGAAAATTTGATGTGGGTACTCATGAAAGGTCTTGATGAGTGTAATGTCGGGGTGAGCTTATATCTTAAAGAATGTCAATAGTTCACAAAATACAAGGTCATTCCTTTAATATTGACGTTTTTAAAAATATAAGCTCATCCTGATGTTACACTCATCAAAAACTTCCATTTGAGTACCCACTTGCATTTTTGATATATTTTTCATATATAAATATATGAAAATTTGATGTGGGTACTCATGAAAGGTCTTGATGAGTGTAATGTCGGGGTGAGCTTATATCTTAAAGAATGTCAATAGTTCACAAAATACAAGGTCATTCCTTTAATATTGACGTTTTTAAAAATATAAGCTCATCCTGATGTTATACTCATCAAGAGCTTTTATTTGAGTACCCACATGCATTTTGATTTATTTTTCATATATACATATATATATATATATATATATAAATATATGAAAAATTGATGTGGGTACTCAAATGACAGGTCTCGATGAGTATAACATCAGGATGAGCTTATATCTTCAAAAATGTCAATAGTTCACAAGATACAAGGTCATTTCTTAAATATTGACGTTTTTAAAAATATAAGCTCATCCTGATGTTACACTCATCAAAAACTTCCATTTGAGTACCCACTTGCATTTTTGATATATTTTTCATATATAAATATATGAAAATTTGATGTGGGTACTCATGAAAGGTCTTGATGAGTGTAATGTCGGGGTGAGCTTATATCTTAAAGAATGTCAATAGTTCACAAAATACAAGGTCATTCCTTTAATATTGACGTTTTTAAAAATATAAGCTCATCCTGATGTTATACTCATCAAGAGCTTTTATTTGAGTACCCACATGCATTTTGATATATTTTTCATATATACATATATATATAATATATATAAATATATGAAAAAATTGATGTGGGTACTCAAATGAAAGGTCTCGATGAGTGTAACATCAAGACGAGTTTATATCTTTAAAAATGTCAATAGTTGACAAGATACAAGGTCATTTGTTAATTATGTATCTAGAGATAAAGAATTTTCGAATGCAGTCTAAATATTTATCATAATAAATTGACTATTGGTGGGAATGATATGAAACCTTGAAAAGACATAAATTTAAGTCAAGACCTTTGTAATAACACTAAATTTCATTAAAAAAACCAACTTTTTCATATGACTATCTTGGACACAAAATTTTCCTTATTCTTTTAATAACAGAGATTAATAACAAAATAATGTTAATTATAGGTACCTTGTAAAAACATTAGATTCAGAACAGCCAAAGCTGTCTTACGTAGGCGTAGCCTTGAACAAAGACCACTACATATCCTGGATATCGCAAATGAAAATGATACTGTACCAATGCATGATTGGCCTGGATGAGCTGCGACCGGAGAGACCTACTGACCATAGATGTATTTTACTGCGGCTCCATACTCTGGTGAGCTTTACGTCGGCTGGGACTTGGGCAATACAGAAAGTTAAAGGAATGGAGAAACTTCGAGCCGGTATGAATCAATTGTGTGCTAATATTATGGGGCATCTAGTCAATAGTGGTTTTTATACAATCATGCAGGTAATTTAATTTTATTAATTAATTATTAAAAAACTTATTTTCTAATAAAAATAAAATTATTTTAGACGTTATTAGTTAAGGGACTGGGTAGAGAAAAAATAGCTTTAAAACCACTTGCGCTATCAGCAGCTGTTACCTTGACAATGCGGCCATTGATATCTTCACAAATGTCTGATAAATTAGTATCTTTATTTTTAATAAATATATTTAGCGTACCTGCACTTGTTTATCATTTGAATATTTATTCAACGGAGGTAATTATTAAAGTTATTCTCATTAAAATAACTTTTATTCTCATGATTTATTAAATAATTAATAATTGATGGGTTTTTAGTGCATAAATCTATTTATCAGCCATAATTTATTCACACGGAGTCTCGAGCTGCTCAACTCTGAGCAGAACTTAAGGATAATATTCAATGCATTGGAGGGCAGTTATGCGCTGTGTTTGCTGGCGAATTTAATTCAGCTGGCAAATATCGAGCGGGATGAAGTTTTGAAGGACTTGTACTTTCCTTCCTTCATTTTTGTGGTGACAAAAATGCTCGAGTCGTGTCAGCAGTACGTGGTAGCGAAGCAGAGCAATTTGACTCATTGGCATCCAGTTCTGGGTTGTTTTGCACAAGCCGTTGATTCTTCACTCCACGGAGCCATAACTTATACTAAAATTCAGTTGGCGCATCTTTGGACTGGGAAAATTGTCTCACAACTTATTGGTACCTATAGTATAATATTTCACTAAATTTTTATTAATATTAAAATATAGATTTATTATTTAAGGAGTTATATATATTTAGGTCGAAAAATAATTTTTTCTGACACTTTGAAATTTAATTATAAATTTATTTTATTTATAAATATTTATTTTTTTGCTTCGTAAAAAATACCTAGGCGGCTTCATAAAAAAAATAATTAATTTTCAATGAAAATTTTAGTTTTAAATTTTTTATAAAAATTCAGAATATTTATCAGAAAAAAAGATTTATTTTTAAAAAAATTTTCAATGAAAATAATTATTTAAAAAATCAAAATTTAAAACGCATGTAAAATTTTTTATATTTAGTTCATTAATTTGCCACCAGTGGCGCTCTAGTTATTTTAAATTAACCAATAGAATCTCTCTCGAGTCCGCCATTTTAATTTATACCACCATCTTGTCGTTCTTAAGCACCAGAACGAATTTTCTTTATAAATTCATTAAATTTAATGATAATTAAAAAAAAAAAAAAGTGCTAGAATTATTATTAAAAAAAATATTATTTTTATCTAGGACTGCCATTGGTAGAAATAGTAGAAAAAGAAGTACCAAGTCCTCCAGAACATCAAAGTACATCAGTTGGTACAAATATATTCCGCCGAGCGTTTCTAGAAGCTCGGACGAATCGCAACAACAGTAACAAAAATTACCGAAAACTCGGTAGTCCCGAGACGACAAAAATATCCTTGATATGTTCGTTGTATCAAACGGCGCTGCACACTCTGACACAAATGAAACTGGACATCTTGACGGGACTTTGCTATCAGGACAAAGTTCTCTACCACATGTGGCTGTTCCTTAACACTTTGGGACCACACTGCGGTCTCCGGGCGTTCTTAGACCACCTGGCAGCTAATACCAAGTGCAGCGCGCCGGAATTCCAGATGCTCATTCTTTTCAGCGACTGCATGACCCACTACGTGACGTGAGTGAAAACAATCGACTCTTGCTTATCTTTTAGTAATGTAAATGTATAATTAACGCAACTAGGATATTGGACGATATGGAGATGTACGAGCAGCAAGACCCTTTCAAGCTCACGGATTTTGTTACTATGTCTTATTTTCTTAATCAGTTTTTGTACAAAGCTGTTTTGAATAATCTTTTTGGTAAGTTAACTATTAAAAATTTTTTAGAAATAGACTAAAATAATTGAATATTTTTTTAAAGATATAAAAATATTATTAAGCTGAAAAAAAAAATTTTGAGACTTTTATATTAATAATTAATTCTATAATTAAATAATTAATTTTAAAATACCTTTTTTCTAGAAAATTTTATTTCTTTTAAGAATATAACCTTGTTTAAAATTTTTCACTCCATAGTTTTAAATTTAAAAAACGAAATCAAAAATTGATTTTTTTTTGTTACTGTAAATAAAATTTTCACAACATAAAGAAAAGTTGAATTTTTAGCACAGTCTAAAAAATACATTATAATTTATTCCTACACTGAAAACAAAAATTAACTTGAATTAAGAAATATTTTAAAAGAAAAATTTTTGAATCAAGAAAATAATTTTTAAGAGTTTAATTGTCTTGAATTTAAGTAAAATTTACTTAAATTAAAAAAAATTATGATAAATATTTACAAGTGGGGTCAACCATATTAATTTTCATTTTTTTTTTTTAAGAAATTTCTATTCGATTTTATTAATACATTTTTTTTTTTGAAAAATACATAAAAAAAATGTACAATTAAAAAAAAAAGTTGATATCACAATTTAAAAAAATTTATAAATTTTTTAGAAAATTGTAATATTCAACTTTTTTTTTTTTAAATTGTTCGTTTTTTCATGTACTTTCCAAAAAAATATATATAAAAAAAAATCAAAAAAAGATAAAATAAAATTTTATCCAAAAAGATGAGAGCCAAAATTTTTTCCAACTTTTGAAGGCAAAAAAGCTATTGAAATCTCTATTTTTTTTCTTTCACGACATTTTTTATCGTAAATACGCCTAAAACAAGCAGAATCATAAAAAAAATTTGAACATGTTAATTTTTCACTTAGATATGGCTTTGTAAATAAATACCGAAAATATTATTTGTTCCATAGTTTTAAATTTAAAAAACAAAATCAAATTTTTTATTTTGTCATCCTAAATAAAATTTTCAGAACATGAAAAAAAGTTATGGCCCTTAACTTGAACAAATTTTTGGCCTAGCCTAAAGAACACATAATAAGTACATATAAATACATAATAAATTATTCCTACACTAAAAAAAATTTTTTGAACCAAGAAAATAATTTTGAAGAGTTTAATTGTTTTGAATTAAGTAAAATTTACTTAAATTATTCACTTAATTCAATTTGTTTTTTTTTTTTCTGTGTATAACTTTTTATTTTTCATTACTGATATAAATTTCAGTATCGTATATTGTACGACATACTGAGTTTCAGATGTTACAGATGTCAAGACAGTGTCCAACAACCCTCTATTCACATCTCTGCACACCTTATTAATGGCGATCTACCGCCGAGACTGCCGAAGAACATTTTGCCCCGAAGGTCACTGGCTAGCCAAGGTACAACCTTACCTTCTCTCTCAATATTTCCAATCCCTAAAAACTTATCAAACTTCCAGGAAGTAAGAGTCTCAGGCTTCCTAGCAGACCTCGAAAAAGGCCGCCGAGGAGCAGCACTTCTCCTCTCAAAAATGCCCCACGTGATTCCGCACTCCGAGCGAGTAGTTCTCTTCCGCAAGCACGTAGCCGACGAGAAAGCCGTCTTAGGCCTAACCGAGAGCGCCTGCAACAGTCCATCTTCAACCCTAATTTCCGTCCACCGAACCCGAATAGTCGAGGACGGCTACCGGCAATTAGCAATGCTGCCTCCTCAAGCCTTAAAAGGCGTGATCCGAGTGAGGTTCGTAAACGAGCAAGGTCTCGACGAGGCAGGAATAGACCAGGACGGTGTCTTCAAAGAATTCCTAGAAGAAACAATCAAGCGAGTGTTCGACCCGTCGCTCAACCTCTTCAAAGCCACCAGCGAGAACCGACTCTACCCATCTCCAACTTCCTACATGCAAGAAAACCACCTTCAGTTGTTCGAATTCGTCGGACGGATGCTCGGCAAGGCAGTCTACGAGGGAATAGTCGTTGATGTTCCTTTTGCTTCTTTCTTCGTGTCCCAATTTTCGGGACAAGCTGGTGGCGCCCTCTACAGCTGGCTGGACGAATTAGCCTCGCTAGATCGCGATCTTTATCGAAGTCTGACTCTAGTGAAGCATTATAAAGGCGATGTGAGCGAACTGGAGCTTACTTTTTCCCTAGATGAAGATGTAATGGGTCAATTGGTCACTCATGAGCTAAATCCTGGAGGAAAAGCCGAGACTGTCACTAATTCTAATAAAATTAATTACATTCATCACATGGCGCACTTTAGGATGCACAGACAAATTAAAGACCAGACTGCGGCTTTTACTAAAGGATTTAAATCAATTATCAACCCAGACTGGCTGTCTTTATTCTCGACTCCGGAATTGCAGAGACTTATTTCTGGAGACAATGTTCCCTTGGATTTAAGAGACTTGAGGAGGCACACACAATATTACGGCGGGTTCCATGATAGTCACAGGGTCGTCTGCTGGCTCTGGGATATCTTAGAGAAAGATTTTAGCGAGGAAGAAAGAGGGTTGTTTCTTAAATTTGTAACCAGTTGCTCGAAGTCTCCTTTATTAGGCTTCGCGCATCTAGAGCCGCCTTTTTCGATCAGGTGTGTTGAGGTCGGGGATGATGAAGACACTGGAGACACTATTGGGAGTGTAATTAGAGGGTTTTTTACTATTAGGAAAAAAGATCCGCAGAATAGGTTGCCTACTTCTTCGACGTGCTTCAATCTTCTCAAGCTACCGAACTACCAAAAAAAAAGCACGCTAAGAGAGAAACTCAGGTACGCGGTTACTAGTAACACTGGGTTTGAGTTGTCTTAACGACTGGTTACTAGGGTTGAAAATTGGGGTTTTTTTCGAGACAGATTTTTATTATCACGAATTTTTTTGAAGCTACACAGAAAGAAAAATTTTTTGGAGAACAAAATTCTGGGGTCAAAATTTTCGAAAAAAAAATGATGAAATATTATTTCATCTTCCCATTTGACATTTTAATCAATAAAAATTTACTTCTATCTCTATATTTAATTTTTTGGAACAAGTGGATGAATTTTCTCAAAACAACAAGATTTTTTTGACTTAAATAAATTTTCTTAGATCAAGTAAACCTTTTTTTCTGTGTAGTAATACTCTTCATTCCCTTTTACACTCGAATTTTGTTTTATTTACACTCGGGCCGATTTTGAGATTTTTTTTTTATTGCTATATTTATGGATTATAATGTTATTCGCGTAAAATTTATCTACCTCCGAGTTCTTCTTGGTGCGGGATTGTTTTCACCAAGGACCAATTATTATTGTCAATGTCAAGGTATACATCGACGCTTTGTAAATTGCTTGCCTGTATTTCTGTAGATGTTTTATAACTGGATATTGAAATACTATTGTAAAATTGTTAATAATAAATTACACTTCTTTGTATGTTTAATACAATTATTAATTCGTTATTGAATTTTGTAAATAAAATACTTTTATTCCTTTATAATTTTATAAGATTAGTAATTTCATTTTTAAATATCATAATTTTTTTTGTATTAAAATATGTTAATTTTTTGTTTAATTGTAAAAAATTTATTAATTAATTTTGAGATTATTTTTTTCATCTGAGGATTTACTGTTTTTTGGACATAAAAAAATGATACTGATTAATTTTTAGATTTTTATAACGATTTTGGACTAAAATAATTTAAAAAATTTTAAAATTTCTGCTAATTGTATTATTAGAGTAAAAAATTGAAAAACTAATTTATAATTGTTTTTTTTTTTTATTTTGAATTATTTTATTTTTTACGTAAAATATGGAAAAAATTATCTAATTATTTCTAAATTGTTGATTGAATGTTGAAATTTATTAAAAAATTTTTACACTCTACAAATTGATATTTGAATTAAAAACAAGAATTATTTAATTTTTAGACTTTTGTTAAAATTAAAAAATCTAATCAAAAAATTAACTTTCATAATTTTCAAAAATATATTTTTACAAATTCCCCGCAACTAAGACTAAAATAAAAAAAATTTAATGAGTTAATTTTTTAATTTTTTTATGAAAAAAAAATAATGAATTACCTGATTTATTTATTAATTTTAATGAAATTTTTGTTTATTAAAATTAATAAACAAAATTTTAAATATTTTTGTCTGTTAATTTTATACTCACATTTTTTAAATAAAAAATTTAGTCCAACTCTATGAACATTTTACTGTAAATAAAAACAAAAAATTTTTTAATTTTTATAAAAAATATGATACTAAAATTAGCCGACGTTTAACAATTTTTATATTTTTTTAAACAATTAAATTGCAAGTAAAAAAATTCTTAAAAATAATTACACTGGTAGGTATAACTTTCAAAATTTTCTACATGTGAAATTTTTTCAATAAAAAATTTATAAAAATTTTTAGATGTCAGCTGATTTTATTTTTATAAAATGTTAAATTATCTTGTAAAAAATTAATAATTAAAAATCAACAATTAAAAATCAATAATTAAAATTTAATAATTAAAAATTAACAATAAAAATTATAATAATTATTTTTAAAAATTCTCAAAAAATAAAAAAAAGAAACAAAACATTTTAAATTCAAATTTCCCGCGCGTTGCGCACTAGACCAAAATCTCCCATCTGCGCAGCCACGTGATTCAAAACTTGCCAGCAGAGCGCGCTGTCAAAAATAGAAAGACAATGAGTGTCCACGGCAGAGGGAGGCCAGTGGCCAACGAGCCTCGGTAGTAATCGCTCGTCTCACGTTTCTTCTTCCCAACTCGCCAAGGAACAATAACTATCTATACATCTACATAACACACCACATATATATATATATACATACATATATATATTTATACAATATACATACCCATAAAAGTAAATAATAATAAATCCAGTTAAATAATCCAGTGATAACATTAAAAAATTCCTTGAGAAAAAAAAAATTAATCTCGGGAGTAGTGTCCGCGTATGCGTGAAGAAAATCGTGTTTAAATCGGTAATCAATCAGCTAATCAGTCCACTCCCTCCTATTCCGAGTAGAGTGTTTTCCGCCCAAAAGACTCTTTCTACACCAACGCCAAGCTCTGTCTACACCTAGTGCTCCAGTGAGTCCATGTGCAGAACTATTATTATAAATAAACTATTTAGTGACTAATAAATAGCAATATTAAAAATAAAATAATAATCTATAAAAATAGTGATACTTAAAAAGAAAAAAAATTATTTTATACTTGCATAAAATAATTTAATTATTATTCCACCAGTGTGCGCTACGACGTTTGGTAACAAAACAAAAAAAAACCGAGGACACTGGCCCCAAGTACTTGACAATTAAAATTTTCTTCCTGATTCTTAATTTTTATTTTTTTTTGTCAAAAAAAAAAAAAATAATTAAATTTTGCACCTGGAAAAAAAATAAAAATTAAATTAAAAAAATTAAAGAAGAAATAGTGACTGGTTGATGAGCCGACGGATCAACGGAGCAAATATGCGCGAGTGCTGGCACAGTTGACCTAACCTATGATTCTCCAAGAGTAGAATTGGTTTTATTGAAGAAATAAAATATTTAACCAGGATAGCTTTAATTTGTCAGTGATTTATTATTATAATTTTATTTATTTCTTCTTAAGGACATTTTGTAATTAAAATTACTGTTTTAATTAATTAATTGATCCTCTAGGTGATGTGCGATGATGAGAAAATCTAGAGTGTGAGTCAACTGGTGATAGATTAATTGGTTAGTCATTGAAAGAAAATTTGTGAAGAAAGAAGAAATAGGGAGTTTTGTTGCCTGGTCCTGGTCCTGGTCCTGTTCCTGGTGATCGGTGATTTAGAAGACATCCTAGGGCAGAGGACCCCTAGGAACACTTGATGGCAGTAGTGGGGCCAAGCCGGCACTCGAGAGTGTCCATGAGCGTGTCGATGTCGCTGATGCAGGGGGCTGCTCCAGTCGGTGGAACCGCTGGAAACTCCGGAACCCACGGGCAGCCGGTGTCTAATTATTATCACCCAGCGGCTCCTGCTCCTCAGCCCCAGGAGCCATACCAGCCGGACAAGGCTATTGGATATGGAGCTTTTGGCGTCGTTTGGTAAGTTCTTTCTAATGTATTTTAGTTTTATTTCAGCGAGTTATTCTGGTAAATATTCTTTTGGTAGAGACTTGATGTAGGAAGTAGGATCAGGCCTTTGGGCTAGGCTAATGTCTTCTTATACCTGGGTTCTTTATTCTGAAAAGTTTGAGGCTTTTGAGGAATATGATATTTTGGGGTGTTGATTCTTTGGAAGATTTCGACTGGGTATAATACTAGAATTCGCTTTTGTGATCAGATTTATTTGGAGTTAGGTAGTGGAAAAACATTTTTGAGGGTTTCTTTTTATTCATTATATTTACTAGCTGTTAATAGCAATTTATTATAGTTGTTGATATACTGAGCAAAGATTTTAGAATTAAAAAAATTTTTTTTGACTTGGTAATCAATTAAAATGATTTGTAATTTTTTATTTATTGATTTATTTATTTAAACGGCAATAAAAATTTTATCCTGGATAAAATTTTATCTCAGATTGAAAAACTGGCCTTTAATATAAATAGAATTTTAATAGAAGCAAGACTAATATTTACAAGGAAAAATATTGCAGCATTTTTAAATTACAAGATTTATTTCAATTTAACTAAGAATGTTTTTTAAATTATAAATTTTTTAATTCGGAGAAGATAGGTTTTTAAAAGCTGCAGGAAATTTTAATTCAGGGTATTTATTGCAGAAATTGCAACATGACATTAAAGTTAGCAGTCTTGATTATTTTTTAATTTTTTTTTTAACAAATTTGTTTTGAAAATTTATTTTTAAAAACATTGCATTTATAATTTTTGAAATTTTCTAGGTATTAATTTTTTTTACCATAATTTATTTGTTAAAAAAATTCTTAAATTTATTGAATATCTCCTAAATTAATTTTTATAATTGCAACTTTTGGCTCACAAAATATAAAAAAAAATTTTTTTTATCAAATGATCTTGAAAAATTGATTTTTAGAGATTGCAAATTAAAATTTTGCATTAAAATAACGTGAAAAGTATTTTTAAACTTTAGAATTTTATATTTCATCCTATAAGCAACGTAACAAAAAGTTTGGTATAGATTTTTTGTAGGAAATTGAACGATTTACAAAAAAAGTTTTATAATTTTTTAATAAATTTACTTTTTCAAAAGTTATTCAAGGTTTAATTATTTATACTATTTTAAATAGTTTTTTTTACTAGTCAGCAAAATTATTATAATTTAAATGTAACTTTTAAGTGTAATTTTAAAAATTTTCTTTTCTATAGAAATTTATTTTTTTTTAAAACTATGGGATGTCAACTAATTTTAGTACCATGGATCAATATTCGTGAATGTATTGGTAATAGCAAAACTATAAAAATAGAATCAAAGAGTTGGAATTATTATGGAATCATAAGTTATAAGATAATTGTATAGATAACTATGGTTCACTTTTGCTAATTCGATTATGGTTGAACATTTGTTGGTAATTCAATAGTTTCGTACTTTAGTTGATAATAATTGATTTATCAAACATGAAATTTCAAAATTTTTATGCATACATTTTTGTAAATTTCATTTTCAAAATAATTTATATAATCACAAATAAAAATTCCTGGGAAAAGTTTAGTTTTACAAATTATAACTACGATTATCATCCATGATTTATAAACAATAATGAAAATTATCAGGAACTTGGACTATAAAAAATAACTCAGCGTCAAATTTTTTTTTTTTTTTTTTTTTTTTTTT
>CAJNRD030001119.1:10192703-10232731 GCA_905319865.3 Cotesia congregata
TTTTTTTTTTTTTGGCATTTTAAAAGAGTCTTAAAATAGTCTTAGTTTGTGTCACGTTTAAGATCTTAAACGAACGACAATTTTAAGACAATTTTAAGACGATTTTTTTTACACGGGTATTCATAAATCAAATTTGTCATTAATATTTGGTGGGCAAACTTTTTTTTAATAAGAAAAATTGAAAAAAATTTTTAAATGTTAGTTACTGTGTTTTGAAATTGGGCAGCCGAACTGGTAAAATGTATATTTTTACTGTTTCAAATGTTAAATTCTCCCAGAGTGAGACCCCCTTCTCTTTCATCTGAGTTCCCCTTCTCCTCATAATATGGACTATATATTGAAATGGCAATGTTTACTGTTTGAAACTGTAATTTTTTAAGATGAAAGAGTCGTTATTTACTATAGTGACAACTATCACTTATTTTGGATATTAAATTATAAATTGTGGCTTTTATACTTTCTACATTAAGTTCTGTAATATTTATATTTTTGCCACCCCGATGTCCGCTTTACTGTTTGAAACTATAAAAATTAACCGGAATCCGAGTGAATATTACAGTTTACTTTTTTCCGTGTATAAAAATTTATATAAAGTATTTAAGATCATTTAAATTAAGAAATAAATTACTTCCACCAAGAATAAAATTTCAAGAAAAATTTTTACTTCGGTCTTCCTTCAGGCACCTGACAAATTTTCTTGAGCCAAGAATTTTACTCTCCAGTCAAAAAATTTTTCTTTCCGTGTCAGTAAATATTAAAAATATCAAAAGCTTTTTTGTAACAAAAATTACTTAAATTCTCTTCAAAAAAGGTTTTTATTGCTTCCTCAATTTCTTGCATAATTTCCGAGATATTTAAAAAATAAACATTCCGATCTTGCAGATTGGATGTCTTTTTTTTTTCTTAAAAATGAAATTTAAGGAGTTTCTTAATGCCAGTGACCTGCAGGCTGCAGGATGTAACTCAACTCATTAATTACGACCTACCAGGAGCAGTTTTCCTGGAGCAGTTAACCAGGTGCAACCTGGATTTACTCAAGCCAAAAAGAGCAAAAATAATTCAGCAGACTTTTGATTTTAAAAAATTTTTTATTGCAACGTGTCGATTCACCTGTCATACCACGACCTCGGTAGTGGTTAACCGGTCTCTTTTTTTGTCCCGCTTCCACTAAAGTTAATCTGTATGCCGGTACTCTATATACACTATCGTGTTGCAGCTACATCTTGTATATTACACACACGAGTGCAATCTTACCGTAAAAGAAACAAAGAGAACCGTGTCAAGTCCGTATACCGCGGTTTCATCATTGTCATTTGCCTTCTATTCCTTAGCTCAACTTTGCTGTCTCTGATCTGCAATTAAGGACTTGAAAAAATAAAAAAATACTTTTGTTCAACAGTTTAAAATTTATTTTACCAACTTTTGTTCATAAAATTACTTTAAACAAAAGTAGCTCTAAAGATCAACCACTTGCAAGATTACAATTACATTTAATATAATATCTTTAAACAAAACAAGTAATATAAAATGAAGCAAAGTATGAAATAGCTTTAAACATAAAGAGAACAAAGAAAGTTTACTCACGAGTGGTGACTGCACCAAGTACAAGGAGAGCAAGAGAGCTAGCTTTCCAGAATCGAATAGAACCAATTGTGGGAGGAACGGAGATGGAAGATTTGTGTGGCAAAAGAGATAAACTGAGACTTAGAGAAAAGGACGGATGCATTACTACTCACCACACACATACACACACATTTACTGACGTAAGTGAAGCTAATGCAATATACAATGTGGAAACCGAGTTCAGAAAAGAGAACCTAGAGGTAACCCTGTGTGAGAGACCGTGACGGCCACTGGCCTTCTTCCCTTGCCTATGCTTCGTTTTTAGATTATCCATGATCGGTTTTTATCATCAATGATCAATCTTTATGCTCATTGTTGTATTGTTACATAAATATTGTAGTTAACGGGAGTTGATTGGCGGAAAAGCACCTACGCAGTGGAAAATTATAAGCCAAATTGACAAATCAGCACCAAATGTGGAAAAGTTGGAAATTTAAGAACACTGAGCTTTATTAAATGTTAATAAATAATTTTTTAACATCATGGGATTTAATAAATATTTGTTAACAGTTAATAAATTATTTATTAAGATTTATTAAATGTTAATAAATATTTATTTAAAATAAAAAGCAATAATAGCTATTTTCTTTTGACACTTTTTATAACCCTATAGCTGGAGTACATGATCATAATTAAATTCACTAAATAAATTAACGTTTTTAATATTTAAAAATAAAAACGATAATTATGAGCTGTGATAGAATTTGGTATTTTACAATGAACGATATTATAATGTAATGTAATTAATGAAAATAATTTATAAAGATTTTGCTTAATTAGAAACTGACTTTTGTTGAAATTGTACTGTACTTTCTTAACTATTGACGTTTTTAAAGTTATAAGCTCATCCTGATGTTATACTCATCAAGAGCTTTCATTTGAATAACCACATGCATTTTGATATATTTTTCATATATACATATATATAAGATATATAAATGTATGAAAAATGCCATGTGGGTACTTAAATGAATAGGTCTCAATGAATGTAATGTCGGGATGAGCTTATATCTTTAAAAATGTCAATACTTCACAAGATATAAGGTCATTTCTTAATTATATTAAATTGCACTATATTTTGAAAATACTATTTTCTTAACTATTAACGTTTTTTAAGATATAAGCTCATCCCGATGTTGCACTCATCAAGAGATTTCATTTGAGTACCCACATGCATTTTAGACATATTGTTCATATATACATATATATAATGTATATAAAATGTATGAAAAATTGATGTGGATACTTAAATGAAAGGTCTCAATGAATGTAATGTCGGGATGAGTTTATATCTTTAAAAATGTCAATAGTTCACAAGATACAAAGTCATTTCTTAATTATTGACATTTTTTAAGATATAAGCTCATCCCGATGTTGCACTCATCAAGAGCTTTCATTTAAGTACCCACTTGCATTTTTAGTATATTTTTCATATATACATATATGTAGTATATATATAAATATATGAAAAATTGATGTGGGTACTTAAATGAAAGGTCTCGATGAGTGTAACATTGGAATGAGCTTATATCTTTAAAAATATCAATAGTTGACATAATACAATTTCATTTCTTAATTATTGACATTTTTTAAGAAATAAGCTCATCCCGATGTTACACATATCAAGAGCTTTCATTTGATTACCCAGTTGCATTTTTAGTATATTTTTCATATACAGATATATATATAATATACATAAATATATGAAATATATGAAAAATCGATGTGGGTACTCAAATGAAAGGTCTTGATGAATACAACATCAAGATGAGCTTATATCTTTAAAAATGTCAATAGTTCTCAAGATAAAAGGTCATTTCTTAATTATGTATCTAGAGACATACCATTTCCGAATGCAGCCTAAATACTTATTATAATAAATTGACAAAATTTTTCTTATTCTCTTAATAATATAGATTTAGTAACTATTACTAAATCTTATTAAATGCACACCATAAATCGTGTAAAACATAGAAAGTTCTAAAAACAAACTTGAAAAAGTTAATTTTTCGATTTCTTATAGTCAAAAAATGGCGAAGCCCTCCAAACAATTACCGTTTTCTGTTAGGATTCCCTCCATAAAAGTCACACGCAATGGATTAACCCAAATTTTCTCTGTTTCCATGACCCTTCAGATTGACCCTAAAGATTTTCATACAATATTAGAGATACCAACGAAAGTCAATAACTTTTAAAGAAATTCTATCGACACTAGCGCCGCAACTATAAAGTTTAAAACTAGCAATAATAATGCTGATATTGCAGTTTTGAATAATAAGAAAAACTAAGAATTGTATCCTGAGTACTAGTTGTAATTGGTTGGAATATAAGTGCTTTGTTTGCAGTTGTGTTTAATGTATTAACGAATAGCAGAAGCGTTCCGGAAGAAGGCACGAGGTGAAAGCTAGTTGTACAGTTCTTACATTACATTAGGCGAGACAAATCACCGTCAGAGAAGAAAGCGAAAGAAGTGAGGCAAGTTTTCACGTTCTTCAATATTATAAACGCGAACGTAAATGCTAGTGTGTGTATATATGTATGTATAAAATGAAAAAACAAGTTGACCGAAATATTTAGCATGTACGTCATCGGAAAACGTGTTTAAGGGGGCGCTGATGATAATCGATAATACGCCGTCCAATTGGTGTCTTAGATTAGGCCACGTGTTCGCTTGTCAAATAGTGTCTGAATGTTGATAACTTATTTGGGATTTTATTTTGTCTATTTAAGTTATTTGTTATATCACTATTAGGCCTCGAGGGAACGGAGAAAATTTTGATAGATAATCTGGGAGTTAATTAACGGAACTGTTGAAATTTATTTACGCTTTAGATTCAATCAATGTTCATTACGGTAAATGGAGACTTTTAAATTTAGTGTTGTTTATCTAATTTTAGGCATTTTTTTAAGTTAGAAACTTTTACTGCTAGAATGTGTCCCAATTTTTAGATAAATTTAATTTTACTTTCTTAATTAACGTTACGTAGGTTTCTTCATAATGGTAATGTTAATTTAGTAATTAGAAAATTCTGTTTTGTTATTCTTGACAGGAATTTTGAGTATGATGCTTTAATTTTACTGTTGAAAAGGTCGAAGACGGGAAGAGACGTTAAGTGGGGATGGAATTTAAATTCTTCTAATGGGGTCATAGTTAGAGTTTAAGTAACGTGTAATTATGAAGAAAATATGTCTGAAATAGAAACAAGGAACAAGAATTCTTTCTTGGTTTTAAAAATTAAATTGTAATTGCACGGAAAAAAGTAAACTGTAATATTCGCACTCGGATTCCGGTTAGTTTTTATAGTTTCAAACAGTAAAGCGGACATCGGGGTGGCAAAAATGTAAATATTACAGAACTTAATGTAGAAAGTATAAAAGTCACAATTTATAATTTAATATCCAAAATAAGTGATTAGTAGCTGTCACTATAGTAAATAACAACTTTTTCATCTTAAAAAATTACAGTTTCAAACAGTAAACATTGCCATTTCAATATATAGTCCATATTATGAGGAGAAGGGGAACTCAGATGAAAGAGAAGGGGGTCTCACTCTGGGAGAATTTAACGAACGTATTATTTAATGTATTATAAATGTGAAGAGAACCAATAATGAATGATATAAGTAATATTAAAACTACTCAAATAACTACAGATTTTTAATTTTCTTAGCGGAAAGTTAAAAATTGTAATTTTTTTTTGTAAAAATTCAGTGGTATAAAATTTTATAAAATCATCTAAAACGTTATCCTGTTATATACAGATTTATGAGGCCATTTTTGGTATAAAATCGTATGAATGATATTTCATAAAGTTAAACATAATTTTGGAAACCATTCCGAGGGTAAAAATTTCGATAAAGCATTTCTCTCTAAAAAATGGTAAATTTAAGCTAAAGAAATGTAAAATCTCTCTAACAGAACTGAAAAAAAATTTTTTTTGTCTATTTACGTTTCAAACATGTGCAGTTATTTGAGTAGTTTTAATATTACTTTTTTCAGCCATTATTGGTTCTCTTCACATTTATAATACGTTAAATAATACGTTCAACATACGTCTTTAACGTTCATTACGTTCAAATGACGATTTCAACGTTCAATACGTTGATCCTACGTTTTCAACGTCTAATACGCTCAACCTACGATTTGAACGTTCAATACGTTGAATCTACGATTTAAATTTTGACTCGGGAATATTGACGTTGCTTGTATTAGAAATTTATTAACTTATTTTTATACTTTTTACATATCATAACATCATTTTTTAGGTACCAAATGATAAATATTAAAGTCTGAATTCTTAATTATTATACTTGAACATTTTAGACATTTACATAGCGAATATTACTGTTTGAAATAGTATTTTCTTCTATGTAAAGAGTAAATTGTAACGTTTAAATGGTAAATATTATAAAGTGAATAGTAAAATCACGATTTTACTGTTTGAAATGGTAATTTTTAGCAGTTGATCATTACTTATCATAAATCGACTGTTATTTATTACAGTTTACTTTTTTCCGTGTGTTATTTTAGAAATAATGAACTCGAAATTTGGAATTGTATATCGGAAAATGTCAAATTTAATTGATTAGAAATGATTATTTGCTGCCAGACTGCTTGGTCATCCTGAAATTTAAAAATTAGTTTTTAACATTACTGAATCGTTCGATCATTATGTAGAATTGAAGCTCGACCTATTTTTAGACGCCAACAATTGTGAATATTTTTATTTTTCGATTTTTTTTATCGCTAAATATAGATGCAGCCCCAATTCAATATAATAATCATTTCCAGAAGGGAATTTTATATTTTCGTGAGTATTTTCGGGTGAATATTAAAACTGATAAAATCACTATTTGAAATTGTAATTTTAACATTTATTCGGAGTTTTTTGCTTACATACAAAGAAGTAATATTTCGTAAATTGAATTTAAAAAAGTGCTATTAGGCAGCAGAAATGGAAGTAGATTTTTTACTTAAATAAAATCAAAACATGAATAATACAAACACTTCAATCATATTGATGAAATCCTTTCTCCCTAAGTTGACACGAATGCAATAGTAAAATTTTATTAAGTATCTTCAGACGAATAGGTTATTTTCAGTCTAGAAGAATAAAATTACATGGAAATTAAAGCTCGTTTAATGGGCTTTAAAATGCAATTTACAAAAATCCGATAAGTTATTTCATTAAGGTAGTTACGCCGATTAAGCAAATATTCAAGAAATCTCCCAAACTCCGTATATAAGTATTTAAATACATAATACACACGCTGTTAAAATTTAAAGATGATTTACCACGTCTAACTGAAGATAATTGCAATTGAAAATGACATTTTTACACAGGAAATATGGAAAAAGAGAGAGAAAACCGCGCAGTTTTATTATTTTTGTATTGAACAAATTTTAAGAATTTCACGAAAAAATTAATATTACTTAGATTAATACATGTAGAATTACCCTACAAATTTCTGGAATTCCCTACCACATAGTTTTTGAGAAATCATTAATAAACTAGTAAAGTAAACAAATAAAGTCATATGTGGAAGTAAGTGAGCAATAGCCCTTAAGAGAGGCGACACTAGCGAATGAAAAAGACAGCAGTAGCATAAACTATAGGTTGGGAAAGAACTACCTTAAATTAAAAACTTATCCGCGAAAGAAACTGCCAAAATATGAATTTTTACGATTTCGAAAATTTTGAAACCTTTTAATTTCTGAACGACTTGACCAATTAAGCTCATCTTTGAACTTGACTTTAGTATTCATCTAAAAATTAAGTATGTTGAGTTTGGAGATCCATTATGAATTAAAGACGCTATCTTCCGGACAATCCGCGTTATATCGTAGATATATATAAATACATATGTATTTATATATTCAGTTCGTCGAGCTGATTCAGAAAATACAAACTGTATATACAAATTGTATATTAGTATATATACAAACTTTTG
Source organism: Cotesia congregata (assembly GCA_905319865.3). Classification (NCBI taxonomy): domain Eukaryota; kingdom Metazoa; phylum Arthropoda; class Insecta; order Hymenoptera; family Braconidae; genus Cotesia; species Cotesia congregata. Next base: position 10,200,278 of record CAJNRD030001119.1, read on the forward strand.
AACCATATGTATTTTCTGAATCGACGAACTGAGTCATAAAATATCAAAATTTGGAAAGTTCCGCCATAAGGATAAATGCAATAGTTAGATTTCTATGAAATCTACTAATAAGAGTATCAAAAACTAGAGAAAAAAAAAGTTACAAATTTTAAGTAATTTTTATTGTAGGTTCGCCATAACATACAACAATTTTTAGAAAATTTGTTATTACAAAGAGCATTAGCATTGAATATACACCGAAAAAGAATTGGTTACAATATTTGTAACATTTAAAAGTGACTAAATTGTCATTACATAGTATTGACAAAGAATCTAAAAGTGATTCAGTTGTCACAGTAATTACTCCAAGCAACTCAATCCCCAGAAGAATTACAATCCATCCGATAATGATGAGACTCCGAATTGCGAAAGCATGCCAAGGTCCACGATTCTCCACTCGTTTTATTTCTCATAAAACAACCATATTTCCGTGTGCTTATATCACCGTTATCGGTGTTATCACATGAATCTTAACAGCTTGTCCTATCAGTGTAGTGTCTCGGACCTTGTTTGGTGCCTATAGAACACACAGCCTCGGTATGTTTGCGTCAATTGTGAAGGACACCATAAGCCTTTTTGCGATTGGCAACCACCTGGCAGTCTTCTATACGTGATCTCGGCGTATAAAAACTAAAATCTAAAGAACCTAATATCGTCGATACTCGTTTTATTTTGGATATCTAAAGTCTGGAAGCGCTTAGCAGCTGTTGAGCAAAAAGAGAACGGCAAAGTGAGCCCTAAGCGGTGGATTATTAACGAGCAAATGACCCAAAAGTTGATACCATCCACGATCCACAATCCGCACGAGAGTCTCTCCAGTCTCGAGGACGAGTCCAGATGGTTTTAGGAAAGATAAACAATAAAAAACATCAAGGAGCTGAAAGGATAAGGTGAATGTAAGTAAGGCTGATGCTCGAAACATCTACTCGTACGGTGCGTTAGGTCCGCCAGGTGCGTGTCAGGTGCGAGTTTAAAGATCTATACCACATTGTACTGAACATTGAGTACAAATAATTATTAAAATAATATATTTTGCAAGAAAGGAAGAATAAAGGAGAAATAATAAATGAAATATGTGCATTTAAGTAACGACAGGATGTGGTTTTGCTGATGCTGAGTATCGACGTTTCCCAGGGTAATGGTGGGCGTCTGACCAACTAATGCAATGTAAATGTTAATATATATATATAAAGTGAGTTATGACGCATTGGCATGGATCGTGAAACTTTACTATGGGATCAGGAGTTTTATTGCCAGGGCAAGAGTTGAGTGCGATCCAGATGGAAAGTAAGGCTACGCTATACCAGTAGATGCCTCCTCAGTAAGATATAGATGTATATAAAAGCACTTATACTGATATAACGCAGATATGAGAGAGAATGGAGCCGAGGATAACCGGGCTAACTCAAATGATACCAGTCAAAGTCGACCAGACTTGAGAGTGTTAGTCTTGATTAGTCTCAAGGCGAAGCTATGCCGATCTCAGGCTAGATGCTGTTGCTGGATCGTTGTTGCCACGAATTAGTCAAGGCTGCCTTTTGGCTAAAGATATTTTTTACTCGGATTGGATTACGGTACACTAGATACTGACCAGCCGGAACTTTAGCAACGTGCACCAAGGTCAGCGGGGATAGAAAGTAGCTTGAGTTTTAAGTTTAGTATTTGATTTAATTCTAAAAAACGAGTTCTTGGTAGATCATCAAAATGAAGGGTTGAAACTCAATCAATGGGCTTTAATGAGATTGTATTGGGGGCATTCTGGAATTCCATCAATTATAAGCTATAATTATGTAACTGAAACTTATACTATAGTAAAATTTATCTTATAATATAGAAGAATAACTAATTAACAACATCCCTTTATCAAAAACCTCGATTACTTTTTAAGTTTTTCGTAATTATCATTTGACTGAGTGCGACTGGTGGGACTAAGAAAAATCCTTCTCTCTTACCAAAGGTATACTTAGTCCAATTTCATTTCGACCACTAAACTGAAAAAAAATACTTCCCTCTCAATACAAAATTTATCCTACAAACATTCAATATTATGAAGAATTAGACTGATTACCTACGTAGAAACAATTAAAAAAAATTTTTTTATTGTGACTGGTGGGACAGGCATTTGTGACTGGTGGGACAAGTACAAAATGTCTACATCAAGTTGTTTATTAAAAATACTTTTATATTATTTCAAACTTAGAAACATTATTGTTTATATATTTAACTATAAATTATTTAGGATAATTAAAAAAAAACTAATTAAAAAACACAAATAAAGGATTTAGCATGCTGACAACACGATCTTGATAAACTTAGGTGTTAATTAATAACGAACATAAAAAAAATTTGTTCTTAAAACTATAATAATAAATATGTTAGTTAATAACAAACATAAAATGAATTTGTTGTTAAAACTATTAAAACAACATTTGACCCGGATACAAATTATTATGGCTGAAAAGTTACTAGGAAAGTAAAATCGATTTTCTTGATTAAAAAAAATTTTCTTTACAAATTAGTAAAATATAAACTTTTAATAATAAATTAAGACTAAATTAGAATGGATTAGAGAAATTTTCAAATTTTAGTCATTTTCCCCCGCATGGAATGCCCCATTGGTGGATGGAAATCTTCATTTTTACCCAGTAGTTTTCAGCCTAGAAGGTTATCCAGGACCCACGTTGATAATAACAATGATTTTTTGTGAAGATCGAGTTATACAGGGTTTTTTTCCCACGAGACACGAGTATTCTAGTTATCTCGTAATCGATATTCATGTATCCACGTCAACCTGTCGACGCAATATCCACACGGGGGGTCGATTGTCCCTCAGTCGCACACCAGTAGCAAACTCTATCTCTGTACTGGAGAGTATGATTGTGCCTATTCCTTCCCTCTTACTACGATCCTCTCTCGCTTATTGGCGAGTCTGCTCTGCGGCCGAGCGTCGCCCAGCGTATTAACTGCGTCGCAATTAGCATATTCCTGGGCTAGACATAGACAAGCACGTGGATAGCTAAGCTCCTGTTTCTCTGCTCAGGAGGAGAGCAATCTATTGTTGCTTGTCCTATTCTCTTCATTATGCAGCCACCGTGGTCGCTCCGCCAAAGGGCAAAAGTCTAGTTTAAATTAATGCTCCTGATACTGAAAAACTAAGAGAGAGCAGAAGAAGGAGGATAGAAGAGAACGATATTGATGACGCGGATAATGATGTTGATGATGACAATAACGATCGTAGGTATTTCTTGCGCTGCCTACTCGACTGGGTGTTGCCATGACGACGTGTGCTCTACCCGGGATCGAAACGAGATCCTGGACCAAGGAGGGAGCCAACGAGGACACCTTTTCTGCGTTAAAACTTGAAAGTTCTCTGTTCAGTTATACCCAGCTGCTCTCTTTCTGTTCTTCAGTCTCTCTTCGCTCTATCTGCTTCACAAAGATTCATTTTCGGATGTATCTTTTGATGGTTCCAGCCACGGCAAAGCGACCAGACACTCAGCTATTGATCTTACCTTCTCATAATACTGATACTTGTATCAAAAAGAGCTATACTTTACAACCTTACATTATCGTCTTCATTTTCAGGGCGGAGACGAATCACTTATTAGTGGGAAAATCTGTATGAGAAGAAATGGTAATAATATATTGTCTTTATCATTGAAACCTATTGATTAATCATTTTTCGGATTAAATGTCTAATAATTACTATTACTAATTAATCAGAATAATTGGGTGATTGCTAATCACAAGTTGATTAAATTTACCTCTTTAAAAACAAATCCATTGACAGAAGTAATTCCGGCTTTATTCGTTAAGATCAGAACAAAGCCGATGTAAAAAATAGAGCGAGACGGATTATACATTACGTTTGGTGAATGGCGGCGAGAAAAGTATCGAGCACGTTGGTTAGCGTTTGTTAGCGATGGATGTGAACAAAGTAAGATATTGGTTGGCTGGGAGAAAAAAAAGATGGAGATTATAAATGCGCGGTGAGGGTGGATGGGTGTGTAGTCGAACGAGGAAAAATAACGGAGGCCGACTTAGTACTACCACCAGGAGACAATAAAGATATAGACACGTGCCGCAAAGCAGATAGGCACGTAACTGCATTACGCTGCCAGTTTTCCCACTGGGCTTCGGATTTGCGTTTACGTCACCACCCAATGCTCCGGTTACAATTCAATTCTGAGACCAAGACTTGGACTATTGTCTATAATACACCATCATAAAAAGTAAGAGTATTTGTAGTTACTTGCAAGTACATTACTAATATGTAATATGTAACGGCAATATGTCAGCGTGACACATTCGACAATTGCTGCTGAACTACTTCATGAAATTCTCTTTGTTTGTTCTTTCTCGGTGCTATCTTGTATTGTATCAATATCTATATCTCTATCTGTATAAACATTTGTTTTAAAATCAATGTCGCAATCTGTCTTTGTATGTTTATATTGAGTACTATTATATACCGATATGCTTGTGAACTATATCCACTTTGCAATGCTCGGATTAGTCACTAAGTGACTTAAGTTTAATGTATAAAACGCCAAAAAATTAACAGAATTGCGGTCGACGTCGAAAACTATAAGGAATGTTTAGACTAGAGGAATTTGCAAACTCGGGAATTTTGTCTTGGACAGAGAAGCAGGGAAATTGTCAACATACTTGGTCGTTTTGGATTATAGCAAGTATTTCCACGAAGTGGATTAGCAAGTATTTGAAAGACATCTAGCTGGAATTGATTAGGTCTTTAAATCTTTGGAAGTTGGTGTTTATATGATAAATTTCGTTGTAAACTCTTAAAGATTAGTGTCATCTGTAATCAGAGAAGTAAAAAAGCATTATTCGGCAATACCCGATATGGAAAGGTGAATTTTTCAATATGAGCGCATAGTAATGAAAATATTTACTACCTTCAGAACTTTTATAAAATTGAAAGAAATGATACATTTTATAGTGAAAATTGCAACATTTTTTTTATGAGCTATAACATACATTTTACGGAATTTTGATATAGTAAGTTATGCAGTAGTTGTTTGAGGCTAATGACATAAAAATCACGCAGAAAAAAAATTTTGTTAAGATAACTTAAGATATGTTGTGGTAACAAATGAAATTGTTAGTATAGCGGTGACAAATTATATGTTAAAATAACAAAATTTAGGATATAACAAGTTATTGATATGTTATAACAACAAAACAGTTTTGTTCCACGGAAAAAACAAGATGACACTGGATATCATTCCAGATTATACTGAGTAAAAAAAAAATTTCAGAAACCTATAGTATAATCCAAACTAGAAACTTAAATAGCGCGCCTAAATTTTAACCAACAATGAATCGTGATTCATGTATTTTAATTTAGAGGATTGCAATGAGTACAATCCAGATTTCATGCAGGATAATCTGGATTTTTTTAGCTACTATCTGAAATTTGTTTTTTCTTACTTTAGTTGGTATAACAAATTTTTTTGTTGAAACAACAAAATTATTCTATTAAAATAACAAAGAGAATTAGTTAGAGTAACAAAGACAATTTGTTGAATTAATAAAGAGAATTTGTAATAATAACAATGAATTGTTGGAATAACAAATGAATTTGTTACAGTAAATATTGTAAGAATATATTCACATGTATTAATACATAATTTAAAAATATGCTATAATCAGCTATAGCTGATTTGGAAAATATTTTAGCAATAAATTAGTTTTGTTATTGTAACAAAATGATTTCGTTAGGGCAACAAATTGATTTTTGTGATTTAACAGACTGTTTGTTAATACAACTTGAAACATTTTGTTAATGCAATTAATGGATTTGTTTCTATAACTACAGTCATTTGTTACTAAAACATATTTTTCAGTTATCCCGTCTTTTGTTATTTCAACAAAATTGTTTTTATGCGTGATGATTATTTTTTATATCTTTTCTGATTTTTGAAGCTATAGAAAGAAAAAAACAGAAAAAATGACTGAAAAAGAAAGTGTAATCAAGATAAATTGAAGTTAATTACATGAACTTCAAAATTTAATCACCAGAATTTAGTTATCAATTAAGATTTTGAAGGAAAATCTTGTAAAATTTTCATTAAAATGACAAAATTGTTCAAATATCCACAACTTTAGATCTAATGGACCGATTTGGTTCATTTTATAACCTGACCAAAATTTTCGTTCATAAATGTATTGAGTTTCATCAAGACCCTTCAAGAATTGCGGACATAATTATCCTAACGAAGCGGGTTCCATCATACACACATACATAAGCTTTTGAGCTGCTGCTATTTTTCAATCCAACTCAACAAATTAAAAAACAGCAAAATTTTATGTAAATTCCAACATTACTTCTGCAACATGCTTTCAGGCTTTCTAAAGAAGTCTACCTGGAAAACCGTTGTCCACTCAATATATTTTTCAGTATGCAAAGGATTGAATTCTTAAAACAGCTGGTTACTGAATTATTAGTTTATTTGTCAACTAATTACCGGTGGTATATCAAAAAAAGTAAACTAGAAACAAAGCAATCTAGCAGAGAGACGAAGAAAGAGACTAGTATAGTATCGATCCATATCCCATGGCTTGGGGATAGTGTATATACTATACAGCCGATATAGACCCAGAGGTTGGCCAGCTCCCCTTCTCATTTCTCTCTCCTCGTCACGCGCCCTTTCCTTTCCACCGGCACCGTGACACGAGGACGAGGGTGATACGCAACCCGGCATAATCGCAGCGTAACGGGAACGTACCAATTGCAAATGGTCAGTACACTCATACTGCACAATATATGAACATACAATGCACAATGTCCGTGTGGTTCTTTGATACCCTTGGAATTGTCACTTCAATTGGTTGATCTAATGAAAATTTTAAGAACTTTTCCGTACTGAATTTTGCATTTGTAATTGGCTTGCACCTGTTGCAGTTAGGATCTTAATTATTGATGCATTCCTTTGTTCTTATTTGTTCAAAGTCAAACTTTAGGACATCTTTAGGACGGAGGTACAAATTTATTCTTATTGTTCTGTACTCTATCGATTGCTGGCACGAGAAGCAGCGACTTTGCGTGCTGGTGCGATCGTTAAAACATGGAAAATTTAGTGGCGGGGATGCCGCCCAAAATTTACTTCGACACTGATCCAGATACTGTCTGGGGACTTGGGTTTCATTTTCAGAAGATTATTACACGGAAAAAAACGTGCGGTAAATCCAACCACACTTGGAGTTGTCAAAGAAACACATGAAAATCATCCGTAAACACACTATAGCGTATATATACTTTAGTCCATCCTGTGGTAAATGCTACTCCAAGTGTAGTTGGATTTACCGCATTTTCTTTTCCGTGTATGGATTCTCTTCTTTAAGTAAAGAAAAGTATGATAACTTTCTTAAAATAAGATGAAGCGTTTTTTGCAAAGAAGAAATTATGAATTGTTAAGAATTATGGCAGAAAGAAAGAAAGAAAGCAATTTCAATGCCAATTAGAGTAATTTTGATCATATCTTTGGAAGATAAGAAAATGTGTTGAACAATTTGATACTTTGAATTTAAATTAGACTTTTAGTAAAACTATGAGCTTGCAAGTGAAGTTTACTTCAAAGTAAACAAACTTCAGAGTGGTGTCAGTTTTATTTTCGAAATTGGAACTAAACATGTTAGAAGCGTTGTAAAGAAAGTGAGCCTAACATTGGTGGAAGCTAAGCTTGAAACTAGCGTCAATTTCAGAACTATTTTCTAACTGCAGTTGGAAACAAATGGAAATCGAAGTGAAATTAAACTTTCAGGCGATTTGAAGAACTTTGAGGGTTTCAATTGAGTAGTTAGAAAAGGAATTTTTGATAAAAATTGTTCTTGACTTCATTCAATTGGTTAAAAAGGAACTTTTTTAAGTGGAAATCTTAATTAAAACTATCGAAAAATGCAAGGAAAGCTTTTTTTTTTGTAGCTCTTTTATTTATTTATTTTAACCCAACAACCCAAAGGGCCAATAACAGGGTTTCTTAATTTTTACAAAGTTGAGGATTTTGACAGAGGGAAAAACATAAGTCATAATATGAATCTATATAAACTAAAACCTTTAAATTTTAATTCGTATTAATTTACATGTGTTAACATAAATTAACTAAGTGTGCAGAGTTACATTTATAATTAATTTCTTTTCTTATTTTCATTAGCCAGGACCTAAAAGTCCATAAATTAAACATTTTATTATTGAATTATTAATACAACAGCTCTTGAAATTCACTACAAAAAAGATTGTAATAATCTCTCCGTAACTTGCATATTTTTCGATATGTTTCATAAATAAGTGTATACTTTAAAAAGTTGGGATAGAATTTTAAGTTTTGAAAAGTGTGTTTTGCATTTTGACAGCAGATATTTAAGTACATATCAAAAATATTGAAAAATGCAAAAAAAACTTTCTTGTAGCTCTTAAAATTCTCTACAAGAAAGGTTTTTGCAAATTTCTCTGTATCTTGCATATTTCTCGATATATTTCAAAAATAAGTGCCGACTTTAAAAAATTGGGATAGAATTTTAAGTTTTGAAAAGTATATTTTGCACTTTGACAGCAGATATCTAAGTAAATTATAATAGATTGCGAAATAATGTCTATACACGGACAAAATAAGATAACACTGGATATCATCCCAGATTATACTCAATGATATCTGTGGTGAAAAAAAATTCAGATTGTAGCTAAAAAATCCAAATTATACTGTGTGTGATATCTCGATTTTACTTATTGTAATCTGGATTATACTAGTTACTAGCTAAAATTTTTTTTCACTGGATGATATTCAGTGTCATCTTGTTCATTTTGTGTAGAATTGCTACTATTACTATTATATTTTTACTTCTGTTATATTACTTAACTTTGCTTATATTATTTTAATTATAATTATAATTATCATTATTACTCTCATAATTATTAGTTTTCAATAGAATTAAGAGTTATGTATATTATTTTAATAACATTATAACACGGGAAATAGGAAAATTACATTATATAATGTAATGTGGCGCTCCGTGATGAAAACTGAGAAAAAATTACAGTTTCAGATTGTAATTATTACATATTTTGTAAGAATTACATTGTAAAATGTAAATATTGTATTCAAAGCTCTGAAAATTAACATTCAAAATTTGAATTTAGAAAAATATTATTTCGAACTGTAATTTTTCTAATTTTTAATACGACGGGATACTTTTTACTATTTATAATGTAATTTTTCAAGTTTTCTTTTTTCCGTCAAAATACTGTAATTTTTTATGTATGGTCACAGGGAGCAAAAGCTCCATGATAAATTTAAATAAATAAGTAAAATATCAAAAACTGCAAAAAGGTTTTTTGTAGTTCTTATTAAAATTTTCTACAAGAACGAAATTTTTCACAAATTTTTCTGTATCTTGAATACTTTTCAAGATATTTCCAAATTAAGACATCTTATCAAGAATCAAAAATAATTCAGCCGTCTTAAGTATGAATATCTTTTAATTTAACAATTTGAGTCATAAAAATGACTTTTATTCATGATCTGACACTGTTTATTACTATAAACTTAATAAATAATTAAAAAATGGAAGTATTTAAATGAATATCATCTTATGTCAGTATATTGTCAGAAATTAATCAGAGTTAATAATTGAATGCAGCAAATTGATTTAATTATTTTAAATGACATTAAATGTTGGCACGAGTATAATATACGAAAGGAGCAGACCAACAAGATATAGAGAGAAAGAGAGAAAGACTGCGAGCGTGTATTAAATAAAGAGGCTGGAAGCGATTAATCAGATGATTGACGCCAATAAATAAATGAGATTTTCATCGCCGACGGTGGCTCGTTACATCCATGTACCAGCGATTCTTGATCCTTGATCCGGCATCTAACATTTTAAAACGTATTCTGTTGGTTTTAATGAACCTGAGGTTTATTTTAATTACAAGCCTTTGTGGTATTTTATACATTAATACCTTTGGTGGGAGTCTTAATATATAGAGACTATGCTGGTTAGATTAAACATTGCATTAGCTCCCTCGGGTGCACGCACTTGCGAATGCACTTCAAGGGCAACCCACGGTAACGACCTGTTGCGTGTGATTTTTATGTCCAGCGGGGGTGCCACCGCTCATCTCTCGTCCTCGGTTTTTATTTTTTCACCTCTGGAATTCGCCAATTCCTCATCCCGTGATACATTCCGCAAATACTGCGATTCAAATAAAACCATTCGTCACTTTTCGGATACAAATACATACTAAAATCAATATTTTCGCACTCTCTGTTTTATTTACCGTTAATTCCGGACTAATTTATTCACCGAACGGGTTTTATTTTAAATGCTAAAGATCTGGGGCAATCGAATTTACAAATTTTAATCCGCGGACAAAGACACCTACAAATTTTATTTTTTAACACTGATAGAAGGATTTATTAACTATTAATAAATTAATTTATTTGAAGACAATTATTTAATTTATTAAATTTTATTGAATATTTTTTAATATTCAATAAATATTTATTCGGGAGGAAAGTACATTTATTAATAGTTAATAAGTATTTATTAATACACGGAAAAAATAAACTGTAATATTTACTCAGATTCCGGTTAATTTTTATAGTTTCAAACAGGTAAAGCGGATATCGGGGTGGCAAAAATATAAATATTACAGCCCTTAATGTAGAAAGTATAAAATCCACAATTTATAATTTAATATCCAAAATAAGTGATTAGTATTAGCTGTCACTATAGTAAATAACGACTCTTTCATCTTAAAAAATTACAGTTTCAATATACAGTCTATATTATGAGAAGGGGAACTCAGATGAAAGAAAAGGGGGTCTCACTCTGGGAGAATTTAACATTTGAAACAGTAAAAATTATACTTTTAAAATATACATTTTACCAGTCCAAGCAAGTCAATAATTACAGTTTGATTTTTAGCGTTGCGTTTAAAATTTACCATTTTACTTTGTAAATATTGACGTTGCTTGTATTAGAAATTTACTAACTTTACTTTATAACTTTTTACGTATCATAAGATCATTTTTTAGGTACCAAATGATAAATATCAAAGATGTACCTGAAGTTCCGAACGTTCATTTATGAACGAAAATCAAAAAAAAATTTTTTTTGCTCCTGAAACTGAAAATGGTTTTTCAGTTTCGAATAGAGACAGTGAGCCCTAAAAATGATATATTAGCCCCTCAAAACACAAAAACCACCCCTCCAGCCACCCCAAAAACTTACACTTGGAAAAAAAAATTTAAGATAAAATCCTTCCAAGGGCCCTTTGAAGCTGGCGATTTTTTATAAGACTCATACAATACCCCCACACAATATAAAAAATCACCAAAGCATTAGCTGCCCCGGAACTACCCCACCAGCCACCCCAAACACTTATGACATTAAAAAAAAAATTCTGAAAAAATCCTTCCGAGAGCCCTTTGAAGCTGGCGATTTTTTATAAGACTCATACAATACCCCCACACAATATAAAAAATCACCAAAGCATTAGCTGCCCCGGAACTACCCCACCAGCCACCCCAAACACTTATGACATTAAAAAAAAAATTCTGAAAAAATCCTTCCGAGAGCCCTTTGAAGCTGGCGATTTTTTATAAGACTCATACAATACCCCCACACAATATAAAAAATCACCAAAGCATTAGCTGCCCCGGAACTACCCCACCAGCCACCCCAAACACTTATGACATTAAAAAAAAAATTCTGAAAAAATCCTTCCGAGAGCCCTTTGAAGCTGGCGATTTTTTATAAGACTCATACAATACCCCCACACAATATAAAAAATCACCAAAGCATTAGCTGCCCCGGAACTACCCCACCAGCCACCCCAAACACTTATGACATTAAAAAAAAAATTCTGAAAAAATCCTTCCGAGAGCCCTTTGAAGCTGGCGATTTTTTATAAGACTCATACAATACCCCCACACAATATAAAAAATCACCAAAGCATTAGCTGCCCCGGAACTACCCCACCAGCCACCCCAAACACTTATGACATTAAAAAAAAAATTCTGAAAAAATCCTTCCGAGAGCCCTTTGAAGCTGGCGATTTTTTATAAGACTCATACAATACCCCCAAATTATGGATTAAAAATTGAGAATACGGAAAAAAATAATCTTACCCTCGTTAATAATGGTTCTTATCAATTTTTCCATATTTTCCATAAAGTAAAAGCCCAAGTTATTGACACTAAGAGACAAAGTTATGATTTCATTTTTTTTAAGCAATCAAATATCAATATTGTTAAATTTTGTTTGTGGTAATGTCTCAAGTAACGTTTTTACTAATCAATTTCTTTTTTTAAAATGATAGTGATATTTACTAATTAATTTTAAATAATTAAATAGATTATCCGGATACACCAATTATTGGCAGGTAAAAAAACTGATTGATCTAATTATTGACATACCTTAGCCCCAATTATTGACACCTATACTGCGCATGCCTAGAATCATCTGCTTATTCTTATTTATCGAAACTTATTATTAAGTAATCAATATTATTAAAGTTTATTAATAATAATTTCCATAAATGATTAATTACTATTAAAAATATAAAAATTAATTTAAAAATAATTTATTGAATCAGAAGAGTTCAAACTCTTACAGTAAATTTTTTAGATTAAAGTAAAAAAAAAAGGCGTGATAGCGCTGTCGAATGGCTGTCAATATGAGATTCAACTTAAAAATTATCAACTAGTTATTGACACCCATTATTTAAATATTATAAAGCATACAATTAATTTCGATTATTTAATTTTATAAATTTTTCATATATTGTTAATTAAAAAAAAAAAGATCATATAATTAGATGAAGAAATTAATTAAAACTCGGCATTTAAAAAAATGCTTTTCTAACCAAAGTTGTTAATAAAATAGACGCTCGTAAGGTTTGATCTATAGTGCTTTTATTTTTTTTTAATAATTAATATTCAATATTTTGAACTGAGTAATTTTTTTCAATTTTTTAATTAATTAGAATTTAATAAAAATTTATATGATAGTTATTCTTATTACAGATAATTAAATATATTTAAAAATAATTTAGGGTGTCAATATTTAGACCCCTGTCAATAATTGGGGCTTTTACCTTATATTAGTTTAAATTTTAATTAAAAGTCTTTAATTAAAATTTAAATTTTTGAGTTAAAAACTGTACAAAAATTCTCTACAAAAAATATCTCTTACATTTTTTTCAAAAATCATTTTTTTGAGGGTAAATATCAGTTTCTATTTCCCGGTGTCACAAGGATTATTGATAGAGCAATTATTTATAAATTTAGCTACTTAAATAAAACGAAAACAGAAAACAGAAAATGCAAAAGTTGTAGAAAAGTCTAAGCATACACTCTCTTAGATATCTATCCTGTTCAACGAACCGGATGGCGGTCTGGTCCCAGGGCTCTACTGAGGAGGTTCTCCTGGACACTAAAGATCTCGAAGTAGAGGAGCAGAGTCTTGACGGTGTTCAGTGTAAAATGTATCTGGATGATTCACCAACACGGGTTAAGTTGGCTCTCACCGATACGAGAGAGGCACTTGCCAAACCGGATAGCGCAGCCCTGGGATCTGGATAACCAATCTCGCACGCCCCACTATCTTTCTCTTTTATATTCTTTCTTTATCTTCCTCAGTACCATACGTGTGCTCTTTAAAACCAAATGCCGCATCCTTTGTGTCATCATGCTACGGCTTTTCATCTATACACACTCATGCGCACATACTTACTTAGATATTTGGACACACGCACACACGTACCACACATATGGCCCTTTATAAGTCTTTCATGCCGTATAGTAATAATTTATAATATTTTTTAAAATACTTCTAATGTATCGGTTTGTACAAGTGTCGGATTAGTTTCATTTATTTATAAATATATTTTATTTAACCTAGTAAATTGATCTTCTTTATTTTTTTATTTCAATGAAGTCTTTGTATGGTTATAGCATTTGGAAAATTAATCTGATTCAAAAAAATAATCTTCACAAAATTTAATTTTCCTAGTAAATTTTTATTGACAATTTTCCTAGTGAATTTTCCACCTAAATTTTCCTAATAGATGTTACTGTTAAATGTTTCTAATTAATGTAACTAATGTTTTACTAATAGATTTTCCTGCTTGATGCTACTAATAAATTTTCCTGAATTTTTCATTTACTATTTTCGTTGACTTTCTTAATGATTTTTTTATTACATATTAATAGTGAATTTCCCTACTCAATATTACTAATAAATTTTCCTAGTGAATTCCTTCTATTGGCTTTTCAACTAAATTTTCCTAATAGATGATCCTGCTAAATGTTTCTAATTAATTTAATTAATGTGTTACTAGTTGATTTCTCTGTTTGATGATATTAATTAATTTTGTTAATGAAATTTCTCTAGAATTTTCCTAATAGATGTCACTAATTAACGTTCCTAATTGATTTCACTGATCATTTTTCTATTAGATATTACTAGTACATTTTCCTATTAGAGTAAAAGCTATTAAATAAAATTTATTAGTGAATTTTCCTATTCAGTGTTTTTTATTAATCTCACTAATAATTTTCCTAGTAGTTCTTCCTATAATAATTCTGTATTAATCGTTGCTAGTAAATTTTTCTGATGAACTTTCCTGATAATATTTCTACTAAAGATTCCTAAGAGATTTTCCTATTAAACATTACTAGTAAATTTTCCCTAGTAGATTTTTCTAATTTTCTAAGAAGGTAAAATCTACTAGATAAAATTTAATAAATTTACCTAATAAATTTCCTTAGTGATTTTCTTAGTAGTTTTTCCTATAGGATTATTCTATTAATCATTATTAGAAAATTTTTTCTTTTGGTTTTTCTTGTAAAGTTTCCTACTAGATAATACTAGTAACTTTTTTCTAAGAGATTTTTTTAAGAATGTAAAATTATTAGATAAAGTTTAATAATTTTTCAAATATGATTTTTTCAAACATAATTTTTTCTAGTAGTTTTTCCTAATACTTTTCCTAGTAGTGTTCCTAGTAGTTTTTCCTAATACTTTTTCTAGCAGTTTTTCCTAATAGTTTCCCTAATACTTTTCCTAGCAGTTTTTCCTAATACTTTTCCTAGTAGTTTTTCCTAATAGTTTTCCTAGTAGTTTTTCCTAATAGTTTTCCTAGTAGTTTTTCCTAATACTTTTCCTAGTAATTCTTCCTAAATTATTTTCCTATTAATCGTGACTCGTAAATTTTTCTGATAAATTTTCCCTAGTAGATTTTTCTACAAAAGTAAAATCTACTAGATAAAATTAAATATTTTCCTAATAAATTTTTTCTTTCAATTTCCGTAATAAATGTTCAAAAAATTTTTCCTAAAATTTTGAAAGAATAAAAATAATTCTTTCAGTTTAATCATTAAAATAAACGTTATAAAACGTAACTAGACCAGTATAGTACTTGTACACCGAAATGTTAACGTTTCTTCGTTAGCGTTGATCACGCCGCGAAAAGGCTTACGACTTGGCACTCTCCGTTATATATGTCGGATTCAGTCGGCAGAATTACGAGGGGTTTGGGTTAAAAATAAAAAATAGTTTACTGAATAAAATAAGTCCCATTAGATTAGAGCACTGATCCGCCAACAAAATATAAAACACTAAATAGAGATTTTTATAATGATCTTAATAATAACCACAACCTTTTTTTAAAAATACAAGTATAACTAACACACTTATTAAAATAAGCAGGTGGTAAGTGTGCGTGCCAAGTGATTTGAGGCTACAGATGCCTCAAGAAAATCACGAGTGACCCGCAGGATCGCGTGTTATTTCATCGCTCATTGTTTATAATCATACGGGTTTAAAATATAATATTATCCGTCATCTATCTATCTAAAAAAAATGATATTTTTTTTTGTACCTGCAAAAGACTTTTATCTAACAATTTTTGTTATTTTTTATTTTTCAGGGCTGTGACTGATCCACGTGATGGAAGAAGAGTTGCTTTAAAAAAGTTACCAAATGTCTTTCAAAGTCTTGTGAGCAGCAAACGCGTGTTCCGGGAACTCAAGATGTTATGCTTCTTCGAACACGATAATGTAAGTACATATATTTGTTATATATGAGACATTATGTGCCACGAAGTGGAAGTTTAACAATTTTTAGCTTCGAATTACATTATTTTTTTTTTCTTGCTTAAAAGTTGAGAAAAAAAAACAAGAATTAACATTGAAACTAAATATAAATAATTTTTTTTTTAAAAACTCGATTATTAATTATTTAAAAAATGGTAAACAGGTACTGTCAGCTCTGGATATCTTGCAGCCGCCGCACGTCGATTTCTTCCAAGAAATGTATCCTTTTTATTTATTTGTTTAATAAATTCCGCAGTCCGGAAACTAGCGTTCTCTAAAAGTGATTAATAAGTAAAATAAGTGGTAAGAATAATTAATATTACTGTGATTTCTACAAAATTAATGACATGATCTTCAATATTTATTTTTTAAATTTAGTTGGAGGAATAATTTCAAACTACACTTCATTTTTCTTCCCTACTTCTCAAAATTCTAACTTTATATGTTTAATTTTCAACAACAAAATATTCCCAATTCAATTGATTTCACTGATGATTTTCTATTAGATATTACTAGTAAATTTTCTTAATTAGTTTCCCTAGTAGATTTTCCTATTAGAGTAAAATTTATTAGTGAATTTTCCTAACAAATCTTCCTAATTAATTTCACTAATAATTTTCCTAGTAGTTCTTCATATAATAATTCCCTATTAATTGTTACTAGTGAATTTTTCTGATATATTTTCCTTATGATTTTTCTACTAATGTTTCCTAGTAGGTTTTTCCTAGTAAATATCACTAGTAAATTTTCCCTAATAGATTTTTCTAAGACGGTAAAATCTACTAGTAGAATTTGATAATTTTCCAGATAAATTTCCCTGATGATTTCCCTAGTAGTTCTTCATATAATAATTCCCTATTAATCGTTACTAGTAAATTTTTCTGTTAAATTTTCCTTATGATTTTTCTACTAAATTTTCCCTAGTAGATTTTTCTAAAAAGTTAAAATTACTAGATAAAGTTTAATAATTTTTCAAATAAATTTACCTAATGATTTATCCTAGTAGTTTTTCCTAATACATTTCCCTAATAATTTTCCTAGTAGTTTTTCCTAAATTATTTTCCTATTAATCGTTACTAGTAAATTTTTTTGATAAATTTTCCTTATGATTTTTCTACTAAAGCTTCCTAGTAGATCTTACTAGTAAATTTTCTTTATAATTTTTCTACTTAAGCTTCATATTAGATCTTACTAGTAAATTTTCCCTATTAGATTTTTCTCTAATAAATTTTTTTCTTAAATTTCCGTAATAAATGTTCAAAATTTCCATTTTTCTTCACAAAAATTTTTTCTTCAATGATTTCCCAAAGATTTTCATCAAACTTGTCAATAACCTTCAAAGCGATAATTTTCTTCTGACAGTAAAAGTGAAAGCAATTACAATTACCAATAAAATATCAACACCTCAAACTTAATCCGCAAAATATCAATTCAGCTTGCACGAAAAAAGCCTCACTGAAAGCTCAACTCTAAAAATTGCATCCAACATCCAGCACTTCTACTCCAGAAATCAAATAACGAAATGATCCTCTTCTGAAAACTTTAAATCATGAGCAATCGAGCAAGCTTGGTCAGAATACCCGGAAGCGAGTGACATCCTCGGAGTTTCGGAGTAGTCCAGGGTCTGGAGTTAGGAATTTTGTCGGAACCACATCCACCGCGGTATCGATCCATCCTGTAGCCTCTCGTGGGAAAGCTCGAGATTCTCACGTACACGCGTGGTGCTCCTTTCTCGACCGCGGTTTTCTGAACTTCAACAAAACTATCTTCAGTGAAGATGATACGAAGACTTGGTCATTCCAGGCGAAAATTCTGGAGGAGCTTGAATAAAAGTTAGAAGTTAACGATAAGGAGAGGTATAATGTGGATAAATAAAAGAAGAAAGAAGAAAGAGCTGTAAGTAAAAGGGAGAAACAGAAGTAGTTGACCGGTCGGACCAGCCTGTACTGGCCTTGCGGATTCTCGACCTTCTTCTCTTTCTTCTTCATTTTATACTTATACTTGTAGTACTTAAACCTGTACCAGATCTCTTTTTGTCTTCCTTTCTTCCATTGCTTCTAGCTCGGTCATGCTCTTCCTAGCTCGTTACCTTTGCCTCTGACTTTGCATCGGGTACGTTCGTTCGTGCGCAGAAAACACACTCGCAAGAGTCAAACCTAAGAAGTAGCGAGAAGCAATGAAGCTCAAGGATTAGCATTATGGATCCTTAAAAGCCCAGTTAGAGATTGAGATTATGATTTACGGTTTTGGTGCCCGAAAAATGATACCAGCTCAAGTATTCTACAGCTCGATGATTGTCGGACACACTTTCTTCAGTGTTCAGTGCTTCTGCTCTTGCTTTTACTGTATAGATTGCTGGTGAGCTATTCAACGTGGTACCTTTACTTCTTTCAGGCTACCCGCATTCCTAACTACCACGACCTCATTCCGCCATTCTGTAGACACGTTTTATGTTTCGTGGGCCGCTCTTCACATCAGCTTTGATTCACTCCTAATTTATTTACTTGTTCGCTTATATGGGTCATTTTGAATAAAATTATATTGGTTTTAATGAAGTTCATCGTTTTTGTCGGAAGTAAATCAACGCTTTGGTTATTGACAAATTTGATGAAGATCAGTAGGAAATAATTGATGAAAAAAGAATTTTTGGGAATTTTTAACATTTATTACGAAAATTCAAGAAAAAATTTATTAGAAAAATTATTAAATTTTATCTAGTAGATTTTACCTTCTTAGAAAAATCTACTAGGGAAAATTTACTAGTAAGATCTACTAGGAAGCTTTAGTAGAAAAATCATAAGGAAAATTTATCAAAAAAATTTACTAGTAACGATTAATAGGAAAATAATTTAGGAAAAACTACTAGGAAAATTATTAGGGAAATGTATTAGGAAAAACTACTAGGATAAATCATTAGGTAAATTTATTTGAAAAATTATTAAACTTTATCTAGTAATTTTACCTTTTTAGAAAAATCTACTAGGAAACTTTAATAGAAAAATCATAAGGAAAGTTTATTAAAAAAATTTACTAGTAACGATTAATAGGAAAATATTATAGGAAGAACTACTAGGAAATTCATTTGGAAAATTATTAAGTTTTATCTAGTAGATTTTACCTTAAAAAACCCTACTAGGAAAAATTTACTAGTTACGATTAATAGGGAATTATTATATGAAGAACTACTAGGGAAATTAATAAGAAACATTTATTAGGAAAATTCACTAATAAATTTTATATAGTAGATTTTACTCTTATAGGAAAATCTACTAAGGAAACTAATTAAGAAAATTTACTAGTAATATCTAATAGAAAAATCATCAGTGAAATCAATTGAATTGGGAAAATTTTGTTAAGGAGATCCTTTCGCCGTCAATGTAAAATAAAAAATATTAGATTATGAGTAAATTAAATTTTTTTGTAATAGTTGAAGTCCTTATTTATCTAATAGTGAGGTTTAAATTATACTTTACCGGAAAATTTTTGAAAAAAATAAAAGTTTTAAATGTTAGTATTTGTTCAGAGTCTTACGAGAAAGTCAGACGTTTGCAGTATTTCTCAAATTATACTATCAGTCATGGATTAGATGAAGTAAAAAAAAACTAAAAATTAGATTTTCGAAATATTCAGGTTTCTTTTTTTGCAATAAAATAAAATATATCAGTTACCGAGATATTTATTGAGAAATTAATATTTAAAAATCACAAAAAATTCTCAAGTAACCGACATTAATATGGAGTCAAAATATTTGGCAACGTTGCGTAGCGCGCGAGCTTCAGACCATTCAATAAATTCAAACTAATTTATTTATTTACACTGACTGCAAAAACTTAAACGTGTTTAAGGTTATATTGTGCAAATGAAAATGTAAACAACCGAAGTACAGCGTTGCCAAATCACGGACAGGTTACTAGCAGCTGATTTGAAAGAGTCAAATTAATTTTTGTATTTAACTATTTTTTTTTTTTATTTTTAAAATTTCAACGATTAATGCCTCATTTACTATTTATTATTTAATTTTAGGAATTTTTATGGGTTTTTTATTTTAATTTATCGTATATTGACTACTACAATTGTTTTGACTCAACTGGAGCGAAAGGATTTCCTTAATTGATTCTGTTGTTGGAAATTAAACATATAAAGTTAGAATTGATTTTATTTTTTTCTTTGTGAAGCAAGTAAGAAAAATGAAGTATGGTTTGAAATTGTTACTCCGGCTAAATTTACAAAATAAATATTGAAGATCATGTCATTAATTTTTTATAAATCGCATGTTATCTACGAAGATATAAAAATTGATTTTATGAGTGGATTTTGAACCCGCTTTTACAATTTGAGCAACCAAGAAATAACTAATATTTCTTCTTTTAAAAACCTCGATTTGCTTAAAATAGATCAAGTTTAAGGTTTGCATAAGATATTTTAAGAAAAATGAAGTATAGTTTGAAATTTTTCCTCCGACTAAATTTACAAAATAAATATTGAAGAAATTACATTAATATTAATCAGTAATCACAAACCTCAAAAAAATAACTTCTATTTAAATTTTAATATTAAAATTTAAATCTTCAGTGACTGCAAGTCATTGGGATACATATAAACACACACTCATACAATTTAAATAAATATAAAACGTGGTAACCACTCGATGACCTCATTTCGCTCTTTGGACTTTTCTTTGACTGATTAAAAACCAGATATGTGATAACGGAGTTGCTTCAAAGTGATCTTCACAAGATAATCGTCAGCCCGCAGCACCTCAATCCGGAGCACATCAAGATCTTCCTCTACCAAATTTTGCGGGGTAAGTTGAACTGCATTTATACTATTTAAATTGCAACCTTTACTCTCCAGATTGAATGAAGCTTTGATCAGTCGTATAGCATAGTAGTGTAGTCGGTAGCAGGTTTTGGTTAGAATTATAAGGTTGCTTTGCTCGGCAAAGTTTGCAAGTGAAGAAGCTGATGTTGATGTTGATGTCGAGCACAAAGGACCCTGGATAGGACTGGATAGGACCAACGCCTAGTTCCAGTACGAAACTAGGTATAGAGCAGTCTGGAAAGACGCCGGTCATTGAACTCGCTTTTGACTGGTTGGAGCCCCGGAGGCGTCAAAGGACCGTGATAGATCGAGAATTCGTTGGCGCTTTCGTCCCAGCTAAGCGTTTTAGTGCCTTCTACTACTGCTGCTATTATAGTGTAGTATAGTAGACCAGATTCTGAGACCAGACCAGACCAGACCAGCCTGATACCATACCAACTCAAACCAGACAAATAGGATAACCGTAGAACGTTATTTCACTACGAGGGCCAAAACCAGTCCTAAGGCCGCCCATCCGTGACCCCCGGACCCGTCATCCGGTCGGCGATTCTCTCTCCCTCTCAGCCCGTCCAAGAGTAGTATTCTAACACGAGGATATACTTTTAGTTATTTTATAACTCGATTTTTTCGGGCCCTTAAATCATCCCTGAAATTGATTTTTTGGATTTTTAATTTCTTTTAAAATCAGACTTGCAAAAATTCATGATGGAATTTATGTAAAATTTTTCATTTTATTGAGTTACGAAAAATAGCATCGGCTCAAAAGTTACACTGAAAAAAAATGAAAATTAAATTAGCCAACATTTTAAAATTTTAATAATTTATTTTACTGAAAAATTATTAAAAGAAAAAATTTCACATGTAGAAAATTTAAAAAATTACTTGATAAAAAAAAATCAAAAATTGTTGAACGTCGGCTAACTTTGATATCATGATTTTTAATAAAAAAAAAATTCTAAAAATTCTTAGATGGCTAACTTAATTTTCATAATTAGCCAACATCTAGAAAATTAAAAATTTTTTTTTTTATTGAAAAAATTATTACAATAAAATAAAAAAATAAAAATTCATTTGTGTAAAATTTTAAAAACTGTAAGTGCAATTTTTGAAAAATATTTTTTTGTTCTAATTAAATTATTAAAAAAAAATCAGAAAGTTAAAAACGCTGGCTAACTTTAGAATTATTGAAAAAAAAATTAACTTGATTCAAGAAAAAAATTCTTAATCAGTTTTTTCACCTGTCAATAATTGGTGTATCCGGATAATCTATTCAATTATTTAAAATTAATTAGTAAATATCACTATCATTTTAAAAAAAGAAATTGATTAGTAAAAACATTACTTGAGACATTACCACAAACAAAATTTACATTGATATTTGATTTAAAAAAAATCAAATCATAACTTTGTCTTAGTGTCAATAATTAGGGCTTTTACCTTAATTCATTGTAAAAAATAATTAATGAATGATTATGAATAATAAACTACTGAGAAATTATTTTAGCAAACGATAAAGATTGAAAGCGACGAGAAGCTTAATGATTCACGCGTGGTGACAATATCAGACTTTTTTTTTAATATTAATATTAAAAACTAATATATTTGTTAAATTGTTCATAATCAGACTTTTCTAACTTATAAATAACAAATATTAATGCAAAAAAATATTATGAAGAACAAATTTTAATCTTTTCTCCACTTTTTAAGGCGTGCAATATAGAAAATCTAAGGTCGTGGGTTCGCTCCCCAGCCTTGAAAAAAATTTTTTTTTGCATTAAAATTCATAACTTATAAAATAGATTACAAAATAAAATTATAAACAATTAATCAATAAATATTAATAATTAAAATTAAAAAATATAAAATCCAATGACACTCTTGTAAAATTCATTTATTCGTCATCGACACAGCCTTTGTCCTGATAGAGGAGTCTTTATCTCACAAAGTCCCTGTCGATCGATATCGAGTGAAGCACGCGCTCCAACACACATTTATCCCGACAAGATCCTCTTCCTCGTCCTATCGCCAACATGATCACCAATACATTAATTTTTTATATTTAAACACATTTCTTCTTCGTTTTTTATCTTCATCCTTTTACTTGTTAGATTCCTTTAAACGGTTCTCACACTCTAACAGACTTTATCACCCCCAGGATGTTCTTAGACATAGACATAGACAGTTGTAGTACTAACACTGTCTGCCTGTGAGAATCTATCAATATTTGACTGACGACGCGTGTCACCACCACGCGATCTTAACCCTCTATTGTCACCAGTCTCGTACTTTATTATTTATTATCATTATCAATATCTGCCCGATTAATACAAACTCGTCGCATTCTGTCAACACGTCTTGCTTATTAATTTCAGCTGATACTTTATATTCACTTTATTATTCACTACCGAATCGCTGCAGGGTCAGGGGATACTAGACTAAAAAATCAAACAAAGTTAAGGGTCACATCTATACTCGTAACAATTTTTTCTAACTTAAAAATGATAAATTTTTTTGTCATTTTCTATATCAATAAATAAGTTACAATAAAAATATAAAAAAAAAATTTTTTAATTGATCAATTAATGCCTTTTCTGACAATTTGTTTTGAAACAATATTCTAACCTAAAATCTTGAAACAAGTATCTCAAACAAAGTTAATTTTCTGACTTAATAATTAAAATTTTTTTGTTGTTTTCTATATCAATAAGTGAGTTACAATTAATTAATAAAAAAAATTTTTTTTAATTGATCAATTTATACCTTTTCTGACACTTTGTTCTAGAACAATATTCTAACCTAAAATTTTGAAACAAGTATATTAAAAATTCAAAATTTTTTGTCATTTTCTATATTAATAAATGAGTTACAATTAAAATATAAAAAAAAATTTTTTTAATTGATCAATTAATACCTTTTCTGACACTTTGTTCTAGAACAATATTCTAACCTAAAATCTTGAAACGAGTATATACATGACTTATAATTATGGAACTAGGACCGTGGATTGGAAAGCGATCTAGTTTTAAATAATTTTAGTGATGAATGGTTTAAAAGCAAAATAATAAATAATAATTTTAAATAACTTAAAGAGAGACCCAATACTTTTATAAAGAATTTTTGTACAAAATAAAATTATAAAAAAAAACTATTTACAATTAAGGTAAAAGCCCAAATTATTGACTGGATCTAAAAAAATTATTTTGAAGAATTTTTGGCTCTAATGTTTTTTGATAAAATTTCTATTTTATCTTTTTGATATATTTTTTTTTTCAAAAAAAAAAAACAATTTAAAAAAAAAAAGTTAAATATTACAAATTTCGTTCAAAAAAATTAATTGACCCCACTTGTAAATATTTACCAAATTCTTGATCTAAAAAAATTATTTTGAATTTTTTCTTCTTTAATTAAGTAAGATAATTTTTTGAATTGTAAATTTATCATGTGAATTTTAATTAATTTAATAATTTTTCTAAAATCAAAATAAAATTCTTCAATATAATTTCCTTGGACCTAGAATTTTTTTTCCATAAATTTATTTAAATATTTTATTGCAATAATTTATAAATTAATTAATTTTTTTAATTGGCCACCATGAAGAAATGTTCGGACAGATTATACAATCTTATCATTTCTTCTTGTATAATTTTTATTTTAGATATTTCTTCTTCTATTCAATTAAAGATACTATTATTCTTTAAAAAATTTATCAAGTTATAATATTAGACACTTATTAAACTGAGAGAAGAATTTTTTAATATTTAATAAACTTTATTAACTGTGAACAAATTATTTTTGGACATTAAATAATTAATTAAATATTTATTAACAGTTAAAAAAATCGTTTATTAAACACAGTTTATTTTAATTGCTATATTTATTAAAATTCTATTAAAAAATCATTAATAATTTTCTAATAAAAAAATAGAAGAAATAAAATGAATAATAAAACAGTTGTTAATAAAAAAAAATTCATCAAATATTAATTTGATTGATAAATAAATAAATATTTTTTAATTGATAATTAATAAATTTTTTTAATAAAATATTTATTAATAGTTACAAAATATTTAATAAAAAAATAAATAAATTTATTAGCAATTAATAAATTTTTTTATCAGTCATAAAAAGTATAAAATTTATTTAAAGTAAATTTTTAGACTTAAATAGAAACTTATCTCTGGATAAAAATGAAAAAATTCCATTGAATGTTTAGCCTGCTTCTCACACTTTTCTTCTCTCTTAAATTATATTAACAGAGGCATCCTTAAGAGTAAGGGATAAACAAAGAATAAAGAGCGTCCGGGCGTGAGGGAGACTTTATTTTCGGCACGGCCAATAACCGCGTGTCGGTTTGGTGCTGAGCTGCACGCGACTGCTCTTTTTATTTTTACCCGTTTTATTTTTTGTAGCTTGTAGCTGAGCTCCTCTTCTCACCCGTCGAGTTCTCACCGTATCGACCAAAGCTGACGGTCTCGTTGTCTCTTACGCAAGGTTACAACTTACAACTCTCAATTGATTCTCATCTAGTCCAACTTCTTCCACCTTTTCTTCTCCCGCTGCATTTCTTCTTCTTCATCGTCATCATCTTCTTGGCTTTCTTTGTCTTCTAGTCTACTTTTTACCCGAGACTCCTTTGAAATACCAAAGAAGATCATTGAACTAAAAACTCCGAGACGTGACCAAGGAGTGGTCGTTTTATTCCGACTAGACTCTATTTCAACCCGTCTAAAAATTAAACCCACCGTTATTATCTTTAATTATTCATATTATATTTTACCTTTATTGTTTTGTTATCGAGTTTTTACTTACGTGCTAAAAGACAATGAATTTTGTCCGACCACCACCAGTCATCACTCCTTATCAGTGATACGAGTCAGTCAGTCAGTCTTGCTTGCAACTACGTCGTAGAAATAGTTAATAGAATTTTGCATTAAAAACTTGTTAGAGATTTTAATTAGTATTTTGTTGAAAAAATTTAATAAGGATATTTATTCATAGAAAATTTTATTATGAGTTTTTTGTATCTTCAATATTTAACTAAAAATTTTGATTCCAAACTTTCACTGTTTGTTTTACACAGAAAAAAAGGTTCACTTGAGCAAAAAAAATTATTTTTCTTCTTAATTATTTTCTTGAGCGAAAGAAAATTTTTTTAGACAAGAAATTTCATTTATTCCAACAAAATTAATTCTCTTGATTTAAGAAATACGTATCTTGATCCAAGAATATTTATTTAAGTCAAGAAAATCTTGTTTTGAGAAAATTCAACCTCGAGCTCCAAAAAATTTAGTTCTTGATAGAAGTAAATTTTTTTGTCTTGAGAAAATTTCTCTCTTGCTCCAAAAAATTAAATATAAAGATAGAAGTAAATTTTCATTAATATTTTTATTGATTAACATGTCAAATGGGAAAATCAAATAATATTTCATCATTTTTTTTTCATTCAATATGTATAATTGCACGCTAAAATAATATAAAATGGGTATCAAATATTCAAGAGAAAAATTTTCTCAAGGTGAGAAAATTTTTTTCTCAGCTGAAGTAGGTGGCGATGCTTCCCTAAAGTATCTAAAAATCTTGTTCAATTATAAAAATTTATTTATGATAATTTGAATTAAGAAAAAATGACTTCTGATTTAAAAATTTGACTTTTAATTTCAAGTGCAATAAGTTATTTTTGATCTTTAATTCTGGATAAATTATAAAAAATATCAAAAAGTTGGGATAGGGATCTTTTTTATACAGAATTGAATTTTCTACAAAAAAAAAATTCTTACAAATTTTTGGTATCTTCAATATTTACCCCGAAAAATGAAAAAAAACTACATTACCGACTCCGGAAGAGCCATTTTGTCGGCGAGCCGGAATAAGAAAGCAGACTTCCTTGCAAACTCCTTATTACCTCCATGTATTCAAGCCCAACATTGGCTGACGCTCTTCCTGGCATCACTTTTCCCTGCTTCCGGTTCGGTGTTGACTGAGCGTCAAGTACAAGAGTGTGTGTGGCAGTAGGGGAACAGCAAAACCTCTGACACGCCTGCGACTATACCGAATGGACACGAGGGTCGACAGCCCTCCAGTCAATGCACTTTTTATTATCACAATCATCATTATCTTAGTTCTATCTTTAATCATAAGAAGTGGTTAATATTCACAATCATGAAACACTTGGTCAAAAAAATTCTGATCAAAATTTCTTCAAACAAGAGAAAAAAATCCTCAAAAAAATCTTTTCTAAGCATTTATTTTTTTTTTTTTCAAATTAAATTTAATTCTAGCCGGCAATGCAATTTTTCAATTTAACTTCAAATAATAAAGAAAAACTGATTAAATTTCTTGAAGTTCCGCCAGAATTAACTAATCCAATTAGAATTATTGAACCCATCAATAAAACATCCTGAAACTAAAAATAAGAGCATTAATAACTGAATTAAACAAGATATATGAATACTATTTATCGCAAAATCGATCCAAATTTTTATTAGTAATTTTTTATCATAAATTGTAGCTCGTGTTTCTAGAGAAGCTTCGTCCTCAAATAGTTCCCTGATATTCACGGTAGATTATCCCAAGTCAACCATCATTTTCTCTCTCTCCTCTCATTTCAGAATCTTCTCCGTCTCACGTTCTATATAAAATAATTCGCTGTCTCTCTCGTGCTATTCCAGTTTAGTTCTGGTTCTCCTCTCTCCAATAAGAACGCTTATTGTACACACACAGAGCTAGCATAGATGAGGGCGGTGGTAATCCTACCTATTCAGTTTGCACCCCAAACTTGTCGCTTGTATTGCCTGCACAGGCATTACCTTATATTATATATAATTCTATCCTGGAATTGCGACGTATCCAGCTGGGTTCATATCAACCAGAGCCTGAAAATTATACAAAAACTTTAATTTATCAATGGCTCTTATAATTACCAAATTTGTTCTGATTTAAATCACAATTGAGAGCGTTGCTCTGATGCGAGATCGATGGGAACGTCTAGCCATTATGGTGTCTCCGGATAACATCCAGATTAATTACCACTGGATTAATGTAATCAAGTGATTAATCGTCGCGATGTCGCGACTCTTGATTGCAAGTTACAGCAATGGCTATTTACATTGTATCATAATACATTGATGGTCAATAGATTCATTTGTGCGTTAGGCTTAGGATTATTATCTTCCTGGTGAAAGGTCAATCTGCAGGGGGCTACTAAATTTCCTGGATGATTATTTTCTGATTGATTAAAGGTGATATTAGAATTGACTTCTACTTCATCAACATCAGCGCCAATTATAAGAAAGAAAATAAATTTTTATATACTGAAAAAAAAATAGCAATTTTCTTGTCAGGGTATTGAGCGAATATTCTTGCAAACTGAAGAAATTAACTTGAACCAAGAAAATAATTTTGAAGAGTTACATTGTTTTGAATGAAGAGGAAATAATTCTTGAATTAAATAAAATTTACTTAAACCAAGAAGAAATATTTTTTTATGAATTTTTCTGCTCAAATCTAGAAGATGAAATTCTTTAAAATTATTTACTTAATTTAAGTAAATTGCACACCTCATAAGCGAAGCAGATGAGTTTGTGCTTTACGAAAATCAAGCGATTTCTTGAACTAAAATTGTCTCTACACTGATAGAAGGATTTGTTTGTAATTAATAAATCAATTTATTAAAATCTTTTTCAGATATTTTTTTACTATTAACAATATTCTTTAGTATTAACTAAATCAATTTTTTATGAGAACAAAATTTTTGTAACTATTAAGAAGCTTTAGTGTATTGAAAAAGTATTTATTTCCACCAAATAAGATTTGTTAATAGTTAACAAATATTTTGTTGGTGGTCGGTGTTGGTAGATGGCTCTACTTAACGCGTAGTTGTAAATAAGTATATTTGGCTACATTGGTTAAACCAACGCCTTGTATTTTATATTACTTTTTTAATTAAAAAAAAAAAAAAAAAAAAAAAGTATATATATATATATATGTAAACTTCTAATTGTAATTTATCTTTTTATTATTTGTATCTTCTAATTTCAATTTTCTTTTACTTCATTAAATATCTAATTCTCTGTAATTTTTATAATTAAAATAAAACATTGAAACACCTTTTTGAGGAATTTTTTAAATATTCATAATCCAGTGTGTATTAAATAACTAATAAATGATTTATTAAATATTAATAAATATTTGTTAAGGACCTATCCTCTAATAAATCATTTATTAAATATTAACAAATCTTTTTAAATACAAAAAAAATCCTTCTATCAGTGTATGTATTTCGAAATATATAGAAAATATATTTAAAATATATTTTTTTTTATATTTTTATCTAAGTATTTTTTATGTATTTTAAAATATATCTTGAATACATCTAAAATATATTTAAAATATATAAAATATATATGAAAATCGGCCAAAAGTTAGTTATTAAAAATATTTCTATTACATATATTTTTTATATATTTATATATTTTTATAGATTTTTTATATATTTCGAAATATATATTATTTATATTTTTTTTTCATGGGGGACAATTTTTTTATAATATTAATTGGAGCTTTAATGCTTATAAAAAAATTATTTATTTTTATCTTCTTTTTTTTTCACTCTATAGGTAATCATTTTATCTTTTTTATAAATTATTTTCTGTATCTAACTATTATTCTCAGTCACCTAAAAAATTTTTTGCAAAATTAGTCCAAACAATCCGCTACAATAATGAATCAAAAGTTGAGAAATTAAAAAAACAATTAATTATAAACCATGAAACTTATGTGAATAAATTATAACTGCCGTATCTGGAGAGCCAAGGTAAATATCTTTTGAGTTTCGCGCTATGACTTTTATCACAGCTTCTCAAATACACTTCAGATAGCGCCAACAGACAATTTCATTAGTCGATTGTTTTTCATTGTACAATCCCAGATGGCAGCAAATCTTGTTGCTGTCTCAGACTAGGTAAAAATAATCGTAAAAATTAATTGTTTAGCATATAACATTAGGTTAGCAAAGTCAGCATCACAATCACAAAGAAAAAAATAACAAAATGGTGTGTCACAGAAAACAGACGTAATACTGAAAATATACAAATGTTTAAATTTATAGTGGTTAAACTCTCATCGATAAATACAAAAAAATCCTTCTATCAGTGTACTTTTTTTTTTGTGCAGTAAAAATACGGATTTTTACTGCACTACTACTGGAGGATATTATAAATTCATCTAGCTTGAAGGTTTTCAAAAATAAAATATTTGATTATTTATTTAATCTTGATGTTTGATCATAAATGCTCTTATCTTTATATTATTAATCTTCAAACTCTTAGTAAACCTTCATGATATAGCTTTTTTATAACTTAAATTTTCTTACCTGATGTCTTTATAGTAACATCAAAGATTCTTAAAATTGTTAGATAATTTATTATAAATTAAATTTTTATACTTAATCATAATTTTATATAAACCAATATCACCTATCTAAAAATATTCTTATGTAAAACATTTTAAATGTTTATAAGTTACACTGCACTCACTGCACAATAATGTAAAAATTTTAGGTATATTTTCTCTTTGCCATTCGGCATCTGCCTTGGCATAATTTGTTAATAAACTAAACTAAATTTTTATTGTGAAGAAACTAGTATTGAAAATACAAAGAATAATGAGAGAAAAAATTTTTTTTGAAAAATATGGGCATTTTTTGTGATAAGAAATTAATTTGTTGGAAATTTTCAACAAATTGATTTTTTAGATGAAGAAATTAAAATTGTTCTCACAGTAACTTTCTTAGTGAAAAAAAGTCTTCTATATTTGGGAAAAAATAACTTTGGATGAAAATTTTCAAGTTTGTCTCTTCAAAATAGTTTTTTTTCCAAATCTAAAAAACTTTTTTAAACATAATTAAAGCGACATTTTAATGTTATGATGATGAAAGTTCGGAAATGCTCTGTCATAATTTTTCACACGCCTTCAAGATCCGAACATCATATTGAGAAAATTTAATATTTATTTTTACTTTGCATAAGAATCTTTTTTTACTATGGTACAGATTATCAGTGGAGTTAATTTTCTTACTGATATATTTACAATGACTCGTATACTGAAAAATAAATAATTTTAGATGAAAATTTTCAAGTTGTCTATTGAAAATTGTTTTTTTTCTTTGTTAATTTTGAAATAATAATGTAATTTATAATATTCTAATAAATTTATAAAAAATAAAACTAACCTTACATATTTATTTCAGGATTAAAGTATCTCCACTCGGCCAGGATTCTTCACCGTGACATAAAGCCGGGTAATCTCCTGGTAAACAGCAACTGCGTGCTGAAGATATGCGACTTTGGGTTGGCAAGAGTTGAGGAGCCAGACAGGAACAAATACATGACCCAGGAGGTTGTCACGCAGTACTACCGCGCACCAGAGATTCTTATGGGAGCTCGTCATTACACCGCTGCTGTGGATGTCTGGAGCGTTGGGTGCATCTTTGGCGAGCTTTTGTGCCGGCAGATTCTCTTCCAGGCTCAGAATCCTGTCGAGCAGGTACGTAACTTCTTAATAATTAATAATATTGATCCTAAAAATCAGCAGAAATTTAAAAATTTTGTTACTAATTAAAATAGTCAAAAAAAAATATGTATAAACAATTGGATGTGACGCGTTTTGGGCCCAAGACAATTCATCCCCAACAAATCATCCCAGCGACAAATCAGACTATTGATTATTGGGCCGAGGATGAATTATTCGCGCCACGTATAATTAATGTTATAATTTATTTATTATTTGCATATTAGTAATGACTTTTATTCATAAATTTATATTTTGTGTTGCAATATTTTGGTAAAATTATTTGAGGATGATTTGTCGGGGATGAATTGTCTTGGGCCTAAAAATCAGTAAACCAAAAAATTGCACTTAAATTTTTTCAAATCTCCTGAATCTGCAATTTTAGTTTCTAATTTTTTTAACAAGAAAAATTGTGAAATTTCTGCTAATTTCATTTTGATTCAACAATATCGTAATCGAATTACGAATAATCACAGTATAAGGTAACAATAATACTGATTTTAATTAAAAAATGACCTTGTATCTTATGAACTATTGACATTTTTAAAGATATAAGCTCATTCCGACATTACACTCATCGAGACCTTTCATTTGAATACCCACATCAATTTTTTCATATATTTGATATATTTCATAAATATCATATATATAAAATATATGAAAAATATAAAAAAAAATCATGTGGGTACTCAAATGGAAGGTCTCGATGAGTGTAACATCAAGATGAGCTTATATCTTCAATAACATCATTAGGTGACAAGATACAATATCATTTTTAATTATTGATAATTTTAAAGATATAAGCTTATTACAATGTTACACTCATCGAGACTTTTCATTTGAGTACCCACATCAAATTTTCATATATATTTATATATATATATATATATATATATATATATATATA
>CAJNRD030001119.1:10240877-10265994 GCA_905319865.3 Cotesia congregata
GTTATTGACACCCATTATTTAAATATTATAAAGCATACAATTAATTTCGATTATTCAATTTTATAAATTTTTCATATATTGTTAATTAAAAAAAAAAAAAAGATCATATAATTAGATGAAGAAATTAATTTAAACTCGGCATTTAAAAAAAATGCTTTTCTAACCAAAGTTGTTAAGAAAATAGACGCTTGTAAGGTTTGATCTGGTGCTTTTATTTTTTTTTAATAATTAATATTTAATATTTTGAACTGAGTAATTTTTTTCAATTTTTTAATTAATTAGAATTTAATAAAAATTTATATGATAGTTATTCTTATTACAGATGATTAAATATATTCAAAAATTATTTAGGGTGTCAATATTTAGACCCCTGTCAATAATTGGGGCTTTTACCTTATTTAAATTTTTTTTAAAGTTCTTATTAATTTTTTATTAAAAAATTAATTATTTTAATAAACATCAACCTAATTTAATTACATAACGCTGCATAGTTACCCTAATCCACAATTATATCAATTATCCTATACCACATGTTTCTCAAAATCCTATTGAGTAATCATGATAACATAATCATTGCCTATAAATAATAAAATAATAACCACAACAATTTATTAAAATAAATTAAATTTCTAAATATCAAATATTAATATAATCAAAATTTTTCAGTTCAACAGTGGCGCACCCTTCAGAACTGCCGCCGTCACCCCACCAGTGGGAATAAGAACCGCCATCTTGTCGGCATATTAAACTCGAGTGTTCTCGGAGAAACAAACCGCCTAAAAGGACCCTCAGACTGTCCTTTGACTCAATTTAACCAGAGTTTATCATTATATCATCTTCGCTGCACCAAGATTTAAAAAAAAAAACAAAGTTATTACGGGAAGAAGCCGCAATACGTTCATGATCAGTTCATGAAGGAGAGCCAAGAGAGACAATAGACTGCCGAGTACTTGTAGCTTCGATTTATTTCATACTAGCTGATTTAATAATAATAATAATAATTAATATTATTAATTATTACTGTAACTATTGCATAAGCAGATTAGTAGTCTTACCTGGTTCTGTTTAAATAGAAGAAACGAGTACATAAGACTGGGGAATTAAAAAAATTAAAAGGGTAGCTAATTTTCGATTCCTAAGTAGACAATTTGTAACAACGAGGCCAGTTTTTACACTAACTTAGGTTTCTTATCTTCATTATTTGTCAACAATAATTATTATTGTTATTTAAAGGCGTACGTAATTTAAAGCTGGCGAGTTTTTAACTATAATTATTTTAGTTTTATTCATTTTATTAATTAAGGTTAAGAGCGCATTCGATAAAGTTTTGTTTATAATTAAATAAGAAATTAGACTTAGCGCCCTCGGTGGTTTGAAGTTGTACTTATTTTAAGTCTTCTGACATTGAAAAAAAAATGCATTTTTTTATCTATTAAATTAAATTAAACTAACCTCGACTTTTAGTTTAGTTTTTATTAAAGAAGAAATATTAAATAAAACAAAAAAATAAGTATGACTTGTTAATTCTGGCAGCAGAAATTTTTGATAAATTAAGGTTAAAAATTTTCCAGAGGGCGTTAGTGCCTCGCGTCTAACAAAGTTGCATTTTTCCAGAAATTTATTTTCAATTAAGGAGATTCATGCGAAGTAGTCAAATTTTTAAAACTTCCTGAAAATTTGTTAGTTCAATCTACACAGAAAGAACAAGATGATACTGGATATCATCCCAGATTGAATCCCGGAAAAAATAGACCTGAAAAAAATATTAAAGTTATGAAAAATTCATATTATTTTATTGAAATTATTATAGAATAATAATAATAATAATAATAATAATAATAATAATCATGATAATAATGATTATCAGTATAATCTGGAATATCTCAGATTATACTCAGTGATATCTGTAGTGGAAAAAAAATTTCACATAGCTAAAAAAATCCAGATTATACTTATTGTAATCTAGATTACACTAGCTACTATCTGAAATTTTTTTTCACCCAGTATAATCTAGGATGATATCCAGTAGCATCTTATTTTTTCCGTGTAATTAATTTAAAAATGCATAAAAAAAGTATTTTTCCGTATAATTTTTTTTTATAAATATTTTTCATACTAGAGTACTTGGATCTCCTTAATTAAAAATTGTAGGATAAAATTTAAAGGGCCTGAAAAAAAAATTGCATTTTGACTTTTAAGAATGCGCTCAAGGAAGCTGATGATAAAATGCTTCCAGGTTAGGAACGTGCAATTCCTAATGCAATTAAAAAAAAAAAAAAAAAAAATCACTTAGAGAAGAATACTAAAAGTAATTACTGCGATAGGATTTTGTGCGATACGTTCTCAGTGTTGAGTGTCTTAACCAGATTGTAAAAGACGCTCGACAATGCGTTCGGAGTGTGATTTTAGGTTAAGTTGGCTTGAGATTTACAGATCCTGGCCTAAGGTTGCTGACAAGCCAGTAAACAATCAAGTATGAAACATAATTTGAATTAAGATGTGTTCCTTCATTATAATTGTAATAATTAATTAATTTGTCTGAGAAGATAAATAATTCACGGCTTGTCAATCATCTGTAAATAATTCACCGCACTGTACATAAAATACTTGACTAAAAAAAAATTTTGAGCGTCTGAAGAAGAAAAAATTATTTCATAAAAAAATATTGTAAAAATCTCAGACAAATTTATTAATTAATATTAATTAAAAAAAAAAAAAATATGTAACTCAAGGGAAGTTCCCAAGCAAGTAATTGCAATTGTATATACTTCTTACGTAGCCAGTAATGACAAACATGCGTTGTAATGATTAATGATTTTTATTATCAAGGATTTATTGAAGCGTGTTTTAGACTGTCCTGCCAATTTAGCCAGCGGATGCTGCCGAGTAAACAATTCATAATTATAATTATAATTACTATTATAATATTTAAAATAACAATAATTATAATTACTATATTAAGTAATTAACAAAAAAAAAAAAAAAAAAAAAAAATCTCGTTGCATATATTAAAAAACGAGGATCGTTAAAATTAATTGATAATTATTAATGACAATTTATATCTGTAAATAAGTCACGTATTCAGATAATTACTGTATCTGATAATTAAAGCATTTCTCATAAGATCTCATTTAAAATCCTCGGATTTGTTTTGATCACATTGACTAATTAAATCTCTATGTGGGATATTTAAATTATATATATTATAAATTATAGGGTATAATATTATTGTAGTGATTAAATAATTCATTCAAGAAGAAATAAATTTAACGGAATTAATTAAGAGTTATTATAAACGCCTTGATTATAGAAAGTGGCTACTTTGAGTGGATTAATCTCGCTAAATATGAGTGAAGATGATAAAAAATTTTTTTTGTTTCATATTTAGCTAGAAAATGCTCGAATAAATAATTCTGCTTGTTTGAATTATTAATTCTACTCTCTATAATTATCTTCCAATAAACTTTACTTCCTTTTATTAAAATTGAAGACTTGAGTGGATTTAAGCTACCTTATAAGTACAATTTTCCGGTTAAATATTTTATAATTCAAAATTAGTGATTGACTTAAATTATATTTTTTTAATTCAGAGAAAAAATCATTATTAATTTTTAATTACTTGGTACATAAAAATATGGTAAATATTTACAAGTGGAGTCAACCATTTTAATATTTATTTATTTGAACGAAATTTATATTTAATTTTATTGATATATATTTAAAAAAAAAAAAAAATGAACAATTAAAAAAAAAGTCAATTATCACAATTTTAACAAATTTTTTAAAAAATTGTGATGTCCAATTTTTTTTTTTAATTGTTCGTTTTTTTATGTACTTATCAAAAAAAAAAAAAAAAATATCAAAAAATGATAAAATAGAAATTTTATTCAAAAACATAAGAGTCAAAATTTTTTCCAACTTTTGAACGCAAAAAAACCATCGAAATCTATGATATTAAAGTTAGCCGAAATTCAATAATTTTTCATTTTTTTTTATTAATTAAATTGAGACTAAAATAATATTTTTAAAAAATTGCACGTGTAATTTTTCAAAATTTCTGTGTGTGAAATTTTTTCTTTTAATTTTTTTTTAAATAATTTTTCAATAAAATAAATTATAAAAATTTTTGAGATGTCGGCTAACTTAATTTTCATTCGAAATCTTTTTTTTTTTTTTTTTTTTCACCATATTTTTTATCATAAATGCGCCTTAAAAATAAGCAGAATTAATTTTTCACTTAATTATGGCCTAAAATGGGGCTGACTCTATTTTTAAATAACTACCAAAAATATTTATTGTAAACAAACCTTTGAAACAATGATGCTTTCTTCTTCTGCGCAGGCTTCAGCGCTGTTCCGCGCATGCGCAATAGAATAGTTGAGTTTATGGTAAGCGAGTATACTATTATTGAGGTTAGTTCAAATATTAATTAGCTTCAGAACAATTTTATGTACAATGTATAAAATAAATTCTGATTTTTAAACTCTGAATTAAAATAAAGAATATTTAAAAAATTTATATAAATTTTAGGTTAGTTACTATGAAAATGAAGTTAGCTAACATTTCAAAATTTTTATAAATTTTTTATCGAAAAAATTTCAATTAAACAATTAAAAAAAAAATAAATAATTCTGCTTGTTTGAATTATTAATTCTACTCTCTATAATTATCTTCCAATAAACTTTACTTCCTTTTATTAAAATTGAAGACTTGAGTGGATTTAAGCTACCTTATAAGTACAATTTTCCGGTTAAATATTTTATAATTCAAAATTAGTGATTGACTTAAATTATATTTTTTTAATTCAGAGAAAAAATCATTATTAATTTTTAATTACTTGGTACATAAAAATATGGTAAATATTTACAAGTGGAGTCAACCATTTTAATATTTATTTATTTGAACGAAATTTATATTTAATTTTATTGATATATATTTAAAAAAAAAAAAAAAATGAACAATTAAAAAAAAAGTCAATTATCACAATTTTAACAAATTTTTTAAAAAATTGTGATGTCCAATTTTTTTTTTTAATTGTTCGTTTTTTTATGTACTTATCAAAAAAAAAAAAAAAAAAATATCAAAAAATGATAAAATAGAAATTTTATTCAAAAACATAAGAGTCAAAATTTTTTCCAACTTTTGAACGCAAAAAAACCATCGAAATCTATGATATTAAAGTTAGCCGAAATTCAATAATTTTTCATTTTTTTTTATTAATTAAATTGAGACTAAAATAATATTTTTAAAAAATTGCACGTGTAATTTTTCAAAATTTCTGTGTGTGAAATTTTTTCTTTTAATTTTTTTTTAAATAATTTTTCAATAAAATAAATTATAAAAATTTTTGAGATGTCGGCTAACTTAATTTTCATTCGAAATCTTTATTTTTTTTTTTTTTCACCATATTTTTTATCATAAATGCGCCTTAAAAATAAGCAGAATTAATTTTTCACTTAATTATGGCCTAAAATGGGGCTGACTCTATTTTTAAATAACTACCAAAAATATTTATTGTAAACA
This sequence comes from Cotesia congregata, assembly GCA_905319865.3. NCBI lineage: Eukaryota > Metazoa > Arthropoda > Insecta > Hymenoptera > Braconidae > Cotesia > Cotesia congregata. The sequence goes on from CAJNRD030001119.1 coordinate 10,246,401, forward strand.
AACCTTTGAAACAATGATGCTTTCTTCTTCTGCGCAGGCTTCAGCGCTGTTCCGCGCATGCGCAATAGAATAGTTGAGTTTATGGTAAGCGAGTATACTATTATTGAGGTTAGTTCAAATATTAATTAGCTTCAGAACAATTTTATGTACAATGTATAAAATAAATTCTGATTTTTAAACTCTGAATTAAAATAAAGAATATTTAAAAAATTTATATAAATTTTAGGTTAGTTACTATGAAAATGAAGTTAGCTAACATTTCAAAATTTTTATAAATTTTTTATCGAAAAAATTTCAATTAAACAATTAAAAAAAAAATATATGTTAAAAACTTGAAAAACTATAAGTGCAATTTTTGATAAATTTTTTTTGATTGTAATTTAATTAAAAAAAAAAAATCAAAAATTAGTTACTAATTTTTCGCTATATAAAAATAAACTAAATTTAGGAAGATAAAAAAATTTTGTCATAACCTGCAAAAAAAATGTATATTAAATTAAGGTTATTTTTTAATTATTAAATACAATCTTAAAAAATTAATGCACTGATTGTAATTAACCTCAAAACATTGTTATTTTTTAGCAAGTTTGTATTACAAACAATAATTTCAGGCAACATAACCTACTCATGTCTTCAATTGTCTCGTGGATCTTGACTAATTGGCCATTTGAAATATTAAAGCTCAGATAGTGAAGAAATCGCTTTCTTATAGACAAAATAAATAAAAAATAAATAAATAGCAAATCATTTAAATAAAAGTAACAGTGTGATGACCTGTTTTAGTAACTAAGAGGCCTTAATATTATCACGTTTAAATTAGTTAATAAAAAAAAAGAATAAGAAGCATATATTGTATAATTAAAAAAGAAGAAATAGAATGGAGCACTTGTAGAATTATTTTAAAAATTTGTAAATATTCGCACTTATATAATCGTTCTCTTTCGTCAGCACTGCCATTGTCATGCGAATGCACTTCGTTTGAAACAAAGACAGTTATAGAGAAGAAATAAAAGCAACAAACTTTCCGAATTTCTGTAGACCAATTAGCAAGTTCTTATTTCGATAAAAAAAATTTCAAGCCTGTTGTAATGTAAATAGTGTGTAATCACTTGTATAGAGGCCGAGGCCGTTGATTATATTGTAACTGTACATAATAACAATAATAATCAATTGTAAATTGTGAGGTTAAACAAAATCCACCGAGATATATAATTGCAATTTAATAAAAAAAAATTACTTAAATAGTTAATATTTACGGTAACCATAATTACGCTGCTAGTAATTAATTGAAGAAATAAATAAATATGAATTGCGCATAATATTATACTAAATATTGTGTATCTAGGTACTAAAGGAGTTTATGTGTGTCAATTTATTGATTGGACAATTAGATTTTGTATTAACACTTAATCTTTATGTAAATGGCTGATTAATTAATAACAGATTTATTTAGCCAGCTATTTTATAAATAGCCAAATAATGTCTTTCACACTTTAATATCCGTGAGGTACTTACCTCAAGACTTCTCTTTCTATTTAATATTAATTATTCATTGATTAATTGATAAACAATCTCAATTGTAATGATTAATTATTAATTACTCGTAGATGTGGCTGCGCACTTTTACAGTTTTCTTCCCAGGCAGCATAACCTATTTAATTAAAGCTGTCGTTTTATACCTACTAAAAACAAAAGAATTCTAGAGCAGCGCCCTCTCTTCTGTTATTTATTCACTAAAATAAATAGTATTTCTTCTTATTGTATATCATTGTTTCTGGTAATAAATTGAAGAAAACTTGATTATAAAATTATTTAAAGAAGAAATAAGGTAAAATCCCTAATTATTGAGACTAAGAGACAAAGTTATGATTTGATTTTTTTAAATCAAATATCAATATAAACTTTGTTTGTGGTAATGTCTCAAGTAATGTTTTTACTAATCAATTTCTTTTTTTAAAATGATAGTGATATTTACTAATTAATTTTAAATAATTAAATAGATTATCCGGATACACCAATTATTGACAGGTGAAAAAACTGATTGATCTAATTATTGACATACCTTAACCCCAATTATTGACACCTATACTGCGCATGCCTAGAATCATCTGCTTATTCTTATTTATCGAAACTTATTATTAAGTAATCAATATTATTAAAGTTTATTAATAATAATTTCCATAAATGATTAATTACTATTAAAAATATAAAAATTAATTTAAAAATAATTTATTGAATCAGAAGAGTTCAAACTCTTACAGTAAATTTTTTAGATTAAAGTAAAAAAAATGCGTGATAGCGCTGTCGAATGGCTGTCAATATGAGATTCAACTTAAAAATTATCAACTAGTTATTGACACCCATTATTTAAATATTATAAAGCATACAATTAATTTTGATTATTCAATTTTATAAATTTTTCATAAATTGTTAATTAAAAAAAAAAAAAAGATCATATTATTAGATGAAGAAACGATCATATAATTAGATGAAGAAATTAATTAAAACTCGGCATTTAAAAAAATGCTTTTCTAACCAAAGTTGTTAAGAAAATAGACGCTCGTAAGATTTGATCTGGTGCTTTTATTTTTTTTTAATAATTAATATTTAATATTTTGAACTGAGTAATTTTTTTCAATTTTTTAATTAATTAGAATTTAATAAAAATTTATATGATAGTTATTCTTATTACAGATGATTAAATATATTTAAAAATAATTTAGGGTGTCAATATTTAGACCCCTGTCAATAATTTGGGCTTTTGTATTAATAATAATTAATGAAAATTTAACTTTGTTTGAAGAAGAGAGGGCATTGTTTGAAGATAACCTAAAAGGCCGACGGAAGATGCTTCTCTGTACATTAATTAAAACTATATACAAATATATGTGTGCGTGTTGAATAAAATTGAATAAAAAAAAATCTCGTGGGCGATTTTAAAGTTTAAAAATAATAAATATTTGTAAAAACAGATGGCAAAATAGCAGAGCATTGAAGACTGGCAATCAAAAGTACACTTTAAGAATAATATTATTAAAATATACAAGGCTTCGTTCGGGTTTTTACGTAGTCTAGTCGAACCACGAGAAGACGATGAGCATTAAGGCGAATTGTAAGGACTAATTATATTATTACAATTACAATTATAATTGATATCTAAATTAGAGAGTAGTGATATATGAAATATGAAACAGATATGAAACTTGGGTAGGTACCTGCATTTCACGATAAAATACAATTTAATGCTTGAATTAGCTCCTCAATAAATCGTTATACATGTTTTGATAATACAGTTGTTTTATTAATTATTTATTGCTCCCTCTGGAACTTTGTTTTCAATTGGAGGTTATGTATTGAAGGTGGAAAATTGCTGTGTCGGACGTCGTAAATTAGAGAATCTAGAGCTTGATTTGAGAAGACATAATGAGATGTTATGAAACTGTTTGCATTGCTGATTAATGACAAATGGAAGTGAGTACGATTGCAACGTGGGTGAAAAATAAGGAGGAAGGAAGCACGATAAGTATATTTAATTTTGTTTTGTTTGATTTTATCTTCTTACTATAGAAGTTTATAAGTTTTTTTAATTTTATCAAATATAAAATTTTAATTTTTAAGAAAAATTACAATTTTGAATAAAATTCTAAAAGGTTATTTATTAATTTTTTTGTTTATTTAATTAGAGAAAAAATAAGGAATTTACTTTGCAAATTTTGAAATCTATATTATTATTATGTGCCTTTTGAAGGTTTTATATCATTTTCACCAATAGTCAATTTATTAAGATAAGTATTTAAGAAATGACCTGGTATCTTATGAACTATTGACATTTTTAAAGATATAAGCTCATCCCGATGTTATACTCATCGACACCTTTCATTTGAGTACCCACATCAATTTTTCATATATTTTATATATTTATATATATATTATATGAAAAATATATCATAAACGCATGTGGGTACTCAAATGAAAGCTCATGGTTAGTGTAACATTAGGATGAGCTTATATCTTTAAAAATGTCAATAATTAAGAAAGTACAGTGTAATTTAATATAATTAAGAAACGACCTTGTATCTTGTGAACTATTTACATTTTTAAAGATATAAGCTCATCCCTATGTTACATTCATCGAGACGTTTCATTTGAGTACCCACATCAATTTTTCATATATTTATATATATTATATATATGTATATATGAAAAATATATCATAAACGCATGTGGGTACTCAAATGAAAGCTCTTGATTAGTGTAACATTAGGATGAGCTTATATCTTAAAAAACGTTAATATTTCAAAAAGTACAGTGCAATTTTTAACAAAAGTCATTATTTAATAAAGCAGAATCTTATTTATTTATAGTTCACAGTCACGGCAGTCACATAGTAGTAACTGCAAAGTTGCTAGTTATTTTTATTTTAATTGTTTAAATTAATCAAAAGTGTTAACTTTCGGGCATGAATAATCATCCCTGTATTATAATGGCTGTCATAAGATTAATCTAGTGTTTCAATATAAATTCATCAGCTAAGAAGTTTTATTTATATTTAAATAAAGCTTCATATCATGGCAGTAATTTCTTCACTTTGTGTATTTATTATGAAAATTAAATTAGCCGTCATCTACAAATTTTTATAATTTTGTTGAAGAAATAATTACAAAGAAATTGAAAGAAAAAATTTGACATGTAGAAGATTTGAAATTTTTTAAATATTTTTTTACTTCTTATTTTATTTAAAAAAAAACAAAAAGTAAAGAATTATTAAACGTCTGCTAATTTTATTATCATTATTAATTTACTTTTTCATAAATATTTATTTTTTCTCTATATATTCCAAAATTTCTATTTTTAAACTTAATATTGACCAAAATTTCAAATTGTTGCAAAATCTGAAAGCTTAAAAAATATCAATCCCATTAAATTGTTAACTTCAAAGTTAAACTTCATTATTCTTAATAAAATAAATAACAAAAGCGAGAGATAATCACCGAGATAGCAAAAGAGAACATAAAAAACAGCCGAGTGAATAGAATTATCTCAAGTTAATAGTTATTCTCAAACAATTTCATGACTCTACAAGCTAATAATTCAAGTAGTAGAACAACGTGTGTAACGTTATATGAAGGTCGTGTACTCATTTTATTTAAAAAAACTCCCATGTGCCCGAAGATATATGCGGTGCCTTGCATTACACTACACAACACGATTAATGCACGCTGATATCTCGGATCTTTTGATAAAAGATGTAGCTTTAATCCCAGTAGCAGTAGCTTCGATCCGATATTGAGATTTAGTATTTACCAACAACGCACTAAACTAACGTTTGTACTATTAAGGATAAACATCCATATAGTTAATTACGGACAATATTTATTATTTTTCGAAGATGATAAAAGAAATTTTCAAATTTTTACTAGATTAAGCAATTATAAAATTTGGAAATTTTTTTTAAGTTTTGGATTTTTTTTGTTAGATCATAAAAATTACCCATTTTTCAAGATATTTATAAGATTAAATCCTCAGTAGTAGTTTTGAACACTTTGAAATTCAATTATTGTACAAAAAGTTAAATTGTAATGTTAAAATAATATTTTCATAGAATTATTAAAAGCTTATATTTTTACAAACAAAATTTATGCAATTTATACAATAATTCGAACATCAAATTCCAAAAACGAACTACTTAATCAAAAAAATTATTTATGCTTTTTCAAACAAGCTACTAAACTTAAACTATCCAAAATTGTCAAAATTATTATTTGCTTAAATTAATGCACCTGGGAAGATCAACAATACTAATACTTCTTCATCAACATTAAAATAGACACTTAATTTTTGACTTGTATATATGCGTGCAACCAGCTAATAATGATGATCTAGACCCCTGTTAAAAATACTGATTGAAAAGAATTGACAAGCAATCACTCTATGCAAACTGTATATCTATATACAAATACAAGAATTGAAATTATTGAAAAAAATTCAAATTTTATATTTTTTAATTATTTTCAATTAGTATTTTTATACAGGGGAAACACTTATACTAAATACGGCTGCTTACGAAGGTTATTATCTTCTTGATAGGTATTATTTAATTGAGGAATACCTCTTAGTCCAAAATTAAGAGTTTTACGCTACGAAACTCTTTAACTTGAGAAGAAATGGATCGATTAAGTTTTGTTTTAATTTTATACTAAATATTTCAACTTACGAAGAAGAAAAGTTAATTGGTCAATTATCTTCTAAGGATGATATTAAAAAAATTATGAGATTTTTATTACTTCATTATTTCTTCTTTTCTATAAAAAATAAATATTTTATTAGACATTTTAAAAATAATAAATTGTTTTTTTTTTAATATTTAATATTAATTTGAAAAATTATTTTCTTCTTTTAGAATCATTGTATTTAGTTTTCATCCTAATTAAAATTAATTTAGCAGACATTTGATAATTTTGATATTTTTAACAAATAAAATTATGGCAAAAAAAAAATTGACATGTATAATTTAAAAAAAAAAATTAAAAATGCAATTTTTTTAAAATAATTTCAGAAAGAAATTTTTTTGTTAAAAAAAATAAAAATGCAATTTTTTTATGACAGTAAAGAGTATTTTTTAATTGTTTTTAAGAAACAAATTTGTTCCAAAAAATAATTTTAAAAAAATTGCATTTTTCATTTTTTTAAATTTCTACATGCCAATTTTTTTTATTATTTTTTTTTTTGCAATAATTTATTTATGAAAAAAAAATTCTAAAAATTATTTAATATCTGCAAAATTTATTTTCATAATTTTTAAGAAAAAATTTTTTTGTTAAATGAAATTAAAAAATTGTCAAGTGACTGCTAATTTTAATGTCATTTCATTCCAAAACAGCTGACAGTTCAAATAAGTAGTTCCAAAACAAGCCGCTAGGTGTAAAGTCTACCAAAAGTTCCAAAAGTCATCCATTTAATTTTTAAAAACCTCCGTAGACACTTGTGATGATTTATCACCTCTTCTTCTCTGAAAAAAACGCATGAAAGAATATTAAAAAAAAAAAAAAACCTTCCTTTCACTACAAATCTGGACAGTAAGTGAAAAACAAAGGCGTGTCTATTATTACAACCTTTTTACGATGTTATTTTACAAGATAATGAGATAATAACATATCAATTGAGGAACATTAATGACAATAATTAGCCATTACACATTGTCCGGTAAAGTATCAATGATATAATAAAAGATTGCAGATTTGTTGAGCAACAAGTAAATCTAGACCCCGGGAATCACCCGGTTAAAAATTATCCATGTCAAATTAAAAGTAACTGGCTATCAACAAGTAATCGTAACTCACCTTTTCTGTTTGCTCATACACTCCTAACTACAAACCTATTTTACATAAACGTTACATATATTTACATACCTTACGCTTCTAGGGTCAGTGATCAAACTTATCACCAGCCTCAAGACAGACGTCAGTAGATCTATCCGGTGCAATTAAATATAAATCTACAGCAGCTAAGCATTACTCAAACATGTCAGCCAGGAGAACAAATAAGGCCCAACATTACCTATAAAGTACATTAAATAATGACCGGTACCTCGGTTTCACATGAGAAAATGAAGAATTGGATTTAAAATGCATCGTAATGAGCGGCATTACCTGTAACATAAATATATTTATAAAGCAACAAGTTATTTTATGCTTTTTATCATCAAAATTAATGATAATTAATTTAGAAGGTATTTCATAATTTTAAGAATTTTTGTTACAAATAAATTATGTCAAAAAAAAATTGACAAGTAGAAATTTTAAAAAATTACAAATACAATTTTTTAAAAATAATTTTTTAGAACAAATTTATTTGTTAAAATGAATGAAAATTAAGTTAGCCGACATTTAAAAATTAAAAAGAATTTTTTTATTGAAAAGATGGCTACAAAAAAAAAGAAAAAAAAATTGTCATTTGTTAAAAACTTGAAAAACTGTAAGTGCAATTTTTTAAAAATATTTTTTTGTTCTAATTTAATTATTAAAAAACAATCCAAAAATTAAAAACGTCGGCTAACTTTAGTATCATGAAAATGAAGTTAGCTGACATTTCAAAATTAAAAAAAATTTTTTATCCAAAAAATTTCAATTAAACAATTAAAAAAAGAAATAGGGTAAATGCACCAGTTGTTGACCGGTCACCAATTAGTTGACCGATGTATAAAAAAGTTAATTAATTAATATTTTACAAGGGTTTTTTTTTCTTAAAGGATAAAAAAATATGGCATTTAATCATCATAATAAAAAATTACGCAATTAATTGCGCAGTGATTATAGCTTTAAAAAAATATTCTGAGTTTGTTTACAACGCAACCAGCCAGAAAGCGGTCAAAAATAACTAGCGTACAATTGGAGAGTGAGTGCATTTCATCATTAATTTAGTGATATTTATCGGCATAATATAAAATATTTTAGTTTTATTATGTTAATTAAAGATCAGATTCCAACTTTTTTGAAAAAATAAAGTTAAATTATAAGTTTTAATATTATTTTAAGACCGGTCAACTATTGGATCCGTCAGAAGCCCTTTACCCAGTAAAAAATTCATTCGGTCATTTATTAGACCCTCTGATTTTATCACAATCCAATTAATCACCGTATAATTATAATACTAACTTCTTAACTCCAAAATTAAATCTGTCAAGTGTTTAAAGTACTTTAGTCATTCAATATTTTGTAAATATAAAAATAATCATTATAAAATGTATATTTACAATTAAAATAATACTTAAAATCTTTTTTGATTATTAAATTTTATTTTGTGCTAATTTTTTTAGTGAATGGTTATATCAAAGAACGAATTATTAGAAGAAAAAATTGCTAAGCAATTAAAAAAATAAAAAAGAGTTACAAGCTAGTAAAAAAGCTTTAATTGAAAAAAAGAAGGAGAAGAATAAAAAATTTCAAGTGAATCAGAAAAATTATCGTCATCAAAATGAATTTGTGATTATTTGTGACCTAAAGAAATGTGACTTTATGTTAATTATTGCTATTATTTATATTATTTTATAAAAAAAAGTACGATTTAAAATTATATTGTATGTTTAGTTTTGTTAAATATGTCGTTAATACTTCAAAAGTACTGGATAAATTTAATTACATACATGTAGTTTACAAAATTACTTATAATTATTTGAGCGGTCAATTAATTGGAGAACGGTCGGTCATTTATTGGGTTTATTCGGTCAATAATTGGTGATTTTAGTATTTCAAGATTCAAATAACAAAATTAATATAATTCTGTTAATTTTTATTATAAATAGTTATTAATTATTATTAATTAAGTATTTAACTTTAATAAAATCCATTATAAATTGGTTTTAGTAGGTTAATAGATTTTTTATAGCTTAGTACAGAAAAAGAAAACCTTAATCGGTCAATAATTGGTGCATTTACCCTATCACATGTTAAAAACTTGAAAAGCTATAAGTGCAATTTTTTAAAAATATCTTTTTAGTTGTAATTTAATTAAAAAAAAAAAAAATCAAAAATTTTTAGACGTCTGCTAACTTCTGTGTCTTAAAAAAATATTTTTAAATCTTTCGCGCCATTGTCCATTCAAAAAAGAAAGGCACTGCGCGTGTGTTGTAAACGAACCTTTTTACATAGATATACCTAGGTATACAAACGATTAGTAGATTTTTCATTTATTGCTAATTATAAATAAACTACATTGAATTAAACCATGATCTTCGAAAAGACTTAGTTTTAAATCATACTGAAGCGTATAAAAAATGAATAGACTTGATCATTTTAGTTTTTCGGCAGTTATCGTGAACACGCCAGTTTTCATATATACATTTGACAACCGGACGTCTACGGAATAGTAAAAAAAAAATTTTTTTTATTTATTAAAAAAGCAAAATGTCTTTTAAAAATTTCATAAGTGTTGAAGCTAGTGTTTTTCCATTACATTTAATAATAATAAAGTTAGCCGACATTTTTGATTTTTTTATTTTGCTTAATTGATAAAATTATAACTAAAAAATATTTTTAAAAAATTGCACTTATAGTTTTTGACGTTTTTAACAAATGAATAAATTTTTTTTTTTATGTTTTTGTTATAATTTTTTAATATAAAAAATCATAAGAATTTTTAGATGTTGACTAACTTTATTTTCATTTACATTTATTTGTAAATATTGTTCTACAAGTGCGATAGAAAATAAATAGAGACAATTTTAGTTCAAGATATCGCTTGATTTTTGTAAAGCGAGTGTAGAGCACAACCTCATCCGCGTCGCTTATGATGCGTGCAAAATAATCAAGTGTGCGAATTTTAATGCCATTCTAAATCAATCTCATTTAAGGTTAGTTTAATAATACTCAAATCAGCTGACGCTCTACAGATTTTTGATTTTTTTTCCATCTGTCAATTTTTATGTCATTAAAGTTAGCCGACGTTCTAAATTTTTTAATTTTTTTTTTAATCATCAAATTAGAACAAAAAAATTTCTTTTAAAATTGCACTTACAGTTTTTGAAGTTTTTTAGACATGCAATTTTTTTTTTATTTTTTTGTAATGATTTTTTCAATAAAAAAAAAATATAAAAATTTTTAAATGTCGGCTAACTTAATTTTCATCAATTTTTTGGATTTTTATAACAATGAAATTGTGAAAAATTTGTGATACTGAAATTAGCTGACAATTTTTTGATATGAAAATTAAATTAGCCGACATCTGAAAATTTTTATAATTTTTTATGATAGTAAAATTAGCTTACGTTCAACAATTTTTGACTTTTTTTTATTCAAATCAAAAATTATTGAACGTCAGCTAATTTTTTTTTATTTTTGTTGATAAATAAGCTAGGTCTACAAAATTATTAATTAAAAAAATTGCATTTATAATTTTTTAGAGCTTCTAAAAATTGAACTTTTTAAAAATAAATTTTCTTTCCTGTAATTTATTTATTAAAAAAATTTTTCAAATTGTCAGATGTCTCTCAATTACAGTATCATAAAAATTTTAATAAAAAAATTCAACATCTAGAAATTAAAAAAAAAATACAAGTGCAAATTTTTAAAAAACATTTTTTTTTAAATTTATTTTTTATAAAAATTTAAAAATTTCTACTTATTTAAGTATCATTTTTTTTTATAAATTAAATTATAACTAAAAAAATTTTTTTTAATTTGAACTTGTAATTTTTCTAAACTTTTATGTTAAATTTTTAAATTAAAATTTTTGAATTTTTTTGTTCTAATTTTTTCAACAACAAAAAATTGTCAAATTTTTTCTAATTTCAGTCTTATATTTTTCATTAATTATTAAACTAATGATCTTTGTCAATCAGCGGCAGGCTCTAAAAAAAATAATAATTATATGTTAGTACAATTTATAAAATTTATAAATACATATAAATTCCTGATTGACGAGTAACGAGTACGTTGATTGTGCCAAGGTTGATAATTTAATTGATTACAAGATAATACACTATTAAAAATCCATAAAATATTTTTTTAATTGCAGATTAGTTCTGGATAATTATTCATTAATTTAAAATATTGAAATGATAATTAAAATTATAAAGATTGTAACTTATTTGTATGCTAATCACCAACTCAGGTAGGTAAGTATTTTTATTTTACATATTTATGTTAAATATATTTATGAATTTATTTGTTTGCATTAACATTAACCCAGCTCATAAACATCTTAATTTTCTTATTCAGGAATAAAATGCTGAATGTCTTCCAAGAATATTTAAATAATATATCTTACTTATTTTATTACGTTACAACCCGTGGATTGGATTTTTGAGCCAGCTATGACGTTGTGAGTAGAATGTGGGCGTACTTAGTGTAATATTGTATACTGATACTGATATTATATACTTATATATATTTTATTATATGTTATGTACCTACAATAGCATGGGTATTACCTGCGCTGAGCTAAGGACTACAAACTACACGTACGTGCGTAATAGGTGAGATTATCTAGTGTGTGAAGAGATAGTTGGCTCGAGAGCTAGTCAGCTGGAGAGGTAAACTTTACTATTACTATTACTATCAATTTTACTGTCCGGTTAAATGAGTTTCAGAAATTATTATCAGGGTTCGTTATTTTGTTTTCTCAGAAAATAATTAACTAGGAGTTTATTTATTTTAATAGATATTTTATTTTATTTTTTTTTAGTAAATTCCTTTTGGTTTTATCGATAAGAATTTATGGAAATTAAATTAATAGAAATCTGATAATTTTTAAGGAAAATTTTTCTATAAATAAAAAAAAATTCCACTTTTAGAAAATTTAAAAAATTACAAGTGCAATTTTTTAAAAATAGTTTTTTTTAGTTTTAATTTAATTAGGAAACATCAAAAAATTTTTGAACGCCTTTTTGGTATTATTTATGAAATAATAAAAATTGATGTTAGATTTTTTTTTTTGTCGGTAGTTTTTGGATTTTTTTAAGATTCAAATTTCTTCTTTAGGTTATCTATATTATTAAGAGAATAAAAAGAATTTTGTATCCAAGAAATTAAGTGACATTGCAAAGGTTTTAACTTGAATTTGTGCCTGAAAAAGGTTTCATATTCTTTGCATTCTAAAATATCTCTAGATACATAATTAAGAAATGACCTTGTATCTCGTGAACTACTGACATTTTTTAAAATATAAGCTCATCCTGATGTCACACTCATCAAGACCTTTCATTTGAGTACCCACATCAATTTTTCATATATTTTATATATTTATATATTTCACAAACTATATATATAAAATATATCAAATATACCATATGGGTTTTTAAATGAAAGGTCTCGATGAGTGTAACATTGGAATGAGTTTATATCTTAAAAAATGTCAATAATAAAGAAATGACCTTGTATCTTGAGAAATATTGACATTTTTAAAGATATAAGCTCATCCTGACATTACACTCATCAAGACGTTTCATTTGAGTAGCCACATCAATTTTTTATATATTTATATATATTATATATATGTATATATGAAAAATATATTAAAAATGCATGTGGGTACTCAAATGAAAGCTCTTGATGAGTGTAACATCAGGATGAGCTCATATTTTTACAAATGTCAATATTTAAAAAAGTACATTGCAATTTAATATAATTAATAAATGGCCTTATATCTTGTAAATTATCGACAATTTTAAAGATATAAGCTCATCCCAATGTTACAATCATCAAGAGCTTTCATTTGAGTACCCACATCAATTATTCATATATTTTATATATTTATATATATTATATATATGTATATATGAAAAATATATCAAAAATGCATGTGGGTACTCAAATGAAAGCTCTTGATGAGTGTAACATCGGGATCAGCTTATATTTTTAAGAACGTCAATATTTAAAAAAGTACATTGCAATTTAACAAAATTTCATTTATTTAGTTCACAAATCACGGCAGTCACACAGTGACTGCAAGGTTGCTAGTTTTAAATAATATAAGAAGAATAGTTGTATTAATTTCATTTTATGATTATTTTTTCCTCTTCATTTTTTTTTTTTTTTAAATACAATTAGTATTTCTAAGATTTATTAAAATTTTTTTATTAAAAAAAAATTTACTTGCTAAATTAATCTCTAATTTGATTATATATATTGACAAAAAAACAATTTTTTTGTTCTTATTATAATAAATTAGAAATTTTTTAATATATTCTAAATTTTTAATGTATCATCTAAAAATAATTAAATTTAACTATTTTAATAATAATTAATTATTAAGTCACTAAAATTAAAAACTTTACTACAAAAAAAAATTAAAATCTGCAATTAAAATTGAACAAATTTCTTCAAAGCTTAATCTAAAAATACCAATTCTCAAAAAGCTCCCAATAAAACACTTCACAAAAAAATGACTTCATCAAGAGTTAAGTCTAAGCATCTAAATAATGTCACAGATGAATAAAAATCTAAAAATATTAAATTTAGGTCAAACGAAAATTTACAAACCTAAAAAACATTTAAATCAATATACTTAAATACATATCTTCATAGTAGAGCTATACAAATTTTCGATATCCAGGTTGCTCAAAAATAGACAGCTGAAGAAAACAAAGCAAAATAAAACAATAAATAAACTCCGAGTACACTCTAACAAACCCTGATGTTATTAGAGTGTAGTCTAGCAGCTTTCAAATGCCTGGTAGAATATAATATGTATATCTGGTATCGAAATACACAACCGATCGAGAGTTGACTTGGCGGCTCGACATCTCTTACTTCTCCCGCTCCTTTTAGTGCCGGGTTAGCCGCCATCACGGTTTAGTGCCAGCGTTTGTCGCTCATTTGCCTCTATCTTTTGCATCTATCACTTCAGCGACAAATAAACCCATAAATAAATAAATAAACAACAATTATAAATATAATTACAATCTTAATCTTAAATCTTGATCTTTAATCTAAAATAAATTAACTATCGCTTGCAATGTGTGCTTACAGTATGTCAGAAGTAACATAACCGTGAAGTGACGTGAAACAATGAAGACAACAATGGCTAGGGGTAGCAAACCCTTCCGCCGGAGCATAACTGCGCCCGAAGTTTCACCCACCGAATATGGCCGATTCGTAAGTTTTCTTCTTTGCTTTAAAATAACCTAAATTAGTTATAATTATAAAGTAGGTGGACAGAAAAAAAGGTTCACTTGATCCAAGAAAATTTATTTAAGGGGCATTCCATAGTGACTGGTGGGACATTTGACTCTGAAATTCCATCAATTATATATAATTATGTGACTGAAACTTATACTATAGTAAAATTTATCTTATAATATAGAAGAATAACTAATTAACAACATCCCTTTGTCAAAAACCTCGATTACCTTTTAAGTTTCTCGTAATTATCATTTGACTGAGTGTGACTGGTGGGACTAAGAAAAATCCTTCTCTCTTACCAAAGGTATACTTAAAGTCCAATTTCAGTTTAGACCACTAAACTAAAAAAAAATACTTCCCTCGAAAATACAAAATTTATCCTACAAACATTCAATATTATGAAGAATTAGACTGATTACCTACGTAGAAACAATTAAAAAAATTATTTTTATTGTGACTGGTGGGACAGGCATTTGTGATTGGTGGGACAAGTAAAAAATGTCTACATCAAGTTGTTTATTAAAAAGACTTTTATATTATTTCAACCTTAGAAACATTATTGTTTATATATTTAACTATAAATTATTTAGGATAATTAAAAAAAAACTAATTAAAAAACACAAATAAAGGATTTAGCATGCTGACAACACGATCTTGATAAACTTAGGTGTTAATTAATAACGAACATAAACAAAATTTGTTCTTAAAACTATAATAATAAATATGTTAGTTAATAACAAACATAAAATGAATTTGTTGTTAAAACTATTAAAACAACATTTGACCCGGATACAAGTTAGTACGGCTGAAAAATTACTAGGAGAGAAAAATTGATTTTCTTATTGATTACAAATTTTTTTTACAAATTAGTAAAATACAAACTTTTAATAATAAATTAGGACTGAATTAGAGAAACTTTAAAATTTTAGTCATTTTCCCATGGAATGCCCCTTAAGTCAAGAAAATCTTGTTGTTTTGAGAAAATTTAGCCTCTTGCTCCAAAAAATTAAGTATAAAGATAGAAATAAATTTTCATTAATATTTTTATTGATTAACTTGTCAATTGGGAAGATCAAATAATATTTCATCATTTTTTTCATTCAATATGAATAATTGCACGCTAAAATATTATAAAATGGGTATCAAATATTCAAGAGAAAAATTTTCTCAGGGTGAGAAAATTTTTTTCTCAGCTGAAGTAGGTGGCGCTGCTTCCCTAAAGTACCTAAAAATCTTGATCAAATATAAAAATTTATATCAAGTATTTATGATAATTTGAATTAAGAAAGAAAAATTTTTACTTCGGCCAACACAACTTCGGTCTTCCTTCAAGCACCAGAAAATTTGAGCCAAGAATTTTGTTCTCCAGTCAAGAAATTTTTCTTTCTGTGTGCAATTGACAAACCAAAGCAATTAATGTTGATAGTCTTCCAGTTAATCAGCGTTAAAATTGATAATAAAATGTTTTGGTAACAAAACTGAAGAGAAAGGAACATGGACTTTGGCTCACGTGACGAGGTCATTGAGCCCCGTGGGCTATTCTTGTTCCTCATCTTCTTATTCTTATTAATCTTGTTTTTTATTTTTATTATTCTCACATATTCATCTTACTTTATTCACGAGTATTCTCAAACCTTAATAATCCAGCATTTTTATCAGCGACACGCTTTCAATTAGCTATTACCCATTTTTTTGTTTCTTCACATTTTTTTTAAACATTTCTTCTTTTTGTTTGGTATTTTTTTTCTTACATAGCTTTTATCAATACGACGTGTTTAAAGTTATCTTAGCATGTACTTGCATTAGTCTTTAATATTTTCTTTTTAAATTCGCACTATCTGACACGCTTTACTTTTGTTCTGTTTGGAAACCGGAGAACCACGTCGACGATGTATATATAATACACATTTGTGTATTATATATTATTGTTGAGAAAAAATGTTTGGGTAAACTGGAGGTTTGACTTGTGACCTACTGGTTGAGGTTAAGTTTACAAGGAATTGATGTTTGTTGGTTAACTAGCTGATAAAAGTGTAAATTAATATTTCGGAAACAATACTCTTATTTATAAAATAATTTTTAACATTTGATTTTTTTTATTTTTGTCATAATTAAAATTTAAAAATTTATTAATTTTTTTTTTAAAGAATTTTAATTGTAAATTTTCTCAAAAATAGTTTTTTTAAGAGAAGATAATTTATAAAATTAGTTAGAAGAAGAAATAAATTTTTTAGCGGTAGTTTGGAAAGTTAAAAAGTTAGGATTGGTTATTTAGTAAATTATAGATAATTAAAAATTAATGCGCATGCGCAAAAGTAGTTCCTAGTGTTCTTACGGCTGTTCCATTTCAAAATTTTTCGATCAGTTTTTTTTTATGAAATTTTTTTCTTAAAAATCTTTTTATTAATTTAAAGTGCAAAATTTTTTTTATAAAAAAATTAAATCTAATTTTTATTTATCAAATAATTGTTAACATTTGATAATTTTAAAGTTACAATTTAAATTTAAGAATCTATTAATTTTTTTTTATAGAATTTTAATTGTAAATTTTCTTAGAAATAGTTTTTTTAAAAGAAGATAATTTATAAAGTTTATTAGAAGAAGAAATAAATTTTTTAGCGGTAGTTTGGAAAGTTAAAAAGTTAGAATTGGTTATTTAGTAAATTATAGATAATTAAAAATTAATGCGCATGCGCAAAAGTAGTTCCTAGTGTTCCTACGACTGTTCCATTTCAAAATTTTTCGACCAGTTTTTTTTGGTATTTTTTGATGAAATTTTTTTCTTAAAAATCTTTTTATTAATTTAAAGTATTTATCTAAAAAAAGACTATTTGTGATCTATCAGACGATAAATTTAGTGAAAAGATAAATTTAAACGGAAATGTGGGTCGTGAATAGAATGAATGAATGAAATCGGGTAAAAAATGATTGGAGCTCCTGTAAAAGCGGCAGTACGTGTGTAATTAAATGTAATGTAATGTAATGTTAATGTGAGATTGAGATTGAGAGATTAAAGGAGAGATGAGGAAAAATGAGTAAGCGAGAGGTTTTACCGTGAGGACGTCGCGTGGGCGACCGGATGCGATCTTTCTCCTTCTACAATTCCAATCCCAATCGCTAACCGGTCTCGAACTAACTGCCGATCTCGGCCTTCATGACTATCGAGATCGATGAATTATCGCCTCTCATTTAAATCCATCTTTAATTTAAATTATTAAGTTTAATAGTTGCTTACTTATCCATGTGACAGTAAATCAATACTGTCATTAACTAATTTTATTAACATTATTATTATTAAAATTTTTAATAATAATAACACTAGAAATTTTTAAAAATTAATTATTATTATTATAATTATTTATTAATATTTATTATCTAATTACTGTATTATAATTAGGTTGTAATTATTAATTGTGATAGTAATAAATAAATCTCGCTTTCGAATTCGCGGAATTTTAAGCACGATCGGTGATAACGATCGACGACGGAATTAAATTAAAAATACAGATAAAAATGTATATTCAAATAAATAGTTATGTCAGGCATCACGCATTGCGTGCAATCGGTTTCTTATACAGGCGCCAACTATCGTCTCAAGTACATATATATATCGTTATTTATGCTGTTTATTTTTTTTCTTTAATTTCAAATACTTTTTTTTTTTATTGTAATTAGTTATAAAGTCATAAGTTTCAAGTGAGGAAAGGCACTAAGCAAATTAGAAATTCTAACGAGTACTTTTTACTTCCTCTATTAATTCGATTAATTTAATTTTTTTATTTTGTATATTCCATATACTAATAATAATTCTTCCGTAAATATACGTTTAAAAAAATTAACTTTAAATATGACAATTATTATATTGAAGAAAAGAATTTCATAATAATGCATAATACAGTTTTATTTACATCACTTCTACAGAAAAATTTTATTACTTATATTACTTTTATTATTTATAAAAATAGGTAATAAATAATCATCAATAGTAAACAAATATTTATTAACAGTTAATATCTTTAGGACTAAATTTGTTTTGCTTGCAATATAAATAATTTACGCTATCAAACAAAATATTTTGTTACAATAAATCATTATCATTCTTCAATATTTGTGTTATTATTTTGTATAAAAAAAAAAAACTATTAATCTTTTTGATTTATTGGAGAATTTTTATTTATTTACATTTTGGGGTTCCAAAAAGTGTCAAATTTAAATTTTGACACTAAATTTTTATTTTAAAGTCCAAATAAATGCTTATTAACTGTAAAAAATTTATATTATTAAGAGAAATAAGAAGAATTTTGTGTTTAGGATTGTCATATGATAAAATCGGTTTTTTTTAGTGAAATTTAGTGTCATTTCAAGGGTCCTGATTTGAATTTGTGCCTTTTCAAGATTTTATATCATTCTCACCGATAATCAATTTAGTATGATAAGTATTTAGGCTGCATTCGAAAATGCTCTATCTCTAGATACATAATTAAGAAATGACCTTGTATCTTGTGAACCATTGACATTTTTTAAGATATAAGCTCATCCTGATGTTACACTCATCAAGACCTTTCATTTGAGTACTCACATCAATTTTTCATATATTTTATATATTTATATATTTCACAAATACCATATATATAAAATATATAAAAAATGCCATGTGGGTACTTAAATGAAAGCTCTTGATAAGTGTAACATCGGGATGAGCTTATATCTTTATAAATGTTGATAGTTAAGAAAGTACAGTGCAATTCAATATAATTAAGAAAGGACCTCTTATCTCGTGAACTATTGAAATTTTTAAAGATATAAGCTCATTCTGATGTTATACTCTTCAAGACCTTTTATTTGAGTAGCCACATCAATTTTTCATATATTTATATATATTATATTTATATATATTATATTTATATATATATATGAAAAATATATCAAAATGAATGTGGGTACTCAAATGAAAGCTCTCGATGAGTGTAACATCG
>CAJNRD030001119.1:10273255-10287822 GCA_905319865.3 Cotesia congregata
TATATATATATATATATATATATATATATATATATATATATATATATATATATATATCATATATATGTATATTTGAAAAATATATAAAAAATGTATGTGGGTACTCAAATAAAAGCTCTTGATGCGTGTAACATCGGGATGAGCTTATATGTTTAAAATCGTCAATATTTAAGAAAGTACAGAGTAATTTAACAAAAGTCATTATTCAATAAAGCAAAATTTTATTTATTTATATTTCGCAAGTCACGGCAGTCACAGAGTGACTGCAAGATTGCTAGTTTATTTGTTAAAAAAATTGTTCAATAGCTAAATTAATTGTTATTTAATGAAAGTAAATATTCTCGGGAAGAATATTTTTGCAAATTACCGTTTAAATTTTTTATAAAAATTTATTCTGCAGCAAAATTGCAAAAAAATTAATTTGAAATTGTTTAAAAAATAAATTTTTTTTATTACATTAAACTTAAATGCCAGAAAAAGTACTTTAAAGCGTTTCTCAAAGAAGAAAATTTTGAAGATGACGTCACTTGTTTAAAAAAATTACAACTAGCGACATCTATGAGTAGTTTTATTAATTAAAAATTGTAACCGAGCGCTTAGTAGGAAAATTTGTGAAGTATATGAAAATTTTCTTTTTTTCTTGCTTTAAAATGTCGCTTTATAAAATATTCTTTTAAATTAAATTTTTATGTTAACCAAGGTAAAATATTAATCAAAAAAATTATTTATTGAAGATTTTAACATCATAAAATGGCCATAAAATTATTTACATAACCAAAGCAAAATCAGTGAAGCTATCGCAACAATATATTACGTAATTAAAAACCTGTATGAATAAAAAAGTGATAAAAAATGTTTCCTCGCCTCTTCCGGATAGGATTTTCGAAGTGATTATTACCGCAAACGAGTGAACATAAACAATAATTACATCGCATCAGCATCATAACACTGACACAAATAAACGATCCATTGAGATAGAGCGATATTGCAGATTGCACATTTACGACGAGTGTTCTCATGAAATTTCCATCCATTATGTTTGGCGTTTCCGCGACGATTAACCGCCGACGCGATGCCATCTAACGAAGGTGACCGGTTACCAATAAAAAGTCCCGGCTGATAGTTTTATGGGCATCGCACATTAATAAATAAATAAAATAAAATAAAATAGAGACGCCGGCGTCTATCTGAAAGGGCCGGGACTGTGTCAGGGACGCTATTATAATTCAATTATTAATGTATTAAATTATATGAGCGGAATAGAAAGAGTGCAACCGTTCTCTTGATGCGCATGTGGAAAATATCGTGGTCAAGAGGCGAATGAGACGTTCTGTTTGCTGTGGTGAAAAAAAAAATATAATATTTAAAAATGAACAGAGTGGAGGAGGCGGTACCTAGTCTTTACTTGTAGGTATGTATCTCCTACGCTTTAACGAGAATTGATGTTTCCGACGATTATCCATAAAGACTCGACTTCTTGCTCCAGGCAGGAAATCATTTCGCTCTTTCAAAAGACGAATTGAAAAATATGAAAGCTCATCTAAGCCACGACATTTTGCACGGTGTAATAATCTCCGTGCTCCGATGAAAGACGTGATAGACGCATCCACCTTTCGACGGTATTTCCATCTCAGATGCATAATTAAAGCGCCATTTTGATGTTATGGTGATGAAAGTTCGGAAGTGCTCTGTCATAACTTTTCACACGCCTTCAAGATGTAAACATCACTTTGAGGAGATTTTTTAATCGTTTTTACTTTGTATAAGAATTTTTTTTTACTATGCTACAGATTATCAGTAGAGTTAATTTTCCTAATGAAACACTGGAAAAAAAATTAACTTGAATCAAGAGAAAAATTCTTGAACCAAGAAAATAATTTTTAAGAGTTTCATTGTCTTGAATCAAGATGAGAAATTCTTGAAATGAGTCAAATTTACTTAAACTAAAAAAAATTTCTTAGTTTAAGAATTTTTTTACTCAAACCAAAAACTGAAATTCTTCAAAATTGTTTACTTGATTTAAGTAAACTTTATTTTTTTGTATATATTTATAATGACCCGTATACTGAAAAAATAAATATTTTTTCGTTGTAAATACAAAGTGCACTAAGAAAAAAAATTTCTTTTGAAAAAAATGGGAATTTTTGCAACAAAAAAATTCCTTATTAAAAATTTACATAAAATCTCAACTTGACAATAAATAATTAACAAATTGTAACAAGAAATTACCTTGTGAATGGAAATCTTCAACAATTTTATATTTTAACTGAAGAAATCAAATTTGTTCTCACAAAAACTTTTTTGTTGGTAAAAAGTCTTCTATATTTGGGAAAAAACAATTTTGGATGAAAATTCTCAAGTTGTCTATTTAAAATTGTTTTTTTTTTTCCAAATCAAGAATCTTTTTTTGAGTATAATTAAAGCACCATTTTAATATTATGGTGATGAAAGTTCGGAAGTGCTCTGTTATAACTTTTCACCCGCCTTTAATATGTAAACATCACTTTGAGAAAATTTTTTATTCGTTTTTACTTTGCATAAAAATCTCTTTTTGCTAAACTGATAAAAGAATTTAGTATGGAGTACTAAACTGATTTAGTAGCAAAATTTTTAGTCATTTATTTAGGAGAAAAAAATATTTTTTACCTATTAATATAATTTGTTACAGTTTAATAAATGATTTTTTTATCTACTATTGATATGTTAAAAACTTGATTAATTTTTAATTTTATAAATGTCTCAAATAAAAAATTATAATTTAATGAGATTATTTTTTTTATAATACTTAATATTTTTACTTAAAATTATTTATTTTAATTATTTTGAGTAAAAAAGTTAGACATCCGCTAAAATTAATTAAAAAATTAATTTCTTTAATATCAATAAACAATTTATTGAGTAGCAATAAATAATTTGTTAAATACTACTAAATATTTATTTGGTAGAAATAAATAAGCTTTAATAAATGATACACTAAGAAAAAAAATTTCTTTTAAAAAAAATAGGAATTTCCTTATTAAAAACTTACATAAAATCTCAACTTGACAATAAATAATTAACAAATTACATAAAATCTCTTTTATTTCGCAATGAAGAACGAAAAAATTGTTCCTTGAATCAACAACAATAAATTATTGTATACAATATTAAAAAAGTAGGTTAACAAACTTGCAACAACGATATTTATTTCCCGGTAGTAGCTCATCAGATTGTGGTCGGTGTCTCGTAGGCAGTTATAAAAATTTGCTTAGACACGTAAAATAACGCTAATCTAGGCCACACGTGTGTCAAATTGTGCTGCGAATATCCGCGTACATAAATACATGCATTTAAACACCAAAAAATATATTTTTGAAATTCACATTCAATCCAAATTACTAATTGACCCTCAAATTTATTTCTTCTTTAATAAAAATAAGTATTTTACTTTTTAGTAAATTTTTTTCTTCAGTTAAAGTTTAATCCAGACAGCATTACGTATTTTTACTGTAACAAAACTTGCTTTCTCTGTCAGTAAAATACCAAAATTAAAATAAAGTAAACTTAACTTCACTTAATTGATACGGATATATCTTCGAACAATCACGGTCTATTTCATATTTTTATTAATTAACATTAATATTAATCAAATTAATGAAAGTTTCTTAATTGAAATAATTATTTGGTATTTTAAAAAAATTGTTATAAATTAAATTTGACAAGAGATTTTATAAAAATTAATGCGGTCATAAAATTAACAAGATGGTATTAAAAATAAGTATTTGCAATCTCCAAGAGTACAAAAAAGTTATATCAGAGGTTAAGTTTCAAATAACAAAAAAATTATGTAGTTAAGTGCTGATTGACTATCATCTTCTTTAGTTGTAATAACTAAATATATATGTGCTATACTTCCGTGACAATTTTTATTTGCTAAAATATTTCTGCGAGATGGCAATTGACATTGGATTTAAAACAATTTTTTTAAAGATCTAATGAAATTTAGTTAAAAAAATTTTTTTAAGTAAAATTAGCGGCAAGTATTTCTTCTCAAAGAAGAATCTTCCAACTACGTTATGTAAGAAGTAATTTAATGTTTTTAATAATTATATTTATATAATAATATTAAAGGAAATTTAATATTTTATACTAAAGAAATTTTTATCTAGCTTCAAAAAATTTCAATCGTCAAATTATTAACAAGACTTCGAATAATTTTTCTGAAGATACTTATAGGAATTAAAAAAAAAAAATATTTATGCAATTTTTTTAAAATATTAAAAATTTTTTATATCAAATTAAAAAAGTTATATCAATTTTTCATCTATAAATATTTATTTTTTAATTTTCAAGCAATTAAAATTTTTTTTACTATTAGTTAATATAAAAAATAAAAAAATTCACTCCACTGTACGCGGAAAGAACAGGATGACACTGGATATCATCCCAGATTATAATACTCAGTGATATCTGTGGTGAAAAAAAATTGCAGATAGCTAAAAAAAAATCCAGATTATCTTGCGTGATATCTGGATCATACTCATTATAATCTGGATTATACTCATTGTAATCTGGATTATACTCATTGTAATCTGGATTATACTCATTGTAATCTGGATTATACTCATTATAATCTGGATTATACTAGTTACTATTTGAAATTTTTTTTTCACTTAATATAATCTGGGATTATATCCAGTGTAATCTTGTTCTTTCCGTGTAAGGATTAAATTAATAAAAAATCATAAAAATTTTTCCAGTTTCTAAAAAATTAATAAAAGCAAAAATTCGTCGCTTAAAATTGCAAAACCAAACTAGATCCTCCAAAAAAAAAACTGTTATCCCAAACAATAAACTTAAAAAATGCAAATTACTATTATCCATTAATACCACTTAGATTGGCGGAGCAAAACAGTAAGTAAATGACAGGGGTTAAGCTATCAAGATCTTAATGATAATAAGCTGTCTCGTCTCCTTGTCATTTCACTCTCTTATTATAAGCATTATCATTATTACCGTCATTAAACCACTTCAGCGTAGACTCTTTTACGACGCCCCTAATTCGGGACGTCCCGTCTAGCTTTATAATTACAATTACCAACTATTTCTTCGGCTAGCATCTAGCATCTCTCCTCTATCCTCTATTTTAAAGCACACAGAATAAACAAACACCAGCGGAGCTAATCATCATTTCATTAGACCCATCACTTGTTCGTCAACAAGTGTCAATTGCATCCGTTCTACTATTTCTATTCGCTCATTAACAATAAAAACCAATTCAGTATTTCCCTGAAGTTGTCAGCAAGATTGACAGTCATTTGTATTCACAGTAACCATAAAATGGCGAAATTGAAGCCAACTGTCTTGCAAACAGAGGTTACGACCGAGCAAGAGTGGAAGGAACTTCTAACCTCACCAGGATTGACTCTAGTGGACGTCTTTTCTTCCTGGTCCGGACCCTGCGTTGCGATGGTCTCAATCCTAAAGAAAATCAAGGTAGAAATTGGCGGCGACCTTTTGAATTTCGCAGTGGCCCAAAACGACCAAATTGAAGCCTTAGCAAGGTTCCGGGACAGAAGCGAACCGGTTTGGATGTTCCTGCAGAACGGTAAGTTCGTGAATCTAACCTTTGGTTCAGATTCTCAGAACTTAAAGCGAATTCTGCAGCAAGAATTGAAGCGCGTTGCAGAAAACGAACCACCAAATTGGGAATTGCTTCCTTTGGAACCCAGCCCTGCTGAAGCCAAATTGGGTTCCGATTGGAGGAACCAATTGGAACAGCAGAAGTCTGCACAGGAACAGGAAGAAAAGCGGAAGAAGCATGAAGAGTACATGGAACAGATGACTGCAGAGCTTAGTGAAGAAACTGCGTTGGTAATCTTGCCTAGAATTTTTATGGACGACCAAGGACTCCAAAAGGACAAGGAACAGAGCCCTCCGTACCTGGAACTGATGTACCGCGTTCTGCCGGACAGGTTTGATGTTCTGGAACAGACCAGAGTTCAGCTAACGGAAGGAATGCTGCAGAAGATGTTTGTTGACAGTGGACAGTCCTTAACGGAGGGATTAACCAAGCGGTTCCTTGAAGGGGAGTCTGTTGCGATGAGACTCAAGGCCAGGGCTCCTCCTCCTGATTGGCCCGTGCCTTATCCCTTCATTTCTAAGGACAAAAGGTGCGCTAGAGCGATTGATGATGCGGAGAACTTTTTGAAGTTTGTGGTTCAGGAAGCGGCGACTTCTAAGGCAGATGACAAGAGGGTCAACTTTGTCGAGAGGTATAGTTATACTGAGCAAGATGATGAGGAGGAAGTTCAGTATCCACCCGTGTGGTTTCCTCCGAATGCTAGGTGCAAGGTTCATGTTTTTAAGACCATTTTTGGAGCTTATATGGAGAAAGCTCATGTTTATAAGCCGATTAGGCACCCTAAGAGGGTGGTTTTTAAATTTGAAGCTTGCAAACTGCAGACTGTGGAGGATTATTGTAGGAATTTTGCTGAGGCTATTGATCATTTTGGGGTCTTTGAAGATGATGAGGATGGGGAGGGACAGGTTGTGGTGGTGATGAGGAAGATTAGTGATGAAGCTTTTTTGGCGTTCGCTGGGAGCTATCCGGTTTTTATGGAGGATAATGTGGTGGAGGTCGCGAGGATTGTTGAAGAGTACTTTCCGGAGGTTGAAGAAGATAGTGGAGAAGAGGAAGAAGAAGAAGATTATGGAGAAGAAGAAGATTTTGAAGTTTCGAGTTGAAGGATTGGGTTTTGGAGGAAAAGGTTTGGGAATTTGGGATCAAAAAAGGGTTTTTGGTTGTTTTTTCATGGATTAAGATCAGTGATGAGATTATTAAGGTGGTAAATTTAAAAGAATTTGGTAAAATTGGTTGGAATTGGATAAAGATATTAATATTCGAATTAGGTTGAAATTTTGTAAAGATTTGGACAATTATAATAAAAATTTTTTTTTTAATTGTAAAAATGGGTTTTAAGAATTTTTTACCAATAGGGTAGAAGTACTGTTTGTGGCTACTGTACCGTTTATGGCCATTTATTGTTATGATATTATAATTTTTTATAAATTAATTCAAATGTTAACTGACCAAAAACGGCGCAAAGGTGGCCAAAAACAGTACTTCTACCCCTAGTTGTTAAGTTTTGCAATTAAAAGACTTTTTTACACTGTGAAAATGTTTTGAACACTTCTTTGAAAGCCTCTTTAATTGTAAAGTGAAACTGAAATTAATTAATAAAATTACAAATTGAAGACCTTGAATTTTTAATCTAGAAAAAAGTTAGAATTTCGTGGAAATTTTTATTTTCTGTAAAATCACTGTAAATTTTTCAAAATTTTAGTAAGTTTCTAAGATTGTGAAAAAACTAAAAATAAATTGATGAAAAATTACAAAACTTCAAATTTTAAGGCTTAGACTTTTAAATTTAATAATTTAAAAAAAATTTCCGTAATTTTAAAGGACACTAAAAAAGTTTTATAAAAATTCTATTCTAATTTTTCAAAATTTCTGTAATTTTTTTACTGTTCCAAAAACTAACAAATCTTAATATTAAAATATATATGAAGTCAATCTATCCGTAATGCGATTGGTCAAAAATATCATAAGCATAAAAATATGTATAATTCCATACTAAAATTCAGACGCGCGCTTGCGCGCTCTCGTTAAATCTAGTAAATTGAAAAAAAATTCATAAAAACAAGATTGTAGCGTTAAATATTCTTTTTTTAATTCAATTTTTTAAACGTTCATTTTTAGACATTTTTGTATTTTTATTTTGTTGTAAGAAATAACTAAAATAAATTAATATAAACATAATAAAACTCAAATTTTAGAGGCTTTAAATTTGAAATAATACTCTTTTAAATTGACATAATTTAAAAAATTGTTATAAAATTTTATATTGAAAAATTAAGAGTTTTTCTACAGAAGAAATTATTTAAAATTAAATAACATTAATAAGAATTTAATTAAAGAAAAAAAAACGAGAATAAATTTGTATGGATTATATGTAAATCATTAATAAAAAAAAAATTTACCACACAATTACATTAAAATATATAATTGCTTAATTGCCATAAAAATAATAAATTTCCATGTTAAAAACTTCTTCGAAAACCATACCACCGCATAAAAAATAATTTATTAAAAGGTTAATGATATTAAAAAGTGTGATAATTACTGGCCTGCCTCAATGATCTATTTATAATCCATCCATTTTGTGGTGTAGTTAAGTCACAAGTAAACTCTCCTCCTCAATTTACATTCCCATTTCATGTCCCATGAAGTTCGAAGGTCGCGGGGAATTCAAAGTTGCGCGGTACCGTCTCAGCCGTCTTACTTTCTCATTTGCGCACGCGCACAACTAAAAAAGATCGCCGACGCATGCGCATGCCTTCGGCGTATATAACCGCAGTAGATCGTGCGCAAAGACTCAGTTGCGAGTAACCTTTCGTACGCGAAGCCCAGTTAGAATTTTTTAAAAACAAAATAAATATAAATCTTCGATGTTTGTTGTCAAACGTGCAGTGAGTGAATTAAAACGTTTAATTTATGAACTCTAACAGGAACTTGCGGTAATTAAATTTATTTACCGGGCCTTTGGCCTAGGGACTTTATAAAAAGTGAAAAATAATTTGTGTCTACAATGGTCATCAATAACACCATCATAATGCCGTCGTTTACTTCAACTCGGAGTTCGCTACTGTCAAAAATTCGCCCGGAGGTAATTTATTTAATTTTTTACCGGAAAATAAATTATACGGATTATTCATTCGATTGTTTGCAAAAACAAGTAAATAATTGTCCTCTACTTGTCGAGCTGCTTAATGAAACTTCAAGGACTTCAAGTCTCGAATGTTCCGTCCATAAAAGACCTTGAACCTGGTGCTTAAAGACAAACGAAATTCCGATTTATTTTAGTTTTGCGCTACGTTTGATAGAGTCTGGATTTTAACTAAAAGTTTTTCTTTTTAAACCATCTCATTTTTTTTAGGCTCTTTTTGTTATTCTTACAACTCTTGGCATAACACCAACTTGTTTTGTTTTCGGTGATTCGCTGTGCTAACATTTGCCAATTGATTTCTCTGAATTGATGAGGAATTAAATACCCTGGTATATAACACTACTCTTGAAATAACAATCGCGGGTTTTAACTTTAGCCATTTTTATTTGACGAAATAAACAGACGGTCATTAATTTTTTATTTCTAAAAATTCAAATTATTAAAAAAAATTTTTAATAAGTAAAATTATTAAATTTTTTAATGAATAATTTTCGCTGATAAAATTAATTATTTCAAATTTTTTTTTAAATCAACAAATAATTTTTTTTTTTTAATTTGTAATACTCATTAAAGTAAATATTTTTTCTCTAAATAGTTTACAGTTTATTAAAAATAATTGCTATTTCAATAACATTTTTATTTTACTATAATTTTTTTCAACAAAATTAATTATTTCTTCTTATAAAATTCTCAAAGTTTTTATAAATAAGTAAAATATTGTCAATAATTATAGTTATAATTTTTTTTTAAGAGATTATTTTTTTTTTTTATAAATCTACAATATAACTATAAATATAATACCATTGAGTTTATTGTTATTTTTAAAATATGATAAGTGAATTTATTGATTTTTTTAAAATTGAAAAAACAATTATAAGAACACAATATTATAGAAAAAATAAATAATAATAATAGTAAAAAAAATTTTTTTTAATTTTATTATTATAATTATTATGATAAACTATTCTTCTCTTATTGAATTATATATAAATTGATTTCAAAATTTTATATAGGTTTGTTTAAAAATTTTTTGGATTATTTTTTTAATAATTTTGTGTCAAAATTGAAAATTTTTGAATATTAATAATAATAATAATAAAATTTATCATAATTGTTATTAATTTGAGAGTTTCTAAAAATTGATTTTAATAATAATAATAATAAAATTTATCATTACTGTTATTAATTTGACGGTTTCTAAAAATTAATTTTAATAATAATAATAATAATAAAATTCTTAAAAAATTTATCATTATTGTTATTAATTTGACAGTTTCTAAAAATTGATTTTAATAATAATAATAATAATAATAATAAAATTCTTAAAAAATTTATTATTGTTAATATTAATTTTTTATTAATTTGACAGTTTATAAAAATTCATTTTAATAATAATAATATTAATAATGATGAAATTCTTAAAAAATTGATTATTATTGTTAATATTAATTTTATTAATTTGTCCGTTTCTAAAAATTAATTTTAACAATAATAATAATAATAATAAAATTATTATTATTATTATTGTTAATATTAATTTCATTAGTTTGACAGTTTCTAAAAGTTAATACTAATAATAATAATAATAATAATAATAATAATAATAATAATAATAATAATAATAATGATAGTAAATTTTTTTTTTAATTAATTATTATTGTTAATATTAATTTTATTAATTTGACAGTTTCTAAAAATTAATTTTAATAACAACAATAATTTTAAGATTAATAATAATAAATCAGAACATATATTGAGCAATAGAAAGTAAAATGAAATTCCATTGAAGAAATAACTAAGTGAGCATAACTGAATATTCATCGGGAGCTATGACGTACTAAAAGACGTCTTCTGACGTAACATCGATACCAATTGATAAAAAAGCAGCGTCCAGTCTTTACAAGTCCTAAGTGTGTTAAAATATTCAAAGTATTTAAATTAATATTTGAGTGTCTGGTTGAATTATTGGAAGTCGGATAAATATATGTATATATTTATATATATAAATATATAAATATGCGGTCGAAGGTAATTAATAAAACTTTCAAGAGTATAAATTTATAAATTCGACTGGAGGCTTTCCATATTGCCAGTTGAGTTAAAATTTTATCTGAGTTTAAACTTAAACTCTTGAAAACTAGGCTCTGAGCTTATAAATAGTCGAGCATACGCGATTCTCAGTAGACCCATATTAGAATTTTAAATAACTCTATTTTAACCTATATTTAAGGAAGCATTTGTTATTTTGTTTCAATAAAACGACCGAAAATAAGACAGCAAACCGAGACCGGATGCATTTAATCCGATAGAATTTGTAGTTCGGGTCCATCGGGGCGCGAGTAATTGCCACGAGCCACGCACGCGGCATGTCTGACCTTTTTACTCCTTTTAATTGGATCATATCTACCGGAAGTTCTTTCTTAATTGTCCACTCTCCCAAACATTCCACAAGTCAACGAAATCACCCGCGAAATTTTACTTTTTTTTAATTCTTCAGATATCAACGGCTATAAAGATTGTTAAGTCTAATTATTAATAATATTTTTCAAGATAATTATCAGTTATTTTTAATGATTTACAATAGATTCAATAAAAATAACATCATTATTATTATAAAAATTAAAAACTTTGATAAAAAATTTTATAAAATTTTTAAATCAATTTATATATTTATTAAAAAAATGAATTTACATCTTACCGCATTTTTAATAATAATTGAGAAAAAACATTAATTAATATTAAAAAAAAAATGTAAAATTTAAAGAGAATTGAAAACCGAGATAACAATTATGACAAATATGTTATAATTAAATACCACGATCATGAGTCAGACCGGAATCAATGCATTAAATTAATGTGAAAGAAGAAAAGTTGTCTTCTTACAAAGTAAAAAATTTTCAAGGATGATTTTTAAATGATTTAATTTTTCTGAAATAAATTATTTACTTTTTTTTATTTGGTAAAAATGATAAAATTGCTTTGATACAATAATTTTTAAAAAAATTGCAAAAAATATTGTTTAATTTCTACAAGTGACATTTTTTTGTAAATTCTCTTTATAATAATTTATTTATTTCAAAATTCTAAAAAGTGCGGGATAAAAGATAATTTCTCGTTCTCTAGACACATAATTAAGAAATGACCTTGTATCTTGTGAACTATTGACATTTTTAAAGATATAAGCTCATCCCGATGTTACACTCATCGAGACCTTTCATTGAGTGCCACAGTCAATTTTGCATATGATTTATATATATTATATATATGTATATATGAAAAATTATATGAAAATGCTGTGGGTACTCAAATGAAAACTCTTTATATCTTTAAAAATGTCAATAATTAAGAAAGTACAGTACAATTTAATATAATTAAGAAATTACCTCAAATCTTGTGAACTATTGACATTTTTAAAGATATAAGCTCATCCCGATGTTACACTCATCGAGACCTTTCATTTGAGTACCCACATCAATTTTTTATATGTTTATATATATTTATATATATTATATATATGTATATATGAAAAATATATGAAAATGCATGTGGGTACTCAAATGAAAGCTCTTGATGAGTGTAACATCGGGATGAGCTTATATCTTCACAACTAATTCATTTCTTCACAACAGTTCTCCGAGTAATGTTAGTCTAAATTCACCCCCGGTTTTTTCCAGTTCACTTTTTTAAAGAAAAAGAAGAAACGAAAATGTAAATTTAGTTTATCTTTAGTTGAATTTCATAATTTGTTTATAACGAGTTATCTAACCGAGATTCCTTGTCTGACCTCGTGCATAAAATGCAGCTTGGTAGCAGTTAATACGCGGCGGCGTTCTTTGAGTCACTCTGTGCGGACGCACTCTTGTCTACAAGCGAAGCTAGTGTACCAACAATCATCAAAGATATCAACATCTGTATGCTGACTGCCACTGGTTACTTATAGCTTATTGCTTATTGCAATAACAACTTAACCTCGAGTTCTTTAGATTAGATCCCGATCAAGCTCAGACTAATTGCGCTTTAATTGCCGGGCATTTCAATAAGTAATTATCATATTTCATATCAAATCAAGTATATGTCGTTTTATTCATTCAATTCAAGTCCTTTGAAACTGCAAAAAAAAACAGTCCGGACAAAATTATAGAAAAATTTTTAATTTACATTTTCACTTTTATCAAAATATAACTATTAAATTTACATTTTTGGGAAATTTTACATTGTGAAAAATTTATGTACATGTTTATATATGAAAAATGTAAATTTAACTTGCGGAAAAGTTATCAAGTTTACATGAAAAAAATGTAAATTCAGCATGTGGAAAAGTTGTTAAATTTACATTGAAAAATGTAAATTCAATATTTGAAAATTTGAAAATTTTATATTATAAAAAATGTAAATTCATCAAGTGGAAAAACTAAAAAATTTACATGGAAAAGTGTAAATTTTTCCATGAGAAAATTTGTGAAACTTAAATTATAAAAAATGTAAATTTATCACAGAAAAAATTTAAAATTTAGTATTGGAAAATGTAAATTTAACTTGCAAAAAAGTTATTAAGTTTACATGAAAAAATGTAAATTTAACATGCGGAAAAATTGACATAGAAAAATGTAAGTTCAGTATTGGAAAATTTGTTAGATTTACATAAAAAAAAATGTAAATTTAATGTTTAAAAATTTTTGTAATTTTACGTTATAAAAAATGTAAACTCGTCAGGTGAAAAACCTGCAAAATTTACATGAAAAAGTGTAAATTTACCATGAGAACATTTGTAAAACTTAAATTATGAAGAATGTAAATTTAGCACAGAAAAAATTGCAAATTTAATGTTGAAAAATTTATAAATTTTACACAAAAAAATACAAAGTTTACATCAGAAAAGAGAAATGGGGACAAAATGGTATAGCGAGACAGTTTGGGGAACCCCCAAAATTTATTAAAAATTTTTATCTCTTCTAAAAGCTCTAAAAATATCAAAAAATATAGTTTCTGCGGATTGAGAGAAAAAAATATTTTTTTCTATTTTTAAACATCAAAGAAAATTTATAAATTTGAAATTTTTTTTGTAAGAAACTATGCCATTATTCTATGACATTATATCTATGTAATTTTCACAATTTTTTCTACGCACGGTTAAATAAAATTGATAAAAACGGGGATCAATTATTTCAAATAGTAAAATTTTTTTTTGTACTTATAAAAATTTAAAAAAAAATAACAAATTTAAAAAAAAAAAATTCTGTTTCATAATGAAAAAAAAAAAAAAAAAAAAAAATTCTTAAGCGATAACTTACGATCGCCTGATCGTGAGGAATTTATTGATTTATTTATAGCTCCCGCAGTATATAATTCAATGAAATCCCGGGCCTCGATATTCCGTATTATGTACTATTGAACGACCACCTCGGGGGATTATTTATCTAATTTACATTAATATTACTAATCATATAAAAATTATCCTTATTATTATTATGATTATATCTTCAGAGTGTTACTGCATAAAAAATAAGTGGGAGAAGGCATGAATGAATGTGATTCATCGCGATAGTAACACCGGAAACACAAGGCCGTAATTCTTAACTAAAAATTCATTAATTACATTATCATTATCTTTATAATTATTGTTATTATCATGATAATTATAATTTCCAGCGTAAAAACAAACACGGAAGTGCCGGAAGTAAGAAATAAGAAATTGGTTTTGTAATAATCGTTGATTGTTTTTTCTTCTTCTTACTTACGTAAAATACAGTGTATAAATGTACATATATATATATATATATATATATATATATATATATA
>CAJNRD030001119.1:10310458-10340990 GCA_905319865.3 Cotesia congregata
TATGTATGAAAAATATATCAAAAATGCATGTGGGCACTCAACTGAAAGCTCTTGATGAGTGTAACATCGGGATGAGCTTATATCTTTAAAAATGTCAACAGTTTACAAGATACAAGGTCATTTTTTAATTATGTATCTAGAGATAAAGCATTTTCGAATGCAGCCTAAATACTTATCAATACAAATTTAACCATAAAAACCCATTTTGTCACATAAATACACTGTTCACAACATTTTGCTTACTCTCATAATAATATTAGATAATCATTACTCTTATCTTTATCTGAGGTGATTAATTCTCAAAATAACTATTTGAATATTTTAGATAAGTAAGAATAATTGAATCACAACATAATTCTAGCCAGTTATCAGTAGGTAGATAGAGTGATTCATTGAAGAAATATTTATCTACTTATGCGTTGTAAAAATGAGTAATTAATGGCATTAGGATTACCTTATCGGAAGCCCGAACGTAGTTAGGATTTCTTCTTTCCTCCTCGGTGATATCCTCGTTTCCATCTTCCTCCTCCTCCTCGCCGTCCTCTTCCTCGTCGGTGTCAGAAGCAGTCAGCTTAGCATACTTATCCTCCGGCGGCGGTGTGAAACGCTTCAGCGGCTTTGGTCCATCAGGTACATCTTCTTTCGTGGCCTTCTCCTCCATCTGCCTGAATATGGAGAGCATTTTTTTTGTCGTGTCTGTATGAACTAGCTGGTCTACTTTGTCGTCCGCTCGTATTACATCCGGATCCCGATAAATTTCACGTTCCGGTGAATTCACCTAGTTTTATAATAATAAAATAAAAATAATTATTGAGTATTATCATAATTGTTTCTTTGAACTCATAGCAAAACATTATTATTAAATCCAAGATTTTTGTTTTTATTATTTAAATTAAAAATTTAATTTTTTACAAAAAAATTTTCTTGTAATTTTTTTTTTACAGCCAATATTTTTACCGTAATTTATTAATTAAAGTTCATAATTAATTATTAAAATTTATACTAATTATAAAAAAATTAATTAAAAAATTGCGGCTTTTTTTATTGGTCTTAAAAAAAATCTATAATACTTTTTTTTTACAAAATTAAATTTTAAACTTTTAAAAAAAATTTTTTTATATGACCAATATATAAAAAATTTAATTATTATTGTTATTATTAAATAAAAAATCCTGGCCATAATTATAACAAATAATATTAATAAAAAAAAAAATAAAATATTAACTTGCAAATAGACTCAATCACACAAAGTCATTATGTAATAATAATATCATAAAGAAGATTGTAATTATGGGAAATAATAATAATCTTGATAGGGTTAATTGTGCTGTTAGATGAAACCGGCAAACGCGTAACACACAGCAATAATAGTAATTATTTGAATGTATATGCAGTATTATTTAATTGCGTAGTCACCATTAAAACAAAATCTTAATTATCCCATCACACATACGCACACAAACCTTAACTTGTCCATCACGTGGTGGCGTTATTCTGAACTGCTTTCTTTCTTTCTCCGGTTCTTTATATGTCTCAAAAAATTTAAATTTATTTGAGATGTCGGATGTCTCGACTTGAATTTCTTCGGTAGTATCTGTACTACGAACCACATCGTCTGCTCGTACCTGACGTCCCATAAATATCTTTTTTTTTATTACAACTCCCCAGTTAATCAATCATTCTTTTTTAAATAATAATAATGAAAAAAAAAATTCAAAGTATTTAAATAAAATAGAAACGAGTAATTTACGCGATGATACTGATAACAGTTATTACAAATATCTACAGTATATTTTTCATATATACATACATATATAATATATGAAAAATTGATGTGGGTACTCAAATGAAAGGTCTCGATTAATGTAATGTCGGGGTGAGCTTATATCTTTAAAATTGTCAATATTTCACAAGACAGGTCATTTCTTAATTAATAAAAATTATATTTTATATATATATATATATATATATATATATATATATATATATTAAATATATGTATATATGACAAATATATCAGAATGCATGTGGGTACTCAAATGAAAGGTCTCGATAAGTGTAACATCGGGATGAGCTTATATCTTTAAAAACGTCAATAGTTCACAAGATACAAAGTCGTTTCTTAATTATATTTAATTGCGCTTTACTTTATTAAATATTGACATTTTTAAAAATCTAAGCTCATCCCGATGTTACACTTATCAAGAGCTTTCATTTGAGTACCCACATGCATTTTTATAAATTTCTCATATATACATATATATATATAAAATATATAAATATATGAAAAATTGATGTGGGTACTCAAATGAAAGATCTCGATGAGTATTATGTCAGGAAGAGCTTATATCTTTAAAAATGTCAGTAGTTGACAAGATACAAGGTCATTTCTTAATTATTGATATTTTTAAAGATGTAAGCTCATCTTGATGTTACACTCATCAAGACCTCTCATTTGAGTACCCACATGCATTTTTATATATTTTTCATATATACATATATATAATATATATATATAAAATATATAAATATATGAAAAATTGATGTGTGTACTCAAATGAAAGGTCTCGATGAGTCTAGCATCGCGATGAGCTTATATCTTTAAAAATGTCAATAGTTCACAAGATACAAGGTCATTTCTTAATTATGTATCTAAAAATGGAGCATTTTCAAATGCAGCCTAAATACTTATTATAAATTGACAAAATTTGTCTTATTCTCATAATATAGATTTAGTAACTATTACTAAATATTTAGTAATGAAAAGATTATTACTAAATCATTTAGTAACTATTACCAAATCCAATTAAATAGCACTAAATCCTTCTATTAATGGCAAATTATTTCTTCAATAAATTAAAAGAAAACCAGTGATTTAGAAAATTCATGAGATTAACAATTATTATAACATTAATCCCAACCATGCGAAAGTTTAGTCTCGACTCAAGGCTGAAGGTTAATTAGAATAACTAATATACCCACCGTTCACCAACTAATCAAACTATTTACTTTCAGACCGCGATGGCAGCGCAGCAGCAAAGACAAACAGTTACATCATCCGGAATATCAAACAAGTACATGTCCTCCTCCCAATCAAGTTTCTCAATAGCCTCCTCAAAAGAAGTAAGCTCGTCTATCGCAGCCTTAACAACCGCCGCATCAGCAGTAAACCACCTTTTAAACGGGCCTTACACCGAAGACGACCTACTAGCTCTCCCTCTAGACGACTTAACCCAACTCTGCACCAACGCGACCGCTCAAGACGTCGAAAAAGCTCGTCAGAAGTACTCCGCATTAGTAGAAAAATTCATAGACCTTCTAAAAACTTCTTCTAAAGCGCCCAGTTTGCTGGACAAGATCCACAGTATTATCCAGAAAGCCTGGTCAGTTCCCACCCACGGTCACGAATTGGGTCTCACCCTCTGCAACACCCTTAGGATACGCGGTGGGTTGGATTTCATGATAAAAAACTGCCGCGGGGACGACCAGAGGCTTAAATTTTCCTCCGCGACTCTTTTGGAACAATGTTTGATCACCGAAAATCGCGCTTACGTCGTCGAACACGGTCTAGACGCGGTAGTAAGCGTCGCTTGTTTGTGCATGAACCCCAAAAACAAAGACCTGAATTACGCCAGAGTCGGAATTGGAATTCTAGAGCACCTTTTTAAGCACAGCCAGAACACTTGCAGCAAAGTAATTGCTCTAGGTGGCTTGGAACAGCTTGTGTTCGCTTGCAGAATGGCGGACGTAGAAGTTCTGCGGCACTGCGCAAGTGCAATAGTGAATCTAGCGCTTTACGGCGGTGCCGAGAACCAAGAGCGCATGATCAGTTCCAAGGTTCCCACTTGGACGTTCCCTTTGGCGCTGCAAAACGACGAGAATGTTCGGTACTACGCGTGTTTAGCTGTCGCCGTTCTGGTCGCTAACAAAGAAATTGAAGCTTCGGTTAAAGACGGAGGAGTTTTGGACCTCATAGAACCGTTCCTAACCTCCCACAATCCTTCAGAGTTCGCTAAATCTAACCTCGCGCATGCCCACGGACAAGCGAAGCAGTGGTTAGAGAAGTTAGTTCCAGTTCTGAGCTCTAAGCGCGAAGAAGCGCGCAGTCTTGCGGCGTTCCACTTCTGTATGGAAGCGGGGATCAAAAAGGAACAGGGAAAAACGGATATCTTCCATGAAATTGGGGTTATAGAACCGCTAAAAAAGGTCGCCAGTTGTCCGAACGCGGTAGCTTCGAAGTTCGCCGCTAAAGCGCTGATTCTAATGGGTGAAGAAGTGCCTCATAAGCTGAGCCAACAGGTGCCGCTCTGGTCGACTGATGATGTTAAGGAGTGGGTAAAGCAAATTGGCTTTGCGGAGTATGTTCAGAATTTTGTGGACAGTCGGGTTGATGGAGATTTGCTTTTGCAATTGACGGAAGAAAATTTGAAGGAAGATATTGGGCTGACCAATGGGATCAAGAGGAGGAGGTTCACCCGCGAACTTCAAAATCTTAAAAAAATTGCAGACTACAGCAGCAAAGATTCCGGAAATTTAAACGGAACTTTACTTCTAGCAGGCAAAGAATTTGCAATTTATACTTATAATTTTCTCAATGCGGGCATTGATGAAGCATACCTCGACAGCATTTCCGAAGACCAATTGTTGACGGAATGCGGAATTGTTAATAGTATTCACAGGGTTAAAATAATGGAGTCTATCAAGAGACATTTGAACTCGAAAAAAGCATCGCCGACAGATGAAATTGAAACTACAGACAAAAATCTTGATGTTTTTGTAAGTTACCGAAGGTCTAATGGTTCTCAGCTGGCTAGTCTTCTTAAAGTACACTTGCAATTGCGCGGGTTCTCCGTATTTTTAGACGTCGAGAGACTTGAAGCGGGAAAGTTTGATAATAATTTGCTGCAGAGTATTAAACAGGCTAAACACTTTTTGCTGGTTCTTACGACTGACGCACTTGGGAGGTGCATTAATGATGACGAGGGCAAGGATTGGGTTCATCGGGAGATAGTTGCTGCGTTACAGTCGCAGTGTAATATTATTCCGATTATTGATAATTTTCAGTGGCCGCAAGTTGAAGAGCTACCGGAAGATATGCGTGCTGTTTGCCACTTTAATGGTGTCAGGTGGATCCATGACTATCAAGATGCTTGCGTTGACAAATTAGAAAGGTTAGAATTTTTTTTATTTTTACTAGCAACCTTGCAGTCAAGTGACTTGTGAACTATTAATAAATAAAATTTTGCTTTATTAAATAATGGCTTTTGTTAAAGTGCTGTGTACTTTCTTAAATATTGACGTTTTTAAAGATATAAGCTCATCCCGATGTTACACTCATCAAGAGCTTTCATTTGAGTACCCACATGCATTTTCGATATATTTTTCATATATACATATATATAATATATATAAATATATGAAAAATTAATGTGGGTACTCAAATAAAAGCTCTCGATGAGTGTAATGTCGGGGTGAGCTTGTATCTTTAAAAATGTCAATAGTTCACCAGATACAAGGTCGTTTCTTAATTATATTAAATTGCACTGTACTTTCTTAAATATCGACGTTTTTAAAGATATAAGCAATATATGAAAAATTGATGTAGGTACTCAAATGAAAGGTCTTGATGAGTGTAAGATCAGAATGAGCTTATATCTTTAAAAATGTCAATAGTTCACGAGATACAAGGTTATTTTTCTTAATTACGTTAAATTGCACTATACTTTCTTAACTATTGACATTTTTAAAGATATAAGCTCATTCCGATGTTACACTCATCAAGAGCTTTCATTTGAATACCCACATGCATTTTGATATATTTTTCATATATACATATATATATAATATATATAAATATATGAAAAATTGATGTGAGTACTCAAATGAAAGGTCTCAATGAGTGTAACATCGGGATGAGCTTATATCTTTTAAAATGTCAATCAATCAAATCTTTCCTCTTTATAATATTGGTATAGATAAAAATAAAAAAAAATTTTCTGTTAATTTTTTCAGGTTTATGCGAGGTGATATGCCACCAGTAAGAACAGACGCTAGCCTCCGACTAGGTTCTAAAGACATTTCATCACCAGGCACACCAGCGAGTTCAAGTATGCGACACCCGCCGGCCTATCACAGAATACCGAGCAATGAGAGTCAGAATAATAAAGATTCTAGCAAAGAAACTATCAATAAAGATGTTGCTAAGAATTCAGAATGACTAGATGACCCGCCCACAGTTGATAGGTAATTTTACTTTTATTTATGATACTAGAATATGGAATTAAGTTAGCCGACAACTAAAAATTTTTATTAAAAAAAAAGTTTTGATTTGTAAAAAACTTGAAAAACTATAAGTGCAATTAAAAAAAAATATTTTTTAGCTCTAATTTAATAAATAAAAAAAAAATTAAAAATATCAGCAAACTTTAGTATGATAAAGTAATTGGAATTTTTTCTTTTAATTTTTTTTAATTATAAAAATTTTTATAGTTCGGCTAA
The DNA here is from genome assembly GCA_905319865.3 of Cotesia congregata. NCBI lineage: Eukaryota > Metazoa > Arthropoda > Insecta > Hymenoptera > Braconidae > Cotesia > Cotesia congregata. The sequence continues at coordinate 10,316,957 of CAJNRD030001119.1, forward strand.
TTTAATTTTTATTAGTGATATTGAATTGAAGAGAAATCTTAAAATTTTATAACATTAAAATTATAATAAAAAAAATTTTACATGTACAAATAATAAAAAATTATGAATTTGAATTTAAATAATTAAAATTTTAATTTTCAGTATTTAAAAAAAAAAAAATTGTTTTTTTTTTTTTAAATAATTAACTTGTTATAAAAATTTCAAGAATTTTTTATTTCTATAATTAACACATTTTATTAACTTAAAAAAAAAATTTTTTACATGCAGTAAAGGGAACTAAAAATAGGTCAGTTAAATTTCTTCCCTAGATTTATCCCTAGCATGTGACCTAATCTTCAAATAAATAAAAACATTAAATTTAACAATAATTAAATTTAAAAATAATTTGTTTTTAGATTTAGAAAAACTTCCAGTCCAATAAGACCAATAGGAATGCCTTCGACACCGTCGCGTAAATTTGTGTACACAAACCCAGGGAAGAGTCCAGAGCCCAAAAGACCAGCGAGACATCCCTCACTGTCTTCAACAAGATCGCGCTCACTGGAACTGCTGGACCAGCCTGAAAAAGTGATCAAGAGACTGACCGACGGATCGGAGCCTGCTGCTGCCAGGCCTCGGTCACGGAGTCTCGATGATTTTCTCGAGGAATCTCCGGTGTCGGTGAAGCTCGATGAAGTTCTCTCACTTCAAGAGTCTAGTAAAATTTCAGCGCTGCCCGTTCCGCGTCCTAGGACAAAATCAGTTAAAGAAGCTAAAGCAAAGCTCGATTTTCCGAGCAGACAATTGTCTCTGGACAGCGAGCTGAGCAAAAATAAATTAACTGATTGCTGTGATATTCAAGGACGTGAAAATAATAATAGTAGCAATGAAAATAATAATGGGAGTAATGAAAAGTGTTCTTTATCTAAATCTAAAAGCTGTGGAGCGGGATTGGATGAAGAAGAATCTATTTCTTCTAATGAATTTCCGAGTAATGTTCCTCAAGGGTCGCTTCAGTCCCTTCAGGGGATTTTTGAAAAAAAAAAGTCCAAATTTATGAACAAATGCGTTAGTAGGATGAGATCACTCATCAAAAAATGACCAAGTGATAAATGATAATTATTATTTTTTATTGTAAATTAAATCCTGAGATTTGTTTTTGCTAAAATAAATTAAATTAAACAACGAAATTTATATTGCGACTATTGTGCCTGATATGTGTCTTAAATTTATAAATTATTTTAATTGCGCTTACATAGCTTTATATTTATAAATTTATAAACGTATATTTTTTTTATAAATTGTACTATAACGAAATTGTAAAGTAGTTTTTATCGATGTAATTTTTAAGACTATTTTAACCGATTCAATTTTTTTTTTTAGTCATTTTAATCATTGTTATTTTTAATTGTTAAACAATTATTATTTTTTATTTTTAAGAGCGTTTTTAATCAACGCTAAGCAGCTAATATTATTATTAAATTTTTATTATTTTATTTAACAAACTGTTAAGATATAAATATATATATGTTATTTGTAAGTTTTTTTGTATTATTAATGTTAGATATTTTAAAATTTAATTTACTATTTTAATTGAATAAAAGTTATATATAAGATCAATTAAAATAAATCATTTTTTTTTTTTTTGTTACTAAACTTGACATTTTTCCCTTATCACCCCGAGAAAAAATATTTATATATATATATACATATATAAATTGAATATATATTATTATACGGAAAGAACAAGATGACACTGGATATCATCCCAGATTACAATGAGTATAATCCAGATAATAACTAACTCTTAACTATTAATTTAATGAGTATAATCCCGATAACTAACTAACTAACTCGTTGTACCCCTATTACGCATTTAAATGTGAATTTATATGTAATTTTATGAATATATCAAAAACTTGAATATTTAAAGTTTAAATAAACTTAAAATTTTTATTTTTTAGCGTATAATAATTAAATTACGATCAATTGAAATGCCAAAAATCCTTAATCGGTCAACTACTGGTACATTTACCCTACTTGGAATAAGTGAAATTTTTTGTGTCAAAAAAAAAATTTTTTTTTCGCTCAAGAAAATAATTAGGAAGAAAAATATTTTCTTGTCTTAAGTGAACCTTTTTTTTTTCTGTGTACGTGACCCGTGTAATATTTCAGTATTAATAAATTGAAATATTAAATTACCACTGAGTTTACTTAAACGATCCCTTTACTTCTCAAATCAATAAATTTAATGCAGAAAAAATTTTTTACAGGCATACATTACAGTAGGCTACATTCTCTTAATTACAATTCTCATGGATAAATATTAATTACCGCGTCGAAGATAATGGGATTTTTTTAGGCATTATTAGGTATATAAGATTTCCAAACATTTTTTTCATACCTGGTTCTAAAATGTTATTATCATTTAACAAAAGAGTATTATTTTTGACAATAAATGCAAAGATCTATTGTTCCTTAAGTAAGGATCTAAATCCTTATTTAAAATTTCACTAAGAGATTCTGGAAATTTGTTAAAGTTAAGGAAAAATCAATTAGTCTTATTTAATTTATAAATAAATAAATGTTTAAATTAATATTATTTATTGAAACTATCAGGTTATTTTATCCATATATTTATGAGTATTTTTTCATATTAAACAACAATATAAGTTAACAAATAGCGGAGTTATCTGATGCACATCAGACTTAGCAGTCTGTGTGCAGTATGGAAGCCACAATTTTTATTTGAAATCAGTGGCACAGAAAAATTACTTCATTTATATGTGTATCTTCCATATGAACCCCAATTTAAAAAAAAAAAAAATTAAAAATTTGCCTTTTTTAGAGTGTGAAATTAAGTCGTCCCTGATTAAACAGAATGATTTGAAATGATTAAAACTTTTTAATCATTTTAAATGATTTTTAATTATTAAAACATGATTGAAAATGATTCAAAATGATCAAAAAATTTTTAATCATTTCTAATCGTTAAAATATGAATTCATAAAATATTTCTAGTCACTTTTAGGTCCCTGGATTCACGAAAAACTATTAGGTAATTTTTCTCCCCGATGGTAAGTTTAATTGTTAATAACAATTTAATTGTTTAAAACAATATAAATCAGGAACGATTGATTTGACGAGGAAGTTTATTTGTAAAAAAAGTTTTGAAATTGAAAAACCAACAAAAAATGTCCTTATCATTTTTTTGATAAAATATGAATATTTTCGGAGATAGCGCAAAAAACAACAAGTAGCGGTCGAACCTCTCTGTCGCGCGCACACAACTCACGGACTCTAGCGACGGACGACAGGCAGAGAAAAATACAGAGACGAAAAAAAGTTCAATTCTTGGTAAACACTGAAGATTAAAAAAGAAACTTATGGAAATCATAGAGTAGACTCTACAGAAGATTTCCGGACCCATAATCGATCGATCAACCTCATGGACACCGAGCAACAGCCCCACAAGTGGCGTTTTTTGAATTATTTGTCTCAAATTTGACATTTAAAAATTCAATTCTCGGTGTCCACTCAAGATTAAGAAAGGACACTCATGGAAATTGTAGAGTGGACCCTACAGAAGATTTTCAAGCCCACAATCAATTGATCAACCCCATGGACACCGAGTTACAGCCTCATCAAGGGCGATTTTTAACTTATTTGACAAAAATTTGACATTTAAAAATTTATTTCGCGGTGTCGACTGGAGATTAAAAAAAGGAACTTCCAAAAATTGTAGATAAGATTCACCAAGTGAATGTACACCAAGTGAATGCCCCATAAAGGAATTTTTTTGACTTATTTGTCACAAATTTAACATTAAAAAATTCAATTCGCGGTGTCCACTCGTAGTCCCTCGGCTAAAGAGGGAATCCCGTATGCACTTTTAGGTCCCCGGATTTTGATTAATGATATTTACGTATTTTTTGCCGAGGTTCGTGATAAACTAGGTTATTTTGGTCGCCAATGGTAAGTTTAATTGTTAATAACAATTTAATTGTTTAAAACAATATAAATCAGGAACGATTGATTTGACGAGGAAGTTTATTTGTAAAAAAAGTTTTGAAATTGAAAAACCAACAAAAAATGTCCTTATCATTTTTTTGATAAAATGAATATTTTCGGAGATAGCGCAAAAAACAACAAGTAGCGGTTGGACCTCTCTGTCGCGCGCACGCAACCCACGGATTCGACGAACGGCAGGCACAGAAAAATACAGAGACGAAAAAAAAATTCCATTCTCGGTGTCAACTGAAGATTAAGAAAAGAAACTCATAGATATCATAGAGGAGACTCTATGGAAGATTTCCAGACCCATAATCGATAGAGGGTGATTTTTAACTTATTTGACAAAAATTTGACATTTAAAAATTTATTTCGCGGTGTCGACTGGAGATTAAAAAAAGGAACTTCCAAAAAATTGTAGATAAGATTCACCAAGTAAATGTACACCAATATAAGTGAATGCCCCATAAAGGATTTTTTTTGACTTATTTGTCACAAATTAGTATAGAGGATCATATCATCAAGTTATCCGCAGCCGGTTTATATGTTAACGAAAGGAATTTAAAAGCTGTAAATAATGAGCGTTTTAAATCGTTCCGTAAGAAATGCGAGAACGAAATAAATGAATTGAAAACCAAAAAAATAAGTAACAGTAATTTTAATTATTTCGATGTAGTAGCTAAAAATTTACATAGATTAGCTGTAGGCTTAAGATATTCAGACTTTTGTTTTAACAAAGAGGCAGTATTAGATGAATTTCCGGTGTATGGTAGCATTATGATTGAAAAATTAAGAAGAGCGGTTGAGAGAAAAGAGCTGTTGAATAATGCAACAGAGTTGTACCATATTTTGTATATGTATTTACCAAATTTAGTTATTAGAAATATTTTTAAGTATTTGAATGACGAAGATTTAAAACTTTTGAGTCAATAATTGTATGAATGTATGTAAATAATATTGTAAATTTGTGAATATAATCTAGATTTAAATTTTTTAGTGTAAATAATAAAATATTTTATTTATTTAAACATAATTGATTTGATTTTTTATTTTTATATTTATCCCTATACTCTGAAAATTTTTGGATATAATTAAAAAATTTTTACATAGTATAGAATGAAATTTTTTGTTATGATCAAAAATTCAACTATCAATATTTATTTTAAAGTCTGACATCAAATTTAATCATGTTAAAAATTTTTTCCCAAAACGATTAATGTTTATTTTTGTAAGAAGATAACTAGAATGATATAGCGAATTTTATTAATTTTAAATCTGTGTGCTTGTCAAAAAATTAGTAAAATTTCAAGTCGAGAGTTAAAAAGCTTTTAATCAGCTTGAATAGAAAATTTCGGTAACTTAACGACAATTGTTTCAATACAATTCGTTGAAGTAAAATTGACCATAACTTTACGATAACTTGTAGATAATACTTATTGTCAACTACTTTTCGTCAAGTTATCTATAATTCGCAGCACTAGGTTATCTGAAAGTTATATTATGAAATGGCTATCAGGGTAGACCTGGATTTTTGTACATTGAGGCCCCTATATTGACGTTTTTAAAGATATAACGTTGAGTTGAATATCAAAACACTAATTTTTTGGGAACTGCGCTTCATATGGCGATCAAGGAAAAGAAGCTTGATGTCGTGAAGAAGCTAGTGTTTTCTGGAGCTGTCATCAATATAATGCCAAGCCATTATGAAACTCTGCCACCACTTCACCGAGCCATTGAAAGTGACACCTATGATATTCACCGAGTTTTTAGTCAAGTCAGGAGCTGACGTAAATTTGGTAGCTTACACAGCCAAATTACCATTGGGGTTGTGCAACTGCTCTTCGTTAAACTTGGCAGTTTTATTAATGAATGTGCCTGTGATTGAATTATTGTTATTGAATCACAATGCCATCATCGATCAAGGATGCGGTGAACAACGTTCTTCTCTATACTATTGGCTGTGTTAGGCACAAACAATATTGAGATTTCTCAAATTCTAGTGAAGTATGGAGCGAAGTTCGAAATTATCAAGGAAGAGGAGTACACTCCGGAATTCAATGAAGTTCAATGCATTTGACCATGTCTGCCGTTTTGATATTTGAAAATATATTATTATTATTACCGGAAAATAACAATGGCAGACCATTATCACGCGTTTAGTATTGTGGCAGACAATTTTGAAAATGTTAAAAAAAAAATTTTTTGAAATTAATTGACCAGATCTGCCATCAATATATTTTATTTATTATAGTCTTAAAAACTTATATTGATAACGGCAGACGTATTCATTGCGTATAAACATCAGCAGATAACAAGATCTGAGATACTACCCGGTTAGATGTATGCATATAGCTATCTTTCTTCTAACACCAATGTATTACTATTGTACTTATTATTCTAGCCTATAGTATTTTTTCTCATAGCTACTAACATTCGAAAAATTTATATCTGAGAGGGCTGTGTTATAACCCCTACCCTAACGGTTTTTGTCAGACGCCGGACATTCTTAGTTTATTTGTTAACCTTCATACAGATCACAGATGCCTCCTCGTGTTTCGTGAATTTTATAAAGTACATAGTGTTGCTTTATTTTATTTTGTTGATTGGGCTATTATCTATTTAATATATAGAAAAAATGCAGTGTGTTTTTTGTGGCACGTCAAAAACTGAAAAAATATTAATATTTTCGGAAGAGACTATGGCAAAATGTCGAAAAATTTTGAGGTTACGAAAATTTCATAAATTAAAGTACAATGATCTAAATTTACCGAAGGAAATTTTCGATTCAGGGTATCATAGTAGTTGTTACAAGACGTTTACAGCTTTAAAAAAAAAATTTTTTTCAACAGATGCTAATAAAAAAATTCCATTACAGAGTACGTCCTCGTTTGCAGCTGAACAACCATCAACATCAGCCGATAGCTCAATAGTTGATAATAAAATGGTAAAAGATTCTGTTTTGAGTAACGTGAATGTTTCTGAGGCAAATGAATTTGTAGAAAAAAATATTGACGCTGAAGTAGATCAGCCGGTCGAGGAAAGACCATTGGAAGATTCTACAGAATCTTCAATGGTTCAAACTTCTGATACCGTGGCTTCAGCAAACCTGAATTTGTGTTTTTTTTTTTTTGTAATAAAAAAAAAAGCAGTTCAAGTCTAAAAATGAACCATTGCGTACTACAAGCAAAGATCAATTTCAAATAAGCATCTTATCACAATTAAAGCCAGAAACTGAAATTTATAATGAAACTTTAACAAAAATACAAAATATTTCATCTCGTGAAGTATATTACCATAATGTTTGTCGACAAACATTTCAGGAATAAAAAACGATCATTGGTGAAAAGTCCTGTCCGTACTTCATGGCACATCTCTCGAGAGATACATGAAACTGTTTATAAAGAAATTTGTAATTTTATTGAAGAGAATGTCATAAAGCGGGGACGTTGTTATTTTTTTTCGTATTTACATAAAGAGTATCTCGGTATGTTTAAAGAATTGAGTGAAGGCTCAGATGCAACATCAATATTTACCACACACTATTTGGAAGAGAAGATCCACCGGGAATTCGGTGATAAAATTCAAATTTTGGTGTCGAACAAAAAAAAAGTTGTTGCTCCTAAAGGCATTTCAACTATTGATGACTCATTATTTGCGCACTTAAAAGACCAAGACACCTTGCAAGCAGCTGCTGCCATTTTGAGAGAAGAAATTTTAGGAATAACTTAAAACAAAATTACCTGATAATTTAAGTAGCCAACAACTAATTAAAGGTGAATGTTCAACACCACCAATGATTACAGATTTTATTTCATCAGTTCTTGGAGAATACAGTCGTAAACGCCGAAATAGTGACGATTTTCAACGTCATGTAAACTCTCTGTCACAGGACATAATTGATATGACTTCCAATGGCAGCATCAAGACTTCTAAACACATTTAATGTCATTCAAAAATTTATTTGCCAACTCTACAATGCCAAAAAATCTCAGGACCAGTTTTTTATTTATCTAACCGTTTAAATTTTGTATTAAATAAATAAATATAAAAAATAAAATACAAATTAAAATTATTTTTTGTTCTTAGCAGTATACCTTAATATTTAAGATTTTTTCGTAATGTATCTCCTTCTTTATCGTTTAACTTTAAAAGTTTAGTATATAGACTACATGAAAAATATTAATTTTATTAAATACAGTGATTAAGTAAATTATATTAATGTAAAACTGCTATCGTAATATATAGACATCTGACCAGGTAGTATCTCAGATTTTGTTATCTGCTAATGTTTATACGCAATGAATACGTCTGTCGTTATCAATATAAGTTTTTAAGACTATAATAAACAAAATATTTTGATGGCAGATCCACAATGTTAAACGCGTGATAATGGTCTGCCATTGTTTTGGGCTTAGTGAGTCCCCATCTCAGCTAACATATATTATATATATGTATATATGAAAAATATATCAAAATGCATGTGGGTATTCAAATGGAAGCTCTTGATCAGTGTAACATCAGAATGAGCTTATATCTTTAAAAGCGTCAATAGTTAAGAAAGTACAGTGCAATTTAACAAAAGTCTTTATTTAATAAAGCAAAATTTTATTTATTTATAGTTCACATATAATTAAAAATTATTTTAATTTATTTTTAATCAGTTCAATTTATTTTTTAATTCCAGTAACATAAAAAAAAATACAATAGTCTGAAGAAATTAAAAAATTTGAAATTCTTACACGGAAAAGAGTATAAACTGTAATAAATAACAGTCGATTTATAATAAGTAATGATCAACATGCTAAAATTTACCATTTTAAACAGTAAAATCGTAATTTTACTATTCACTTTATAATATTTACAATTTAAACGTTACAATTTATTCTTTACATGGAAGAAAATACTATTTCAAACAGTAATATTCGCAATGTAAATGTCTAAAATGTTAAAGTATAATAATTAACAATTCAGACTTTGATGTTTATCATTTCGTACCTAAAAAATGATGTTATAATATGTAAAAAGTATAAAATAAAGTTAGTAAATTTCTAATACAAGAAACCTCAATATTTACAAACTGAGTTCCCCTTCTCATAATATGGACTGTATATTGAAACTGTAATTTTTTAAGATGAAAGAGTCGTTATTTACTACAGTGACAACTATCACTTATTTTGGATATTAAATTAGATTGTGGCTTTTATACTTTCTACATTAAGTTTTGTAATATTTATATTTTTGCCACCCCGATGTCCGCTTTACTGTTTGAAACTATAAAAATTAACCGGAATTTAAGTGAATACTAGAATTTGAATTTACGCGCGCAAGCGCGCGCTTTGACTATAGACTTTGCATATATTTTCATGCTTATGATATATTCAACCAATCACGTTACGAATAGTTTGATGCCACATACATTTCATCTCAATTTTATATTAGGATTACAGTTTACCTTTTTCCGTGTAAAAAATAACTGTTCATTTTTCTACTACAGTTTTTTGCATCTTCAAATTTTTCTTCTCGGACAGACTCTCATCCAAAGAAGTTTTCTTCCGACGACCTCTTGAGCCTCTAGAATTTACCAACTTAGATTTTTCATTCTTATGAAATGCCATATGATTAGTCAGCGACGTTTTGTGGCGAAATTTCGCAGAACAGACATCACAAGTGAAAAGATTTTCGAAAGCATGCATTTCCATGTGCTTGGTCATCTGAAACTTCCGATGGCATGTCCAGGAGCAAATTTCGCAATTGAAAGTTTTCTTCCCAGAAATTTTTTCGCCGATATGAGTCTTCATGTGATTGACCAAGTGAAGCCTTTTGTCAAAAGTTGCCAAACAAGTTACGCAAGTAAAAGGAAATTTGTGAGTATGGACCCGCATGTGTAGTTTCAAACCTATATCTGCATGATATCTAGACTTACAAATCTTGCACATGAAAGGTTTTGGCTTCAGGTGACTCCTTTTGTGGCTTGCTAATCCACGCCCAGAAGCACATTCCAAGGAACACACGTTACAAATATATCTTTTTTGTTCCCCGGTTGCGTGAATTCGTAGGTGTCTGTTTAAGTTATCCAGGTAACGAAATGTCCTGGGACAAATTGTACAAGCAAAAGGACGATCGTCCGTGTGCAAGACCACGTGTCTTGCAAGACCACTTTTGAAAGCAAATTTAGCAGAGCAAACATCACAAATCCAATTTTTCGGATACCAATCCTTCTTTATTCTTTGGCTACGGGGACGCTTCCATTTTCTCTTCACCAAGTGCTTCTTTCCGGCGACTTTTCTCAAATCAGCCAACATTTCCATGGCGTTAATTGGCGAACTTGGTGGTTCTGTTTTTATGGCACATTCTTTAGCTTCTTCAGCTTCTATTTTTATCAGGCCTAAAAAAATTAACTTCATGATTAATTTAATAATTTTTTTTTTTTAATATTCAGAAGTTATACGCACTTGGAATTTTATTAATTTAATTTTTGCTATAAAAATATATTTTAGAAATTTTATTTTTCTAGGACTTAAATAAATTTAGAAATAAAATAAAATTAAGTTTCTGAAAAATTACATATAATTAGCTATTGCAGAAACTTTATAATAGTTCATTTGAAAATTTTTTCAAAAAGTTATTAGAAAAATGAATTTTTAGTAATTGATCTAAGGATTAATTTTTTATAAATATTGGCTCCGAAATTTTTACCGAAAATATTAATCTTATAAAAAAATTTTACAAATACAATTTTATAAAAAAAATTTTATACAACCAATATTTTCAATGTAATTTCAAATTTAGATTTATACTGAATGACTCAAATTTTTGGTAATTATAAAAATTTTAATTTTTAAATTGCATTCGAAAATGCTCTATCTCTAGATGTATAATTAAGAAATGACCTTGTATCTTGTTAACTATTGACATTTTTAAAGATATAAGCTCATCACGATGTTACACTCATCGAGACCTTTCATTTGAGTACCCACACCAATTTTTCATATATTTCATATATTTATATATATTATGTATATGTATATATGAAAAATATATTAAAAATGCAAGTGGGTACTCAAATGAAAACTCTTGATGAGTGTAACATCGGGATGAGCTTGTATCTTGAAAAATCTTAATAATTAAGAACTGACTTAGCTATCTTGTGAACTATTGACACTTTTAAAGATATAAGCTCACCCTGACATTACACTCATCGAGACCTTTCATTTGAGTACCCACATCAATTTTTCATATATTTCATATATTTATATATATTATATATATATGTATATATGAAGAATATATCAAAAATGCATGTGGGTACTCAAATGAAAGCTCTTGATGAGTGTAACATCGGAATGAGCTTATATCTTCAAAAATGTCAATAGTTAAGAAAGTACAGTGCAATTTAACAAAAGTCATTATTTTATAAAGCAAAATTTTATTTATTTATAGTTCATAAGTCACGGTAGTCACATAGTGACTGCAAGGTTGCTAGTTTGCATATTAATTAATTAAAAAGTTTCTTCAGAAGAAATTATTAAAAAATTTTTTTCTTCAGCCTTGTAAGTGCGGATTAATCCTTTTATTAAAAATATGATTCTTACTGGGTGCATCAGCAATGTCTCCTAGAAGTTCTGAATCTTCAGATATCTCAACCTTAACTTCCTCAGTGTCTATAGGGAAATCGTGTAAAGGATCTTTATGTTCATCACAACTCTCCTGAATTTCAGGGCATTGTTGATTGAAATCCTAGAAAATGTAAAATATAAAGTCAATTACAGGAAAGTAGGTAAAAAAAAATTTAGAATTAAAAATCATATATGTCAGCTTCGACGCACGATTGGAGTTTACTTCTTGCGAACGATTATTATCCCAAGAAAAACACTTTCACTGTAAAAATTCCGCCAAGTCCACGTTCACAAAACTATTTGAAAAAAAAAAAATTTTTCTTACTATTATTTATTTATTAAAAAAATTCTAAAAATTATCAGATGTCTCTCAATTTCAAAATCATAATTTAAAAATTTGAAAAAAAATTTTTTGAATGTACTCAGTGTTCGTAATTACAATATTTATTGTGATTCTAAAATTAACAACAGTCAATTTTTTGGAGTTTTTAACTAAATTATTATCAAAAAAAATTATAATGAAAAAATTCCACATTTTAAAATTATTAAAAAAAAATTACAAATGAAAATTAAAAAAAAATTTTTTAACAATTGATTTGTAATAAAAATTAAAAAAATTGTCAGCTGATTTTAGTTTCATTATATATTTATTTTTTTGAGTAATTTTCGGAATCTATCAACTCATAAATTATGATCAATTATTATGTCAATTTTTTTAATTTTTATATCAAATCTATCACAACAATAAAATATTTTTTAATTAGTTCTAACCTCATCTTCACATTTTTCAACTTTAACAACAATGTTTTCGAACGGCAAAGTTTCAGCACTCATTTTTCACAAAACTTGGTTAATAAATTTAATTAACATTAATTTTTTTTATTTTTTAAGCAATTTCACTTGTTAGCCTCTGAGTGTTTTTCTTTACAATATCTATAATTGTAAATAAACATGTTAACATAACCAGGTAATAAAAAATTATGACATGAGTAAAAAAAAACTCCGTCGGTAAAGAATAATTCTGCAAAGCAAAATTTATTTTTAATCTGACGCAGCTCAAAAATGTTTATTGTATAAAAAGTTTTATTGTGTATATACAAGAATTATTTTACAAAACACTTAAATCACCAAGTATGACACCATTTAGGACTTTATTTATTAAATAAATTAGATCTATAAATGAATTTTTAAAAAACTAGAATTTGAATTCGCGCGCGCAAGCGCGCGCCTTGACTATAGAGTTTGCATATATTTTCATGCTTATGATATATTCAACCAATCACGTTACGAATAGTTTGATGCCACATACATTTCATCTCTATTTTATATTAGGAAGGATTGCATTTTTAGTTTGTTTTAAAATTCTACATGTCAATTTTTTAATTTTTTTGTCATAATTTAAGATACTGAAATTGAGAAACATCTGAAAATTTTTAGAAATTTTTTTACAAATAAATTGATAGCTTGATAGCAATAAAATTTTTTAAAAATAATTTTCTAGGCGAAGTTTATTTTTAAAGAAATAAAAAAAAATTGTAAAATATCTAATTTATGAAACTAAAATTAGCAAACATTAGTTTTTTTTTTTTAATAATTAAATTTTAAGTAAAAAAATACTTAAAAAAAAATTGCACCTATAATTTTTCAAATCTTCTACATGTGAAATTTTTTCTTTTAATTTTTTTGTAATAATTTTTTCATACGAAAGTATCGGACCGAATTTCAAATTTTTTTTTTTATTCTGCTTGTTTTTACGGCGCATTTATGATAAAAAAATAAATATTTCGATAGCTTTTTTGCCATTAAAAGTTGAAAAAAAATTTTGGCTCTCATTTTTTTAGATAAAATTTCTATTTTATCTTTTTTTTTTTATGTTTTTGATAAATTCTTTTTTTTTTCGAAAAGTACATACAAAAACCAACTTTAAAAAAAAAAAAAGTTGAATACAATTTTCTAAAAACTTTATAAATTTTTTTGAAAATTTGTTAAAATTGTGATAATCAACTTTTTTTTCAATTGATCATTTTTTTATGTATTTTTCAAAAAAAAAAATAAATAAATCAATAAAATCAAATAGAAATTTCGTTAAAAAAAAATGAAAATTAAAATAGTTGACCCCTCTTGTAAATATTAGCCTTTATAAAACTAAAATTAGCCAACATTCGAAATTTTTTTTTTTTTCAACAATTAAATTACAAGTAAAAAAAATTGCACGTATAATTTTTCAAATTTTCTACATGTGAAATTTTTTCTTTTAATAATTTTTTCAATAAAAAAAATTATAAAAATTTTCAAATGTCGGTGGATCTAATTTCAATGTCATCATATTTATAAATTTCTTTAAAAAATTATAAAAAACATCAGATGTGTCTCTAGGTATCTCAATACTAATATTCAACGCTATTATATTTATCTCAGTGTTAATTTTAAAAAATAACCTCATAAAAATAAAAATCTCTGTCTTTACTTATTAATAAAAATAATAAAAAAAAAAAAATATTTAACTTTTAGAAAAAAATTTCTAAAAAATTAAAATTTTCCAAAAAAAAAAAAATTATTCCTTTTCAATATTGTGAGTGAGTACGTGGTTAGCAAAACTACTAAGTCCATGGAACTCCAAGGGACAAAATTGACAAGCATAACTTTTTTCTCCATTGTGCATGACCATGTGTCTATCCAAATGAGTCTGCTGCCTAAAGCTTGCCGCACAAACAGGACAAGTGTAAGGTTTTTCCCCAGTGTGAATAATAATGTGCTGCCTTAAAGTACTTTTTTCCCTGAACTTTGCAGAACAGACATCACAGGTGTAGCGCTTCTCTCCAGTATGAATCCTACTGTGTCTCTTTAAGTGACCTTGCTCCCGGAAGGTCGCGGAACAGAGGTCACAAGCAAAGGGCTTCTCTCTGGTATGAACACGAGCGTGTCTGTTCAAGGAACTTTTGTACCGAGTTTTGTAGGCACAAAGGGTACAAGAGAAGCTCATGTCTCCTGCGTGAATCTTTGCGTGCTCTATCAACCCGGATTTTAATTCAAAATCAGCCGGACATACTTCGCATTTAAATGGTTTGGGACCGTAGTGCGATTTCAGGTGGTACCATAATCCTTGTCTTGATATGAAACATTTTGGACAGACGTCGCAGTTGAATTTGTATTTCTTCGCGTGAGTCGCCAGAGAACTTTCGTTGACAAATTCTATTGCGCATTTATCACACTTGAATGTTTTCCACATGGATTCATTTTTTGGAGCTTCTTCTGTGGGAATTTCCTGGAGATCTTTTACTGCATCTAAGAAATATTATGTTCAATTAAATATTGCTCAGTAATTATTGTTATTAATATGTAGGAAATTGTAATACTTTTTCTGATTGTCTTCTTTGATACATCAGTAATATTTGGATAAATTGGATCTTCAGTTTCTTCGATCTTGATTTCTTCAATATCTATCGGATAATCTCGATTTCCCTTTAACTCCTAAAAATATAAAATTTTTTACTGTTCTAAAATTGACAATTAAAAATAATCAATAAGGTAAAAGACAGAGTTATTGACACTGGCCTAGTTGTTTGACACTTGCAATTTTATTTTAATTAAAAAAATAAAATGTTCTCAAAAAATCAATTATCTTAAAATTTATAATTCAAAAATTATACTTATTAATTTATTAGAGTTGATTTGTTTTATTTTTTAATTAAAATAAAATTGCAAGGATCAGTAACTAGACCAGTGTCAATAACTGGGTCTTTTACCTTATCCGAGTGTTTGAAAATATATATTTATTTTTTTATTTATTTATTTAATTTATATGCCAAGGCAATAAGGCTTAATGGAAAATACAAAAATGTAACAGTTTTATTTAATCATGTAAGTATTATAATGTATATTTAAAACATTAGAAAAATAATTCTATGTTAAGTGAACAGAAAGAGAAATATTGTAATACATAAAGGTACATAATCTAAACAATATTATGCAAGGTTAATATAAATTTATACAGATAAATAGTAGTATATGTAATATTCAAATACTAAGAAGTTGCAAACATAATAAAAAATTGTCAAGAGCTTGCTTCTTTATCCATAAAAAATTCATATGCTTTATTTTTGAAAATTTGAAGTGACGATGAATTTGTAATTTCTGTTGGTAATTCCTGCCACAGACGAATAACTGATACCAAAAACGAATGCTCATAAACGATGGTAGAAAAATTTGGCATTTTGAACATATTAGTGTTTTTTGCCGCAATATATCTACAAAATTTTTGAATACAACAGTATCATTTTAAGTTTTTTTTTTAAGCTCTAAAAAATAGAAGGAAGAAAATTATATTATCAATAATGAAGAAGTAAAATTTAGAAATATGATAAAACTTTTTGATAAGTAAAATTGTGAGCCAAAAGTTTGTCGCTGATATTTTTTTAATAAGTGCACTGTTTTAAAAAATGGTAAACTAAAATTTCCAGTAATATTTAAAAAAAATTAAAAGTTTTTTTTTATTTTAATTTGAAAAAAATAATTTTGTAGAAAAAATAAAAATAAAAATCCAAGAGAAATTTTTCCAAATAAAATTTTTTTTTTTAAATAGGGTAAATGCACCAATTATTGACCGATTAAGGTCTTCTTTTTCTGTACTAAGCTATAAAAAATCTATTAACCTACTAAAAACAATTTGTAATGGATTTTATTAAAATTAAATACTTAATTAATAATAATTAATAACTATTTATAATAAAAATTAACAAAGTTATATTAATTTTGTTATTTGAATCTTGAAATACTAAAATCACCAATTATTGACCGAAGAAACCCAATAAATGACCGACTGTTCTCCAATTAATTCACCGCTCAAATAATTATAAGTAATTTTGTAAACTACATGTATGTAATTAAATTTATGCAATACTTTTGAAGTATTAACGACATCTTTAACAAAACTAAACATAAAATATAATTTTAAATCGTACTTTTTTATAAAATAATATAAATAATAGCAACAATTAACATAAAGTCACATTTCTTTAGGTCACAAATAATCACAAATTCATTTTGATGACGATAATTCTTCTGATTCACTTGAAATTTTTTTATTCTTCTCCTTCTTTTTTTCAATTAAAGCTTTTTTACTAGCTTGTAACTCTTTTTTATTTTTTTAATTGCTTAGCAATTTTTTCTTCTAATAATTCGTTCTTTGATATAACCGTTCACTAAAAAAATTACAACAAAATAAAATTTAATAATCAAAAAAGATTTTAAGTATTATTTTAATTGTAAATATACATTTTATAATGATTATTTTTATGTTTACAAAATATTGAATGACTAAAGTACTTTAAACACTTGACAGATTTAATTTTGGAGTTAAGAAGTTAGTATTATAATTATACGGTGATTAATTGGATTGTGATAAAATCAGAGGGTCTAATAAATGACCGAATGAATTTTTTACTGGGTAAAGGGCTTCTGACGGATCCAATAATTGACCGGTCTTAACATAATATTAAAACTTATAATTTAACTTTATTTTTTCAATAAAGTTGGAATCTGATCTTTAATTAACATAATAAAACTAAAATATTTTATATTATGTCGATAAATATCACTAAATTAATGATGAAATGCACTCACTCTCCAATTGTACGCTAGTTATTTCTGACCGCTTATTTACAATAATAAGAATGTCTTATTACGTTTTTAAGAAACGAATAATTTAAAATGTTTAATTTACTGATTAAAAATATTACTTAAAAAATCAAACTTACGTTGTCAATTTTTTGAACATTTAAAACTGATGCTGATCCTCCAAATGTAAAATTTACACTGTCATTAAATTCGACATCTAAATATAAAAATATTTACATATTAAGAAAAAACTTTACTTCACTAATTTTCTATAGATATACTTAAACATTTTTTTTTTTTTTTTAATCAAAATTAAAAAATAATACCAGGTACATCAATAGTATCTTTTAAAGTCACTGAATTTCCTTCAGGTTCATCTTCTAATTTTCCAATATCTAAAGGATTTTCCAGAACTTCATTTATTCGCCATTCCTAAAAATATGTCATGAAAAAAAATTAATCTCAGTTACATATTTTAATTTTTAAATAATAATTAAAAAATTTGGTTTAAGAAATCTAAATGAAAATTAAATTAGCAGATATTTCTAATTTTTAAAACATTTGTAACAATTGAATTATAGTGAAGAGAAAAATATTAAAATTAGTCAACGTTTTTGATTTTTTTTAATTATTAAATAATTTAATTAGAAGTAAAAAATATTTTTTTTAAATTGCAATTATAATTTTTCAAATTTTTTACAATTGAAATTTTTTTTTAATCTTTTCAATAAAAAAAATTCTAAAATTTTTAAATGTCGGCTAACTTAATTTTCATTTAATAAAAGAAGAAAAAAAAAAACTGATATAGAAACTGTAAAAATTGTAAAAACAGTAAAAATGCAATTTTTTAAAAACATTTTTTTGGAACAAATTTGTTTGTTGAATAAAATTGAAAAATGATCAAGTAAATGCTAATATTGTGATGAAACCTAACCATACCTCATCATTCTTTTCAACTTTTATGACCACTGTTTCAAATGGCAAAACTTCCATGTTCATTTTTTCTAATCTTGATCTTATTATCTATTCTCACAAAGAAGAAAGTAAATTTGTAATTTAGTTTTTCTTCATTAGTCTTGAAATATCTTTCACAGTTCGTAAACACTCATAGTCAACATTATAAAAACATAATCTGAGATTCTTAGTATACCAAAATGTATATTCTATGCATAGAATAATATATTTACTGGCTTATCAGTCAGTGGTTGAAGTGAAAATTTTGACCATGCTATGGTCAGTTAATTGCCTGGAGGGACAGGATTTTTTTCTTGATTTAAATCAGGTAAAAAAAAAAATAATTATTAATTACTCTCTTACATGACATTAAAGTTATTAGCCGTCACTTAACAATTTAAAATTTTTTTTTTAACTGACAAATTTTTCCAAAAAATTATTTTTAAAAAATTGCATTTTACTGATACTAAGAGGGCGTAAAAAAAAATTTTTTTTACTATTATTATCTGAGAAATAAATGATACTAAAGTTAGCCGAAGGTTTTAATTTTTTAATTTTTTTTTTTTATAATTAAATTAGAACAAAAAAATATTTTTAAAAAATTGCATTTGCAGTTTTTAAAGTTTTTTACAAGTGAAAATTTTTTTTTTAATTTTTTTGTAATAATTTTTTCAATAAAAAAAAAATTCTTAAAATTTTTAGATGTCGGCTAACTTAATTTTCATTAGAAATAATAGGAATGCAAAAATTTACTGAAAACATAAGAAATAAATTTGTTTTTAGATAGAATAAGGTGTTAATTATCAAATTTTTTAATTTTTTTTCTTCTTTAATTTGAAATTTTGAATTTTTGATAAAAAATAACTCTTGGAACATAAAAACATAAAAATTGAAAGAAAAAAAAATTATAAAAATCTAACTAAATTCTTTTTTTTTTTTAAATTTTCCATTTTTGTGGCCAGAATTTTGATAGCAAGGCAGCAGCTCGGTTTCCTAGTGGCATATTATGATTATTGAACTCTAAGTTCACATTTTTTGTTTACAATTAATAGAATATATCAACCACGTTATTATAAACGAATATCAAATCTACTTTTATTTCATAATATCTACAGAACCATCTAATAAATATTAATAGGTTATGGGCCCAGATGGACGGCTGTGGATATTAAAATAATTATTTAAGGTATATTACTACCGGTTTTAGAATTTACATCCAGAATTTAATGAAATTTGGCATATTATTGGTACTTTATAATATCATAATTAAGCAGTAAAATTTTTGGAAAAGCCTGGCGAGTCCTGAAAAGAAGATATTAACCCTTCAGGACATGGGTGTTTTGTCTCACCTTATTTACTCTGGCCATGAGAAAAAATCTCATGGCTTCTGCGCATGCGCATAGAATAATTTAAATTCAGTTTTCTTACGAAAACGTCATTTATTTTTTATTTTTAATGTTTTTAGATAATAAAATAATTAATGAATAATTAATTAAGTTTAAATTTATTGTTAGAGTATTATTAATTAAGAAAAATAATAGAACTATCATTTTAGCGGTTATGTATCACGTAAATAAATATGGCGGACGCGGACTGCGAAATGAGCCGAACTCGGCCGAATAAGAAAACGAAGAAAGCTAAAATCTCCCACCTTTTAATACTTTGGCCATGAGAAAAAATCTCATGTCCTCCAAAAAAATTTTTGGAGTTTAATGTATATCTTGATTGCAAGGCAGCAGCTTGGTTTCCTGGTGGCATTATGATTATTATACTCTAAGTTTTCACCTTTTGAACAATTAACAGAATATATCAAACATGTTATAAACGAATATCAAATCTACTTTTATTTCATAATATCCACAGAACCATCTAATAAATATTAACATGACTAAAAATTGTACTTGAATTTTTTTTTTTACATATAAAGTTTCATTTTTATTTTTTTATAATTTTTTCAATGAAAAAAAAAAAAATTATATAAGGGGCATTCCATAGTGACTGGTGGGACATTTGACTCTGGAATTTTATCAATTATATATAATTATGTGACTGAAACTTATACTATAATAAGCTTTATCTTATAATATAGAAGAATAACTAATCAACAATATCCCTTTGTCAAAAACCTTGATTACCTTTTAAGTTTCTCGTAATTGTCATTTGACTGAGTGTGACTGGTGGGACTAAGAAAAATCCTTCTCTCTTACCAAAGGTATACTTAAAGTCCAATTTCAGTTCGACCACTAAACTAAAAAAAAATACTTCCCTCGAAAATACAAAATTTATCCTACAAACATTCAATATTATGAAGAATCAGACTGATTACCTACGTAGAAACAATTAAAAAAATTATTTTTATTGTGACTGGTGGGACAAGTACAAAATGTCTACATCAAGTTGTTTATTAAAAAGACTTTTATATTATTTCAACCTTAGAAACATTATTGTTTATATATTTAACTATAAATTATTTAGGATAATTAAAAAAAACTAATTAAAAAACACAAATAAAGGATTTAGCATGCTGACAACACGATCTTGATAAACTTAGATGTTAATTGATAACGAACATAAAAAAATTTGTTCTTAAAAACTATAATAATAAATATGTTAGTTAATAAAAAACATAAAATGAATTTGTTGTTAAAACTATTAAAACAACATTTGACCCGAATACAAGTTAGTACGACTGAAAAGTTACTAGGAAAGAAAAATCGATTTTCTTATTGATTAAAAAAAATTTTCTTTACAAATTAGTAAAATATAAACTTTTAATAATAAATTAGAATGAATTAGAGAAATTTTTTAATTCTAGTCATTTTATCATTTCACATGGAATGCCCCATAAATTTTTATATGTCAGCTAATTTAATTTTCATTAAAAAAAATTGCATTGGTTTTTTAGAATTTTCAAAAAATATTTGTAATTAAAAATTATCAACTGTCTGGAGATTTCAGTGTCATAAATATTTCCATACTTTTCTCAAAATTTCTCAAACGGAAAATCATCTAAATGAATTTTCATATGCGCATTCAAACCTTTCTTCCGGCGGGATTTGAAAGAACAGAAATCACAGCCAAAAGGTTTACCTTCGATATGAACAACCATATGTTTATCCAAAGTCCCTTTTTCGCGAAATTGCTTCAAACAAACCTTGCAAGTGTGAGGTTTTTCTCCAGTGTGAATCAAAGTGTGTTTATTTAACGAACACTTATGTCTGAACTGCGCAGAACAAACCTCACATTGGTAGGGTTTTTCTCCTGTATGAATAAGCATGTGGGTTTTGTACCGAGACTTTAAATGAAACGCCGCAGGACAAAAATTGCAAGAATAAGGTTTTTCTTCAGCATGAGCTAGTTTGTGTCTGTTCAACAGACCTCTTACGCGGAACTTCGCAGGACAAATTTCACAAGCGTAGGGTTGTTCTCCAGAGTGGATTCGCTTGTGAATCTTCATTTGACCGCGTTCCCGAAAGCTTCGTAAACAAACATCGCAAGAAAAAGGTTTTTCATCGAAGTGGATACTAAGATGTCTTTTTAAACTATGTTTCTGGCGGAATTTTCCGGAACAGATATCGCAAGTGTAGGACTTGTCTTCCATGTGGGTGCTCAGGTGAGATTGTAGCTGATGGTTCAGTCGGAATTTCCAGGGACACATATTGCAAGCGTAAGGTTTCTCCTCAGAATGCGTGTGCATGTGTCGCTTCAGAGAACTATTTTGATTGAATTTCAAGGGACATAATTTACATCCAAAAGGCTTTTCGCCGGTATGGACTACTTTGTGTTTATTGAAGTTTCCTCTTCGATGGAATTTTGCGGAACATACTTCACATGTATAAACTTCCGCCGGTTCAATTTGTAATGTGCTTTTTGCAAATTTTTTTGATTCTGAATTGATACTTTTTGGATTTAATTTTTTAGTCTTCTTTTTTGTGTTACTGATTTTTGGTGAAGATTTTGGACTTTGCTTGGATCTTGTACGTTTTGATATTGAAGTTCCGGGTAAGGTAGTGGTGGTTTTTTCGGTATCGGACTCTTCAATAGAAATTGAAATGTTTGAATTTTCATCATCAGTATCTTCAGGTTCTTCTTTGATAAATTCTGGAAATTATTAAATGTGAAATTATTAAAATTTTATTCAATTATGAAATATATTTGTATATATTTCATATATACAAATATACTGGAAATAATAATTTTATCCTGGATAAAATTTTATGTCGGATTGAAAAACTGGCCTTTCTATGTCAATAACTTAGTAATTAATTTTATAAATTTTTAATGATCTCACTATTTATTTTTAAGTAATAATTTGACTGTTTTTTTTTTTTTTTTTTTTAATTTTAGCAGAATGATTTCAAATGATTAGGTATTAATTGTTTCTGTGTATATTTTTATAACCAATTATATGAATACGGGATGTATTCTTGCAACAATAAATATATTATTTATTTATCTAGTTTATTTTTTTTAATGAAAAAAAAAAAATTTCAATGATTAAAAAATAAAAACTTTGGTAATTTTTTTAAAAGTTAATTTTTGATGAAAATTAAATTAACCGACATTGTGAAATTTTTAGAATTTTTTTATTAAAAAAAATTATTTTAAAAAAATTGACATGTTGAAAATTTGAAAAATTCCAAGTGCAATTTTTTAAAAATATTTTTAATGATTTAAAAAATTGTAAAATGTCTACTAATTTTTGAATTTTTTTGTTAAAAAAAATCAATTGACCATAAAATTAAGCAATAAAATTATTGAATATTTAATTAATTAATAATACTGAAATCAGGAAAAATCTGAAAATTTTTGGGACTTTTATAATAATTTAATTTATTATAAAAAAAATATTTTTAGAGTTTTTTAATTTTTAAAAGTAGAATTATTTCATAATTTAATTTTTATAAAAATTAAAAAAGTATCCTATTTGTCAATTTCAGTGTTGTGATTAATTATTTTTTTCTAATAAAAATATTTCAACCATACCAGGCACAACAGTAATTTCCTCAGTAATTATTGAATTATTTTCAGGTTCCTCTTCCTTCACAAAATATATGGATTGACGTAAATAAGATCCTTGACAATCATTTTCATCAATTTTAAATTCCTAAAAAATATAAAAATTAAGATAAAATTTCTATTTTTTTTAAATAATATTTAAATTATCTATACATAATTTATAAAAAAAATTTGTTTTTACAAAACATAACCTTCACCTCATTTTTAACTTTGAAAATTTTTTCCTCGCAAGGAACATCATTAACCTCCATATTTATTATTTAAATTAATTCACCAAGTACATTTATAATGTAGTGAAACAATTTAATAATCTTCTTCCAAGTATCCTAGATAGTTTTCAAAACTACTCACAAATTACGATTGACAGTTGAAATAATGTAAACATATTGTTATTGCTCACATTTGAGGTATAAAATATTATTATGAACATGTGGCGCTCGACGTTTGATTTGAAACGTCTAATTGGAGTTATTAAAAAATTATTTAGAATAATTTTTTCAAATGAAATAAAATTTCAAACAATACATGAATAATGAAACTATAAATATATTTTATGAAATTAAAGTTAACAGTCACTTAAATATTTTTTAATTTTATTTAACAAAAAAATTAGTTCTAAAAAAATTACATTTTTAATTTTTTTTTTAATTTCTAATGTCAATTTATTTGTTACAAAAATTCTAAAAATTATTAAATATATAACAAATTAATTTTCATATATATTCTAAGTATTTATAGAATTTTGTATGCTTTTGAAATTAAATTAAAAGATATGTCAATTTTTTATAACTAAATTTTTATTAAAAAATTTCAACATCTAGAAAGTGAAAAAAAAAAAA
>CAJNRD030001119.1:10341529-10358417 GCA_905319865.3 Cotesia congregata
TCTTAAAATAATATTGAAACTTATAATTTAACTTTATTTTTTCAAAAAAGTTGGAATCTGATCTTTAATTAACATAATAAAACTAAAATATTTTATATTATGCCGATAAATATCACTAAATTAATGATGAAATGCACTCACTCTCCAATTGTACGGTAGTTATTTTTGACCATTTTATGGCTGGTTGCGTTGTAAACAAACTCAGAATATTTTTTTAAAGCTATAATCACTGCGCAAGTAATTGCGTAATTTTTTATTATGATGATTAAATACCATATATTTTTATTTTAATAGTTTAAGAAAAAAAAAACCCTTGTAAAATATTAATTAATTAACTTTTTTATACATCGGTTAACTAATTGGTGACCGGTCAACAACTGGTGCATTTACCCTATTTTAATTTTCAAATTTTTTTTCTTTTTTAATTTGAAAGTTTGAACTTCTGACCAAAAAAAAAAAAAAAAACGCTGGGAACATAAAAAAATAAAAATTGAAAGTCAATAATTTCTCGGTTTTTATTAATTTTTCATTTTTATGGCCAGAAATTTAATTTTTGAAGCGGAAAGTTAAAATATATGAATACAATTTCTTTATCCACGCTCGTTAAACTAAAAAATTTTTTTTTTCAAAGCCAATAGGATATTTATCCAAAAAAATGCATTTATTTTATTTTTCCTACAAATTTATATGTTATACACATTTTCAAGTTAATTAGAGAAAAAAAAAATTCTATACGTTTTTTTGGTATTAATAATGCGATGTTTACAAAGAAATAAATCTTTATGAATGAAATAAATCTCCGACTGATAATTAAAAAATTTTTTTCAACAAATAAATTATAATACTAAAGTTAGCGACATTTATGAATTTTTTCACTTATTAAATTATAATTAACAAAAACTTTCTAAAAATTGCACTTAAAATTTTTAAAATTTCTACAAACAGATTTTTATTTTTTTGTAATAATTTTTTCATTAAAATAAAAATCCTCAAAATTTTTCTATGTCGGCTAATTGAATTTTCTTAAAAAGAATTTTTTTTCTGAATTTTCAAAAAATATTTTTTATTAAAAATTATCAGTTGCCATAAAAATTTCCACTTCCATCCGTCCATACCTTTCTCAAAATTACTCAAACGTAAAATCATCTAAATGAATTTTCATATGCCTGATCAACCCTTTTTTCCAGCGAGATTTAAAAGAACAGAAATCACAGCCAAAAGGTTTACCTTTGATATGAACAACCATATGTCTATCCAAAGCCCCTTTTTCGCGAAATTGCTTCAAACAAACCTTGCAAGTGTGAGGTTTTTCTTCAGTGTGAATCAAAGTGTGTTTAGTTAACGAACACTTATGTCTGAATTGCGCAGAACAAACCTCACATTGGTAGGGTTTTTCTCCTGTATGAATAAGCATGTGGGTTTTGTACACATGCTTTAAATGAAACGTCGCAGGACAAAAATTGCAAGGATAAGGTTTTTCTTCAGTATGAGCTAGTTTGTGTCTGTTTAACAGACTCCTTACGTGGAACTTCGCAGGACAAATTTCGCAAGCGTAGGGTTGTTCTCCAGAGTGGATTCGCTTGTGAATCTTGATTTGACCGCGTTCCCGAAAGCTTCGTAAACAAACATCGCAAGAAAAAGGTTTTTCATCGAAGTGGATACTAAGATGTCTTTTTAAACTAACTTTCTGGCGGAATTTTCTGGAACAGATATCGCATGTGTAGGGCTTTTCTTCCATGTGGGTGCTCAGGTGAGATTGTAACTGTTGTTTCAGTCGGAATTTCCAGGAACACATATGGCAAGCGTAAGGTTTCTCTTCTGAATGCGTTAGCACGTGTCGCTTCAAAGAACTATTTTGATTGAATCTCGAGGAACATAGTTTGCATCCAAAAGGCTTTTCGCCGGTATGGACTAGTTTGTGTTGATTGAAATTTCCTTTTCGATGGAATTGCGCGGAACATACTTCACATGTATAAACTTTCGCCGGTTCAATTTGTAAAGTGCTTCTTGCAACTTTCTTTGATTCTGAGTTGATACTTTTTGGATTTAATTTTTTAGTCTTCTTTTTTGTGTTACTGGTTTTTGGTGAAGATTTTGGACTTCGCTCGGATCTTGTACGTTTTGCTGTTGAAGTTTCAGGTAAGGTGGTGTTGGTTTTTACGGCGTCGGGCTCTTCAGTAGAAATTGAAATGTTTGAATTTTCATCATCGGTATCTTCAGGTTCTTCTTTGATAAATTCTGGAAGTTATTAAATTTTTAATGGTTGTGAAAAATATTTTATTTAGAAGTTTTTATCAGTAGGTTGTTTTAGAAGATTGATAATTGATTAATACCGCGGTTCACACACTGATAAAAAAAATAATTTGACTCAAGAGCCAAAATCTTGAACCAAGAATATCATTTTGATGAAAATAATTTTCCCCTGATTAAAAAAATAGTATTGAGACAAAGAAAAAAATATTTAAAAGAATTAGATTGACTAGAAAACCAATTCTTTACAATAATTTTTTCTTTGTCTCAATACTTTTTTTTAATCAGGGTCTTGAGTCAAGAGAATAAATTCTTGAGACAAGAAAAATTTAATTAAATCAAGAATGGTATTCTGGGTTCAATATTTTGGCTCTTGAGTCAAGTTAATTTTTTTATCAGTGCAATAATTGACACATAAAAATTTTATAATACATGTTTTTTTTTTTTTAGTTTCATTTTAAAAATGTTAATTTTTTTTTAAGAAAAAAAAAAGTTTGAATAATTAAAGAATAAAAAAATTGATAATTTATAAAAAGTTTATTTTTTATGAAAATTAAATTAGTTGATTTCGGAAAATTTCTTTAATTTTTTTTATTGAAAAAAAATTGACATGTAGAAAATTTGAAAAATTCCAAGTGAAATTTTTTATTAATTTAAAAAATCAAAAATTGTAAAATGTCTGCTAATTTTAGTATCATTAATTTTTAAATTTTTTATGTCAAAAAAATCAAGCGAAGTAAAAGTAAACAATTACTAAAAAAATTAAACAATAAAATTATTGAATATTTAATTAATTAATAATACTGAAATCAAGAAACATCTGAAAATTTTTTAGACTTTTATAATAATTTAATTTATTATAAAAAAAAATATTTTTAGTTTTTTAATTTTTAAAAGTCAAATTTTTTCATAAATTAAAAAAATATTCTGTTAGTCAATTTTAGTATCGTAATTAATTATTTTTTTCTAATAATAATATTTTAACCATACCAGCTGGTACAACAGTAATTTCCTCAGTAATTATTGAATTATTGCCAAGTTCCTCTTTCTTCATAAAATCTACAGATTGACATAAATAAGATCCTTGACAATCATTTTCATCAATTTGAAATTCCTAAAAAATATAAAAATTAAGATAAAATTTCTATTTTTTTTAAATAATATTTAAATTATCTATACATAATTTATAAAAAAAAATTTGTCTTTACAAAACATAACCTTCACCTCAATTTCAATTTTGAAAATCCTTTCCTCGCAAAGAACATCATTAACCTCCATATTTATTATTTACATTAATTCATCAAGTACATATATATAAATGAAATGAAACAATTTCAATAATCTGCTTCCAAGTATCTCAGATTGTTTTAAAATCTACTCACAAATTACGATTGACAATTGAAATTTGCTCTCATTTTTGAGGTATAAAATATTATTACGAACATGTGGCGCTCCACGTTTGATTTGAAACGTCTAATCGGAGTTATTAAAAAATTATTTAAAATTAGAAATCTATAAATTTTTGATAAATAAAAATCATTTTTTTAAATGATATTAAATTTAGCTGTCACTTGACAATTTTTTAATTTTTTTAACAAATCAATTTGTTCTAAAAAATTATTTTTAAAAAATTGCATTTTTAGTTTGTTAAAATTTCTACATATGTCAATTTTTTTTTATAATGTTTGTTGTCAAAATTTATTTGATTCAAAAATTCTTAAATTTATCAACTATCCGCTAAATTAATTTTCATATTAGATGAATAATTAAATTATAAGTATATTTTATGACATTAAAGTTAGCAGTCACTTAAATATTTTTTAATTTTATTTAACAAAAAAATTTGTTCTAAAAAAATTACATTTTAAATTTTTAATGTCAATTTATTTGTTACAAAAATTCTAAAAATTATTAAATATATAAAAAATTAATTTTCATATATATTTTAATTTTAAGTATATATTTATAGAATTTTGTATATTGAAATTAAAAGACATCCGTCAATTTTTTGGATTTTTATAGATAACTAAATTATTATTAAAAAATCTCAACCTCCAGAAAGTAAAAAAAAAATTATAAATTTTTTTTTATAAGTAATTTTTTATAAAAATCAAAAAAACTGTCAGATGTCTGCTGATTTCAATAATTAACAATAAGTATAATTTTTTTCTTAAAAATTAACAATATAATTTTTTATCTTAAATATAAAAAATATAACTTGATGAAAAATATTTTATAGTACATTTAAATTTAGGTATTAATTCTTTGATTACAAAAGAAAAAACAAATCAAAGAATAAGTTTCTTTACCTATTAGTCTTAATATTAAGAAAAAAAAAAAAAATAATAAAAATTTACAAAAAAATTCATGTTCAAAAAAAAAAATAAAAAAATTTCTCTTAATATATCATAAAATTATCTCACTTTAAATGTTATTTAATTAAAGATGAAAATTCGCAGAAGTTAATCTCTGAAAGGTCAATAAAACTTATAAAGTTACTTTAAGTATTTTTCCTTCGTAAACTATTTTTGTAAAAAAAAAAAAAATTGTTGGACTAGCATCACAAGCAAGAGATGTTTTTTTTTCTGAATAAATGTTCATGCGTCGATTAAAATTACGCTTATAACTTTAGCTTGAGAAATAAAAATTACAAATGCCTACGCGTGTGAGATTCGACCTCACTTCTAGAACCAAATTTACAGGAACAAATATTGCACACGTAATAGTTATTTTTCCAGCGAATTTTCGTAGGTTTTCTTCTGTTTTCTTCCAAATCAAAAAAAAAAAATAATTAACATTAATTACATTTAACAAGAATATTATAGTATAAGTACCAGGAACTTGGACGGGAAAAAAGTTCAGTGCTAGATCAAATTATCAAAAATATAACTTAAAAAATGACACTGAAGTTAGCAGACGTCTAAAAATTTTTGATTTTTTTTATTAATTAAATTACAACTAAAAAGATATTTCTAAAAAATTTCACTTATAGTTTTTCAAGTTTTTTAGATGTGAAATTTTTTTTTTAATTTAAAAGTTTTGAAATGTCGATTAACTCTTCATTTTCATCTTAAAAAAAATTAAAAATCTTACATTTAAATGTTGAATAATATTTTGATTTCATTTGTACAGTTTGCATGATGAAATTATGAAATGCAACATTTAAAAATCTAGCACTGAATTTTTTTCCGTCCAAGTTCCTGATATACTATTATATTTAACATCATGGATGAGAACTTAAATTTTAATTTAACAAGAATAATATATTTTTTCTATAGTAATTTATTAATACCTATCAACAAATATCGAATACTTTCAATTTTAGTCCTATTAAAAATTTTCTCAAAAGACTCAATTGCTGCTGCTGAAGGCTCAGGTTCAGGCATTGCAATTCTGTGGAGCAAAACTACTGGGTTTAAATTCATAAACCCAAAATTCTTCTTTTTGACTGTTGATGCTTGATATCTAGTATTATACTTTTTCTTCTCTCTAATCTCACTTTCTTGTAAAAATTGATGACCACCATTCATATTCTCAATTTTATAATTATTAATATTATTACTTAAATTATGATGATCATCATCAAACTCTTTTTTTTTTTATAAAATGGATTAACTACATAATTGTAAACTTTACTTTTTAGAAAATTAAAATCTTTCACATTTTGTACACCTAAAATTAAAAACATAAATATTTTTAGAAGAATACAATTTATATTGAAGATTTGATAAGCTTCAATAGAATAATTTTAATGATGTTAAAATTAGCAGACATTTGACAATTTATGGAACTTTTATAACCAATTAATTATTATAAAAAACATATTTTTAAAAATTCGCACTAATAATTGTTTGAAATTTCTACATGTGGAATTTTTTTACTAAATTTTTTTTTTATTGTAATTTAATTGTTAAAAATCTAAAAAATTGTGAGATGTCTCTTAAATTCACTGTCATTAATTTATGACATTAAAGTTAGTTGTCACTTGACCATTTTTTAATTTTATTTAACAAAAAAATTTGTTCCAAAAAATTTTTTTTTAAAAATTGCATTTTTAATTTTATTAAATTTTTACATGTCAATTTTTTTTCTCATTTTTTTTGCTAAAATTTATTATTTAAAAATAAAATTCTTAAAATTATCAAATATCTGCTAAATTAATTTTCATCATTAATTTTATAAAAAAAAACTTCTTCAATATTATATCGTATCAATAATGTCTATAATACACTATTTTTGTTAATTTACATTCATTGTAATGTATTTTGGAGGGCCGCAAGGAACATGGCCTTAAAACAATAAATAATAATAATAATTATGAAGAGTATTGCCGAGCAATATCTTCAACAGTCAAATTTTTTGATTTCTTTCTTCTTATTTCTTCTTCTTCTTCATAATCCTAAAAAAAAAAAAATTAATTAATTAAAAAAAAATTAACAATGTCATATTTTGTTATTTGATTGTTATTTTTTAATTCAAAAAAATATATTATTGAAACATAATCTTCTTACCTCGTGAATTTCTTTAAATTTGCGCTTTAATTTTTCTAACATATTAATATTCATTTTTTTTAAATAAAAGTCTCCTAATATTGAGTAATAAAATCACGTAATTATAAAAAAAGTATTTTTCATAAATCCTAACTTATAGATTTTTTTTTTTGGATTCGCTCCAATTTACAATTATTTATTAAGGTTATGAAAGCGAATATATAATTAGTATACTCGGTGACATTTTTAAGTATTAAAATGTACATTTTATTCATTAACTAACGAGACTTAAAAATTAATTATTAAAAATTAAATATTGAATATTAACAATTCAAGTTCCTTAAATTAAATATCAATTTTTTTTTATATTACGATCTTAGTGATCTAGACGAGTATGTATGTATGTGAATATATATCTCACAATTTTGAAAAGAAAAATTTTTAAAAATAAAATATCTACTAAATTATATATTAATTCTTAAGTATAGTTTTGATTATAAATTATAAATTTGATATAAAATTCAGCATCAACTTCTTGATGAAATATCAGTTGATCATTATTGAGTTATCTATTGATAACGTCGTCACGTCCTCGAAGTCTTCGCATAAGTATCATATCACGCTGCATTAATGTTATCCTTTTGCTGTGGTATGCCAAGAGAATTGAGTCTTCGAAAAATTGCACCAGGTACATTTCTGTAGCTTCTTGCAGCGCTTCAAGCGCTGTTACTTGCATTCTGTAAGATATTATTTTTAAATTAAAAAAATTTGTAATAAAAGTAAATTTTGGTATTGAATAATTAATAAATAAATTATAGTAAAATTGAGATACATCTGATAATTTTTTGGTAAATATTTAAAAGTGGCATCCACTATTTTAATTTTCAGTTTTTTGAACAAAATTTCTATTTGATTTTATTGATAAATTTTTTTTTTTTTTAAATACATAAAAAATAGACAATTAAAAAAGAAAGTTGATTATCTTTTTTTTTTTTTAAATACATAAAAAAATGAACAATTAAAAAAAGAAGTTGATTATCACAATTTTAACAAATTAAAAAAAAAATTGATAAATTTTTTAGAAAATTATAATAATCAATTTTTTTTATTGTTCGTTTTTTTTATGTACTTTTCAAAAAAAATATATCAACATTAAAAAAAATAAAATAGAAATTTTATCCAAAAACATGAGAGCCAAAATTTTTTCCGACTTTTGAAGGGAAAAAAATCTATCGAAATTTTTATTTTTTTCTTTTACGACATTTTTTATTATAAATAAAAAAATTTGGAAATATTAATTTTTCACCTGATTATGGCCCAAAATGGGATTGACCCCAGTTGTAAATAATTACCAATTTTTTTATGAAAATTAAGTTAGCCGACATTTGAAAATTTTTAGAATTTTTTTTTATTGAAAAATTTATTACAAAAAAATTTTTTAAAAAATGTCACTTGTAAAAAACCTCAAAAACTGTAGGTGAAATTTTTTAAAAATATTTTTCTGTTTTAATTTAATTATTAAAAAAAAAATCAAATAATTAAAAATGTCGGCTAACTTTAGTACCATATTTTTTTAATAAATAAATTATTAGCAAGAAAAATTAATTTTAAATATTCTATTTTTAGAAGCTCTAAAAAATTGAAAATGCAATTTTTTAAAAATAATTTTTTAGACCTAGTTTATTATTAAAAAAAAAATCGTCAAGTGTCTGCTGATGTCAGTGTTATAATAATAATCCATAGTTAATTAAATAGTCTATTAAAGTATTAAAAATAATTAAATGTATACCTGAAAATTTCTGATCTTGGAAAAAGTTCATGCATTATTTCACGAACAAGCCTTGAAAATGGGAGTTTAGGTATTATTAATTTTGTTGTTTTTCGTAAAAATCTTATTTCTTGAAGTGCTATTACTCCAGATTTTACTCGATTGTTTCTTCCAGCAACATTAGCCTGTAAGAAAAAATCACTAATTAATAAATGAAATTTAAAAAAAATAAAAAAGTTATTTAACCGATGCTATTTTTTTTTATTCTTAGCTTAGAAAAATAAATATAATAATTAAACTATTCAATTTTACATTATTTTAAAAAATGTTTGTAAAAAAATACTCTAAAAATAATTAATGTAAATTTTAGCACCACAAAAATTTTATGACATTAAAGTTAGTAGTCATTTTACAATTTTTTTTTAACAAATTTTCTCCAAAAAATTATTTTCAAGAAATTTCATTTTTTATTTTTTTAAATTTCTAGATGTTGATTTTTTTTGCTCCAATTTATTTATTAAAATTATCAAATATCTGCTAAATTAATATTCATAAAATTTTTTTAAATAATATACAAAATTTTTAAAGGTCTGTTTCTTATATTTTACACTTACTCTGCCAGTTTTTTGTCCACCTTTTGATCCCGAGGCTGGTCTTGATCTAAAATAAAAAATTAAAAATAAAATTATTTATTTACAATTTTTTTAGAAAAAAAAAAAAAAATTATTTTATACTTTTTATGAACTTAAAAAATATTTTTTAATTATTTGCAACTGAATTTAAAAGACATGCTCCAAAAAAATAGACCCATGACCGGAAAAATAAATAATAATAATTTTATAACCTACAAACCTTGTAGGGCTGGATTTTCTGCGCACCATAATAAAGTCGGATAAAAAACTTGCTTGTAACAAAAAATTATCAAATTATTTAAAACAGAGTCCAGGTAAAAAAACTTTCAGTCGTTTATAAACAAAAATAAATTGTAAATAAAGCGAAATCATAACCAAAATAAAAAAATAAACATGAACAACAAAAGCCAACCGCCAAAAATTTTTCAAAGTCAGCACGCTATCTAGCGGCGAGTTTTAAAAGTATTTTCTCAATTGGTAAGATAAATTTCTACGGACACTACGATATATAATTTACTTTTAAGGTTATAATTTTGTTATTGCTACACGCAATTTTTTTTTCTTGAGCAGTCAGTAATAAACAAAAGTTAAACATGCCAGAAAATTTAAATAACAAATTGTTTTATAACACTGTTTTATGCCAGACATTTTCACCGTCTGGAAAACACTTGGTAGCTGGAAATATTTATGGCGATATATCAGTATTTGAGTAAGTATTTTTATTTATTTATTATTATTAAGTTTTAATAATTATTTGTTACAAAAAAAAATTATTAATAATTTATTTTGAGAGAAGAATTTTAAAAATTATTTAAAACTCTAAAGCGCATTTTAAAATGACATTTTAATCAGCTGATTTCTCATTATTTTTTTTTAATTAAATTAATTTATTAAATTAGAACAAATTAATATTGTTAAAAAATTAAACTCAGTTTTTTTATAAGTGGAATTTTTTTAAAAATAAAAAATCCAAAAATTTGCATAATACTAAAGTTAGCCGACGTTTTTAATTTTTTTTTTTGTTTTTTTCATTTATTAAATTATAACTAAAAAATATTTTTTTTAAATTGCATGTGTAGTTTTTTTAATTTTTTACAAATGAATTTTATTTGTAATAATTTTTTCAATAAAAAAAATTTTTTTTTATTTATCAATTGATATATTTTTGATTAAACAATCAACAAAATTTTTAATTTCAGTTTATCAAAATCATTGAGTCCAGTAAGCGACGAAAATGACTTACCAGGACCTTCATATAAATTCACGGCGTATCCAGGTCAACATGTCCAAGCGATGCTGAGTACTGATGATTTTTTGGTGACCGGAACAGCTGGAGAAATTTCTGGCTGGGACTGGAATGTTGTTACTTCCAGTAAAGCTTCTAAGATAAAAGTATCTTGGACTGTGCAGATTCCTGCTGACAAGTAATTTTTATAAATTTTATTATTTATTTATTTATTAGAAAATAAATCTACGCAAATTGGCTACAAAAATTTTTTTAAGCAAATAAGGTAAAAGACCCAATTATTGACACTTGAAATTTTATTTTAATTAAAAAAATAAACTGTACTCAAAAAACCAATTATTCTAAAATTTATAATTAAAAAATGTGAAAAACAATTTCAGATAATAGTTAAAAAAAATCCAGATTATACTGCGTGATATCTGGATTATACTCATTGTAATCTAAATTAAAATAAATAAAAGTATTCAACCGATCTTTTACCTTAACTATAAATGTAATTATTAAAAAAATTTTCACATGTGGAAATTTATAAAAAATTACCAATAGA
Organism: Cotesia congregata; assembly: GCA_905319865.3. Taxonomy (NCBI): domain Eukaryota; kingdom Metazoa; phylum Arthropoda; class Insecta; order Hymenoptera; family Braconidae; genus Cotesia; species Cotesia congregata. Next base: position 10,352,463 of record CAJNRD030001119.1, read on the forward strand.
ATTAAAAAAAATTTATTTATAAATTATTAAACATTATAAAATTTCAAATAAAATCCTGGTTGCGTATTGTTCTTTAAATTGTTTGCTAATCAGATGATAATCTTAATAATAATTATTAAATCATTAATTAATGAATTTTACTTTCAGAGACAGCTCAGAAAAGTCAGATGTTAATTACATTGTTTATTCAAATGATAAACACTACTTGTACGCTGGCTGCGGTGACAAGAAAATTTATGTTATTAATTTGGACAATGGAAAGATTGTTAAGACTTTAGAAGGTCATGAGAACTTTATTCATTGTCTTGCACTCATGTAAGTTTATCTTTATTATTTATTCAAATAATAAATTAATAATTAATATCTTTCATTTGAATTTTACATTTTATCCGGGTTGATGAGTTTAGATATATAGATAACATTTTTATTTCTAAATAATTTATTCCAAATTATTATTTATTTATTCATAGCCATAGTATTTTTTATTTTTTGACTTGTTAATTTTTTCTACAAAGAAAAATTTTCTATTTTAATTTCTTTAATTATTTTGTTTTAAATAAAATAAAAAATTGGTAATTATTTTTAAGGTCTAAAATTTTTAACTCGTAAAAATAATACTTAAAATTTTTTTAAGAATTACAATTTTTTACTAAGGTAAATGTCCCAATTATTGACAGGGGTCTAAATATTGACACCCTAAAATTATTTTTAAATATATTTAATTATCTGTAATAAGAATAACCATCATATAAATTTTTATTAAATTCTAATTAATTAAAAAATTGGAAAAAAATTACTCAGTTCAAAATATTAAATATTAATTATTAAAAAAAAAATAAAATCACTAGATCAAACCTTACGAGCGTCTATTTTCTTAACAACTTTGGTTAGAAAAGCATTTTTTTAAATGCCGAATTTAAATTAATTTCTTCATCTAATTATATGATCTTTTTTTTTTTTTAATTAACAATAAATGAAAAATTTATAAAATTGAATAATCGAAATTAATTGTATGCTTTATAATATTTAAATAATGGGTATCAATAACTAGTTGATAATTTTTAAGTTGAATCTCATATTGACAGCCATTCGACAGCGCTATCACGCCTTTTTTTGACTTTAATCTAAAAAATTTACTGTAAGAGTTTGAACTCTTTTGATTCAATAAATTATTTTTAAATTAATTTTTATATTTTTAATAGTAATTAATCATTTATGGAAATTATTATTAATAAACTTTAATAATATTGATTACTTAATAATAAGTTTCGATAAATAAGAATAAGCAGATGATTCTAGACATGCGCAGTATAGGTGTCAATAATTGGGGCTAAGGTATGTCAATAATTAGATCAATCAGTTTTTTAACCTGTAAATAATTGGTGTATCCGGATAATCTATTTAGTTATTTAAAATTAATTAGTAAATATCAGTGATTATCATTTTAAAAAAAGAAATCGATTAGTAAAAACATTACTTGAGACATTACCACAAACAAAATTCAACGATATTGATATTTGATTGCTTAAAAAAAATCAAATCATAACTTTGTCTCTTATAGTCTCAATAATTTGGACTTTTATTCTATTTATTTATTTATTTATTTATTCTATAAATAAATAAATAATTAATTACTTGAATAAAAATAGATCAATTATTTACTATTCAGGATTTAATTAGCCAATAAAAGCTAAAAATCTTGAATTTAAAAACTAGAATAAGAGGTAGAAGTTTAATAGGATGAATTTAAATGATCAGGAACAACCAATTGGCGAGTGGAAGTGAAGATGGATCAGTACGTCTCTGGGATTTACGAACATACGAGAATACGAGTATATTGAAGCCGCATTTAGTCGACAAGGTCGCGAGACCCAAGCTCGGAAAGTGGATTGGCGCCGTAGACTTCACCGAAGACTGGCTGGTAATAAAAAATATTAAAAAAAAAAAAAAAAAAAAAAAATGCTTATTATAATAAAAATCTCCCAGAGTATAACAATACGTTGACAGTCACTTTTATTTTTTAGCTCTGCGGAGGCGGCCCGAACCTTTCACTCTGGCACCTTCGCACCATGGAGCCAGCGACTGTTTTCGACCTGCCAGATCAGGGAATTCATGAGGCTAAAATTTTCGAGGAACGAGTCATTGCAGGCGGTACGATGCCCCACGTCTACCATCTGAATTACCAGGGAGAGATTTTTGCAGAAGTTCCCACTTCTAGCCACACTGTTTACAGTATTGTTTATCAGGAAAAACCTCACAAGGTACTTAGTATTGCGGGGTCTAGCAACAAAGTTGATATTTGTACTAACTTTAATTATCGGGAATTAGTATTTAAGTTCGCTTGATTGTAAATAAAATTTTACTTTTGTATTTTTTATTATCAAGAGCTTTTTTTAGATTTATTCAATGTAATTTATAAAATATTTACTAATTCTGGTAAAGTTCTCCTTAAGCTCAAGGTCATAGAAAAATTGGTAAGCTTTTGTCTTGAAGGTGTCAATTCTAAGTTCATTGATGACGTCAGGTGGTAATTCTTGCCAAAGGCGTATTGATGAAATTAGGAATAAATGTTCGTAGAAGGCAGTTGAAAAATTGGGAATTTTAAATGTGATATTGTTATATTTGGCAGCCACTTTCTCGGAACGTCTAATATCTGGTAATTCTTCATGATACTAAAGTTAGCCGACGTTCAAAAATTCTTCTATTTTTTTTAACAATTAAATTGCGAGTAAAAAAATACTTAAAAAAAATTGTACGTATAATTTTTCAAATTTTCTACATGTGAAATTTTTTCTTTTAATTTTATCGTAACAATTTTTTCAATAAAAATAATTATAAAAATTTTTAGATGTCGGCTAATTTAATTTTCATAATTCTTCGACAAATAAGCTTCTGAGGAAATTAGGTTCGCCAGAGCTGAAAAGTTTATACAAAAAACAAGCCAAGAAGTAATGTAAAAGACCCAGTTATTGACACTGGCCCAGTTGTTAGACACTTGCAATTTTATTCTAATTAAAAAAATTAAATGTTCTCAAAATAATAATTTTCTTAAAATTTATAATTCAAAAATTATATTTTTAGAGTTAATTTGTTTTTTTTAATTAAAATAAATTTGCAAGTGTCAATAACTGGGTCTTTTACCTAAATACCACTTCAGCAAAAAAATATTTTTATTATTAATTTTTTAGAAAATTAAAAATAAATGAAAAATTTACTAAATTTTTAAGAAATTAATAATGAGAAAAAAAAATATTGTTTAATTTTATAAAAAAAAAATTAATAACAATATTTTTAATGAAAATACCATTACTACCTAACATTCCATCATAAATTAATTTTAGTACTCAAAACAAACCCTAGATGTCGCTCTTTACCCCTTTCAGATGTCTAACGCTCAATACCGTTCCAGTTTTAATTTTCTTTTTTAATTTATTATTAAATTATAATATTTAAAATTCTGATTTTTTTCTTAAATTTCTTCTTTTCAAAAACACCAACTTATTGTAAAATACATTAGATAATTTAAAAATGTTCTTCAAAAGTTATTCCACTTACAAAATTTCTTCTTCAATTGAGGTTATTCAACCAAAACAACTTTTCAAAATTTGCCTAACTGCAATTAGGCTTAAAACAACCTTAAACATAATTGCTCATAAACAATATTCATACTAGTAAGCGTTTATCCTATTGTAGTACTCCGTAAAGAGTTTAGAGATGATTTAACTCGGTAAATCAGTGAAAATTTTTGAACCGCTCGTAAAACACATTACAGGCGTTCACGCTTGAGGTGTGCAATATTTCAACAAATAATTTTCTACAGCCGTTTAAAATATTTAAATTTATAATTTTAAAGCAGTTCTTACATAAACTATTTTATAATTTTACTGTTTTGCACTCTTGAGTAAATTTGACCTAACCTTAAAATAAAAACCTGAAATTTATTAATTGTAAACAAAAAAAATATTTAAATAGTAATTTTTTAATTATCGAAATTTTATTATTTAAAAATTACTTACATTTTTTGTCCGTGAAATTTCTATAAATAATTTTTTTTCTTCTTCAACATAACCTTCAAAATTTTTATCTAAAAATTTTTAAAGAAGAAATAAAAACAATTAATTATTTTTGAGATATTATAATTAATTAGAATAATTATATTATACTTGATAAATAATTTTTTTCTTCTTTCATGTAACCTTAAAATTTTTTATCTAAAATTTTTATAAAGAAGAAATAAAAATAATTAATTATTTTTGGGACATTAATATTAAATCAAATAGATTATTAAAATTAGTGAAGATATAAATAAAAATTAAATCTATTTTTTTCCATGAAATTTCTGTAAATAATTTTTTTTCTTCTTCTAAATAATCTCACAATTCTTTTAAGAAGAAATATAAATAATTAATTATTTTTGGGATATTAATTAATTAAAATAATTATATTATACTTGATAAATAATTTTTTTCTTCTTTGACATAAAAATTTTTATCTAAAATTTTTTAAAGAAGAAATAAAAACAATTGAAATTCTTATAAATAATTTTTTTCTTCTTTCACATAAGCTTCAAAATTTTTACCTGAAATTTTTTTAAAGAAGAAATAAAAATAATGAATTATTTTTAGGATATTAATTAGAATAATTATATTAAACATGATAGATTATAAAGATTTATGAAGAAATGAAATTAACATAAACCCAGATTAGTAAAAGTGTCATCGTGAAGAAATGAATAAAAAAAAATAAATCTATAAAATATCGACTAGTATATGCTTACGTCATCAAATGAGAATGGATGTTGATGTTAAAACTCGTTGAAGAAGCCTATTCGTTGTAGGTATAGTCTTCCTGAAAAAAACTTGACGTCCTTAGAGGCCGCTGGAGCGCTAAATTGCCACCCTAATTCAACGTCTTGCTTCTCCTGGCATCAAGGTATAAAGGCTCGGAGTAAGGCATTCTTTCTTAACCGTAGAGTAGACCGAGTAACAACAATATATATAAATATATATGAAGCTAAGGGGAAGAACTGCCTCTTAACCGTCCAGCAGTCAAGGTCAAACTTGCAATTCACTGAATTATTAGAAAATACTTTAAACTTTTATTCCCAAGATTTCTTGAAGCGAATCAAGTAAATTGCTCAGCTTAAACTTTAAGTATCATATCCGAGGGATTGCTTTTATAAAGTTAATAGCGGTTTAAATAAACCCGATCAACCCGACAGAGACAATTGTATCGGGTTCCAACCTCATAATGAGCCTTTCTTGTGACCAAAAACGTTCAGGTGAGTCATTATTACCTGTCAATTTTATTTTAATATTGTTATTATCTATATTATTAAGAGAATAAGAAAATTTTTATGTCCAGGATAGTCATATGCTAAAATCGGTTTTTTTTAGTAAAATTTAGTGTCATTGCAAAGGTCTTGATTTGGATTTGGGCCTTTTCAAGGTTTCATATTATTCTCACCAATAGTCAATTTATGATGATAAGTATTTAGGCTGCATTCAAAAATGCTTTATCTCCAGATACATAATTAAGAAAAGACCTTGTAGCTCGTGAACTATTGACATTTTTAAAGATATAAGCTCATCCCGATGTTACACTCATCGAGAGCTTTCATTTGAGTACCCACATCAATTTTTCATATATTTCATATATTTATATATATTATATATATGTATATATGAAAAATATATAAAAAATGCATGTGGGTACTCAAATGAAAGCTTTTGATGAGTGTAACACCAGGATGAGCTAATATCTTTAAAAATGTCAATAGTTAAGAATGTACAGTGCAATTTAACATAATTGAGAAACAACCTTGTATCTTGTAAACTATTGACATTTTTAAAGATATAAGCTCATCCCGATGTTACGCTCATCAAGACCTGTCATTTAAGTACCCACATCAATTTTTCATATACTTCATATATTTATATATATCATATATATGTA
>CAJNRD030001119.1:10358471-10369806 GCA_905319865.3 Cotesia congregata
AAATGACCTTGTATCTTGTGAACTATTGATATTTTTAAAGATATAAGCTCATCTCAACATTACACTCATCGAGACCTTTCATTTGAGTACCTACATCAATTTTTCATTATATATTTATATATATTATATATATGTATATATGAAAAATATATCAAAAATCCATGTGGGTACTCAAATAAAAGCTCTTGATGAGTGTAATATCAGGATGAGCTTATAATTTTATAAATGTTAATAGTTAAGAAATTACAGTGAAGTTTAATATAATATATATAAAAATATTGTGAAAAAAAATTTGCTAGAAAAATAGAATTATTTAAATTTTTAAATAAATTAATTCTTTATTTTTTTAAGAAGAAACTTTTTCTAAGCAGTGTAAAAAAAAAAAGTTTTAATAAAAATAAATTATAAATTATTCGTAAAATTAAAAAATTAAAGATATTAGCATCCAATAAATCACGCAATCTACAACACCTATTAATTCAAAGTCATTGACCATCTTTAATAACAGCATCAATTTGGACGTTTAATATTAAAAAACTAAAACATAACTCATACTCACAATGAAATAAAAAAAATAAAATCCTCTTTAATGATTCGCATTTACGTCCCTCTATTTTATTCTTATGCACTCATATACCCATGATACGAGTTGCGGCTTGTAACTTTACCGTTACGGTTTCATTTTTACCTCTAGCGAGGTGCAATTACCAGCCAGCAAACTAATAAGCACCTACGCCAAGAAGAAAAGAGCTATCCCGGTACGGTTTGCACGATCAGTACGATCAGGGGCTTGACTTCTCTACCGTCAACCATTTTCTTCACCAACTGCCAAAGAAAATGTAACTATTGTCTTTAAACAATTAAAATTTGTGAGTATAATTAATTTTTGGCTTTTTAAATATAATTTTCATCACCCGATGAGCCGAAATTTTTTTTTCCAAGTACTGTACTAATAAGGCGATGCTTTCTCCGCATCGAATGTTGAGAGAAAACATTTAAAAGCATAAGACAAGTAACCTTGGAATGATTCTCGTGTCTTACACATTCTCCATACATAATGGCAATCTTATTATTTTGTTTAAAAATAAACACCTATATAATCCTTTCTCATTTCACTCTCAAAGTATCCGTGGGCGGAAATCGTCCTACGCGTTTTATCTGAAGCTATCAAAATTTTGAGATTATTATTGAATAAAATAAAAAGATTTACATTTTATTAAAAGAAAGTAAGAAATGATAAACAATAAATAATAAATAATAATGTTAAATTAAAATTGATAGGTACACTGATGGAAGGATTTTTTTTATATTTAATAAGCTTTATTAACTGTTAATAAATATTTATTAATAGTTAAAATAAGTAATTTATTATTAAGTAAAATTTATTAACTGCTAACAAATAAGTATTTATTTAAAATAAAAAGCAAAAATAGCAATTTTTTTTTACCTTTTTTATAACCCTATAGCTGAAATATATGATAATCCAATTTACTAAATAAATTAACGTTTTTATTGTTTAAAAATATAAAAGATAATTATGAGCTGTAATAAAATTTGGTATATATTTTACAATGAACATTATTATGATGTAATCTAATTAATGCAAACTAGCACCATTTCAGTCACTATGTGACTGCCGTGACTTTTGTGAAATATAAATAAACAAAATTTTGCTTTATTAAATAATGACTTTTGTTAAATTGCACTGTACTTTTTAAACTATTGACGTTTTTAAAATTATAAGCTCATCTCGATATTCCACTCATTAAGAGCTTTCATTTGACTACCCACTTGCATTTTTAATATATTTTTCATATATACATATATATAATATACATATAAATATATGAAATATATGAAAAATTGATATGGGTACTCAAATGAAAGGTCTCGATGAGTGTAATGTCGGGGAGAGCTTATATCTTTAAAAATGTCAATAGTTTACAAGATACAAGGTTATTTCTTAATTATATTAAATTGCACTGTACTTTCTTAACTATTGACATTTTTAAAGACATAAGCTCATCCCGATGTTACACTCATCAAGAGCTTTCATTTGAGTACCCACTTGCATTTTTAATATATTTTTCATATATACATATATATGTGATATATATAAATATATGAAATATATGAAAAATTGATGTGGGTACTCAAATGAAAGGTCTTGATGAGTGTAATGTCTAGGTGAGCTTATATCTTTAAAAACGTCAATAGTTCACAAGATATTAAGTCGTTTCTTAATTATATTAAATTGCACTGTACTTTCTTAACTATTGACATTTTTAAAGACATAAGCTCATCGATCGATGTTACATTTATCAAGAGCTTTCATTTGAGTACCCACATGCATTTTTATATATTTTTCATATATACATATATATATAATATATATAAATATATCAAATATATGAAAAATTCATGTGGGTACTCAAATGAAAGGTCTCGATGAGTGCAACATCGGGATGAGCTTATATTTTTAAAAATCTCAATATTTCTCAAGATACAAGGTCATTTCTTAATTATATATCTCGAGATAGAGAATTTTCAAATGCAGCCTAAATACTTATCATAATAAATTGACTTTTACTGTGAATGATATGAAATCTTGAAAAAGCACAAGTTCAAATCAAGACCTTTGCAATGACTCTAAATTTCACTAACAAAAAAATGATTTTCTTATTCTTTTACTAATATATGACATTAAAGTTAACAGTCATTTAATAATTTTTTAATTTTTTTTTTACAGACAAATTTCTTCCTGAAAATAATTGAAAAAAAAAATACATTTTTATTTTTTTTTTAATTTCTACATATCAATTTGTTGTTTTTCATTCTTATTACCTTAATTTATTAAATATCTGCTAAACTAATTTTCATCAATAATATAAATTATTTATAAAAAAAATTAAAGATTAATTTTTCATCATTAATAATTAATTATACAAAATATTATAATTAATTAGTATCCAATAAATCCATAACCAACTTGCGAAATTTTTTGCAACACTGTTTTTTTTTTTAAAAAAAAAAACTTTTTTTCAAGAATAAAATTTATTATTTCTCCAGCTAAGAAATAAAATTTTTAAACAAATAAATTTTTTATATTAAAAATAAATTTTCTCTCAGTTCATAATAAAAGTGTATTTTTAAAAATACACCTACAGAAACGCCCTTAAATAAATCTAGATGATCTTTTTGCGATTTAGCTTATAAATCCTGATAAAAAAAATTGATAAAAGGAATGCTAATGTTGAGAATTATAAAAAGAGGTGGTGGATGGTCGGACTTAGCAGCTTTAAGAACGATTAAATTGGAGATATCTTCCAAGCCTATCCAGGACTATCCGCGATGGTCCACAGCAGGAGTTCAAACACTGGAGAACTATATATAGACCTGAGAGCTTATGAATACACCTTGCAGTGGTGTAAGTTTAACTACTCCGTACAAATATAAATATATAAGTATAAGTATAAGTTTAAAGTAAAAGAGTCGAGAGTTTAAGAGGATGATGGAAGACAAATAGACAAAGAAGAAATCAAGTGCTGGCTCGTGCTCGCTATAACACCCTGATATTTTTTGTTTCTGCTGACTTGTGGCCAGTGTACTGAGACTATCCATCCACCACCATCATCATCATCATCATCATCATCATCATTATTATTGTTATTATCATCATCACGACCACAGTATTACATATATTGTGTATTGTATATGTAATGTATATAACGGAGAATGTTATATTAGTTTCTTCGGTTCGCACTCACGTTCATTTAGTATTCTTTTCGTCGATGCGTCATCCGCCGACGCGGTACCATGCCGGATGGCAGCCACTTGCTCGGCAACTCCTCTAGTCAGGGTCACCGGCTCCTACGAAGGACGATTAGAATACCTAAAAAAAATTATAATAACAGCGTTAAAATTAAAAAAAAAAAAATAAAAATAGTATAGCAGTTTCGTAAGTTTATTTAATTGCGCTCAAGTCAAGTGTCGTGGGAATTTAATGGAATTGTTTTGATAACGTTACTTACTTAAATTAAATATTCGATCCATTTTCTTATTCTGTATTTCTTCTTTTACAATAGCATGATTTTTTGATAGTTAATGTTAATTAATTAGTTTAACAAATATTTATTAAATAAAAGATAAAAATTTATTAACAGTTAACAAATCGGTTATTAAAGATAATTTATTGCAACAGCTAATAAATTTTCATTTATATTTAATAAATTTTTAACTTTCAATAAATATTAATTGATAATAAAAATAAATAAAAATATTAATTAACAAATATAAATAATGCTGTGAAGCGGGAAAGAATAGGAGTTACGGATAATTATTACGTCATTTCTTAATGATATTAAATTGCACTGTACATGTTTAACTATTGGCATTTTTAAAGATATAAGCTCATTTCGATGTTACACTCATCGAGAGCTTTCGTTTGAATACCCACATGCATTTTAATATATTTTTCATATATACATATATATAATATATATAAATATATGAAAATTTGATGTGGGTACTCAAATAAAAGGTATTGATGAGTGTAATGTCGGGATGAGCTTATATCTTAAAAAATGTCAATAGTTTACGAGATACAAGGTCATGTCTTAATTATGTTAAATTTCATTGTACTTTCTTAACTATTGACATCTTTAAAGATATAAGCTCATTTCGATGTTACATTCATCAAGAGCTTTCATTTGAATACCCACATGAATTTTTGATATATTTTTCATATATACATATATATAAAATATATAAATATATGGAAAATTTATGTGGGTACTCAAATAAAAGGTCTCGAAGCGTGTAACATCGGGATGAGCTTATATCTTAAAAAATGTCAATAGTTCACAAGATACAAGGTCATTTCTTAATTATATTTCTAGAAAATTTATGTGGGTACTCAAATAAAAGGTCTCGAAGCGTGTAACATCGGGATGAGCTTATATCTTAAAAAATGTCAATAGTTCACAAGATACAAGGTCATTTCTTAATTATATTAAATTGCACCGTACTTTCTTAACTATTGACATTTTTAAAGATATAAGCTCATCCCGATGTTACACTCATCAAGAGCTTTCATTTGAATACCCACATGCATTTTGATATATTTTTCATATATTTATATATATGTATATATCAAAAATATATGAAAAATTGATGTGGGTACTTAAATGAAAGGTATTGATGAGTGTAATGTCGCGGTGAGCTTATATCTTTAAAAATGTCAATAGTTCACAAGATACAAGGTTATTTCTTAATTATGTTAAATTGCACTGTACTTTCTTAACTATTGACATCTTTAAAGATATAAGCTCATCCCGATGTTACATTCATCAAGAGCTTTCATTTGAATACCCACATGCATTTTTGATATATTTTTCATGTATTCATATATATAATATATATAAATATATGAAAAATTGATGTGGGTATTTAAATGAAAGGTCTTGATGAGTCTAACATCAGGATGAGCTTATATCTTTAAAAATGTCAATAGTTCTCAAAATACAAGGTCGTTTCTCAATTATGTATCTTGAGACAGCATTTTCAAATGCAGCCTAAATACTTATTATAAATTGACTATTGATAAGAATTATATGAAACCTTGAAAAGCCACAAATTCAAGTCAAGACTTTTCCAATGATACCAAATTCAACCATAAATACCCATTTTATTATATAAAAATACACTCATCATAAAATTTTGCTTATTCTCATAATAATATAGATAATTCTCGATAATTACTTCTCGCTAAAATTGACCGGGAACGGTGTAATACGGATTTCATGTGTTGATTGCCGCTAAAATAATTGAAAAGTACCCTCATTATTTTAATACCCGGTCTCGGCTTCCATATCTGCAATGTAAAATATAAATATTTATTTTCTCATCCTATGTACGTACAAATATATAAATATATATTTATTCACGCAATTGTTTATATTTAACTGTAAAAGCTTTAAGTACTCACACCAATCCGGATAATTATGTAATGGATGAATTATAATACAAGTACATTTGTTGTTTACTGTTCTTACACTGAACACTGATTTAAGCTGTACATTACGCATACATAGCTTATTAATTATTGGTTGTGTAACTGTATATTTTTTTTTAAATAAGTTATTATTGTAATATTAATAACTAATAAGTAGTAATATTTCAATGCGGCATCGGATGTCGGAAAATGATACCGATTTTATGGATGGAATAAAAGTAGCCTTGAATTATGTAATTTATAAAAAGGTGATTATTAAGTAAACAATTACTGCTAATTTTTCTAATTTCTATTAAATATATATAAAAATAACGATGATTCAATAAATTACTGTGATTATTTGTAAATTGCAATTATCTTAAAATTCCTTTAGTAAATATTATCAAGTACTTTTATATAGAATTATTTAGTTAAACTTGCGGTTTCTGGTAGACTTTAAAAGAAAAAAAAAATATTTAATAATAATAATAATAATAATAATAATAATAATTTTTAATTATAAATTTAAAGATAAATATTACAGACCATTAATAGTTTTACGATTGAATATCAACGGCAATAAAGTTACATTAAAAATCTAAGTAAATAATCTGCGTGGGATTCGAACCCACATCTTTTAAAAGCTAGTCAATGCACTTGATAATGAAATCACTTTTATTAAAATTTAAGTTTCTTTTTTAAATAAATAACTTGTATCATTACATCAGATAAAAAAACCCAGTTATGCAAGAGTCTTGATCAACGTGATTAATTCTGGCTTTAAAGTCGTAAATTATAAATTTGTATACGCCTTACGCGTGGGCCAAAAAATAAGCTACTTTTTCAAGCAATAAAAATTATAAAAAATCTTAATCTATCTTATTACTGGTGGCACAAGGGCGGATAAATTGACACGCCCTTAGAACAGCAGTAATGAGATATAATTTACATAATAATGCAATTGCAATTATTATAATTTACATTTTTAAGAATTTTCAGTTTAAAAAAATGAAATTTGAATTTTTTTTAATACTTTTGGATTTTTTCTTTTATAAAGAATTAATATTTGAGACGCGCATATGAATTAATATTAATTAGGGAGCTTTGTACGTTTTACAATTAAAAAATAATTTTAGTTTGAAAAAAAAAAAAAACGCTTCAGTAAAAAATCAAACTAAGAAGCAGAAGATGATTTTCAAGTTTAAAATAAGAATAAATAACAAAAAAATTAATTTTATTGCAGAAAAGCTTGATGTTAATTGTTGTAAATATTTTATTGACAGATATTGTTCAAAATTAGAGTCATAAAAAAAATATTAAAAAGCACCCGACGCTTTTTTAAAATGAAATAAATTTTTTTTTCAATCAAATTATTTAAACTCTTGAAAATTATTTCATGATACTGAAATTAAAATGATATTAAAGTTAGCGGACGTTTTTGACTTTTTAATTTATCAAATTAGAACTAAAAAAATTTTTTTTTAAATTACACTTATAGTTTTTTAAGTTTTTTACTAATGAAATTTTTTTTTTAATAATTTGTAATAATTTTTTCAATGAAAAAAAAAATTTTTTTAATTTTTAGATGTCGGCTAACTTAATTTTTGTAAATTAAATTACATCTGTCAATTTTTTGGATTTTTATAACAATTTAATTATTATAAAAAAATTCTATGACTAAAAAATTATGAGCAACTTTTTAAAGAATATTTTTTTCTTTTATAATTAATTTTTAATAAAAATCAAAAATACTGTTAAATATTTCCTGATTTAAAAATCACAATTTTCTATTTTTTAATTTTGGTTTTTTATTAAACCATATTTATTAAACTATTATTTATTCTAAATATCAGGAAAAATATCCCAGTGTTTTTATCAATATATACACCGCAAAAAAAATTAATTTTAATTTAAGAGAAAAATTCTTGAACCAAGAAAATAATTTTGAAGAGTTTCATTGCCTTTAATAGAGAAAAATTCTTGAATTAAGTAAAATTTACTTAAACCAAGAAAAATTTTTTAGTTTAAGAATTTTTCTACTCAAATTTAAACGATAAAATTCTTTAAAATTATTTATTTGATTCAAATACATTTTTTTTCTGCGTAAGCATAAATTTTAAATACTTTGATAAATCAAAACTAATTTTCAAAAGAATTAATTTTATTGCAGAAAAGCTTGGAGTGTTTGATGTTAATTGTTGTAAATATTTCATTGACAGATATTGTTTAAAAATTAGAATCATAAAAAATGTTTTAAAAAGCAGCCGACGCTGTTTTTACAATGAAATAAATTTTTTTTCAATCAAACTATTCTCATTTTAAAATCTTGAAAATTATTTCATGATGCTGGAATTTAATTAAAGGTCAATTTTTTAGATTTTTATAACAATTGACTTATTACAGAATTTTAATAAAAAAATTCAACGACTAAAAAATTGTAAGTGCCAATTTTTTAGGAATATTTTTTTTTTTTTAATTAATTTTTCATAATACTGTCAGATATCTGCTGTTTTAAAATCACAATTATTTTCTATTTATTAATTTTGTTTTTTTTTTTTAAACTAGGGTAAATGCACCAATTAGTTGACCGATGTATAAAAAAGTTAATTAATTAATATTTTACAAGGGTTTTTTATTTTTCTTAAATTATTAAAATAAAAAAATATGGCATTTAATCATCATAATAAAAAATTACGCAATTAATTGCGCAGTGATTATAGCTTTAAAAAAATATTCTGAGTTTGTTTACAACGCAACCAGCCATAAAGCGGTCAAAAATAACTAGCGTACAATTGGAGAGTGAGTGCATTTCATCATTAATTTAGTGATATTTATCGGCATAATATAAAATATTTTAATTTTATTATGTCAATTAAAGATCAGATTCCAACTTTTTTGAAAAAATAAAGTTAAATTATAAGTTTCAATATTATTTTAAGACCGGTCAACTATTGGATCCGTCAGAAGCCCTTCTGACCCAGTAAAAAATTCATTCGGTCATTTATTAGACCCTCTGATTTTATCACAATCCAAATAATGACCGTATATTTATAATACTAACTTCTAAACCTCAAAATTAAATCTGTCAAGTGTTTAAAGTACTTAAGTCATTCAATATTTTGTAAATATAAAAACAATCATTATAAAATGTATATTTATAATTAAAATAATAATTAAAATCTTTTTTGATTATTAAATTTTATTTTGTTCTAATTTTTTTTGTGAACGGTTATATCAAAGAACGAATTGTTAGAAGAAAAAATTGCTAAGCAATTAAAAAAATAAAAAATAATTAGTAAAAAAGCTTTAATTGAAAAAAAGAAGAAGAAGAATAAAAAAATTCCAAATGAATCAGAAAAATTATCGTCATCAAAATGAATTTGTGATTATTTGTGACCTAAAGAAATGTGACTTTATGTTAATTATTGCTATTATTTATGTTTAGTTTTGTTAAAGATGTCGTTAATACTTCAAAAGTACTGGATAAATTTAATTACATACATGTAGTTAACAAAATTACTTATAATTATTTGAGCGGTGAATTAATTGGAGAACGGTCGGTCATTTATTGGGTTTCTTCGGTCAATAATTGGTGATTTTAGTATTTCAAGATTCAAATAACAAAATTAATATAATTTTGTTAATTTTTATTATAAATAGTTATTAATTATTATTAATTAAGTATTTAACTTTAATAAAATCCATTACAAATTGTTTTTAGAAGGTTAATAGATTTTTTATAGCTTAGTACAGAAAAAGAAAACCTTAATCGGTCAATAATTGGTGCATTTACCCTATTATCTATTCAAAATATCAGGGAAAACATCCCAATGTATTTATAAATATGTAAGTATGAATTTTAAATACTTTGATAAATCAAAACAAATTTTCATGAATATTTTCTAAAAGTAAAATGATAAAATGTAAACTTTCAGTTATAATTGACAGTAAACATTCATCTGTATTAATTTCCTTTCCTCGACGCATTGAAATTATCTTAATTATCAACTCATCCAGCAGTCCAGCTACTAAATACTTGACCACAACAATTTTTATTAAAATCTAAAATAAAACGGTGTATGTTAATCCTCGGAAGCCTGGGCTTTAATCATCCGGTTTTTATTTATTTATTCATTTTTGCCGTAGAAATTAACGAGGAGGTTTTACGTGTGTGGATCGTAGGTTTTACATCGTGTTGAGTACACATCCTCTCCAAGCGTCGAGCTCTCTCTCGACTTGAACGACCGCGGGTGCGTCGACTTCTCGGTATCTATTCCGTGTTCCACGAATTGCACATCTCATGATCATAACTCGTACACATAAAACTTCTGTAAGTATGAAGCTAAGGGCACTATATATTAGATCTGACCATTAAACACACAAATACTTACTACAAATGTCCTCCATTGTTCTGTTGCAGGATTCCCAGTCCAGGTAAAGATGTCACCGGCGATAGAATTCTAGTATAGGCGTGCCTGGTCATTTGTAAATCGTTTGACATAAATTCACATAATAAGCTCTATCTTCTCTTCTATGGATTCTGATGGATCGCTCTCATAAATCTCAGTACGCATCATAATCACTTGGGAACATTTTACTTCCCAGATGTCAAGCTTCCTGAAAAGATAAATATTATTAATGATAATCCAATAAAAAATTTTACATACACTGTAAAAAATTTGCGGATGTTTTGTAATAGATTTAATCCCTTTTTTTAAATGAAAAAAAAAAAAATTATTTTAAACTTACAAAATAAATATTAAAAAAAAAAAGTGCATGAATATTTTTTTTAATTTTTACAAATAGAAAAATTACCTTATAAGAGTTAATTTCAGTAAAATTTAAGTAATTAATTTTATTTAATTAAACGTATTAATGTTAATAATTTACTATTATTAATTTTTTACCTCCAGATTTATCAGCAAGACTTTAAAACATAACTAGCAACCTTGCAGTCACTATGCCGTGACTTGTAAGCTATATATAAATAAAATTTTGCTTTATTAAATAATGACTTTTTATAAATTGCACTGTACTTTCTTAACTATTGACATTTTTGAAGATATAAGCTCATCCCGACGTTGCACTCATCAAGAGCTCTCATTCGAGTATCCACTTGCATTTTTAATATATTTTTCATATATACATATATATAATATATATAAATTAGGGTGGCGCAAAAAAACCGACTATTTTTTTTTTTAAGTCTCGAGTGAAAAAATGTTAGTTTTTGATGTTTTAAGAGCCCTCACCAAAGGACAGCTCAAAAAAAAAATTTTTAAGAGGTCACTCCAAATTTTTCAAAATTTCAAAAATCGTCAAAAATCAAAAATTTTTTTTTTT
>CAJNRD030001119.1:10373708-10408245 GCA_905319865.3 Cotesia congregata
TCTTGATGAGTGTAACATCTGGATGAGCTTATATCTTTAAAAATGTCAAAAGTTCACAAGACACAAGGTCGTTTCTTAATTACTGAGATTTTTAAAGATATAATCTTATCTCGATTTTACATACATCGAGACCTTTCATTTGAGTACCCACATGACATTTTTTATATATTTTATATATATGATATTTGTGAAATATATAAATATATAAAATATATGAAAAATTGATGTGGGTACTCAAATGAAAGGTCTCGATGAGTGTAATGTCGGGGTGAGCTTATATCTTTAAAAATGTCAATAGTTTACAAGATACAAGGTAATTCTGAATTATATTAAATTGTATTGTACTTTCGTAATTATTGACATTTTTAAAGATATAAGCTCATCCCGATGTTACAATCATCAAGAGCTTTCATTTGAATACCCACATGCATTTTTGATATATTTTTCATATATACATATATATAATATATATATAAAATATATGAAAAATTGATGTGGGTACTCAAATGAAAGGTCTCGATGAGTGTAACATCGGGATGAGCTTAAATCTTTAAAAATGTCAAGAGTTCACAAGATACAAGGTAGTTTCTTAATTATGTATCTATAGAGATCATTTTCAAATGCAGGCTAAATACTTGTCATAATAAATTGACTATTGGTGAGAATGATATGAAATTTTGAAAAGGTACAAATTCAAGTCAAGACTTTTCCAATGATACCAAATTTAACCATAAAAACTCATTTTATCATATAAATACATTGGCCACAAAATTTTGCTTATTTTCTTAATAATATAGATAATTTTTGTCTATAAGCAATCGTCATATCAACAAAATATTTATTAACTGTTCATAAATATTTGTTAACTATTAATAAATTTTTATTAACTATATCAATAAATGTACTTTCCTTCCGAATAAATATTTATTGAATGTTAATAAATATTTATTAAATTAAATGTCTTGAAATAAATTAAATTATTAGTAGTTAAAAAATCCTATTAGTGTGTAAAATTTCTAAGCCAAAAACTAAATTTTCAATTAAATCTAATAGAAATTATCAAAATAATTTTTCAAACAATCACCTAGTATGCCCATAGAAGACTTTTCCTCGCTGCAATAATTCCCCATCTGTTTACTGACAAAAAGACAATAAATGACCCATTAAATTTGTGGAGAGACAGTGCTGTCATAACACCCAAAAACGGAGTTACATCAATAAGCCCGAGAGAGTTGTCTTGTAGGTATCTTAAACAATTCAGTATCCACCTATTTCCGTGGGAGTATGAACCTCGCGAGTTCCGGAGCCCGTGCAGCGGACCGGGACCAAGAGAAGGAGTCGGCCCACGAGTGAAAGACAAAGACACCAAGAAAGAGCACCGGTACGGGCGTAGAGCGGTAAGGATACCTTGCTAGTCAGTAAGCTCTTGAGCGAGACAGCGATAGGAGAAGGTACTTCTCGACCAATCGCAGCTGCTGTCGGCAGGTAGCACACTCGGTAAGTTTGTGGTAGTAAGAGCCGCGGAGTCTCACCAAAGGAGTTATTACTGATGTGGTACCAGTCCGTCCGCGGTCTTCCCGGTAGGACGAAGTCGATTAAACGAGTCCGAGAGTTCCCAGTTATAGTTCCAGTGTTATCATTTTAGTGATTGTGATTGTTTGTTATTGGATTTGGCTTCATATTTTTACATGCTGATTTATTTATTTATTTATTTATATTGATTGTTAAGTTACTGAATATTTGTTTTTTTTTTTACAAGTGTGGAGATTGTTTTTGTCTGCAAGGTGATTAACACATAACCACTGGCGTGAGAGGAAAGATAACGTGGAGGCTGGTATCAGCCATGGGGACGGGTAAGTCTAAAACACATTTTTAATAAGATAACACCTGTTTTCACCCTGTGTGCCAGATTTTTTTTATTCATACTTATTCTTTTTTTTTTATTACTTCTTTTTCATTCATTCTTTTTGATATTTTTTCTTTTTTTTTATTTCTTTAAATATTTCTTCTTTTTGATGTATGATATTAAAGTTAGCTATCACTTGACCATTTTTTAATTTTATTTAATAAAAAAATTTTTTTTAAAAAATTTATTAAATTTTCTAAATGTTAATTTTTTTTTCTCAATTTTTTATCCAGTAATTTATTTATTAGAAAAATTATTAAATATCTGTTAAATTAATTTTTTTTTTTGATATTTCTTCTTTTCGATATTTTTTGTTCATGATATTTCTTCTTCTTTTTAATTTCTTCTTTTTTTATAATTTCTTCTTTTTGATTTTTTTTTCTTTTTGATATTTCTTCTTCTGTTTAATTTCTTCTTTTTGATGTATGATATTAAAGTTAGCTATCACGTGACCATTTTTTAATTTTATTTAATAAAAAAATTTTTTTTAAAAAATTTATTAAATTTTCTAAATGTTAATTTTTTTTTCTCAATTTTTTATCCAGTAATTTATTTATTAGAAAAATTATTAAATATCTGTTAAATTAATTTTTTTTTTTGATATTTCTTCTTTTCGATATTTTTTGTTCATGATATTTCTTCTTCTTTTTAATTTCTTCTTTTTTTATAATTTCTTCTTTTTGATTTTTTTTTCTTTTTGATATTTCTTCTTCTGTTTAATTTCTTCTTTTTGATGTATGATATTAAAGTTAGCTATCACGTGACCATTTTTTAATTTTATTTAATAAAAAAATTTTTTTTAAAAAATTTATTAAATTTTCTAAATGTTAATTTTTTTTTCTCAATTTTTTATCCAGTAATTTATTTTTTAGAAAAATTATTAAATATATACTAAATTCATTTTCTTTTTTGATATTTCTTTTTCTTTTGAATTTCTGCGTTTTAATATTTCTTCTTCTTTTTAATTTCTTCTTTTTTTATAATTTCTTCTTTTTGATTTTTTTTTCTTTTTGATATTTCTTCTTCTGTTTAATTTCTTCTTTTTGATGTATGATATTAAAGTTAGCTATCACGTGACCATTTTTTAATTTTATTTAATAAAAAAATTTTTTTTAAAAAATTTATTAAATTTTCTAAATGTTAATTTTTTTTTCTCAATTTTTTATCCAGTAATTTATTTTTTAGAAAAATTATTAAATATATACTAAATTCATTTTCTTTTTTGATATTTCTTTTTCTTTTGAATTTCTGCGTTTTAATATTTCTTCTTCTTTTTAATTTCTTCTTTTTTTATAATTTCTTCTTTTTGATTTTTTTTTCTTTTTGATATTTCTTCTTCTGTTTAATTTCTTCTTTTTGATGTATGATATTAAAGTTAGCTATCACGTGACCATTTTTTAATTTTATTTAATAAAAAAATTTTTTTTAAAAAATTTATTAAATTTTCTAAATGTTAATTTTTTTTTCTCAATTTTTTATCCAGTAATTTATTTTTTAGAAAAATTATTAAATATATACTAAATTCATTTTCTTTTTTGATATTTCTTTTTCTTTTGAATTTCTGCGTTTTAATATTTCTTCTTCTTTTTAATTTCTTCTTTTTTTATAATTTCTTCTTTTTGATTTTTTTTTCTTTTTGATATTTCTTCTTCTGTTTAATTTCTTCTTTTTGATGTATGATATTAAAGTTAGCTATCACGTGACCATTTTTTAATTTTATTTAATAAAAAAATTTTTTTTAAAAAATTTATTAAATTTTCTAAATGTTAATTTTTTTTTCTCAATTTTTTATCCAGTAATTTATTTTTTAGAAAAATTATTAAATATATACTAAATTCATTTTCTTTTTTGATATTTCTTTTTCTTTTGAATTTCTGCGTTTTAATATTTCTTCTTCTTTTTAATTTCTTCTTTTTTTATAATTTCTTCTTTTTGATTTTTTTTTCTTTTTGATATTTCTTCTTCTGTTTAATTTCTTCTTTTTGATGTATGATATTAAAGTTAGCTATCACGTGACCATTTTTTAATTTTATTTAACAAAAAAATTTGTTGCGAAAAATTAAAAAAAAAAAATTGCATTTTTAATATATTAAATTTTCTAAATGTCCATTTTTTTTTTTCTCAATTTTTTATCCAGTAATTTATTTTTTAGAAAAATTATTAAATATATACTAAATTCATTTTCTTTTTTGATATTTCTTTTTCTTTTGAATTTCTGCGTTTTAATATTTCTTCTTCTTTTTAATTTCTTCTTTTTTATATTTATTTTTTTTTTATTTATTCTTTTAGATACTTTTTTTTTTTAATTTCTTCTTTTCGGTATTTTTTTTATATTTCTTCTTTTTATTTATTTCTTCTTTTTGAAACTTATTTTTTTTAAATTTCATTTTTTCTTTTTAATTCCTTCTTTTCAATATTTCTTCTTTTTTTAATTTATTCTTTTTGACACTTCATCTTTTTTTTTAATTTCTTCTTTTCGATATTTCTTCTTCTTTTTAATATTTCTTCTTCTTGATACATCTTTTTTATAATTTCTTCTTCTTGATATTTCTTTTTCTTTTTAATAATTCTTCTTTTTAATATTTCTTCTTGATTTATTTCTTATTTTTTTATTATTTCTTCTTTTTTTTTTAATTCTTCTTTTTTGCTCAGTAATGAAAGGCTGCAAAACCGCTACCACTAAAAAAAATTAAACACAGTAAATCAATATTTACATTAACTTATATTCTTACCTCTTATATGTTATTTCGAGCGGAAGTTGACAGAAAATTAAAGACATTTGCCCGTACCGCCGAAAAAACGGATTCACGGTTCGGTGTCCTTAAACCTTGAAGAATAAAATAATTTTTGACCGTTTGCAAACGGTCTTGACTTTTAATTGACAATTTTAATCCTTATTCTCCTCCGCAAATGATTATATCATTAAAGTGACATCAAGGCTTCTAACAGATGAGCAGTCGATGATGATAATAATTATTATTTGCGAAATTTGGTTGCAGAATCCTTCCGGTCATTCGGTATCTTGTTGTGCAGCCACCTTAACGCATTTAGAAAGTACTTGGGAGAGCCGTCGAAACTGTGTCTCGACCGAAAAAAAATATTACGGAAAATGAGAACAAGAATGAATAATAAATCTTAAGAATAACACGTGTGTGTGTGTGCTGTAATTATTAATTATTAAAATAATAATTATAACTATAGCAATCACCTGGTATGATGTTTTCTCTCGTTTAAATTCAATTAGAGAAGAATATAACAGTGATGGTCTAGACTCTGGGTGACCTTCGGCTGATGCGATTATAAAAATGATAATCCGATTAAAAATAAACCTATATGCTGAGAATTTAGCCGGGTTTTTTTTTATCTAGAGAACGCCCAAGGGCCGATTAACCGGTTGCTAAAAACTCGCCTCCTTCTTTACCTCCTGCCTCTCACCTCGGGTTATCACGAAACTTTCTATGTAGAACTAAATATTGTTCGCAAAGTCGTAACTCAACCCCCAGTGCGTACTCAGGATAAGAACAAAACGACCTGAAAATATTTTTAAATAAATTGCTTGGCAATAAATAAACCGCTAAGATAAAATACGGCTGAGCTGAGGGATATATATAAGCTCTGAGAGTTATTGAGTGGCTAAAAATAAACAAAATTAAATATTTGAGTAAACAACTTTATAACTCAGCGTTAATTTTACTTTTTACCTTAGGTGATGTAATTCTTTGTGAGGATATCGATTACGTCAATTTTCTTATTCTTCTTCTTCTTCTTCTTCTTCGACGATGGCCCTCTTCCTTTTCTTCTTATTCATATTCTTCTCTACAGACAATGATAGGGGAAAATAATATCACGTACATCCGTGAACAATCTTTAGAATTTTTTTACTGATTTTATAACTTCAAACAAAATATTTTTATTTTTTTTTACTTACAATTTTAACTTTGTTTCATTTCTTCTTTAGAGAAAATAATATCACGTACGACAAATAAAAATTTTAAGACTTCTTTACGAATTTTTAAAGTCAAAACAAAATATTTTAGTAAATTTTTTAATAATTCAATTTTTTTTACTTACAATTTTAACTTTGATTGCTTCTCTAAAAAAATAACATTACGTACAACAAATAAAAGTTTAACTAAATTTCTTTATAATTTTTCTAACCTAGAAAAAAATATTTCAGTAAATAACTTGTAAGTTTTTTAATAATTAACTTTTTTTACTTACAATTTTAACTTTGTTTCATTTTTTCTTTAAAGAAAATAATATCATGTACGACAAATAACAATTATAAGATTTCTACACAAATTTTTAAGTCTGAAACAAAATAGACTTGTAAATTTTTTAATAATTCAATTTTTTGACTAACAATTTTAACTTTGTTTCATTTCTTCTTTAAAAAAAATTACATCAAGTACGAAAAATAATAATTTTAAGACTTCTTTACAAATTTTTAAATCTAAAACAAAATATTTTAGTAAATTTTTTAATAATTCAATTTTTTTACTTACAATTTTAACTTTGATTGCTTCTCTAAAAAAATAACATTACGTACAACAAATAAAAGTTTAACTAAATTTCTTTATAATTTTTCTAACCTAGAAAAAAATATTTCAGTAAATAACTTGTAAGTTTTTTAATAATTAACTTTTTTTACTTACAATTTTAACTTTGTTTCATTTCTTCTTTAAAAAAAATTACATCAAGTACGAAAAATAATAATTTTAAGACTTCTTTACAAATTTTTAAATCTAAAACAAAATATTTTAGTAAATTTTTTAATAATTCAATTTTTTTACTTACAATTTTAACTTTGTTTCATTTCTTCTTTAAAAAAAATTACATCAAGTACGAAAAATAATAATTTTAAGACTTCTTTACAAATTTTTAAATCTAAAACAAAATATTTTAGTAAATTTTTTAATAATTCAATTTTTTTACTTACAATTTTAACTTTGTTTCATTTCTTCTTAAAAAAAAATTACATCACGTATGACAAATAAAAATTTTAAGACTTCTTTATAAATTTTCTAAAAGAAAAAAATATTTTAGTACATTTTTTAATAATTCAATTTTTTTTACTTACAATTTTAACTTTGCTTCATTTTTTCTTTAAAAAAAATAAAGTCATATTCGATAAATAAAAATTTCTTTACAAATTTTCTACCATAGAAAAAAATATTTTAATAAATAATTTGTAAATTTTCTAATAATTCAATTTTTTTACTTAAAATTTTGTTTCATTTATTTCTTCTTTAAAAAAAAAATTACATTACCTACGAAAAATAAAAATTCTAAGACTTCTTTCCAAATTTTAAAATCTAAAACAAAATATTTCAGTAAATTTTTTAATAATTCAATTTTTTTACTTACAATTTTAACTTTGTTTCATTTCTTCTTTAAAAAAATAACATCACGTACAACAAATAAAAATTTCAAGACTTGTCCCCAAATTTCCATACCTGCAACATAAAATATAAAATAAATTTAAATGTAAATTTTTATTGAAAAAGATTTGATTTCTTATAAAAATATCGATGACGTAAATATTTTCTTCTTCCTCATATTCCTTTTAAAGAATTCATGATATCACATGCCTGTGAGCAATCAATTAAAAGTCTCTTTTACAAAACCTAAAACAAAACAAACCTGATTTAAAACACTCCAAAAGATTAATTTAAATTTCTCAATCCTTAAACTTACGCAATGTTTCGGAAGACTATCGATGACATCAGTTGGCTTGTTCTTCTTCAGAGAAAGTAATTCAAAGCGCCGTTAACAGAATTTCCAATCTAAAACCAAAGAAATTGTGTAAAAAAAAAAAAGGATTGCAGGTAAAAGAGCACAAAATGCGTGGGCATGCCCACGCGTGCGTGGAAATCTGGTATAAAAAGTGATTAAACTATTGAAGGTCGTCTTTCTTAGCTTGCCCTCATTACTTTTTTATAATAGACAACCATTATTAATTATAATTACAATCAGAATCTCTCTATTATACTTTTTAGTAGCAATCTAAGCGAGCCCCTACGCATCCATGCAAATTATGCAACTAATTAAATCATAGCTATTGCAGCAAGGCATTCTAATATAACGCGTGGTGTGATGTGTGATGTCCATCACCATCAGCCTGGTGCGTTCTCCCGTGACTTACATGCTTTTTGTTTGTTTTAAAACAAGCATGCTGGCTGTAATTTGAGTAGCTGTTACGTTTAATCGACTCGTGTCACTCAAAAGCGCCGAAACCAAACAAAACCCACCAAATAATGGGTTAGGTTACTCTCCTACTCTCCTACTCTTCCATGATACCTTAAACAATAATACTGGTTAGATTTACGACATAATATTCACATTAATCCGGTGTTATTTACAAACCCAGGTAATAAATCGACAATGTGACGATTGTCGGTTAAAAAGGCCACGGCCTTGCTTTTAATACGAACGAGTGGTCAGCAATGATTAGCATCGGCAATCAAAGTGAAGGGAAAAATCAATAGGTTAGCTTATGATCTAACCATATCGAGCTTCATCGAGCGGAAGATGAGTAAATATTATGCTGAACCGCCTATTTTTCCCTCCATAAGGTCAGCCTCATTTCCCCTCAAGGTAAAGTACTCACACTGAAAAAAAAAATTAATTGATTTGAAAGAAAAATTCTTGAACCAAGAAAATAATTTTGAACAGGGTAATTGTCTTAAATCAAGATGAAAAATTCTTGAATCAAGTAAAATTTACTTAAACCAAGTAAAAATTTCTTAGTATAAGAATTTTTTTACTCAAATCAAGAAGGTGAAGTTCTTCAAAATTATATACTTGATTCAAGAACATTTTTTTTTCTGTGCAGTACTTGAACACTTAGAAAAATTGGACCAGTACTTGAACAGACTTTTTGAATTATGTTGGGATACAAAATCCGGATATTTATTATGAGTAATTTGCCCATTTTATAATTATTCAATGATACAGTAATTGATTTCTGTAAGTTTTTTCAATTATAAATCAAAACTATTAGATTTTTGGTAACTTAAAAGTTGACATATCGATAATAGCCGAGATAGATGCTATTTTTTTCATGAAAAAGGTACTGTAAACTGAACAATCAGTTAAAAAAACGGTATATCATTTTGAGTAAAAAAAATTGTACTAATGAAATAGTCTTTTCTAAATAATACATACTTTTTGCAAAGACATAAACTATAATTTTTATATTAAATTTTAGCGTATAACTCTACCTCCAAATTTTCAAAGCGGTGCTCAGAATTTGAACAAACTGGGACAGTATGATTTTAACAGCACTCTAACTTCTAGTAGGTTTATAGACTAGTGATCAGCATTGTGATCTGAATTAATTACTGCAAATTAAATAAGTTTTATAGCAAAAAATTAGTGTAGTTAAAAATTATTGAACGTTTTGAATTGAGTTTTTTTGATTTATAATTAAAAATTTGCTTTGTCATTCATAAAAAATGTTGTCAAAAAATTAAATATAAATATTTCTCATTTTTAAATGAACATATTAAATATTCATAGTATTATTTTCAATATTATTCAATAATATGTTATAATTCTTTTGAGATTTCAATAAAACGTTGAAAAATTTTGCTGTGCCAAAATATCTTTGTTATTCTGCTAATCAATTCAAAATCGTTTATATTTTCATTTAAATCACTAATTTGAACTAATAATTACACCTTTATCTTTTATATATTAAAAGTAGTGTCAAATACGTTTTACTTTGAAACCTGTTCAACTACTGGATACTTTACCCTATTATAATTTATTTTCCGATGCACTTGTTGATGATTAGTCGTTAAATGTTAGATGTCAGTTTTGAGTAGAGAAAATGACACGATTCGCACGCTCAATAGCTCCATTTGTAAATACCAGGCCTTGCAGTCCAATTTTCATTTCTCCGTCTGTGCAAACGTTAATTTATGTAATTAAATTAATTAACTATCCTTCTTACGGACACACGGATGGATAAAACGCAGTGAAACATCTGGAGAGATAAAAAAGCTCCTTAGATTGCTTCTGGTGTTGATAAAAAATCCCAGAAGCCCTAGGTACTAATTTATCCCTGTGATTGGGTTATTTTTTTTGGACTTACCTTCAGTAAGAGTGCGAGTGGCAAACCATCAACCATCAACCTGCAACAAGAGCGCATTTAGCTTTTTTGTAAACCAGAAAATCTAGTTTTCCCTCTTACTGTTCAGCACAACATCGGCGGAAGTACTTTTCGATCGTTGATCAACGATCCCACGATCCTCCGTTCAATGCTTCCTGCTCGAGGCATCTTCCACCCGGCTTATCACTCTTCATGAAGTGATGTCCTAGACCTGGACCTTGATGGACTGGAAAGTAATTTAAAAAAATAAATTAACTAGAATAAGAGCAAGAAAAAACGATCTAGATTTACTCACCAAGTTTGCTGGTACTGGTGCAATACATGTATAATATATAAAACACATAAGATGGAGATTCAGTACGAAAGAGAGTTAGAGAGTTGAGTTTGCGTGCGAATTCCCCTCAGTCGTGCGACCGCAATATGGCGTTTTACTTTCCGGTCGGTATACCTATATTCTTCGGCAAACTTCTTGGCATCTTCGTCAGAATTCGTTGTCATATAATAGTTGTAATCCTTTCTTGTAGCAACATCAGTACTTGTAGCTACATTAGTACTCTTGCTGTTTAGCGCAAATAAAAAGGATTAAATTGAGACTTGTCTAGCCGTATTTGATGGCACACTTTGCTAACTTTTACGTAAGGCCAATTCTCGTCATCGGGGATTCCGTGGTAACTTGCAGCTCGCGTCATCACCAACTTTACAGCCGCATACATTTTATACATTTACAGTACAGTTTTTTTTTGTTTTAAAAAGTATGTTTTTGTTAATAATAATAATAATACAGATACATGAAATAAGTTAAAAACATCTTGGAAATTAAATTAGCCGACATTTAAAATTTTTTATTTATTAAAGAAAAACTAAAAAATATTTTTAAAAAATTGCACTGATAGTTTTTCGAGTTTTTTACAAGTGAAATTTTGTATTTTCTTTTTTTTTGTAATAATTTTTCAATAAAAAATTTCTAAAAGTTTTTGAATGTCGGCTAACTTTATGTTCATAAATTAGCCGACATCTGAAAATTTTTATAATTATTTTTATTGAAAAAAATTGTTACTGTAAAATTAAAAGAAAAAATTTCACATGTAAAAAATTTGAAAAATTATACGTGCAATTTTTTTTTAAATTAATATTTTTTTACTCGCAATTTAATTGTTAAAAAATATAGAAGAATTTTTGAACGTCGGCTAACTTTAGTATCATAAAAACATCTTAGAAAATATGAAAATAAAGCTAGCTGACATTTCAAAATTTTTAGAAATTTTTTTATTAAAAAAAAATTTACACATGTAAAAAACTTCAAAACTATAAGTGCAATTTAAAAAAAAAATATTTTTTAGTTCTACTTTAATTGATGAAAAAAAAAAATTAAAAACGTCGGCTAACTTTAGTATTTCAAAATTTTTTTAGACCTCTGCTGACTTCAGTGTCATTAGAAAATTACTTAAACAGAATTAATATAATATTTTGTTTATGCTTGGTTATTTTTTTTTTGAAAAAGATAATTTTCATTGATCACAAACAAAGATACATAAACAAGCTTAAAGGTTACTTAAAAAAACTCGATAAATATTATAATTAAATAATGTTATGCTACTCATAACGATATTTGGTAATTAACCGAAAAATTATGCTTGGTTATGTTGCAAATTCTCAGCAAATTTTTATCTATAGATTAACTATTTAAATATAAAATTTTTATCTTTTTTTTGGTTGAATATTTCTTTTAGAATTTTAAATTATTACTTTGTTCTTAGTTTTGATTAATTTTATTGTTTAATTAATTTATTTTTTTTTAATAATGCGAACAAAAAGTAGTTTAGTTAGAATTTACTTTGTTTCTATAACCTAAAAAATTAGTTTTTTGTTTAATTTATTTATTTTTGTTTAACAATGTGAACAAAGTAGTCTATAAACAAGAAAATTTTTAAGTAAATATTTCTTTTAGAATTTTAAATTATTGCTTTGTTCTTAGTTTTGATTAATATTGTCGTTTAATTTATTTATTAATAAATTTATTTACTTTATAAAAGGCCCTTATCAATATTTCCACATCTTTTATATTTTACCCAAAATTATCTCTTTTAAATTTTAACTCTGAAACTGTCCCGGCCCATAACCTGTAGATCAAACATAACTTTAATAGTTTAATTTAAATTTATTTATCCGCATACAGAAAAAAGAAAACTTGAAAAATTACAGTATACAATGCTACGTAGCGCTTCATGATAAAAACTGGAAAAATTACAGTTTTAAATGTAATTATTACAGATTTTATAAGAATTACATTGTAGAATGTAATATTTACATTGAAAGCTCTGAATATTTTAAATTAAAAAATTTAAATGTAATTTTTCTACACAGAAAGAAAAATATTCTTGCATCAAGTATATAATTTTGAAGAACTTCATCTTCTTGATTTAAGTAAAAAAATTCTTTTCTTGGTTCAAGAATTTTCTTCTAGAATCAAGTTAATTTTTTCTTCAGTGTAGTTTTGATTACGACGGGACCGATTTTACATTTTATACTGGAATTTGTCGAGTTTTTAAAGAAAAAATTACTTCCACCAAGAATAGAATTTCAAGAAAAATTTTTACTTCAGCCAACACAACTTCAGTCTTCTTTCAAGCACCCGAAAATTTTCTTGAACCAAGAATTTTGTTCTCCAGTAAAGAAATGTACAGTGAAACTATTAAAGCAGTTAACGCTCAATTCGCCATCATAAGCTTAAACTAAAGCAAGATTAATAAAGAGAGCCGTGAAAGTGGTACTGAGGTGCGGTCGATTGGTCATTGCCGATTATAGTCATGGTCTTGCTTTAATACAGCTCGAGCCTTTCAGGCCCCAGCCTTTCAGGCGACATTAATTCTAGATTGTAGATTCTAAACTCCCGACAATATCAACATTAATACTTAATAGTTAACTCACATGAAAACTCGGCTTTGTGCTCGAGCTCTAGGAATTTGCTTGGCTAGTGTTCCACCATAGAATTCCAGTTGTAGTTGCCGTAGGCGCCATTCCCATCTTCGTCCTCAGCTTGTTTTCTTCGTCCTCCTACTCGTCTTTTTGCTTACTCTTAGTCTCACTCGTCTTGCCGTCCACCTCACCTCGCCTTGTCTACTTCATATATATATATCTGCACATTCCCTTGACTCTGCCCAGGAATCTTGTGCCTTTTCAACCGCTCACGACGCTTCTTCATCCTCTTCTTCTTCTTCTTCTTCTTCTTCTTCTTGTTTTTCTTGCCCAGGCCCTCGAGTCAAGGACCGTTCTCAAGGAGGTCGCTCTATGCCAGCCTTAGATTTGCGCCCAGCTAACAACAATAACAATATCAACACTAATAATAATAATAATAATAATAATAATAATAATAATAACAGCAACCATTTACTATCTTATATATTGCTACTCGAAGATAGTTTTCTTTAAGAAAATAGCCACGATACCTATATGTGCTAGCTAGCTCACTTACCAGACATTTGATCATTATTCGTTTGCTCATTACTGTATTCCACGTACACCCAATCTTGAATAATCATTTTCATTTTATTTTATGTTGTTAATTTAGTTCGTAATGATGACAATTTCGTGAGTTTTTATTTTTTTTCTTCTTCATTTCAAGGACTTATTTTTTCCGACTATACCTGAAATAAATATATATCTTCTATGTGTACATTATTTATAATCAAATTATATTACATTTGTATATTAAATATATTTAGCTTATCGTTATTTTTATAGTTGATAATATATACTTTTTATATTTTAACTTCAAGATATGTTTCATCAAACATTAAACTTTTACTTGAATTTATGCAATTTGTTTGAAATTAGTTAAATTATTTCTTCTTTGTTAAAAAAATCTTTAAATTTAATTTCTGTTTCTTAATTCAGAATTATTGTAGAATAATTTTTTTAAATATTTATAGCAATAAAAAATTTTAATCTTTAAAAATTATCAAATATTTTCTATCAAAAAAACTATTTTTTTAGGTTATAAGAACAAAGTAAATTCTAACTTGCTTTGTTCACATTTTTAAACAAAAATAAATTATTTAACCAAAAAATTAATTTTTTAAGTTATAGGAACAAAGTAAATTCTAAATAAACTACTTTGTTCACATTTTTAAACAAAAATAAATTAATTAAATAAAAAATTAATTTTTTAGGTTATAGAAACAATATAAATTCTAACTAAACTACTTTGTTTAAATTGTTAACCAAAAATAAATAAATTAAACAAAAAACTAATTTTTTAGGGTATAAGAACACAGTAAGTTCTAACTAAGCTACTTAATTTGCTCACATTTAAAAAAAAAATTTAATTAATTAATCAAAACTAATTTTTTAGGTTATAGGAACAAAGTAAATTCTAACTAAACTCAGCCCAATTTTAAAACACAGTAACTGCAAAATTTTTATACCCGATTTTCTTTTTAGTATTGCTGCATATTTTTTATAACTTTTAGACCTTAATTTCAAGTATTTTTTCTTAAAAATATTTATATATTCAAATAATTTCTATTTAAAAATCAAATTTTGTATTAATTAGGCGCGCAAACTTTTTTTTAGTAAAAAAAATTTTTAAAAATCTTAAAATTGTCAATTACTGTGTTTTGAAATTAGGTAGCTGAACTACTTGTCCAAATTGTTAAACAAAAATAAATAAATTAAAGAAAAAACTAATTTTTTGGGTTATAGGAACAAAGTAAACTACTTTGTTCACATTATTAAACAAAATTAAATGAATTAAACAATAAAATTAATCAAAACTAAGAACAAAGTAATAATTTAAAATTCTAAAAGAAATATTCAACCAAAAAAAAGATAAAAATTTGCTCATTTTGTTGAACAAAAATTAATAATTAAAAAAAAACTAATTTTTTAGGTTATAAAAACAAAGTAAATTCTAACTTAGCTATTTTGTTCACATTTTTAAACAAATATAATTGAATTAAAAAAAAAAAAACTAATTTTTTAGGTTATAGAAACAAAGTGTAAATTCTAACTAAACTACTTTGTTTAAATTGTTAACCAAAAATAAATAAATTAAACAAAAAACTAATTTTTTAGGGTATAAGAACACAGTAAGTTCTAACTAAGCTACTTAATTTGCTCACATTTAAAAAAAAAATTTAATTAATTAATCAAAACTAATTTTTTAGGTTATAGGAACAAAGTAAATTCTAACTAAACTCAGCCCAATTTTAAAACACAGTAACTGCAAAATTTTTATACCCGATTTTCTTTTTAGTATTGCTGCATATTTTTTATAACTTTTAGACCTTAATTTCAAGTATTTTTTCTTAAAAATATTTATATATTCAAATAATTTCTATTTAAAAATCAAATTTTGTATTAATTAGGCGCGCAAACTTTTTTTTAGTAAAAAAAATTTTTAAAAATCTTAAAATTGTCAATTACTGTGTTTTGAAATTAGGTAGCTGAACTACTTGTCCAAATTGTTAAACAAAAATAAATAAATTAAAGAAAAAACTAATTTTTTGGGTTATAGGAACAAAGTAAACTACTTTGTTCACATTATTAAAAAAAAAATAAATAACTGAATCAAAACTAAGAACAAAGTAATAATTTAAAATTGTAAAAGAAATATTTACTTAAAAATTCTCTTGATGTCTTACATCAACCACACTATCTATATCTAAGAAATAATCTATCTTTTCAAACACAGGTTTTACCCATAGAATTAGATAACTTGTTCTATTTGTAAGTAGTTAATTTTTTTCCGTAGTTATTTATAACCTGATCGACACAGGTTTTATCCAAAGGGTTGCAACCATGATTTCTTCTTGCTCTTGTTCTATTTGTAGGTTACTTTTTTCAGAACAAACTCGGAAGAAGAAACCTGGTTAATTAAAATAATTAGTAGCCTGATAATAGATTGAAGAAGACATGTTGTTAAGGGTAAATGAACAAGCTTAAGTTAAATTAAATTGACGTGTTCATAAATTTAGTCCTTACTGATACATCATCCGTGATTTTATAATTATACAAGTTAGTTCATCGCTCGATGGTTGCTGCACTCGGTATGTCCATAAATGTAAACTTATATTATTTTTATATATTTATACATGTATGAGTATCAAGTCTATGTATATTACTTACATCACGTAATATCTATAATAAATAATGGGCGAGGCACGTGGGTTCAACGACTACGACGCTTCTTAAGAATTGCCGATCAGATTATTATATTATATATATAACCTCCTACGTAAAGTACAATTAATTTTTTTTAATATCGAGTACTTATCTGCAATTTAAAAAGCCAGATTTAACCTGAAGCAGAAAACAAACTCATTTAAATATGTCATCAAAGTTAGCCGACGTTATAAATTTTTTGATTTTTTTTTGTAATAATCAAATTAGAACAAAAAAATTTTTTTTTTAAATTGCACTTACAGTTTTTGAAGTTTTTTAGACGTGCAATTTTTTTTGTAATGATTTTTTCAATAAAAAACAATTATAAAAATTTTTAAATGTCGGCTAACTTAATTTTCATTTAAATATGTCATTAAAGTTAGCCGACGTTCTAAATTTTTTGATTTTTTTTTTTAATAATCAAATTAGAACAAAAAAATTTTTTTTAAAAATTGCACCTACAGTTTTTGAAGTTTTTTAGACGTGCAATTTTTTTTTTAATTTTTTTGTAATGATTTTTTCAATAAAAAACAATTATAAACATTTTTAAATGTCGGCTAACTTAATTTTCATCATTTAAATAACAATGTCCTTTGTTATTGTTGTTTCGCGTTATACAACAATTTTAAATCTGCTGGATTTTATTTTACCGTTTCACATAATATCCAGCACACTGTACGTCAATTGAATGAATAATAGACCTGGATGATTGGTGAAAACGTGGCTTGGATCCCATCCAAGATTAGTCATACCAAATAGATTTCTCAGCTCCTTTATAAGTGAATAACGAGAACAAAAAAATAATAATAAAATAATATACATAAGTCTAACAGTTTTTACATCCGAGATTTTAGATCCGAGGGTAAGAAAAATATCTTTTTTTATTTCAACACCTAGATGATGATGATCATGACCCAGCGGAATATCTATTTCCCATTTCCCAGTAGGTTCAAGGTATCTATGACAGAAATAAAAGTTTTTTGGTTATTATCTAATAGCACTGATAGCATTTTTTTAGGTTTAATCAATACCTTTTTTGTCCGCAATTATTGCTTGGATCATAAATCAATAATGAAGCCTTGTTATATTGAAGAGTAATTGTTTTCAGTCGATGATTTTTATAATCTTTATCAAGATTAATCGTTTGTATTCAAAAGTAAAATCTTGACCTATTTATCTAAAAATTTTCTTCATTTTCTCTTTAATAAATTATATAAAATAATTAAAATTAATGATACTAAAGTTAGCCGACGTTTTTAATTATTTGATTTTTTTTTAATAATTAAATTGAAACAAAAAAACATTTTTAAAAAATTTCACTTACAATTTTTAGAGTTTTTTACAAGTGACATTTTTTAAAAATTTTTTTGTAATAATTTTTTCAATAAAAAAAAAATTCTAAAAATTTCACTTGTAAAAAACTTTAAAAACTGTAACTGCAATTTTTTAAAAATATTTTTTAATTCTAATTTAATAAATGAAGCTAAATCAAAAAATTAAAAATGTCGGCTAACTTTATTATTATTATAAAATAATTTTTTTCTTTATTGTTGATAACTTTTCTTCTTTAATAGAATCTTTTTAAAATTCACTGGTCAACAAATTTTTATTTTGTTTGTCAATCAATTTAGTTATTCTGTAATTATTCAGCAGCGCTGTAGGTCGGCAAGTTTTGGAACTCAATTACAATACCTGAAACAATAGCAAAATTTTTTAGCTTCACAGTTCATCATTTTTTAACTTAAAAATATTTATTCATAAATTTTTCGATAAATTTTTATTTTTATTACTTATATATATTTTTTTTCAATTATACATAAGGAATTTTTGTAAAAATTTTGGTTTTGCAAAACCTAATCTTTATCTCTTCGATTTTCTAAATTATAAAAATCAACTTAGAAGATAAATTTTATTAATACAATTATAATAAAAAAATTAAGTCAAAAATTTCACATATTAAATATTTAAAGAACTAAAAGTGTAATTTTTTTTAATTATAATTTAATTAACAAAAAAAAAATCAATAGTTATTATTATATACCATATTAAATTTGACAGTATCACTTGATAATTTTTAAATTTTATTTAAAAAATTTTTTCTGAAAAATTATTAAAAAAAAAAATGCATTTATAATTTTTAAAATTTTCTACGTCAATATTTTTTTTTCATTCTTTTACCATAATTTACATTTTAAAAAAATTATTAAATATCTATTACATTAGAGTTAGCAGTCACTTGACCATTTTTTATTTTTTTTCAACAAATTTGTTCCAAAAAATTACTCTTAAAAAAATTGCATTTTTTATTTTTTTATAATGCTAAAGTTAGCCGACGTTTTTAATTATTTTTTAATAATTAAATTAGAACAAAAAAAATATTTTTTAAAAATTACACTTCTAGTTTTTCAAGTTTTTTACAAATGAAATTTTTTTTTTATTTTTCAGTAGTGATTTTTTCAATAAAAAAAAAAAAATTCTAAAAATTTTTAGATGGCTAACTTTATTTTTATTATTTTTTTCCATTTCTATTTTTTTTCTGCTTTTTTTTGCAATAATTTATTTCTCAAAGAAAATTTTTAAAATTATTTAAAATTTACTAAATTAATTTTCATTAAATATCTTCTAAATTAATTTTCACGTAAAATTGAGCAGCCATTTTTTTGTGCAAAAATTAAAACAAGTAATAAAATCTCAAAATTAACAATCAAATAATTTTTTAAATTTTTCTTAAAATAAAAACTAAAAATCAATGAAGATAATTTGTTAAAAAATTAAAAAACTTGTGAAATATCTAAATCCTAACTTGTTATCAAGTGACACTTTCCACAAGTGTGTTTCTAAACCACATCTTCAATACCAACAGCTCTACTGAACAAAATGGGTGAGAAAGTGTTTTCCTGTTAATTAGTACAAGGTCATCATCTATAATTAATAATTCAATTGCGGATAATCTGAATATATGAATGAATACTGCATGCTGTATGGTGCATGCGATAGTTGATTATTGATGATAATCGATTATGAGATTATGTAGGCGCTGAATGTTCTCGTTAAGTTAATCCATAACCGGAGAGCTACATACAAACATGTACCAAGGATGTTAAAGTTGTACCATGCGAAGAAAAAGAGTAAGGCGGGAGAGTTCAATGCTTGCATCAGAGAGTGACTCTCTATCCGAAGCTGAAGTCACCAGCAATACCAACACAGCACACACTCTACCATTTAATGAAAAGAAACACACACTTGATTCCATATTTGGGTATCTTGCGGCCTTACACTCCAACTCCGTTCTATAGCACCCAGCCTACGACATCCCGATAAAATTTCATCATCTGATGCAACTTGCTCCACTATTATGCTCCAGACGGAATGCAAAAGCTATTAGCCGTCATGTCATCTAAATTAAAAAAAAGAAGCTATGTTATTTTATTTCTTCCCGATAATATTTATTATTAAGTCTAATATTTACCTTTGGTTGGAGAATCAGAGAACAAGAAGAACAAGAAGATGATAATTATGATGAGAAGATGCTTTATAATTATATATAAGTGACACGTGTTTGCTATAAACGACAATAAGCATCACGTAATACCATAATAGATATTACGCGTGGATCTCTACGCGGTAATCGTCTGCTCGTGCAGAAGGACGGTATCTCGCCGTCGTAAATCCTCGCAATACGTCTTTGTGTCCGACACCAATTGCTGCGTAACATAGATTTATATTTATAATTCAAGTGGGTACTCAAATTAAAGCTCTTGATGAGTGTAGCTTCGGGATGAGCTTATATCTTTAAAAGCGTCAATAGTTAAGAAAGTATAATGCAATTTAACATAATTAAGAAACGACTTTGTATCTTGTGAATTATTGACATTTTGAAAGATATAAGCTCATCCTGATATTACATTCATCAATAGCTTTCATTTGAGTACCCACTTGCATTTTTAATATTTTTTTCATATATACATATATATAATATATATAAATATATAAAATATATGAAAAATTGATGTGGGTACTCAAATGAAAGGTCTTAATGAGTGTAACATCGGGATGAGCTTATATCTTTAAAAATGTCAATAATTCTCAAGATATAAGGTTATTTCTTAATTATGTATCTAGGAATAGATCATCTTCGAATGCAGCTTAAATACTCATCATCATAAATTGACTATCGGTAAGAATGATAAGAAACCTTGAAAAGTCACAAATTCAAATTAAGACCTTTGCAATGACACTAAATTTCACTAAAAAAAACCGATTTTATCATATGACTATCCTGAACACAAAATTTTTCTTATTCTCTTAATAATATAGATCATTTGAACGGATTAATATTTTTTAAACAAGTAATTATTTGATTTTAAATGACAAATTATTTTTGTGAAGAAAAAATCTTGATGTTCAACAAGATTTTGATTTGTGCTACTTTTTCAAGAAAGTTATATTTTTTTAAAGAAAATATTTGATGAGAAAATTAGAAAACTAAAATTAAGTAATTCTTACGTCGAATTGTTTTCTTAGGAAGAAATGTAAATTTATTGAAGAAAGTTACATACTTTTGATTTAAGGAAGAAATATTTTATAATTGTGTCAGTCTAATATTTATTTTATCTGTTTGATCATTGAAGAAGAATAGTATTTCCAAGGTGACTTTTTATATAAATATTAAAACTTTTATCACAAAATAATTACATAATTTGTGATATAACATTTTGCAAATTTTATTGACTTATCAATGCAATCGGGTTCAGTCATAAAATAAAATAAAAAGAAATTAACACTGAGAATAATCCAGACAATTTGTCATCTATTCGATTAAAATATTCTTCAGATATTAGATACTTATACATAAATTATCAATAGATCGGAATATTTGTCAATTCAAATGGAAACTAATAGTCACGATGACCCTCGTCAACTAAACATCAGGTACTAGAGATCAATGGAACCATCGATTTAAAAGACATTTATCTCCTTTTCTCTTGAAAGGGTTTTATAAAATATTAGTACAACAGTTTGTTTGTAGGCTTATTGATATAAACAATATAAGCAGTGGGTAGTGGGAAAAGACATTCTACTCTACATCTAGCTGGAAACTTTAAAAGTTTGTGTGGTTGTTGTAGTATTTATATTGGGACGTTGATGACTTTCACTTTAACAAATTTCAGTCTCGCCTGGACTCACACTACGTTTCACTTGCGTTCTGTGCTACATTACTATTACTTATACAGTGCTACTCCGGTGGGCGTAATACTCCCTTCAAACTCTACTCCCCTACTTTTGTTATTCTATCAATATTAATGGAGTATTAATAAAGTATACAGTTTGGAGAGTACAATCGAATGTTTACAGAATTTGTTTATTATGATTAATGGATACGTATAAATATTTATTAACAGTTAACAAATTATTGAATAAAAAATTCTGAGATTGACTTTTAGACTTAAGATTTTTAAAAATGGGGCAAGATTGATTATCAAGATTATTTTACTTAGTATTTAAACTGATTTAATAAGATTTTTTGATTCTAAGAAAAAAAAAACTCCATACACGGAAAGAACAAGATGACACTGGATACCATCTCAGATTATACTCAGTGACATCTGAGGTGAAAAAACATTTTCAGATGGTAGCTAGTATAATCCAGATTATTCTGAATAATATCTCGATTATACTCATTGTAATCTGGATTATACTCATTGTTATCTGGATTATACTAGCTACTATCTGAAATTTTTTTCACTCAGTATAATCTGGGATTATATCCAGTATAATCTTGTTCTTTCCGTGTATCTGGTTACATATGTCTTGATCTTATCATGATTGATCATTGATTATGTGTGAACGTATTTGAACATAGAGAAGAATATACATTTTTTTATCAGTTTAGAATTTTATTTAAAACTAGGAATTTAAATTGCGCGCTTCGCGCGCCTTAATTTTTTAACCAACCATAAGGAATCGGGGACCACATTTTTGCGATAATTCGATACTTAGTTAACTTTACACTTATTTTTAATTCATCTATTTTAATTTAGAGGATCATATATAGCTAAATTTACTTAGATATGAACATACATGAAAAGAATACATTTTTTATAAGTTTGAATTTTATATAAAGCCATAGGGGTCATATATAATCATATATGATCACATATTTTTATATAGAAAGAAAAATATACATTTTATAAATGTAAAATTTGTATAAATTTACATATGATCACATATCATGATATAAGATCACATATGTTCATATATGGCCGTATATGTACATATATAATCAAGAATATTCATTTCTTCTCTGTGAAAAATTTATACAAAGCCATATTGGTCATATATAGTCATTAAAGATGACATATCTTTGTATATATTTATACATGAAGAAAAATATGAATTTTATGGATGTAAAATTTGTATAAAATAACATAGTATCACATATATAAAAAAGAATGAACATTTCTTGTCAGTGTGAGATTTATACGAGCCATATGAGTCATATAAAATCACATATGCTCATATATGGCCGTATAGGCACATATAAAAAGAAGAAATACATTTCTTATTAGCATAAAATTTATATAAAGTTACATGAGTCATACATGTTCATATATGGTCACATATGAAGAAGAATATAAAATCATACAATCCAAAATATTTTCTAGGTAGGATAAAAGACCCCATTAGTGGCGAAGACCCCATTACTGAGACTTTCTTTAATTTTGGTACTTATTCAATTAATGAAATCATTAATTTCAATAATGAATATATTATTTCTAATCTTTAAGACCTTTAGATTAAAAAAAAAAAACGCCATTCGGCCACACCCGAAATGGAAGGTAGATTTCACTGAATGAAATTCTTGATAGAATGACGTACATAAGTCGGTTTTACTACTCAGTGCCTGAAAATGGTTCAGTTGCACTCTAAACTTTGATAAAATAACTAAAAATGGTCAAAATGTTAATGGTATATACGTCAAATTAAAGGTAATTTCATGAGCTATTACATGAATTTTTTGAAAATTAGCTATCTCTGTTCAATCAAAAGTTATACATCAATGAAGTGGCCAAAAACGTGATTTTCACTATTTTGAAAGTTTTAAATGTCTGCCATTTCTAAACTAATTGATCGATTTTGCTCATCTTCGAAATCGTTCAAGGTAATTACCCAAAGAATATGTGTACCGAGTTTCATCTAAATCTGTTGAGAATTGTAGACGCTATCGTGTCCACAAGCCGCGTTATATTACATATGTATATATATATATACATAAATATATAAACTTTTGAACCAATGCTAATTTTGAGCTTTACTCGACTACATAAGAGATAAAATGACAAAATTCCGTATGAATTCCGACACAAGGTCCAATGCAATAGATAGATTTCTACGAAATCTACCTAAAAATGGTGTGTGTACTTATGTACACGCGTTAGAAGTTATACTTCTTTGGCACATAATAGAAAAAATTTTAAAGAAAAAAAATGCAAAAATGATGGAAGAAAAATGTTAAAAAAATTCAAATAGGTTTTATTATAGTAAAAATTTAGCTATACCGTATAAATATAAAATCATTAATTATCATATGAATTTAATTCAATATTATTTAAGATTTTTCTAAATCAACTAATTTTGAAGCTGTAAAGTATCAATAGTTTACAATCGATCGCTATAAAATATTTTAATTATTATGAAAATTAAGTTAGCTGACATATAAAAATTTTTAGAATTTTTTTTATTGAAAAAATGATTACAAAAAAAATTAAAAAAAAATTTTCACTTGTAAAAAAAACTTCAAAAACTGTAAGTGCAATTTTTAAAAAATATTTTTTCTGCCCTCCGGCCGGAAAGTGGCAACTTTCTGGCCGCTGCGCTAAACAAAGTTGCCACATTCCGGCTACGTCGAGCAGAAAAATAGTATACACACCTTGGCCAGTAAAAAGTAAAGCCTCAGACCACATGTTTGTCAACCTCGGCTTCGCCTCGGCCAACAATTACATGTGGTCTGAGACTTTTCTTAT
Organism: Cotesia congregata; assembly: GCA_905319865.3. Taxonomy (NCBI): domain Eukaryota; kingdom Metazoa; phylum Arthropoda; class Insecta; order Hymenoptera; family Braconidae; genus Cotesia; species Cotesia congregata. The sequence goes on from CAJNRD030001119.1 coordinate 10,397,917, forward strand.
TTTACTGGCCTAGGTATGTAATATACTATTTTCTAATTTAATTATTAAAAATAAAATCAAAAAACACCAAAATAATGTTTATTTATTCACGCTGTTTAATTGTATTGTTACGAAACACGTGTTCTAAATATAAAAATACTAGAATATACAACTTGAACATAGTTATCAATTTTCATACCACCTAGAACAAACTTTACGATGTAGAATTTAGGTGTCGGTGTGCGCGCGCATCATAAAAATTCACTCTCATTTTTCTCCATCGCGCCAAAAGAAGTATAACTTCAAAAATTTTTAATTTTTATTCCAAGTAAAACATTTTTTCATTGAAAGAAAAAGTATCACTATAATAGGGGTTAGGTGCCACTAATGGGGTCTTTTACCTTTAATAAAAAATATTTTTTCTTCTTAATATATCTTTTTCATATAAGCCATATAAGTCGTATAAGATCACATATTTTCATACATGGCCGTATATGCACATATATAAAGAAGAATATAAATTTGTTATCGGCATAAAATTTACATAAAATTAAATGAGTCATATAAGGTAACATGTGTTCATATATGGTCACATATGAAGAAGAATATAAAATCATACAGTCCAAAATATTTTCTAAACAAATAAAAAATATTTTTTCTTAATCCAAAGTCTATAGTCTACAGTCTAGAGTCCCGGCAAAGTTTAAGAACAGAACTATGACACTCAACTCTATAATATATGATACCACACGCGAGTCCGCGTATTTTGCTCTTTCATACCGGATGTTGCCTCAGGTATATAATACCTACAGACTTAACTACAGAACTGAACCCAAGGTAACGTTCCTCTCACTCGAGACCCAAGACTCAAGACCTGCAAGAGCGAGAAGATAAACCCGGCGTGCTCGGCGTACAAAAGATCTCGATGATACCGTCCTTAGTCCCAAGTCGTGGGCACGCTCATTTCTTCTTTTTTTTTTTTTTTTTTGGTAATCATAATCACCAAAAAAAGAGTCACGTGCAAGAAAAGAGTATGTGTATGGTAATCCTCATTTTTGACTCGCTTTATCCATCGATTAAATTAATTGAGTTGTTATTCTTGAGCCTGGATTAATTTATTCCGCCTCCTGTTAACACTTTAGGGCTCCTGGGAGAATTTTCTTGTCAGAATCTTCTAAGGGCCAATAAAAAATTAATATAATCGGCGGGCGCTCAGCTAAAAATAATTTAATAACCATCCCGTATATATTTCTTACAAGATAACTCTTCGGATAATTTTTAACTTCCAGTTTTTTAACCGGCCGATTATTTATTTATTTATTTATCGTGTTTCTTGTTCGACTTTTACTCCCTTCACTTTTTCTCCCCGCATTCTGGGAAACACCTGCGGGCACTGTTTATTGTCCTTATTTTTACCAAGGTGTCGAAGATCCTGTCCGACAATGGGCTCACAAAGCGTGTCTGAAAAGAGTATTGGGTATTAGTGTTAGACGGACTAAAGAAAAAGAAGAAGAGGGTGAATAGAATGCAAATGATAGTAAGAATAATTTTACCGGCAGTTTTAAATACAAGGACCGGTCATTGAACAACTCAAGTAGCTTATTGTGATCAAGTATACCAAATTAACTGTAAACGAGCTGACTCTATGAATAATTGTCTCATTTGCATCATAATATTCATATTCTATTCTATAACAAAATTTTTTTTAGAGCTCTCATGCTTTACAATGTTAGAAGAATTTTACACGCCACAATTTTGCGTCATTGTGTAAACATTTCATATTTTTTATGGTTACAAATTTATTCCTATATGATATAATTTTTTTTTTTTTTAAGTGAAACTTCTTTATTGCAATGTAAAAAAAAATCGTCACGATTTTTGGCTACGCGCCATATGTTTTTTTTTTTTTTATCAAAGTTCAGTATAGCGAGGTAAAGAATAAATCTAGTAAAGATTATTAATTCTAAAAACAAATTAAATAATTATTTTAAAATAAAACAAAACACAATTAGAAAATAAAAATATGTATACGTACATCTTTTTTAAATATTCGTTTCTAATGATTTATTTATTCATTTTTAATACTTAATACATTTTTTGTACTTAAGATTGCTATTGAAAGAATTCAATTGAAGATGATGTTATGGTTACTTCCAGCATGATACAATGAAAACTTTATAAGTAATTTTCATCAAATTAACATTGTTTTTTATTCATTTGAATTAATCATCAAGTTATTAATTTATATACAAACTAGCAACCTTGCAGTCACTTTGTGACTGTCGTGACTTGTGAACTATAAAAAAATTAAAATTTTGCATTATTAAATAATGACTTTTGTTAAATTGCACTGTACTTTCTTAAATATTAATGTTTTTGAAGATATAAGCTCATCTTGTTGTTACACTTATCAAGACCTTTCATTTGAGTACCCACATGCATTTTTGATATATTTTTCATATATACATATATATAATATACATTTTAAGGATATAAGCTCATCTCGTTGTTACACTTATCAAGAGCTTTAATTTGAGTACCCACATCAATTTTTCATATATTTCATATATTTATATATATTATATATATGTATATATGAAAAATATATTAAAAATGCAAGTGGGTACTCAAATTAAAGCTCTTGATGAGTGTAGCTTCGGGATGAGCTTATATCTTTAAAAAGGTCAATAGTTAAGAAAGTACAGTGTTATTTAATATAATTAAGAAACGACCTTGTATCTTGTGAACTATTGACATTTTTAAATACATAAACTCATCTTGATATTACATTTATCAAGAGCTTTCATTTGAGTGCCCATTTGCATTTTTAATATATTTTTCATATATACATATATATAATATATATAAGTATATGAAATATATGAAAAATTGATGTGGGTACTCAAATGAAAGCTCTTGATGAGTGTAACATCGAGATGAGCTTATATCTTTAAAAATGTCAATATTTCTTAAAATACAGGGTCATTTCTTAATTATGTATCTAGAGATAAAAAAATTTTTTTAATTGTTTCTAATATGTATTCTTCTATATTATATAAAAAAATTTACTTTAGTATCAGTTTCAGTCACATAATTATAGTTTATAATTAATGGAATTCCAGAGTGAAATGTCCCATCAGTCACTATGGAATGCCTCTTGTGTTACTTTTTCAAGAAAGTTATATTTTTTTTAAAAACCCTGTTTAAAAATATTCATTGAAAAAAATTCACTGTCATATCTATAGATATATAATTTGCATAGAGTGATTTTTTTAATTTTTTTCAATGAATATTTTTAAACAGGGAAAACACATTTTTTTTTTTTTGATTGAATGACTTCAATTGATAAAAAAAATTTTTTGCTTTAAATTAATTGCTTTATCGGAGCTGGGAATCGAACCCGGTCCGCCCGCGTGCGCGTAACTTGTCGCTAGTTGATAATCTTAGAAATTTTCTCACAGTTAATTAAAAAAAAATGATTGACTTATTATTTTTTAAAACTCCTTTGCAGTTTATTAAATGTAATTGAGTAATAATAAAGACCATTATTTATTACGCTAGTAATATTTTGTAAAACAATTTTCTGCTCACTATCATTATAATAAACTTTTAGCTCAGGTGATCTACTTTAATGACATAAACTTTACTTTCGCTGTTTATAAACGAGAAACAAGTTAACATGAATCACGGTGAATGGTCGAGATAGTGGCATTACGTTTATGAAACAATTATCAGCCTTTAACTGAAACAATAAAAATAAAATGAATTAATTTTTAATATTTTTATTAAATGTAATATTGATTAAAAAAAAAAAAGAAAGTTATTTTAAATAGAAAAATATCCTTTGATAGTTTTCTTCGGGAATTTGGTCGCCGGAAGCGCTCGATTACCGGATGCACGTGACGTAAAATCAAATGAACTGTCAGGATGACGATGCAGAGTGCAATAAACCATCTTGATGATAATGAAATTAATATAAATGAAACAACATATTATGTATTGCTTATTACTATTACTGTGTTGCATATTTGGCTACATGCCGCTTAGTTATGTAATGCTAACATTAAAAACTTCATGATTGTTGATCGTGTTCATAGATCATCCGGCGATCGGTGATCTTCCTACGCGTGAGAGTTGCAATCCATGTCGAGGTCTCTATAGTTGTAAAAACGTCATTATTTTCATGGGCACTAATTTCATTAATATAATTAATTGATCTTTTTTCATTCCTAGAAAAAAATTTTATTTTATTGATGATGAAAGAGTGGATATAAATTAAATTGTAAAAAATTTGACATACCCTGGGAAAAAAATTTTATTTAAATATAATTCTTTTTTAATTAACTGGGGTGTAATCAAAAATTTGTTATAAATATAGTAATTTATTCAGTATTTTGATTTTTTAATAAAAAAAATCATTTTGAGACATTTAAGAATTTTTTTAATTTTTATAATAATTAAATTGTAATGAAAAAAATTTAGCAAAAATATTTTACATGTAAAAATTAAAAAAAATTATAATTGTAAATTTTTAAAAAGATTTTTTTTATAATAATAGATTTGTTATAAAAAATTTCAAGAATTTTCAGTCTGCTAATTTCAGTATCATAATTTTCTAAATTAAAATTTTTTTCTTGAATATTTGCATAAATATAAAAAAAAAAAAACTTGTTAAAAATTCAGTAAAATTGTGAATTTTCTTCAGTAATCTATAAAATATAAAAATAGTCTATTAATATCTACAAAAAATTTTTTTTAATTAATTATTACATTTAACAAGTTTAAAAAATTTATAAAACTAGTAAATATTAATAAGAGAATTTTTTTAATATCTTAAAAATTTAAATTTGATTAAAAAAATTTTTTTTTTAATTATGAGTGCGAATTTTTACAAATATTTTTTTTTATAATAATTGATTTCTTATAAAAATTTCAAAAATTTTCAGGTCTCAGCTAATTTTAGTAGCATAATTGGTAAATTTTCTTAATCAGTAATTTGTAAAACATAAAAATAGTCTAGTAAATATGTACAAAAAATTATTTTTAATCAATTATTGCATTTAACAACTTTAAAAAATTAATTAAATTAATAAATATTAATAAAAAAATTTTTTAATATCTTAAAAACTTTAATTTCATCTAAAAAATAATTTTAAAAATTATAAGTGCGAATTTTTACAAATATTTTTTTATAATAATTAATTTATTATAAAAAATTCCAAGAATTATCAAGTGTCTGCTAATTTCAGTATAATAACTGGTCTATTTTCTAAGTTAAAATTTTTTTCTTGATTATTAGCATAAATATAAAAAAAACTTGTCAAAAATTCAGTAAAATTCTGAATTTTCATCAGTAATCTGTAAAATATAAAAATAGTCTATTAATATCTACAAAAAATTATTTTTAATTAATTATTACATTTAAAAAATTCATAAAACTAATAAATTTTAATAAGAAATTTTTTTAATATCTTAAAAATTTTAGTTTTATCATAAAAAAATTTTTTTAAATGATAAGTGTGAATTTTTTGAAATATTTTTTTTATAATAATTGATTTGTTATAAAAGATTTCAAGAATTTTCAAGTCTGCTAATTTCAGTATTACAACTGATATATTTTCTAAATAAAATTTTTTTTTCTTGATTATTAGCATAAATATAAAAAAAAACTTGTTAAAAATTCAGTAAATTTTCGAAATTTTTATCAAAAATCTGTAAAGCATAAAAATAGTCTATCAATATGTACAAAAAATAATTTTTAATTAATTATTACGTTTAACAATCTTAAAAAATTTGTAAAAACTAGTAAATATTAATAAGAAATTTTTTTTTGATTTTTTTAATATCTTAAAAATTTTTTCCTGAAAAAAAAAAAATAAATAAAATGAAAGTTAATTTGTTTCTATAAATTATAATGACATAATTAAAATTATTTAACAAACAAGTTGTCACTGAATAGCTAATGAGCTAAAAGTCACAATGACTGCGCTCCTAAAAATAATCATTAACAATTTATCTTTAAATTATTTATTATTATTAATTCCCAAGGAGAATAACGTAATTACTATAATTGCATCGCGTGGCCGTTAATCACCAAAAAAAAGTAAAATTAACCGAAAAATGTGGTGTAAATCTCAAGGAACAAAACCCACGTACGGTTTTAAATTAAAAAGCGAGTTAAACTTGTCGTTAAACTTTAACAGCCGCCTACGCGGGACTTTTACGGATAACTTGCAACAGAGTATAAAAAAGCAAGTACTTTAAATTCTTCGAATCGAATTTACACATACATATAGATATACAGTACTTACAGTACTTATATCCGAGTATAAATACAAATGCTAAGCATGCACTAAGTAGAAAGGATGCTTATAATTAATATAAAAGTAAATTATCGTATGAGCGCATCCGCGTTTGATAATATTTCAATAGCTGCACAATAATTTTATTATTTTAATTGTAATATAAAATATAAATTTAAATAATAAATATCTAACGTTAAGAAGCTAATTATTTTAATAATTGTAATAATAAAAAGTAATATAATAAAGAGACTTTACTTCCTTATTCCCAACCTCAGCATCGAGGAATCCAACAGCCAGACGACCCTGACTCTCACTCGTTAGTCTTATCGCGGTAATTCCCGTGGTAATTTGTCGCCTCGACCTGTTGCTGTCCTCTGGTTACGTTAGGCCTCCAGAGTGTTGAGAATGACAGCTACAACTAATAAACATATGTCTAAGTCGAGGTATACCTACGTAATTTCTGCAGTTGGGATTATATCGCCGTAAAAAATACGGATGATGTCCTTTGTTTATGCCTCGTGTACTTAGTAATAAACTAATTGCCTCCGTTTCGTAATTAACGGTCCCAGTGGGGATACTGAGGTCATTATCCTTACATCATCTATTAATTATATGAGTTCATTGCTCATTGCTTTCGGAGATTAGATTTGTAATAGATGTCCTTGGATTTTTAATTTTTTAGTTCCTGCTAAAAAGATTTAAGATTAGATTTTTATTTCGTAATTGTAATTAGGTTCTATGGTTAACAATACGTGATTATTTTTAGAGGATGTCAATTGTATAAAGTACTGATAAATTAATTTAAATTAAACTAGTAAAATTACGTTTGAGCTACAGGTTATGGGCCGGGATAGTTTCAGAGTTAAAATTGATAATTTTGGGTAAAATATTAGAGTAAAATTTTGATTTTAAATTTCAACTAAGGTAAAAGCTCCAATTATTGACACTATAAGAGACAAAGTAATGATTTCATTTTTTTTAAGCAATCAAATATCAAATCGTTGAATTTTGTTTGTGGTAATGTCTCAAGTAATGTTTTTACTAATCAATTTCTTTTTTTAAAATGATAGTGATATTTACTAATTAATTTTAAATAATTAAATAGATTATCCGGATACACCAATTATTGACAGGTTAAAAAACTGATTGATCTAATTATTGACATACCTTAGCCCCAATTATTGACACCTATACTGCGCATGCCTAGAATCATCTGCTTATTCTTATTTATCGAAACTTATTATTAAGTAATCAATATTATTAAAGTTTATTAATAATAATTTCCATAAATGATTAATTACTATTAAAAATATAAAAATTAATTTAAAAATAATTTATTGAATCAGAAGAGTTCAAACTCTTACAGTAAATTTTTTAGATTAAAGTAAAAAAAATGCGTGATAGCGCTGTCGAATGGCTGTCAATATGAGATTCAACTTAAAAATTATCAACTAGTTATTGACACCCATTATTTAAATATTATAAAGCATACAATTAATTTTGATTATTCAATTTTATAAATTTTTCATATATTGTTAATTAAAAAAAAAGATCATATAATTAGATGAAGAAATTAATTTAAATTTGGCATTTAAAAAAATGCTTTTCTAACCAAAATTGTTAAGAAAATAGACGCTCGTAAGGTTTGATCTGGTGCTTTTATTTTTTTTTAATAATTAATATTTAATATTTTGAACTGAGTAATTTTTTTCAATTTTTTAATTAATTAGAATTTAATAAAAATTTATGATAGTTATTCTTATTACAGGTAATTAAATATATTTAAAAATAATTTAGGGTCTCAATATTTAGATCCCTGTCAATAATTAGCGCTCTTACCTTATTATTATTTTGACATAAAAACTTTTTTTGCGGCGAATTAATTTTCCTAAAAAAAAAAAATCTTATATTTCTTCCTTACACGGAAAGAACAAGATTATACTGGATAAAATCCCAGATTATACTGAGTGAAAAAAAATTTCAGATAGTAGCTAGTATAATTCAGATAACAATGAGTATAATCCAGATTACAAGGAGTATAATCGAGATATTATTCAGTATAATCTGGATTATACTAGCTACCATCTGAAATTTTTTTTCACCTCAGGTGTCACTGAGTATAATCTGAGATGGTATCCAATGTCATCTTGTTCTTTCCGTGTATCTTCAATATTTTATTTTTTTACAAAACTAAAACATTAAATTCTTATTAATGTAAAAAAGCTAATTAAGTTTTCATTTACTTAAATAAATAAAATGATAATTAATACATTTCAAAGATTAAATGCCCCGAAAAGGAAGTAATTTCGCAGGTGCAAGAGTTTATGTCTTCACTCTTGACTGGTAATTTTCTAGGCAATAAAAGGGCTGAAAAAAAAAAAAGGTGAGCTACAAATAAATACCCAGCCCGTACCCGGGAAAATCGGTACAGGTGCATATCCCAGTGGCTACCGTTTTATTATTTCCTGTTTAGAGCGAGTCTTTATTTTTCCTATAGCCGGTAGCAGCTTCTTCATCTCAATTTTCCTCTCCAATCTCGATCTTCCATCTCTTACTCATCTTCAATGTCTTCATAGTTATTTTTTACGTTGGCTTAATATCCGGTGAATTATAAACGGCTTTATTCATGTATTATACCCAGCTAATTCCCGTGATTCTAACATTTGTTATCACATTCTTAGCGTGTATTATTATTATTATTATTATTATTATTGGTATTATTATTACTATCTTAAAACCAAGCGAAGCTGAATGTTTACTTCATACAGGTGTGAAAACGTCAGACGTACTATACCTACCGCACGTAGCGGTACGTGAATAATAAAATAATCCGTAATCTGTAATAATAAACGAAATATGTATAATCGTCTGTAATAGTCACATAGTCACTCTCTATGAGTAATTACCTCCCATTAGATGAGTCGGTAATCCGGAATTACAACCAAATATCGCGATAACTTATACTAAACAGTTTATCTTTAGCTTTATCTTCATGATTTATTATTTCATTTTTTTTTATCATTTGTTTATAGACAATTAAGTTCAATTATACTAGTTGAATTGGAATATTTTTTAATATTTTTAAGTGGTTTTTTATTTTTTCTCTCTTATCTCCACGTGTGAGGTGATAAAAATTAAGCCCTAATTAAATTTTAATTATTTCTCATTTGTTTTTTGTGAGAATACTCGACTATTTTTAGTGATGATTTTTTTTTAAACTCTAACACATAATTTTTTAGTTAATTTTGTAATGTAATGTGGTACTTGTTATTTCTTAACAAAATGTGGTGATACAGAGACACTTCTTTAATGGACATGGAAAAATCACAATGTCAAGGTCTCTAGACATTCATTTCTAATACCGTAATCGTATTGTAATTTATTTTAATTTTGAAGTATTTATTCTGAGTTATTGATTACGGATTACTATTTAGATTCATTCACGAAAATTTTTAGTTTTTTATTTTTTTAATCTGTACTAAATGAAATTTTAAATTAAATCTATATTATTGAGAGGATAAGAAAAATTTTGTGCCCGGGATAGTCATATGATAAAATCGGGTTTTTTTGTGAAATTTAGTGTCATTGCAAAGGTCTTGAATTTGTGCCTTTTCAAGGTTTCATATCATTCTCACTTATCAATTTATTATAAGTAATTAGGCTGCATTTTAAAATTCTCCATTTCTAGATACATAATTAAGAAATGACCTTGTATCTTGTGAACTATTGAAATTTTTAAAGATATAAGCTCATCCCGATGTTACACTCATCGAGACCTTTCATTTGAGTACCCACATCAATTTTTCATATATTTTATATATTTATATATATTATATATATGTATCTATGAAAAATATATCAAAGTGCCATGTGGGTACTTAAATGAAAGGTCTCGATGAGTGTAACATCAAAATGAGTTTATATCTTAAAAAATGTCAATAATTAAGAAATGACCTTGTATCTTGTGAATTATTGACATTTTTAAAGATATAAGCTCATCCCGATGTTACACTCATCAAGACCTTTCATTTAAGTACCCACATCA
>CAJNRD030001119.1:10419448-10476847 GCA_905319865.3 Cotesia congregata
GTCGTTTCTTAATTATTGACATTTTTAAAGATATAAGCTCATCCCGATGTTACACTTATCGAGACCTTTCATTTAAGTACCCACATCAATTTTTCATATATTTATATATTTTATATATATGTATATATGAAAAATATATAAAAATGCATGTGGGTACTCAAATAAAAGCTCTTGATGAATGTAACATCAGAATGAGCTTATATCTTTAAAAACGTCAATATTTAAGAAAATGCAGTGTAAATTAACAAAAGTCATTAAGGTAACTGTACCCAGTAATTGAACAGGTTTCAAAGTAAAACATTTTTGACCCTACTTTTAATGTATAAAATAACAAAGATAATTGAATATTTATATTTCGACATTTTTATTTGGCTCAAGAAAATTTTCTGGGCTCAAGAAACTTTGTCTTCATTCAAGAAATTTTCAACCTTCCTTAATATTTTCTTGAGCCAAGAAAATTTACACTCCAGTCAAGAATTTTTTTTTTTCAGTGTAGTAGTTGAACACTCCGGGAGCAGTAGTTGAACTATTAATATGTTTATTTAAAAATGAGAAATATTTGTATTTAATTTTTCAATTACATTTTTTATGAATGACAAAACAAATTTTTCATTATAAATCAAAAAACTCAATTTAAAATATTCAATAATTTTTAACTACACTAATTTTTAGCTATAAAACTTATTTAATTTGCAATAATTAATATAAATCACTATACTTATCACTAGTCTATAAACCTATTAGAAGTTAGAGTGCTGTTAAAATTATGCGGCTCCAGTTTGTTCAAGTTCTAGGTACCGCTTTGAAAATTTGGAGGTACAGTTAGACGCTAAAATTTAATATAAAAATTATAGTTTATGCCTTTGCAAAAAATATGTATTATTTAGAAAAGACTATTTCATTGGGTGGTACAATTTTTTTACTTCAAATGATGATATACCGTTTTTTTTTACTGATTGTTCGGTTTACGGTTTAGTACCTTTTTCATGAAAAAAATAGCATCTATCGGCTATTCTCGACTTGTCAACTTTTAAGTTAACAAAAATATAATTGTTAACAAAAATATAATTGCGCATATTACTCATAATAAATATACGGATTTTGTATTTCAATAATTCAAAAAGTCTGTTCAAGTATTGGTCCCATTTTTTTAAGTGTTCAAATACTAGGTACTTTCTTGGTTCAAGAATTTTTCTCTTGATTTAAGTTAATTTTTTTTTTCAGTGTATAAAACTAAACTTATTTTAGCGATTCTAATTATCATTAAACAATAAAAAAAATAATAAATACACTAGCATAACTAATTGATCATAATTAACCATTTGTGTGTGGTGTGTAACAGATGTTAATGAATGCGAGAAAAATCCCTGCGGCGATAATTCCGAGTGTGTGGATACACTTGGAAGCTACCTGTGCCGATGCAACCAGGATTACACCGGCGACCCTTTCAAAGGCTGCACTGGTTAGCTAAACTAATCATAATCACTTTAATCTTTAATTTTATGTTTTTACCACTTATACTTATTTTTCTTTGCTATTTAGCTGTGTCTCTTCATAATTATTGTAAACTTATTATTTTATTGATATTTAGATATCGATGAGTGTAATGGACCAACCAATCCGTGTGGAGTTAATGCAGTCTGCAGAAATTCCGTTCCTGGATTCACTTGCGAGTGTCCTCCTGGATACAGTGCCAATCCTAGTCCTTCGGTTGCTTGCGATCAGGTAACTTATTATTTTCTAGGATAATATTTTTTTTTATTAATGATACTTTTAAACAGTTAAATAATATAAAAATTAATAATGTCTTAAATTTTTACTAGTAATTTTTTTTTTTCTAAATTTATTTTTGTTAAAAAAATCATGAAAATTGTCAAATTTTTTATAATTTTAGTACAAAATATAATATGACAAATATTTTTTAATTTTTAGGATTTTTTTTTAAATAAATAAATGTAAAAATAATTTATAAAAAAAATTCTATGTAAAAAAATTGTAAAAAGCCATAAATGCAATTTTTGAAAATGATTTTTTAAAAGTAATTTATTTGTTAAAAAAAAAAATCAAAAAAATTTTCAAACTTTTCATAATTTTAGTACAAAATATATGACACTAAAATTGTAAAATATTTTATCATTCTTTTTTAAAATAAATAATTTATAAAAAAACATTTTAAATGAAGACATTGTAAAAAGCTATAAATGCAATTTTTTTTAATAATTTTCTTAAAGTAATTTATTTGTTAAAAAAAAATCAAAAAAATTTTGAAATTTTTCATTATTTTAGTAAAAAATATATATGACACTAAATTTGAAAAATATTTTATAATTTTCACGATTTTTTTTTAAGATAAATTATGTCAAAAAAAAGTATAAAAAAAATTCTATAAGAAAAAATTTTAAAAAGCTATAAATGTAATTTTTTAAAATAATTTCCTAAAAATAATTTATTTGTTGAAAAAGAATCAAAAAAATTTTCAAATTTTTCATTATTTTAGTATAAAATATATGACACTAAAATCGAAAAATATTTTATAATTTTTACAATTTTTTTTTTAGAATAAATAATTCTAAAAATAATTTATAAAAAAGCATTTTAAATGAAGATATTGTAAAAAGCTATAAACGCAATTTTTTAAATAATTTTTTAAATTAATACAATTTAATTCATCTAATGAAAGGCTTGAAAGAAGAAATTATTCTACTGATATCTTCTTCGCCCTTTTGAATAATTCTTATATTAAAATTACCATGTATAATTAATTTCTTCATAATTAATTATACAATTGTAAAAAATTTTCAAAAAGATTATTATCATCAATAATAATAGATCAAAAAACTCTAATTTATAAAAGGTCATAAATTTCTTCTCTCAATAATCAAGTAAATTTAAATAAAGACTCTTGACCAGCTGTATAGCCAGTTATAATTCATAATGATCCCCTAAAAAAAGGTAAAATAAAATAAATAAAAAAATACTTAATTAGACGGACGTAACAACCCTGTGTAAGTCAAACTTCGACTGCGTGAACAACGGCGAGTGCATAGAGGGCCAGTGCTTCTGCAAGGACGGATTCAAGGCCGTTGGAGCGGAGTGCGAGGACCTCGATGAGTGCGCAACGAACCTATGCGGGCCGTCTTCAGTGTGTATTAACACCCGAGGAAGTTATCACTGCTCCTGTGAGACCGGTTTCGTTGGAACACCGCCGCAAATACCCTGCAAAGGTACATTACATTGCATTGCATGTACATACATTTACACACAACCTCTTTACACTAGGCACCATAATAAATTAAAAAGAGCAAACCCGTGTTATTTTATTTTATTTGCTATCTTAAAGCATGCAATAGCATTTTTATGCCCTTAGGCCGAAGAGATACTGATTGCCGATAAGACGTTGAGATATGAGGAAGTTACTCGCTCTCATATGCACACTCTTCTATATTTATATATTTATTATATTATATATATATAAACCAGAGAAGCTCATATTAATAGTCACTCATGATCATGATCATGATCTTATATGAAGAGAGTCTTCTTCCTCGTTCAAGCTATTAATCCCGTTGATTTTCAGCTCCATGTGATGAAGTTACCTGCAGCGAGCATGCCTTCTGCAAACCCGATGGACACGAGGCCTACTGCATCTGCGAGGATGGTTGGACCTTCAATCCGAATGACATCGCCGCTGGTTGCGTTGATATCGACGAATGCGACCCGGTGAACGGACCTTCTGGTCGATGTGGTAAAAATTCTATATGTACCAACACGCCTGGTGGTTTCAGTTGTCAGTGCAAGCCCGGTTACTCTGGCAATGCCTTCAAGCAATGCATGGGTACTTATTATTTTATATTTTATTATTTTATTATATTATATTAAAAAGCAATATCTAGATATGATACTTATGCTATGTGGGAGTTGGCTCGATTAATCTGCGGTTTTATTTCAGACGTAGACGAGTGTGCAAGGCCTGACGCCTGCGGTCATGGTGCCACTTGCACCAATACCAATGGTGGATATACATGCGCTTGTCCCGAGGACACGATACCTGATCCGGATCCTTATACCAAGTGCGTTGGAGTTGTCACCTGCGAAGCTGATGCTGACTGTCCTGGTAATGCTATTTGCGACCTGGCTAAGAGGTGTCTTTGTCCTGAGCCTAATATTGGAAATGATTGTCGACGTAAGTTTTATTATTTTTTTTATTATACTGAAATTTACAGACATCTGCACTGAAAGAAAAATTTCTTTTGAAAAAAATAGACAAGAAATAATTTTGTTGGGAATTTTTAACAATTTTACTAGCTGAAGAAATCAATATTATTCTCACAGTAACTTTTTTGTTAAAAAAATTTTTTATATTTAAAAAAAAAAATTTTTGATGAAAATTTTCAAGTTGTTTAATTAATAATGATTTTTTTTTTAATCTAAATTTTTTGAAAATTTCCAAATCAATCTTTTATCACCAAAATGCCCACATTTTTTAAAATAAATTTTGGTTATTATTTACAAGTGGGGTCAACTTTATTTTGGGCCATATCTAGGTGAAAAATTAACATTTTTTAATTTTATTTTATTTCTGTTTGTTTTTACGGCGCATTTATGATAAAAAATGTCATAAAAAGATTTCAATAGCTTTTTTGCCTTCAAAAGTTGGAAAAAATTTTGGCTTTCATGTTCTTGGATAAAATTTCTATTTTATATTTTTTTAATTAGAAAAAATTGATTAAAAAAAAAGTTGAGTATCACAATTTTTTTAAAAATGTATTAATTTTTTTGAAAATTTGTTAAAATTGTGATAATCGTTTTTTTTTTTTTTTTTTTTTTCTTTTTTTTTTTTTTTTAAATTCATTTTTGTGTGTATTTAAAAAAAAAATATACCAATAAAATTAAATAGAAATTTCGTTCAAAAAAATGAAAATTAAAATGGTGGAGCCTACATGTAAATAATAACCACATCTGCACTGAGAGAAAAAATTTCTTTTGAAAAAAATAAGCATTTTTGTGACAAAAAATAATTTTGTTGGAAATTTTCAACAATTTTATATTCTTAGCTGAAGAAATCAAAATTGTTCTCAAAGTAACTTTCTTTTTGAAAATTTTCTAAAAGAAAAAATAATTTTGGATAAAAATTTTCAAATTGTCTATTTAAAAATGATTTTTTCAAAAATTTATAAGACTGTAAATCTGTAAATTTTTTGAAAATTTCCAAAAAATCAATTTTTTGTCACAAAAATTCCCAAATTTTTTCTTAGTGTGATTATTTTTTTAATAAATAAATTATTATTAAGAAAAAATTCAAAAGTAGAACTAAAGAATTTATTTTAAATTATTTTCTAAGCAATAATTTATTTTAGAATTAAAATAAAAAAGTAATAAAGTATCTGCTGATATTTCAAGCTAATAAAATAAGAGAAACAATGTTCTTAAAAATAAACACATCCTGTTGACATAACTTAAAAAAAAACTAGTAAATTTATGTCTACATAATCATTATATTATGATAATTACCATTGCAGACCCTTGTGAAGACGTATCTTGCGGGCCGAACGCCCATTGTATGATCCTAAACGACATAGCTACTTGTCTATGCAGCAACGGCTTCACGGGTAAACCGGGCATAAAGAGTGGTTGTACGGATATAGATGAATGCGCAGTAAATCCTTGCCCACCTGGAGCAGTATGTAACAATGAAGCGGGTTCATTCTCCTGTCAATGTCCAAGCGGTACCACCGGAGATCCTTACAACGGCGGGTGCAAGGAAACAGCAGTTCCCCACGTATGTGGTCCGAATTCGCCTTGTCCAGCCGGCGAGCAGTGTGTAAAAGATGAATTCGTCGGTAGCAACGTGTGCATTTGCCAGCAGAGATACACCCGAGATCCCGAAACCGGAAAATGTCGTGACGTTAACGAATGCCTGGAGCACCGGGAGAAGCCACCCTGTGGCGTAAACGCGATATGTAAGAACCTTCCAGGAAGTTACGACTGCCAGTGCTTGCCCGGGTTCCACGGTAATCCGTTCACCCTCTGCGAGGAGTGCAACAGCATAGAGTGCCAATGTCAGCCGCCTTATAAGATCGTAAATGATAAATGTATGCTAGCGGGCTGTTCAGGAGGTGAACCGTGTCCAAAGGGTGCCGAGTGTATCACGATAGCCGGCGGAGTGAGTTATTGCGCGTGTCCTAAAGGCTACAGCACCCAACCAGACGGCTCCTGCGAAGATATAAACGAGTGTACAGAAGGTCGTCAAGTTTGCGGCTACGGAGCCGAATGTATTAATCGTCCAGGATCTTACGAGTGCGTTTGTCCGCACAATTACGGTGGAGATCCCTACAATGGATTGTGCTCTCCAGCGCAAAAAAGATGCACAAGTGATAACGAATGCAAAGCGAATGAAAAATGCGTCCAACCTGGCGAGTGCGTTTGTCCTCCGCCTTTCTACACCGACGCCTTGGATGGAAATCACTGCAAAAACCCCTGCGATAGGTTCCCCTGTGGGATGAACGCCAAGTGCACGCCCAGCGACCCTCCGAGGTGCATGTGCGAGACCGGTTACGAGGGAGATCCCCAGCACGGGTGCGTTGACGTTAACGAATGCATCAACAATCCCTGCGGCCACGGCGCTTACTGCCTGAACAATCGCGGCGGGCATATCTGCGAGTGTCCCAAGGGTTCAGTGGGCGATCCTTACGGTTCCGGGTGTACTGGTGGAATCCAACCACGGCAAGAATGCTCAACCAACAATGACTGCGAGAATTACCTAGCTTGTGTCCAAGGGAGCTGCGTTAATCCTTGTGATAACGTCCCGTGTGGTCCCAATGCCTATTGTGAGCCAGACAAACACGTCCCTTGGTGCAGATGTGTCGTGGGATTCACCGAGGGGAACAATAATGAATGCGTTTCGCAATGCGACGGCTTTGTTTGCGGAGCTGGCGCTCAGTGCATTGTTTCTTACGATGGTCCCACTTGCAAATGCATCGAAGGGTTCATGGGAAATCCTTTCCCGGGTGGCCAATGTGTTCCTGACGTCTGTTCCCCTGAAGTTCCGTGCGCTGAACCCAGTGTTTGCATTGGCGGAAGGTGCAAGCGAAGGTGCGAGGGCGTAGTTTGTGGAATTGGCGCGAGTTGTGATCCCCAGACCAATAAGTGCGTTTGCAATCCTTACTTTGTTGGAAATCCTGATCTGCTTTGCATGCCACCGATTGAACCTCCGAAATGTGAACCTTCTTGCGGAGACAACGCGCACTGCGAGTACGACGTCGCTGGGTTCAAGTGCGTTTGCAATCCAGGAACAACTGGAAATCCTTATCAAGGATGTGGCGCTCAGAAGAAATCAGAGTGTACTAACTCAATTTGTGGAAAAGATGCTAATTGTCACGCTGGACCAAATGCGATTGAGTGCGTTTGTCCTCCGGGATTCGCCGGTAATCCTTATATTCAGTGTCATGACATCAATGAGTGCAGCGGAAACGCTTGTGGAAGTAACGCAGTGTGTCTTAATACCATCGGCAGTTATGATTGCAGGTGCAAAGAAGGATTCTTTGGAAATCCTTTCGTTGGGTGTTTAGCTATCGAATCTGGACCTTGTACGGATCCAACGACTTGTCGCTGCAGTAATGAAGTTCCGTGTCCTTATAGTCACACATGCGTTGAAGGAAGCTGCGTTAACAAGTGCAGTAGCACCCAATGTGGTCCCAAGGCTGATTGCCAGGACGGAAATTGTATCTGTCTGTCAGGATACATCGGAAATCCTCATGATTTGGTGAAAGGATGTCATCTCAAAGCTCACTGCTCCAATGATCTTGATTGCGAGTCGCAGCAGATTTGTTTCCAAGTTGGAAAAGGCGTGAGGAAGTGCGTAGACGCTTGTAGTAAGCTTCAGTGCGGTCCTAATGCACTTTGTGTGACGCAGAATCATGTGTCTTCTTGCATTTGCATTGATGGGTACTTTGGAAATCCGAGTAATCTTGTGGACGGATGCCAACCTGATAGATCAATTGCTCCGCCAGTTTGTTCGCGAGATTCCGACTGCGCTGAGGGTTACTTCTGCATTTTGCTAGACAATGGGATCCATGACTGCATCAACCCTTGTAGTAAAGTAGTATGTGGTGCTTACCAACACTGCGAACCTGATGGAAGTGGTCACGCGACTTGCAAGTGCCAGGATGGGTACGAATGGAATCCCGTGAGTTCAAACTGCGAGAAGCCATCAGTGCCTGATTGTATCGCGGATAGTGATTGCCATTCTACAGAAGCTTGCAGGCCAGACGCTTTGGGAGTTCTGAAGTGTATTCCATCTTGCAAATCATTCACCTGCCCGCTGAATTCCCAATGTGTCGCTAACAATCATCAAGCAGCCTGCGAATGCCTCTTAGGATTCGTAGGAAATCCAAATGACCGGCAAGGCTGCCAGAGCGCTAGGCAAAACAGGTGTTCTACTGATTCCGAGTGCTCAGAAGACCAAACCTGCAAGACTTCCAACGACGGGGCGTTACTTTGTCTCCCGGTTTGTGACTTTGTTACTTGCGGGCCTGGAGCAATCTGCGTGGTTAACAACCACGTTGCTAACTGCGAGTGTCCTCCAGGATTATACGCCGGAGATCCTAATGGAGCAAACGGATGTAAACCAGTCCCGTGTGTCTATAATATCGACTGTCCGCCTACTCAATTGTGCGACCGTCTTAGTCACACTTGTCACGACGTTTGCGAAGAAAACGCCTGTGGAACTAACGCAGTGTGCATTGCAAACGACCATCGCGCGGTCTGCCAATGTCCGCCGGGTTTCAAAGCGAATCCAGTAGCCGATGTAGAGTGTGTGGGCGTAGAAGCTTGTAATCCGAACCCTTGTCATCCTACGGCGATTTGCGTGGTAGGAGCTGCCGATTCTCCGGTTTGTCAATGCCAACCTGGTCAAGTGGGAGATCCTTATGGTTCTGGGTGCCAACCAGAGGGCTCGTGTGTCTCCAACAAAGATTGTCCCAAGCAATCAGTGTGTCAGAACCACCGCTGCATAAACCCTTGCGAAGACGCCTGTGGGAAGAACGCGATATGCGAGATAATAAACGGCGAGCCGATTTGCCGATGTGTTAATCGATTTGTTCCTTCGGTAGAAGGCCCGCAGAACGGATGCGTGCGTGGAACTAATTATTGCCTCACTTCAGCTGACTGTGACGATGGTAATTGTCATGACGGGCAGTGCCGGGCCGTTTGTAGATCCACCGACGACTGCGCGCAGGGAGAGAAGTGTGTCAACAGTGTTTGCTCGGTTCCTTGCGTTACTCCCAGCCAGTGTCAAGCGGATCAGACTTGTCACAACGGAGCATGCATCCTGGGCTGTCGCAACAGCAAGAGCTGTCCCTCGGACCAATCATGCATCAATAATAGGTGTCAGAATCCTTGTTCGCTGAAAGAAAACGTCTGTGGAGCGAACGCTATCTGCAACTGCATCGATCACGCGACTTCTTGCTCATGTCCTGCGGGCTTCTCTGGGAATCCAACACCTCAGCAAGGTTGCGTGCGAGTCCCCAACGTCTGCCATTCGAACGAAGACTGTCCGGCTCAACACTTCTGCGATAAAGGATTTTGTCAGTATACGTGTTCTTCTAAGAACGATTGCGCTCAAGGCGAACGCTGCAAGAATGGCTACTGCGCTAAAGTTTGCTACGGGAACGGAAACTGCTTGCCAGGAGAGCTTTGTGTTGATGGAAGCTGCGAGATTGGGTGCACTTCTGACACTGGGTGCCGCGCTGACGAAGTTTGCATCAACGGAAAGTGCAAATGCAGCCACGGGTTCATCGCTGGGCCTGATACTTGCTTGGACATCAATGAGTGCGAAGAACATCCTTGCCACCCTAGCGCAGAGTGTATCAACCTTCATGGGACTTACAAGTGCGTCTGTCCTCAAGGAACTGCTGGAGATCCGGTTGGTACAGGTTGCTTGACGCCGCACCAGTGTGAGAACCATCATGATTGTCCGGATTCGCAGTCTTGCATCCACTTCAGCTGCGCGGATCCTTGCAGCCTCGTCGATTGTGGGCCTAATACGATTTGTTCGGTGATAGATCACGTTGCGGGATGTCAATGCCAGTCGGGATACATCGGAGACGCTTCGGGATGCTTCAAAGTTGAGTGTCTTTCAGACAATGAGTGTCCTAAAGACAAGTACTGCAATTTGGAAAGCAACAAGTGCGCCAGTCCTTGCAACAGAGTCAACTGCGGGTACGGAATCTGCATAGCAGTGAAACACAACGCAGTTTGTCAATGTCATCCAGGGTACGGATTGATTGGAGACACTTGCCTGGACGTTGATGAATGCCTGGACCATCCTTGCCACTCTACTGCAGTTTGCCAGAACACTGAAGGTTCCTTCTACTGCTCTTGTCCGCATGGTCTCGTTGGAGATCCCATTGGTCTAGGTTGCAAGCTTCCAGGTGATTGTTTCGCTGACAATGACTGCCCTAATTCCGCGTCTTGCATTGACAATACCTGCAGGAATCCTTGCGATATTCCGAATACTTGCGGTCATAATGCAGAATGTCTTGTCCGGAACCACGTTCCGGAGTGTCGCTGCGCTGGACAAAGCTCCGGAAACCCCAAAATTGAGTGCATTAGGTTCGAATGTAACTACCACAGTGACTGCGGAGCTTCTCATGCTTGCTTCGACCACAAATGCGTGGATCCTTGCTCGGTTCCAAATGTATGTGGTCAAGGAGCTGATTGTTCTTCGCTGAATCATTCAGCGGTGTGTACCTGCCAACCTGGAGGGACTGGAGACCCTAATTTAGGATGCACTCCCGTTCAATACTGTAAGACTGACAGCCAGTGTCCAACCGGAGCTTCCTGCAACGGAGGAATCTGCACTGCGCTTTGCACTTCAATAAGAGACTGCATCGGCGACCAATTGTGCATCGACGGGCTTTGCCGTCCGACTTGCAAGTCAAACTCGACTTGTCCGGAGTATCAGTACTGCCAGAACAACATTTGTGTTCAAGAACTGCGCTGCACTTCGGACAACGACTGCGGGTACGACGAAAAATGCATCAGGAACAATCTTGGACAAGCAGAGTGTCGTCAAGCCTGCGAACTGATTCTCTGCGGAAGGAACGCAGGCTGTAAGTCTGACAACCACAAAGCTACTTGCGCTTGCGATCGCGGATTTTTCGGCGACGCCTACGACGACAAGATGGGCTGCCAGCCGATAGAGTGCGAGAGCCACAATGACTGCTCTGACGAAAAGATCTGTGATTCGCACAAGTGTAGGATAGCTTGCCTCGCGCACAATCCTTGCGGACAAAACGCTATTTGCTCGACGAACAACCACCAGCAAGTCTGCACCTGCCAACCTGGATACACCGGAGAGCCTACGCGTGGTTGTAATCTCATAGACTTCTGCCTCAACTCGCCTTGCGCTCCAGGCGCTGTTTGCACCAATTCCCGCGGATCTTACCGCTGCCACTGCCAATCAGGAACTGTAGGAGACGCTTACAACAGCGGGTGCCAAACCCCGGTTGAGTGTCTCAGAGACCAAGACTGCCCAATCACTGCCAGGTGCATTGAAATCAACGGAGTTCCCAAGTGCACTGACGTCTGTTCAAGAACCCGCTGCGGTCCTAACGCTGAATGCATTCCGGGAGAGCACGTAGCTTCCTGTAGCTGCAGACTTGGTTATGATGGAGACGCCAATGATCTCAGAGTAGGCTGCCGTCCTTTGCCAACCGCCTGCTCGACTTCTTCAGAGTGTCCTGCTAATACTTACTGCTACGAAAACATCTGCAGACCTTCGTGCCAATCCGATGAAGAGTGCAACCTGACTGACCGATGTCTCAACGGACAATGCCTAGACCCCTGCGAGGTTCGCACCGCTTGTGGAATAAACGCTGATTGCCAGGTCAACAACCACATCAAGCGCTGCAGCTGTCCTCCAGGATTCACCGGAAACTCTGAAATTGAGTGCGTAAGACTTCCAGTTTCTTGCAACGGAGACGAAGACTGTAGCCTTGGAAACACCTGCAGGGACAATGTTTGCCTTCCAACTTGTACTTCTGACAACCAATGCGCATTCAATGAGAAATGCGTGCGTGGAAACTGTCTTCTGACCTGCAGACTGGACAACGATTGCTTCCTAGGTCACATCTGCTTGAACAACATGTGTTCTTATGGTTGCAGAGGAGACGAAGACTGCAACGCCAATGAAGCTTGCGCCTCCAACAAGTGTGTAAATCCCTGTGACGTAACTCCCTGCGGCCCTAACGCTAATTGCATTGCAACAAACCAAAGAGCTTCTTGCGCTTGTCCTGGCGGATTCATGCCTAATCCTTCCGCTAGAATAGCTTGTCTCCGCGCGCCAGGACCTTCGTGCCAAGCTAACAGAGACTGTCCACTAGGAGCGGCGTGCGTAGCCGGTTCCTGCGTAGCAGTCTGCTCTTCCAACACCAACTGTTTGAGCAACGAGCGCTGCGACTCTTCAGGAATTTGCCGAGCGCTTTGTCGCCAGGACGAAGACTGTCGCAGCGGAGAGATCTGCGAAGGTCTTGTTTGCCTTGCAGGTTGCCGAGCGGAGATTGAGTGTGCAGAAAACTTGTCTTGCATCAACAACCAGTGCGTGGATCCTTGCAGTCTTCCTGATTGTTGTGGCACAAACGCCAATTGTGCGATGCTAAATCATCAGAAGCTATGCAGCTGTCCTGCTCCGTTGGTTGGAGATCCTTTAACTGGATGTCGTCGGAACTTCATTCCTTGCAGCGACTCTTGTCCTCCTGGTCATACTTGCAATGGAGGATCCTGCTACGCAACTTGCAGGAGCGATTCGAATTGTCTGAATGACGAACGCTGCGAAGCGGGAGTCTGCAAAGCGATTTGCAACAGTGACGATCATTGTTCTCCGGGTCAGATCTGCGAGAATAGAATTTGTGAGCTTGGATGTCGCAGCGATAATGCTTGCTCTAGTGAGGAGTCTTGTATTAACAACAGATGCCAGAGTCCTTGCGAAGGAGGTAAAGCTTGTGGAGAATGCGCTGGCTGCAGAGTTGTTAATCATGCTGCGCAATGCAGCTGCCCGCCTAATTACTACGGAAACGCTTTGATAAGCTGTACTAAGTCTCCTGCTCCTTGCGACGGAGTCTGCGAGTGCGACGAGGTCGGCTACTGCGTCAAAAGCTGCTCTGTTAACGAAAACTGCGCTTGTGGAGAAGTTTGTGATAACAGAAAGTGCCGCATCAAGTGCGACGCTAACAATTCCTGCAAGAAGGGTTACATCTGCAATTCTGGAATCTGCTTAGCTGGATGTCGAACTCACAGTGACTGTCCTACGTCTCTGTCGTGCAACAACGGACAATGTGAAGATCCGTGTCTTTATAATGGATCTCCATGTGGAATCAACGCGCTCTGCAAGGTCTCGGGTCATCGCGCAGTATGCTTGTGTCCTGAAGGGTATCAAGGGGAGCCGAGTCAGGAGTGCTACCAACTGGAGTGTCTTCGTCATGAGGATTGTGAACCTACTAAGCGGTGCAGCGATGATGGAGTCTGCACTAATCCGTGTCTTCAGCATGGAGTTTGTGGTTTCAATGCTCAGTGTAGAGTTGTTGATCGCACTGCTCAGTGCTCCTGCCCGCCGGGACACTACGGAAATCCGAAGATCAATTGCAAACCTGGGACTGATGAGTGTCTCAAGAGACCTTGTGGTGTTAATGCCAAGTGTCGCGAAACTGCTGGAGGATTCGAGTGCAGTTGCGCTCCAGGATGCTACGGTGATCCTCATCAGGTCTGTATCTGCGATGATGATCTTTGCAGAGACACCAGTTGTGGGGTCAAGGCTGCTTGCAGGGTTTATAATAACCAACCTCAGTGCTACTGTCCTCCGGAGTATCCTGCTGGTGATCCTATGCATGAATGTAAGTTAAGGTTTTTTTTAAGGGATAGCCACTGAAGATTGAAAAAATAGGTTTTTCGGGAAAAATTATAAATGAGATTTTTATAAATAATTTTTTGAAAATTAAGTTAACCGACATCTACACGGAAAGAACAAGATGACACTGGATATCATCCCAGATTATACTCAGTGATATCTGTGGTAGAAAAAATTTTCAGATACTAGCTAAAAAAAATCCAGATTATACTACGTGATATCTGGATTATACTCATTATAATCTGGGTTATACTCATTGTAATCTGGATTATACTAGCTACTATCTGAAAATTTTTTTCACTCCGTATAAGCTGGGATGATATCCAGTGTCATCTTGTTTTTTCCGTGTAAGAATTCTTAGAATTTTTTTTATTAAAAAAATTATTATAAAATAAAAAAAAATTTTTCATTTCTAAAAATTCATGTGTAAAAAACTTGAAAAACTATAAGTGCAATTTTTTAAAAATATTTTTTAGTTCTAATTTAATTTATTTTTGAAGAAAAATCAAAAAATTCTCAAGTGTCTACTAACTTCAGCTTTATATAAAACTCTAGATACTAATTTTTTAATATATAAACTTAGATTTAATAAAAAAAAAAAAAATTATTTTTTTTTTTAATTTCACAGTGGCTATCCCCCTTAATTATTTTAATTTTATCAAATTGTTTCTAATCTCTTATCTGAATTTTAAAATTTAGGTAGCGTTGATCGCAGCTCGCTTGACTGTAGAACAATCGGTTGTGGTAAGGGCGCAGAATGTATTCGCGATGGTACCATTTTTGTCTGTAGATGCCCTCCAGGTACCACTGGATCTCCAGATGCTGAATGCAAGACCGGTATGTACTCAACTGATCTATTAAATTAGCTAATAATTTAGTTTTAAATTATTTAATCCGGCACTTTGTGACATAATTATAGTTTTAACGCGTAGATTTTTTTTTTAATTAAAATTTATAACCGTGTGTTAATTTAAAAAAGTTTAAAATATTAATACCGTTTTTTAATTAGTTACTTAACAGTGTAATCGTTAACACTGAGAGACAGATGTGACCCAGGCAGCTGGTGCCTGTACAATTTATTTATTTGTGCCCAGATTTTTTTTTTGTATATATATTTGTTAGGATTGTACATAGTTTTATATACACCTGTGCGTGTCTCACATATAACAGCATACGAAGAATGTTCTTAGGTCCTTAAATAATTTTATTTTATTTTATGTAAAAAAAAGTATATACCTAATTATGTTGTAAATATTTATATAAATTAATTATTATGGTAAAATAAGGATATGGATAATAAGAACATTCTCGTATACCCATGCTTAAAGAACAATCGCAGTGCCGTGATTTTTTCCAATTATTTTTCTACTTTCAAAGTCTTTCCGGGGGCTTGTGTGTAAATATACGCTATCGGCTATTTCTACTGAGGATACGGCTCAAAATGTTTTTTTGTTTTTTTTTTTATCGTCGCGTTAAATTATATTGTTTTGAACAAAAGTGAACAATTAAGATGGTTGCGGTGTTTGGGTTTACGACAAAATATTATCAACAAAATTAAAAAAAAAATTATTTATAAAAAAAAAAATATGTGTGTGGATTAGAGTACACAGGTAAGAAGTGAAACTTCTTTATGACATATAATTTTCTTTAGGATTCCTATTTGCGGCAAAAATATATCAAAATCAATTTATTATAAGTAAAAAAGAAGTACAAAGTTGAAAAATCGATACTGATAATAATTTATAGCGGAAAAAAAAATTTGTAGTTTTTAAAATCGATAAAAAATAGTAATTATGTAAGAACCCTTACCGGACCGGGCTTAAAAGTTGAAGGATGGATAGAAGTTCAAAATAGCAAATTTTCAAAAAAATCGACGGATACACAAAATTTGGAGAACACGATTAAAAACTTAAAATTAAAAAATCTCAATGAAAAATAATTTGAATGTTTTTTTTTTCTGAAAAGAGCATTTAAAAAGAAAAATTTTGAATTTCGACCATTATTAAAAAAATTACGAGCAAAAAACCAAAAAAAGATCGATTTTTTTGAAAATTCGATTTTTTTTTAATAAATGCTAAAGAAATCTCAAAATTTATCACAAGGCCTCTTTTGGGGGGTACTAAAAAATACCAAAAAATTGAGAATATCTAAAATTTAAATTTTTGAAACCGTCCGATTTGGCGTCGAATGCCCCATACATATTTTTATTTTCTAATTGCGTTTTGTTTTATTTTCAAATTATTATTTAGTTAGTTTTTAAAATTAATAATATTTACTAGATTTATTGTTTACGTCGCTATACTGAACTTTGATAAAAAAAAAAAAACAACATTGCTAGGCGCGTAACCGAAAATAGGACGATTTTTTTTACATTGCTAAAAAATTTCTACCATACGACAATAAAGAAGTTTCACTCCAAAAAATATTTCTAAAATAAAAAATCTTTGTTGAAAAAAATTTTGTCTTACTCCCAAAAGCAACCTCACCAAAAAAGCCAATAAGTGAGATCTATAAATACGCGAAAGCATGTGGTTTTGTGTTATTTGTGAGAAATTTTCTCTCCACCATCACCATCATTTATTCTATATAAATTGCTTTATTTTTTCTTTTTTTTCCTCTCCTCCCCTTGAAAACCCGGCACCTAAATGCAACAATCCTCAACCCTGAAACAAAAACAATGAATTATGACTTGCAAAACTTAAAAAAAAAACCAAATAAAAATAAAATAAATCGTGAAATCCATGATTAGAACGAGAATGTACCAGTGACTCGGAGTGTCCAAACGAGAAGTCCTGTATAAACCTCCACTGTCTGGATCCATGCCTGCTAAGAGGCGCTTGCGGGAAGAACGCGTTGTGCCGGGTGGTCCTGCACAAGCCGCGATGTACCTGCCCGCAGTGTTACGTGGGAATGCCCCAGACGTCGTGCAAGCCAGATCCAAAATGTGAGTCGCAATACCCGCGTCCAAGCCCGCCGCGAATCGGCTGCAAGAAAGACGCAGACTGTCCAGAGACTTTGGCGTGCAACGGCGTGACTGGAGAATGCCGGGACCCCTGTACTAGCAGCATCACGTCGACGAGCATCAGCAACACTTCTGCGATCATCACCGGGACCAGCAACCACGGCTGCGATCCGAATAAACGCTGCCAGGTCCGGGATCATCAGCCTATGTGCGTCTGCAAGCACGGGTTCGTCGTTAATGACGTCGGAGAACTGACCTGCGCTCCCGACACGGCTTCCTGTGCTAGAGACGTTGATTGTCCGTCGAACGCGGCTTGCATTCATGGAAAATGCCAGAACCCTTGCACCTCACGATTGAAGCAATCGGCTCCCTGTCCAGCAGACAAGCTCTGCGACGTGCTTGATCATCGTCCCATTTGCATTTGCACCCAGAACTGCAATCCTTCCCTGTCCATTTGCCTACGAGACAGTGGCTGCTCACCGGACTTGGCCTGCCGGAACTATAGATGTGTGGATCCATGCCGGAACTCTACTTGCCCTGCTGACGCCCCCTGTTACGTCGAGGATCACAAGCCCGTCTGCAAGTTCTGTCCCCTTGGTTTCGTGCCTGATACTAAATACGGATGCATGAAAGGTAAACACCAGAACGTATGATCTGCAGAACAGAAAACCTCATCACTTCAATTATTATATTTTTTTTTATCAATAACCATCATCATTATTATGTTTATAATAATTGTTCATTAAATGATCATGTTGTCATTACTCTTGCTCACCATTTCCATGTCCTATGACATCCGGGATTGTGTTTTTCCTACTCTGTCAACTTATTCTTCTGTTTCAACTTTCGTATCTTTAAGGTTTTATCTCAGATGGTGTCTTTTACTTCTTTAAGTTAGTTTGATCTTCATGTGGATTGTTAAAGGGTGGAATTATTTAAGCATGATTGGGAAGTTGGATACTTTATATTTAGTTTTTTTTGTTGAAGTAAATTTGGTTTTTTTTTTTTTTATGTAAAAATTAGGAAATTAACATTTTCGGTCATTAAATTATTCTACTTTTAATGAACTTAAAAAAAATATTATCTTATTATTTAAAAGAATTCTAAAAATCATTTTTTAACTATCTTAAAATCTAAATTCATGATATTAAAATTAAAAATTAATTTTTTTTTTTCATTTTTGTTGAAGTAAATTTGGTTTTTTTTTTTTATATAAAAATTAGAAAATTAAAATATTTATTCATTAAATTATTCTACTTTTAATGAACTAAAAAAAAAATACTTATAAAAATTCTAGAAATCATTTTTTAATTATCTCAAAATCTAAATTCATGATATTAAAATTAAAAAATATTTTTTTTTATTTTTTCATTTTTGTTGAAGTAAATCTGGTTTTTTTTTTTATATAAAAATTAGAAAATTAACATTTTTGTTTATTGAATTATTCTACTTTTAATGAACTAAAAAAATTCTAGAAATCATTTTTTAATTATTTCAAAATCTAAATTCATGAAATTAAAATTAAAAATTAACTTATTTAAATTTTTGTTGAAGTAAATCTGATTTTTTTCTTATATAAAAATTAGAAAATTTACATTTTTTTTTCATTAAATTATTCTTCTTTTAAGGAACTCAAAAAAATATTTTAAAAAATTCTAAAAATCATTTTTTAATTATTTTAAAATCAAAAATAATGATATTAAAATTAAGAATTAATTTTTTTCATTTTTTAATTTTTGTTTAAGTAAATCTGGTTTTTTTTTTATAAAAAAATTAGAAAATTAACATTAAATTATTCTAATTTTAATGAACTTTAAAAAAAAATCTTATTATTTCAAAAAATTTTAGAAATCATTTTTTAATTATCTTATAACCTAAATTTATATTAAAATTAAGAATTAAAAAAATTTTTTTTTTTTTTCTTAATAAATTGAAAATAATTAAGAAAGTTAAGTAAAAATTTCTTTCATAATTATTTAGCTGTTAAAAAAAACCAAAAAATTAAAAAATGGTCGGTTAATGACTACAATAGCAATCCGCCATTTTTACGCTAAAATAAAATAAATACTGATCACAAAATAATTGATAAAAATTAAATTAAAAAAAATTAAGTAAAATTTCTTTCATAATAATTTATATGTAAAAAAACCAAAAGAATTAAAAAATGGTCAGCTAATTTTACAATATCAATTCTCCATTTTTACGCTCAAATAAAATTATGCTTAACTCAAAATAATTGATAAAAATTAAATTTCTAATTTGAAAGTTTTTTATTTCAACAGAGAAAAAAAACCTTCAAAAAGTATTCAAAAAAATTCCAACTGCTTGAATAATTTCAAACAAAGACAATGATTGCAAAAAAAGAAGAATCACCAAAAAAAAACTGTTCTTCCATCTGTACTCTTATTGTGGTAATTGGAGCTCTGCGAGCCTAGTCGAATTATTTCAGGTTTTCTGGTAAAATATTGATCTGGAAGTGCCCTGTGACTTACCGATAGCCTGTCCTCTGCCGATCGCGGCCCTGCTGGACCAACGTTTATTATTTCTCCTTCCGTTGCATCTGTCTCTGCAAAAAAAAAAAAATAATAAATACTCATATTTATATTTATATTTATTATTAATAATCCACGAAGAAACAGCAACACCTCTGACAATATTTACCTCTACAGCTTTTATTATTAATGCATGGTAGTTAGACATGTAGGATTGTGCTGATAGTCTTGATTAATAGCACAAGTACTTAGAACGCTTCTTTATTTGTTATTTTTTATTAAAAACTTAACTATTTTTATCTTCTATTGTTAATATTTATCCACAGCGTCTTGAGACAGTCGTCAAGATAAATCACCAGTGATTACCAGGAATTACAGGATTGCATATACCATGTAGCATATAGCTCAACCAACATACATATCAATCTTCCTCTTTTATTATTTGAATATTTATTCATTAAAATACGAGCCCTTGTCTTTTATCACTCAACAATCTTTACTTCTCCTTTATCACTGTCCTTTATTTTCTCCAGCGTTTGGGCTTGATTAATCTGTTAGAACCACGTAGTTAAAAAAAAAAAATTATTATTATCAAATAATCAATCCCTTCAACAAAATATTTATTTATTAAAAAATTAAACATTCCTTTAATTAACAAGCAGACTTTTACTCATGAATATTCATTTTGATAGATGTCAAATGCTCTGACCACAGCGACTGTCCTTCACAACTGGCTTGCATTAATCAGAAATGCTTGAATCCTTGTACACTCGGAAATCCTTGTGATTACGTTGAAGAATGTCACGTCCAGGATCATCGACCGGTTTGCGTTAAAGGTAACCTATCATCAGCCCATTTATCTAACTCTTAGATTTCTTTATGATGTTGTTCCTTTTAGACTTTATCTTTTATCCATCTGGAAATTTTTTATTAATCATTACTTTTATTTTCAGCCAATGATAAATCTTCCGGATGTCCGTACTGTCCACTAGGACATCAGTGTGATACTTCAACCAACACCTGCATTAAAGGTATCTACTTTTTTTTATCACACTTGTATATATCCAGTGTAAATACAAGCAATCAGAGGTTCGATTTATCGCACCTGAATGCTACAAATGTTTTATACACCTTTTTTTGTCAATTAAGACTAGTTTTTCAAGATCAGTTGATTTTTTTTCTTAATATTGATTTATTATAAAAATAAAAATTGCAACATGCAATCTGAAAGTTTCAATATTTTTTAAAAAACAAAAATTTTAATAAATATTAATTTTAGTAATTATTTACAAGTGAAGTCGACTCTATTTTTGGCCATACCTAGGTGAAAAATTAACATTTTTTAATTTTTTTTATTCTGCTTATTTTTACAGCGCATTTATAATAAAAAATGTTGTGAAAGAAGAAAATAAAGATATTGATAGCTTTTTTTGCTTTCAAAAATTGGAAAAAATATTTGCTCATGTTTTTGAATAAAATTTCTATTCTATCTTTTTTTTGAAAAATACATTAAAAAAAGAACAATGGAAAAAAAGGTGAATATCACAATTTTCTAAAAAATTTATAAATTTTTTTTAAAATTTGTTAAAATTGTGGTAATCAACTTTTTTTTTTAATTGTTTATTTTTTTATGTATTAAAAAAAAAATATATTAAAATTTTCAAAAAAATGAAAATTAAAAAGGTGGACCCCACTTGTAAAAATTTACCTTAATTTTTTTACATATAAATTCATCAAAATTATCTATTAAAATACTGATCTTGATAAGTCCTAAATTGATAAATATATATAAATTGACATTTATCAGTCACGTGTAAATTAAAACACATGACACTAGCACACTGTTCAACTCGAAGACCTAAAACAATAGTCCTAGCCAATGAATTGAATTATATATAAATAAATAAATCACTTGGTCCTTCATCTTCGAGTTTGCACTGGGTCTTTATGGGCACCTTTCTCTCTTTCTTTAGCCGGTTGCAATAGCGACAACGACTGCCCGGTGTGGGAGATCTGCGTGGGACATATCTGCCAGGACCCTTGTCGCATCAAAAACCCGTGTGCTGCTCACGCTGTCTGTATCAACACGAACCACGGTACTGATTGTAGCTGCGAGGAAGGCTATCACGGAAATGCATTTAGTCTTTGCAGTCCTGGTAAGAGTCAATCATAAAAAATATTATTATCAATTATATTAAGTCAATGCATTTTGATAAAAAAAAAATAACTTGATTCAAGAAAAACTTTATCTTCAAAATGTCATTTTTGTTTTAAGTAATTTAATTTTCTTAACTTAAGAAATTGATTCTTAAATCAAGAAACTGGGTTGTTTGAAAAAAAGATACATACAACTCCGCCAATAATTTGTTTCTCTTGGATTAAGATAGACGTTAGCATTGGTTCAAAATATTACCGACTAGTTCTAAGTATGCCACGATTCTTGAATTAAAATATTATTTAATTGTTTTAAGCATATAAATTTTCGTATTTTTGCTATTTTTTGTATTAATAAATAACATTTAATTTAGTTATCACTTGATAATTTTTTGATTTTCTTTAACAAAAAAAATTTGTACTAAAAAATTATTTTAAAAAAATTGCATTTTTAATTTATCAAAATTTCTATAAGTTCATTTTTTTTAATAATTTTTTTTTGTCATAATTTATTTATTGAAAACAATTAAAAAATTGTCAAGTGACTGCTAACTTAATGTCATTATTAATAAATATTTTTCGGCATATAGAAAAATCCAAATTTTTTACTTTAAAGTTTTTTTCTGACTTAAACTTATAACATTGTAAATAAAAAAATTTGTTCTTGAATCAACAATCAATAATTCTTGAAATAAAATAAAATTATTCTTTATTGAAGAAAATCGTTTTTGAATAAAAAATTCACTTGTATCAATCGAAGATAAATATAGTCTTGAACCAAGTAAAAATGTTATCGATAGGAGTGATTAGACCTCTCAATCCATGAAACATGAATTCAAGACAAGAAATTCTTGAAGTAAGACAACTAGTTCTCTTCAAAATAATTTTCTTGGATCAAGAATATTTTTCTTAAATAAAGATAATTCTTTTATCAGTGATCTTAATAACAAGTTTCTCAAATACTTAAAAATTTCAGTATCAAGCACCGGAGATGTCTGTCAATACAACGAAGATTGCCCGCCGAACAAACTGTGCGACCGGTTGAACCGCCGCTGTATAAATCCTTGCTTCGAGGACAGCTGCGGAAGCAACGCAGAATGCTTCACAGAAGATCATACAGCAAAATGCAGATGCTTACCAGGCTACGAAGGAAATCCGCAGGTTGCCTGCGAGAGTTCCGGGTCGAATCCGTGTGTTCCAAACCCATGTGGCTTGGAAGCGATGTGCGAAGTAGACAACGGCGACCCGATCTGCTTCTGCCCCAAAGGAATGACAGGAAATCCTTTCGAACATTGTGTCCCTGAAGGAGACAAGTGCCAGGGCAACCCCTGCGGTCCTAACTCAGGCTGCCGGGTCATCCAAGGCCAGATCACTTGCTTCTGCCTTCCAGGATACGAAGGAAGTCCTCCAGCGACCGCTTGCTTCGTCCCAGAGAATCCTTGCGAGCCATCCCCATGTGGGCCTAACACCAGGTGCAACATTCTGAACAACGGAATCGCTAAGTGTACATGTCTTCCAGGATTCATTGAAAGTCCGAACACAGTCCGAGGATGTATCGAGCAGACTCATCCATGCGAGCCAAATCCTTGTGGAAATGACGCAGTTTGCGACGCAAACCGCGCTCCTCCTTGCTACTGCCCGGAAAACACCGTCGGAAATCCTTACAAAGCTTGCACAGTCAACGTTGAAGTTCCTCTGTGTCAACCTGGCCCCTGTGGGGTCAATTCTGACTGCTACGTGTCAGAAAACCGCGAGCAATGCTACTGCAAGGCCGGATTC
Organism: Cotesia congregata; assembly: GCA_905319865.3. Classification (NCBI taxonomy): domain Eukaryota; kingdom Metazoa; phylum Arthropoda; class Insecta; order Hymenoptera; family Braconidae; genus Cotesia; species Cotesia congregata. Next base: position 10,442,739 of record CAJNRD030001119.1, read on the forward strand.
ATCGGTGATCCTTACACGGGTTGTCATCAGCCGCCTAGCAGCGCTTGCCAGCCCAATCCTTGTGGCAGGAACGCCATCTGCCGGGTTACAAGCTCCAGCAAGGCCATCTGCGAGTGTTCTCCAGGAACATCAGGAGATCCTACGAGTCCAGCTGGATGCGATAGCTTTGAGTGCACAAAAGACGACGATTGTCTTCAAACTCACGCTTGCATTGGTCACAAGTGTCAGAATCCTTGCAATGGAGCTTGCGGAGTCAACGCCAACTGTCGTGTGGAGTTACACCACCCGGTCTGCTACTGCAGAAAAGGACTCCAAGGCAATCCAATCCTCAGGTGCTCTCCACCGATGGTACCAGAGCCAGTGAAGAATTCTTGCTATCCAAATCCTTGCGGTCAGAATACTTTGTGCCAAATTCTGAAGAACCGAGCAGTCTGTTCATGTCTTCCAGGATTCTTGGGTGATCCACAGACTGGTTGTCATCCGGAGTGTATGATAAACTCAGACTGTTCTCACGACAAAGCCTGTTTGAACATGCAGTGTGTGAATCCTTGCAGTCTTGGGAATATTTGTGGCACCAACGCCGAGTGTCGCGTGTCTCATCACACTGCCACTTGTCTCTGTCGACCAGACTACTTTGGAAATCCGTTTATCCGCTGCACACCCAAATCCAGCATCACTATGGACAAGTACCCCAACATCACTCATCCTTGCTCGCCTTCGCCCTGCGGACCTTTTGACTACTGCGAGACCTTCACGGACCAAGTGGCAATGTGTGGCGGCTGTGATCTTCAAGAAAATTCTTGGTGCCGTCCAGAGTGTCTTTGCAACAGCGACTGCCCCTTCGACCACGCTTGCATAGGCTGGAAGTGCGCTGACCCTTGTTTGGGAACTTGCGGCGTTAACGCCAACTGCGAAGTCATCTGGCATCAACCAGTCTGCAGTTGTCCTACTGGACTCTATGGAAATCCGTACCAAGGGTGCATTCCTGAAGACACTGATCATCGCGACCCTTGTAGTACTACCCAGTGTGGAGCCAATGCAATTTGCCGTGAAAACCAAGGAGCTACTACTTGCAAGTGCATGGAAGGCTACTCTGGCAATCCATTCTTCGCTTGTCACGTTGAGTGTGTCCAAAATTCAGACTGTCCTTTGACCAAGGCTTGCTCTAACCATAAGTGCGTCGATCCTTGTCACAGCGCTTGTGGAACTGGAGCCTCCTGCGACGTGATTAATCACTACCCAGTCTGTTTCTGCGACGCGAATCTCTCCGGAGATCCGTTTGTTCATTGCTACCCTCACAAAGAAGTGGGTCCAGTGATAGTACCTCAATCAAATCCTTGCGACCCTTCGCCCTGTGGACCAAACAGCAGGTGTCTAATTTCACCGCGAGGCTACGCCACTTGCTCATGCTTACCAGACTTCCGCGGAAGCCCGCCTTTGTGTAATCCCGAGTGTATCGTCAGCTCAGATTGTCTCCAAATCCAGGCTTGCATCAACAACAAGTGCGTGAACCCATGCAACGGAATCTGCGGACACGGTGCTTTGTGTTTGGTGATAAATCACAACCCGGTGTGCAGTTGTCCTGCTACTTACGAAGGAGATCCTTTTGTGGCTTGCGTTCCAATGAACAAAGAAGAACTGGAACCCACATCTTCATGCCATCCGTCGCCTTGCGGTCCTAACTCAGTCTGCCAGATCAAGATGGGCCGTCCAGTGTGCTCCTGTCAGAGTACCTTCATAGGAAGTCCACCGAACTGCAGACCAGAGTGTCTCATCAGCCAGGAATGTCCAATAGACCAAGCTTGCGTAGCGAACAAATGTATCCACCCTTGCCCTCACAGCTGCGGACCCAATTCCGAGTGCGCTATCATCAACCACACGCCCTACTGCTCTTGCAAACCTGGATACGAAGGCGACGCATTCGTTGGGTGCACTATGGTGCCTATTCAACCAACACCTCCTGATGATCCTTGCAATCCTTCGCCTTGTGGCAACAATGCTATCTGTAATGTAGTGAACGGAGTCGCTAGGTGCACTTGCATTCCTCCATACGTCGGAAATCCTTACGTTGGAGGTTGCAAGCCTGAATGTATGATCAACTCAGACTGCGCCAACCACCTGGCTTGCCTGAACCAACACTGCAGAGACCCTTGTCCAGGAATCTGTGGCTTCAACGCCCAATGCGAGGTGTCTAATCACATTCCCACTTGCTCTTGTCTCTCAGGATACTCTGGAGACCCGTTCCAGACTTGTAAGATTGAAAAAATGAACGTCCCACCGCAGAATCCATGCACACCATCACCCTGTGGACCTTACAGTATTTGCAGAGTGGCCAACGACCGCGCGGTCTGCTCTTGCAGTCCAGGATACAGAGGAACTCCACCTTCCTGCAGACCGGAGTGTCTCGTCAGCTCGGAGTGCGCTCCGCATCTGGCTTGCATTGATCAGAAGTGCAGCGATCCTTGCCAAGGCGTCTGTGGTTACAACGCGCTTTGCCAAGTCAGCAATCACAACCCTATCTGCAGTTGCCCTGAAAGACACACTGGAGATCCGTTTGTTCAGTGCTCGGAGGTTCCAAAGGTAGTCGAACCGACGAACCCTTGTGTGCCTTCTCCATGTGGTCCAAACGCCCAATGCCGGGTCCAAAACAACCGCCCAGTCTGTTCTTGTCTAACTGGAATGTTTGGCGCGCCTCCTAACTGCCGACCTGAGTGTCTGATCAACCAAGACTGTCCGAACTACCTGGCTTGTTTGCAAAACAGCTGTGTGAACCCTTGCGTCGGGTCTTGCGGCATCAACGCCAACTGTATCGTCAGGAACCACCGACCAATATGCCAATGCCAAGAAGGATTCGAAGGAGATCCGTTCTCCGCCTGCAACCAGCGTGAAATGACACCAGTTGCGCCACCTAGCGAGCCTTGTAACCCATCACCTTGTGGCTCCAATGCAGTTTGCAATGAAAGGAACGGAGCTGGGTCCTGTACTTGCTTGCCGGACTACACCGGAGATCCCTACGACGGCTGCAGACCTGAGTGTGTTCAGAACTCGGATTGTCCTCACTCCAAAGCTTGCACGAACAACAAATGCAAGGACCCGTGTGAAGGAGCTTGTGGCCTTAATGCTCAGTGCCAAGTGTTCAATCATCAGCCATCGTGTAGTTGTCTCTCAGGATACACCGGAAACCCTCTGACGTCTTGCTACGTTCCTCCATCTACTCCACCCGTTCCTGAGAACGCCTGCGAACCGTCGCCTTGTGGACCTTACAGCAATTGCCGAGTCATTGACTTCCATGCTGTGTGCTCATGTCAACCAGGAACCATCGGAAGCCCACCAACTTGCAGACCCGAGTGTGTTATTAGCACAGACTGCGCTCAGAACAAGGCTTGCATTAACCAGCGCTGCGAAGATCCTTGCGTTGGAACTTGTGGGCTCAATGCACGCTGCCAAGTTATCAACCACAACCCGGTTTGCATTTGCATGAACGGTTACACTGGAGATCCATTCTCTGGATGTTTGAAGGAAGAACCCAAGATTCCTGGACCAGAACCTGGCGGTAATCCGTGCGTGCCTTCACCTTGTGGGCCGAATTCTCAGTGTCGGGTTATAGATGGGTTCCCAGCTTGCTCTTGTCTTCCCAACTACGTTGGCAGAGCTCCCAATTGCAGACCCGAGTGTGTGATAAACGAAGAATGTCCTGGAAATCTGGCGTGTCAGAACGAACGCTGCTCGGATCCTTGTCCGGGTTCTTGTGGGGCCAACACTTTCTGCGATGTGGTCAAACACAATCCAGTTTGTAATTGCAACCCAGGATTCACCGGTAATCCATTCATTGAATGTACGCCTCAGCTGCAAGAGCCTTACACTACAGAAAAGCCAAGAACACCATGTGATCCTTCACCTTGTGGAGCTAACGCTGTTTGCAATGAAAGAAACGGAGCTGGATCTTGTTCCTGTATTCCAGAATATTTTGGAGATCCTTACACTGGTTGCAGACCTGAATGCGTTACTAACAACGACTGTGGAAGAACTAAGGCTTGCTTGCATAACAAATGTATCAATCCCTGCGCTGGAACTTGCGGGCCCAATGCTTCTTGTCGGGTAGTAAACCACGCGCCATCTTGTACTTGTCTAGCAGGTTACACTGGAGATCCAACGACTGGTTGCTCAGTCCTGGAAATCGTCACCAAGTCACCGATAACTGATCCATGCGAAGCAGCGCCCTGTGGACCCAACAGCAACTGCAGAACGCTTAACGGCCACGCAGTTTGTTCCTGCAAGAGTGGGTTCATTGGAACTCCACCGACTTGCAGGCCCGAGTGTAGTATCAGCACGGAATGTCCAAGAAGCAAAGCTTGCGTGAATAACAAGTGTATCAATCCTTGCCAGTCAGCTTGTGGAGAGAACACCAAGTGTCTGGTTGTCAATCATAGCCCGATTTGCACCTGCGCTGGTGGTTACACTGGAGATCCATTCGTTGCTTGCAGCAAGGTTGAGCTAACACCAGGACCTGGAAGAGAAGACGAAGATCCTTGCGTGCCTAATCCTTGCGGACCTAATTCACAGTGCAAGGTTGTAGGCTCTCAGCCAGCTTGCTCTTGCGCACCTAACTTCTTGGGTCGCCCACCAAATTGCAGACCTGAGTGCAGAGACAACTCGGAGTGTCCTACAACCATGGGATGCATCAACCAGCGATGTAAGAACCCCTGTCCTGGAGCTTGTGGAGACATGGCAAGATGTTCGGTGTTAAATCATTCTCCAGTTTGCTCTTGTCCTGAAGGATATACTGGAGATCCAAGCACTCAATGTACGCCTGCTATGCCATCGATTCCCGAACCTAGACCAACCAACCCATGTCTTCCGAATCCTTGCGGACCCAACGCGCAGTGTAGAGAAAGAAACGGAGCAGGAGCTTGCGCTTGTCCTGCTGACTTCATCGGTGATCCTTATGACAATCTCAAAGGTTGTCATCGTGAGTGTGAAGTCAATGATGACTGCGTTCCTCATCTGGCGTGTGTTGGGTTCAAGTGTACCAACCCATGTCCTGGAACTTGTGGGACTTTGTCAATTTGCCAGGTAGAGAATCACGTTCCTAGATGTCAATGTCCGCCTGGATACACTGGAGATCCCTTCTACGCCTGCAATGAAGAGACTAAAGAGATTCTACCACCACAGGACCCTTGTTCTCCAACACCATGTGGTCCTAACAGCAAATGCAGGACCATCAACAGCCAAGCGGTCTGTACATGTCTTCCAGACTACATCGGAGCGCCTCCATCCTGCCGACCGGAGTGCATTGTCAACGCAGAATGTCCAGTTCATCTCGCTTGCATCAACAGAAAGTGCGCTGATCCTTGTCCGAATACTTGTGGCGTTCGCGCTCAATGCACCACCAAGAATCACAATCCAATCTGCACTTGTCCTGCTGGCTTCACTGGAGATCCATTCACTCTCTGCATACCACAAATTGAAGTACCAGCTACTTCAACACCAAGACCACCATCTTGCAATCCATCTCCATGTGGTCCTAATTCACAGTGTCAGATGGTCTTTGGTAATCCAGCTTGTTCCTGTCTTCCAAACTACATCGGAGTGCCGCCAGAGTGTCGACCAGAGTGTATCATCAGCTCTGAGTGCAAGAGCCACCTGGCTTGCGTTAACCAACGCTGTCAAGATCCTTGCTCAGGTTCTTGCGGATTCAACGCCCAGTGTCACGTTCTGAATCACATCCCAGTTTGTACATGCATGGAAGGATTCACTGGAGATCCGTTTACAGAGTGCTCATTAATTCCGCCGACTACTCAAGCACCAATTCAAGCAGATCCTTGCACTCCATCGCCCTGTGGTCCAAATGCTATCTGCAGAGCCGGAGAATGTACTTGCTTGCCAGAGTACTTCGGAAATCCGTATGAAGAGTGTCGACCTGAATGTGTGCTGAACTCAGAGTGTCCTAGAGATAAGTCATGTCTTCGCAATAAGTGTGTGGATCCTTGTCCAGGAAGATGTGGACAGAATGCTGAATGCGACGTTGTAAATCACATACCAGTGTGTTCTTGCCGTCCAGGATTCGTTGGAGATCCGTTTACCAACTGCAGAATCCAGCAAGACACTCCTGAAAACAAGAGAGATCCTTGCTCACCATCCCCATGTGGACCTAACAGCCAATGTCGCAACGTGGAGAACCACGCAGTCTGTTCCTGCCTCTCGGGATACTTAGGAACACCACCAATGTGTCGTCTGGAGTGTTTGACTAGCTCAGAGTGTCCTCCAACACGCGCTTGCATCAGCAACAAGTGTACCGACCCATGTCTTGGATCTTGTGGCCTCAATGCAAGATGCGAAGTCATCAACCACTCGCCGATTTGCAGCTGCCCTCCCGGACAAACTGGCGATCCTTTCAGAAGCTGCTACGAGATTACCATGCCAGCGGAGCCTAAAGATCCCCAAGATCCTTGCTCACCATCACCTTGTGGACCCAACGCACAGTGTCAGAACAACGATGGAATTCCTGCTTGCTCATGTCTGCCTAATTACATCGGATCTCCACCATCCTGCAGACCAGAGTGTGTCATTAACCCTGACTGTCCATCAAACCAAGCTTGCATCAACTCACGGTGCGTTGACCCATGCCCAGGGTCTTGCGGAGACTTCGCAGAATGTCGCGTCATCAACCACGCAGTCACTTGCAGCTGTACCAGCGGCTACACTGGCAATCCATTCGTCCAGTGCATGATAGAGCAACCGGAAACGATCAACCCTTGCGAACCTTCACCCTGCGGTCCTAACGCCATCTGCCAACAACGAGACAATGCAGGTGCTTGCGTTTGCATTGATGATTACCATGGCAATCCCTACGAAGGCTGCCAACCAGAGTGTATCCTCAGCTCGGATTGTCCAACAAACAAAGCTTGCGAGAGAAACAAGTGTGTGGATCCTTGTCCAGGAGTCTGTGGCACTCAAGCCCAGTGTTCTGTCATCAACCACATACCAACTTGCACTTGTCTTCCAGGATTCATCGGCGATCCTTTCACTACTTGTACATTCCAAGTAGAGTCTACAACTCCAGGAATAAGCCTAGATCCTTGCAATCCTTCTCCTTGCGGACCAAATAGTCTCTGTCGGACCATCAACGACCAGGCTGTGTGTACCTGCCAAGCTAACTACATCGGAGCTCCACCGAACTGCCGTCCAGAATGTGTGGTCAACACGGAATGCGCTCAGAATCGCGCGTGCTACAAATACAAGTGCAATGACCCGTGTCCTGGAACTTGCGGCATTGGAGCAGATTGCCGTGTGATCAACCACAACCCTCTCTGCAGCTGTCCCGCGGGAACCACTGGAGATCCATTCTCTAGGTGCTACCAAGCAGTAGAAGTGCCACCAACAAGACCTAGTGATCCTTGCGTACCTAATCCTTGCGGACTCAACGCTGAATGTCGAAGAGTTGGCGATCAAGCTGCCTGTTCCTGTCTTAATAACTACATCGGCTCGCCTCCCAACTGCAGACCTGAGTGTGTTGTCAACACTGACTGTCCTTCAACTCAAGCATGTATCTCCGAAAAGTGCAGAGACCCTTGCATTGGATCTTGCGGACAAGACGCAGAATGTCGGGTACAAAACCACATTCCTACATGTCTTTGCCGGGAAGGATTCACTGGAGATGCCTTTACACTCTGTTCCCAAATCATGGAACCAAAACAACCGGAAGATCCTTGCAACCCTTCACCTTGTGGAGCGAACGCTCTCTGCAACTCAGGAGTCTGTACTTGTCTGCCTGAATACCAAGGCGATCCTTACGTCTTCTGTCGTCCGGAATGTACCATGAATTCAGACTGTCCTCGGACTAAGTCTTGCATGAACCAACGTTGTGTTGATCCGTGCCCTGGAACCTGTGGTACTGATGCTCTTTGCAATGTCGTCAATCACATCCCGATGTGCAGCTGCTCACAAGAAACCACTGGCAATCCGTTTTTCGCCTGCAGACCAGTTAAGGAAGATACTACTCCGAAAGAACCATGCTCTCCGTCACCTTGCGGACCTAACAGTATCTGCCGTGTTGTTGAAGATCATGCTGTGTGCTCTTGCTCACCAGGATTCGTCGGTAGCCCTCCAGGTTGCAGACCTGAGTGTGTCACTAGCGCAGAGTGTCCTTTAACTCGCGCTTGCTTGAACAACAAGTGTCAGGACCCTTGCCCAGGAACTTGTGGACAAAACGCTAAATGCCAAGTTGTCAATCATAATCCAATTTGTAGCTGCTTGGAAGGCAATACTGGTGATCCTTTCACTAGATGTTACTTATTACCAGGTAATTTATCAACTAGAAACTTTATTTTGAGGTCTATTGATGAAAATCTAACCAAAATTAAACTTTTACAGTGGATACGCCTCCGGAACCAGTAAATCCATGTCAACCATCTCCTTGTGGTCCCAACTCTGAATGCAACGTCCGTGGAAACAGCCCAGCTTGTTCCTGCGCTCAAAATTACATTGGTCAGCCACCAAACTGCCGACCTGAGTGCACCATAAACCCAGAATGTCCTTCAAACCTCGCGTGTATTCAACAAAAGTGCCGTGATCCTTGTGCTGGACTCTGTGGAATTTCCGCAACCTGCTCAGTAGTCAACCACCATGCAGTCTGCGCTTGTTCCGAAGGATTCACCGGGGATCCGTTCAGCAACTGTATTCTTGCACCAAAGGGTAAGTCAACCAATTGAATTCTGCATGTGGTAATGGTTTTAAAGTTAGTTTTTGATCTTGATGACTCTGCTGTCATTTAGAGCAGGTAAGAGCTTAAAAATTACGGCAAGTGTCGCTTTATTGACTAACGACACAAATAAACTCACGAGGAACAAATAGTTCTTCAGCACTTCGATGACACACGCCAAGCGATTAATCCATTGCCCTAAGACCTTAAATGGTGGCGAAGCCTCTAACCAAAGGCTCTAAACCCTGCCAAAGAAATGTAGTCATTAACTTAGAATTAGTAATACCTAAATCACTTAAATGTCACACATCAACCCTAGATTTTAGACCCTAAGACCTGAACCTCAATCTAATGACCCACCAGTTGCAGAATGCAATTAACTAGACCCTAATTTAAAGACCTGAACCCAAAATAATGCCATTAACTACGCTTACCATCGTTAGATATAATCACAACTGACCGAATTCACCCACAAGCATCAACCCCGCAGTTATCGCAGCACCTGCTTATCAACCAAGCTCATATCATGTTAACCATAACCCAAAAACTAGTATTAAGCTAAAAGATTTCCCTCTAGAACCCCCAAAGGAGATGAGACGACCTTGCTCACCGTCACCCTGTGGCACCAATACAGTCTGTCGTGAGCAAAACGGTATTGGATCCTGCTCATGCCTTCCCGACTACATAGGTGATCCCTACGAAGGCTGCAGACCTGAGTGTGTTATCAACTCAGACTGTCCCACGAACTTTGCCTGTATACGGACCAAGTGTCAAGACCCGTGTCCTGGAACCTGCGGTCCCAATGCCCAGTGCCAGACGATAAACCACCTGGCGTCCTGCACCTGTTCAACAGGTTACTCCGGAGACCCGTTCAGATACTGCAGCCCAGCACCTCTGATAACTCAGCCCGCAATCACAGAGCTCTGCTCGCCCAGTCCTTGTGGTCCCAACAGTCAATGCCGGGTTATCAACAACCAAGCCGTTTGTTCTTGCCTACCTGAATACATCGGTGCTCCACCTGGCTGCCGGCCCGAATGTACTGTCAGTTCCGAGTGTCCTCGGAACCGCGCTTGTATTAACAGAAAGTGTGACAATCCATGTCCAAAACCTTGCGGTAGAAATACCGACTGCATTGTCATGAACCACAGTCCCATTTGTACCTGCAGGAACGGTTTTACCGGCGATCCATTCACCTCCTGTTTCGCAGCTCCACGTAAGTCTTTATCAATTAAAAACTCCAAAAAAAGTTACCCGAAATTAGTTCTAGATTTAAAACCATATTTACAGCCCCGAGCCCAGTTGAAACCCAGAATCCTTGTGTACCATCGCCATGTGGACCTAACTCTATATGTCGCGACTCTAATGGACCCTCTTGCTCATGTTTGCCTTCTTTCATTGGTTCTCCACCAAACTGCAGACCTGAATGTACAATTAGCGCGGATTGTCCTGTTAACCAAGCTTGCATGCGTTCTAAATGCCGTGATCCTTGTCCCGGATCTTGCGGCATTCAAGCGCAGTGCGAGGTTGTTAACCATACACCTATCTGCACCTGCCCTCAAGGATTTACTGGTGATCCCTTCAGCAGTTGCATCATCCAGCCACCAAGTAAGACCTATCTTTCACTTTCTCTTTACTTTAACTTTAACTCTAACTCTAACCATTTCTAATCTATCTCTTTCTATCAGTGGATGAACTACCTCAAGACCCGTGTAACCCTTCGCCCTGCGGAGCAAACACTCGTTGTCAGCAAGGAGTTTGCACCTGTTTACCTGAATACATCGGAGATCCCTACTTTGGATGCAGACCCGAGTGCGTTTTGAACAATGACTGTCCTCAGAACCAAGCTTGCATTCGTAATAAGTGCAAAGATCCTTGTCCAGGAACTTGCGGCCAAAACGCTGTATGTAACGTCTATAACCACGTCCCTATGTGTACTTGTCCTTCAGGAATGGCAGGCAATGCTTTTGTCATGTGTTCTCCAGTCACTGGTAGGATTTTCTCTTCAGTTTTATACAAACCAATCACCTAGAGCTAGATCAATAGCTTTCATTACTTTTAGTGCCTCAAGTAACTGATCCATGCAACCCGTCGCCCTGCGGTCCGAACAGCAAATGTCGACAGAGTAACGGACATGCTACCTGCACTTGCATCACTGGATTCATTGGAAGTCCTCCTAGCTGCAGACCAGAGTGTGTTATCTCGTCAGAATGTCCTTTGACCGAAGCTTGTAGCAATCAGAAGTGTAGGAACCCTTGTCAGGGTGCTTGCGGACTGCAAGCAACCTGTAATGTTATCAATCACAACCCTATTTGCAGTTGTCCTTCGTCGATGACTGGAGATCCGTTTGTGCAATGCCAAATGACTCGTAAGCTTTCTTTTCTCTTTCTTTTTCGTTTTCTTTTTCTTGATAGAAGGTAACAGTGCAATTAAACTTTTCCAAAGCTCAAGAACCAGTTAAGCCAATCAATCCATGCCAACCTTCACCTTGTGGTCCAAATGCAGAGTGTCGGGTGATAAATGACTCTCCATCGTGCTCCTGTCTCCCAGAATTTACCGGAACTCCACCAAATTGTCGGCCCGAGTGCATTAGCAACGGCGACTGCTCCAATAACCTTGCGTGTATTAGACAGAAGTGTAGAGATCCTTGTCCTGGATCTTGTGGTGCTAATGCAGAATGTCGGGTCGTCAGTCACACACCAATGTGTATCTGTACGACTGGATTTACCGGTGATCCTTTCACTCAGTGTACTCCAGCGCAATGTAAGATATTTGAAGTAACCAAAAAACAAACCTGGAAGCACAGAAATTAATGGTAATGATTTTAGTTGACCAGCCAGTGGTGACGAATCCTTGTTCACCATCACCCTGTGGTTCTAACGCAGAGTGTAGAGTCCAGCAGAATGCCGGATCTTGCTCTTGCTTCCCCGGATACATTGGAAACCCCTACGAAGGTTGCAGACCCGAGTGTGTTTTGAATTCTGACTGCTCCGCAAACCTAGCTTGCATTAGTTCCAAATGCAGGGACCCTTGCCCGGGTACTTGCGGTCAGAATGCCGTTTGTCAGGTGGTAAACCACCTGCCAACCTGCTCTTGCATTGATAGATACACTGGAGATCCTTTCAGGTTCTGTAGTTTCATTTCACCAACAGGTAAATTGATTAATCCATCAGCGGGTAATGTATTGAAAAAGAGATATCTAACGTCTAACCTTTCTAGAAGTAGAAAACAAAGGCAGCGCTTGTCGACCTTCACCTTGCGGGCCTTACAGTCAGTGTCGCGAGTCAAACGGGCAATCTGTTTGCTCCTGCTTGCCGGGATACAATGGCAGCCCACCGGGATGTCGACCTGAATGTACAACCAGTTCAGATTGCGCTTTGAATCGCGCTTGCGTTAGTTTAAAATGCATTGACCCTTGTCCTGAACCTTGTGGAAGACAAGCTACATGTAGAGTCGTCAACCACAGCCCTATTTGTTCATGTAACCTTGGATTTACTGGAGATGCGTTCACCATTTGCTTCCCTATTCCACGTAAGGCCTCTAAATTCAACCACTTTTCCTTCTTTTGTAGGAAACCTTTAACAAAACCCTTATTGTAGAATCAACGGAGATCGAAAGACCTCGAGATCCATGTTTCCCGTCGCCATGTGGACCAAACTCTCAGTGCAGGAACGCTAACGGCAGCCCAGCTTGCTCGTGTTCAACAGGTTACAGTGGAAGTCCGCCCAATTGTCGTCCTGAATGTGTCATAAACTCGGAGTGTCCAAGCGACCGTGCTTGCATGAGCGAGAAGTGTAGGGATCCTTGTCCTGGATCCTGTGGGCAGAATGCTGTGTGTTCAGTCTACAACCACGTTCCAGTTTGCTCGTGTATCGAAAGTTACACCGGAGATCCATTCACTGGGTGCTTCTATCAACAACCAACAGCACCTACGGTCACTGATCCTTGCAACCCATCACCATGTGGCTCAAACGCTCAATGTAACAGCGGATTCTGTTCTTGCCTGCCCAATTACTTTGGCGACGCCAATTCTGGCTGTAGACCCGAGTGTGTCTTGAACAATGACTGCCCTCAAGACCGAGCTTGTGTCCGAAACAAGTGTATTGACCCGTGTCCAGGTACTTGTGGTCAAAACGCCCAATGCACAGTTTTCAATCACATTCCCATGTGTACGTGTCTCGCCGGGATGGCTGGAAATGCTCTAGTGTCTTGCCAACCAGTCCAAGGTATGATTCATCGTCATACAAACTATCACCATCACCATCATCACCAAGTTATTAATGATAATGTTATTACCCTAGCTCCTCCAGAAACCAGACCATGTAGTCCCTCACCCTGCGGGCCCAACAGCATTTGCCGTCCAGTTAACGGGCAGTCCGTTTGTACCTGTGCTCCAGAATACTTAGGAAGCCCTCCGACATGTCGCCCTCAATGTCTAGTCAGTTCAGATTGTCCTCGTAACGAGGCATGTACGAATCAGCGCTGTCGTGATCCTTGTCCTGGTACCTGCGGCTTAGAAGCGCGGTGCGAGGTCATCAATCACAATCCCATTTGTTCCTGTCGGGAAGGTTTCACTGGAGATCCATTCACACGTTGTACCTTTATCCGTAAGATGACTTACACCTCTAAGTTATTGATATGTTACAATTATTACAAATTTTAAGCTAAATGATTTCCACACAGAAAACACCCCAACTTCGCCACCAGAAAATCCTTGCCAACCATCACCATGCGGCATGAATGCCGAGTGTCGTGTTATAAACGACTCCCCATCTTGCTCCTGTTTACCTGAATTCATAGGTTCGCCTCCAAATTGCCGTCCCGAGTGCATAAGCAACTCAGAGTGTCCCAGCAATAAGGCGTGTGTCAATCGAAAGTGTCGAGACCCTTGTCCAGGGTCCTGCGGTATCAACACTGAATGCCGAGTAGTTAGTCATACTCCAATGTGCGTTTGTCTCCCGGGACAAACTGGTGATCCTTTTACTGGTTGTCAGCCAGTATCATGTAAGCATGTTTTATGTTAGCATCCCTAAGCTCTAGACCTAGACCTGAAGCCCCTGAGCCTTTAGAACGCAAATCCTCAGAGCTTGACGCTATTAGCAAAGAATTCCAGAAAGATTGACCTTGTAAAATGTTTCTAGCATCACAACCACCCGTAAACTTAGAATCGCCCTGCATACCCTCGCCCTGTGGTGCCAACGCGGTCTGCAAAGAGTCAAACGGCGCTGGATCTTGCTCCTGTCTGGCCGACTACATTGGAAATCCATACGAAGGCTGTAGACCCGAGTGTGTAATAGACTCCGACTGTCCATCTTACCAGAGCTGCTCTAGATCAAAGTGCCGTGACCCTTGTCCCGGCGCTTGTGGCCAGAACGCCGATTGCATTCCCATCAACCACTCGCCCTCTTGTACCTGTCGACCGGCCTTCACTGGTGACCCGTTCACTTACTGCACCCCGTTATCGACCAATCGTAAGTCTTACTCAGCCATTATTTATCATAACCCTTCCCATGTCTACTTAAATGATTTTTTCACAGCAATAGACAGCGATAGACCAAGAGAACCTTGTAACCCGTCACCCTGTGGGCCCAATAGCCAATGCCGAGTGAATAATGGACAGCCAGTTTGCACTTGCTTGCCAAACTACATCGGTAGCCCACCAGGATGCCGTCCCGAGTGTGTCGCCTCCTCCGAATGTCCCTCCCAGCTGGCTTGCATCAACCAAAAATGCGAGAATCCGTGCCCCGCACCCTGTGGACTAAACACCAAGTGTGTCGTCGTTAACCACAGCCCAATTTGCAGTTGTATGTCGGGATACAGCGGCGACCCATTCACCCGATGCAATCTTATACCACCACGTAAGCATTTTACCCTTTATTTACTATGTTTATTGCTTTCTACAGAATTGCTTTGCCATTATAACACCCATACCCTGTTACCTTTTAGCAACTGAACCAAATGACCAAGTACCCAGAGACCCGTGTGCGCCCTCACCTTGCGGAAGTTTCTCTTACTGTCGCAATATTGGTGGATCACCAGCTTGCACCTGTCGAGAAGGGTACGTCGGTCAGCCACCCAATTGTAGGCCCGAATGTTCTATCAACTCTGAGTGTCCAAGCAACGAGGCATGTATCAACGAAAAATGCCGGGACCCATGTCTTGGATCTTGTGGATTCAACGCCATGTGCTCGGTTTCTAACCACATACCAATCTGCACCTGTCCTGAAGGATTCACCGGGGATCCGTTCACTACCTGCAATGTTCAACCAGTCAACCAACCTATGGAACCGCTAGACAAGTGCAACCCGTCGCCATGTGGGTCCAATGCTCAATGCAACGACGGTCAGTGTACCTGCTTGCCTGAATTCCAAGGAAACCCTTACACTGGGTGTAGACCAGAATGTGTTCTTAATACGGACTGTTCAAGAGATCGCGCTTGCTGGAGAAACAAATGTAGAGACCCTTGTCCCGGAACCTGTGCTACTAACGCCAATTGCGCGGTGATTAATCACGTTCCAATGTGCAGTTGTCCTCCAGGAATGACTGGTAATGCTTTCAGTCAGTGCTTGCCTATCCAAGCTACTGTTCCAGCTAATCCTTGCAGCCCGTCACCTTGTGGGCAGAACAGTGAATGTCGGGTCATAAATGGTCAGGCGGTTTGTTCTTGTATCCGAGGATACTTGGGCAGTCCACCAACTTGCAGACCCGAGTGTATCGTCAGCACGGACTGTCCGCCGAATGAAGCTTGCTTCAATCAGAAGTGTCAAGATCCATGTCAAGGAACTTGTGGAGTCGGAGCGACATGCCAAGTAATCAATCACAATCCGATCTGTAGTTGTCTGCCGAGATTCTCCGGTGATCCGTTTGTAAGATGCACTCCAATACCAGAAGATCCTCCAGTGCCTCAAAATCCATGCCAACCTTCGCCTTGCGGACCCAATGCTCAATGCCAAGTCATCAACAACTCTCCATCGTGTTCTTGTCTTGCGGAATTCACTGGTTCTCCACCGAACTGTCGTCCTGAATGCGTCAGCAACAGTGAGTGTGCTTCAAATTTGGCTTGCATCAACCAGAAATGTAAGAACCCTTGTATTGGATCCTGTGGAGCTGATTCGGACTGTCATGTCGTCAGTCATACGCCGATGTGTGTCTGTAGGACAGGATTTACTGGTGATCCATTCACTCAGTGTATTCTGCAACAAACACCACCATCAACAGCGCCAGAAACTCCTTGCACTCCATCACCATGCGGTCCTAACGCCGTTTGCAAAGAACAGAACGGTGCTGGATCTTGCTCATGCTTGCCAGAGTATACAGGAAATCCTTACGAAGGTTGCAGACCCGAATGTATTGTAAACTCAGACTGTGCTTCAAACATGGCTTGCATCAGATCGAAATGCAGAGATCCGTGTCCAGGTACTTGTGGCATGAACGCCGAATGTCGGGTGATGTATCATCTACCTCAGTGCTCTTGCTTCCAAGGTTACACTGGAGATCCTTTCAGTTTCTGCAGTGTCCTCGCAGATGTGCAGCCGCCTACAGATCCTTGCAGCCCATCACCTTGTGGACCTAACAGTCAATGTCGCGTGATCAATACCCAACCTGTGTGTACTTGTCTTCCAGAATACATCGGCAGTCCACCTGGATGTCGTCCAGAGTGTACAGTCAGCTCTGAATGTCCTACCAACCGCGCTTGTGTCAACAGGAAGTGCTCAGACCCTTGTCCTGGCACTTGTGGATTCAACACCAGGTGTGAGATCATCAACCACAGTCCAATTTGCTCCTGTCAAGCCGGTTACACCGGAGATCCTTTTGTCAACTGCTTTGAAATGATGACACCAATGGCAACACCATCTCAGCCAACGTACGTCAATCCTTGCGTACCTTCACCGTGTGGACCTAATTCAGAGTGTCGGGACATCAATAGTCAAGCTTCGTGTGCTTGCTTGTCAGGATTCAACGGATCACCACCAAACTGTCGACCCGAGTGTGTTATTAATCCAGATTGCTCAAGTAACCAAGCATGTCTTCAATCTAAGTGCCGAGATCCTTGTCCAGGATCTTGTGGAGTAAGCGCTGTATGCTCGGTAGTCAATCACACACCAGTTTGTACCTGTCCTGAAGGATTCAGTGGAGATCCATTTACTCGTTGTTCTCCAAGACCTTCAGATCCACCGGAACCCGTACCATCACCATGCAGCAGATGTGGGTCCAACACTCAGTGCATCAATGATCGATGCATGTGCTTACCTGAATTCCAAGGTGATCCTTATGCAGGCTGTAGACCGGAGTGTGTTTTGAATCCAGATTGTCGCAGAGACCAGGCTTGCATCAGAAATAAATGTCGGGACCCTTGTGTTGGAGTTTGTGGTCAAAACGCACTTTGTAGCGTTGTAAATCACGTTCCAGTCTGTACTTGTCCGCCACAAATGGCAGGAAATGCTTTCGTGAGCTGTTCGCCGGTGCAAGCACCTCAGGAAACTGATCCTTGCAATCCATCACCTTGTGGATCCAACAGCCAGTGTAGGAAAATTAATAACCAAGCAGTCTGCTCTTGTATATCACGATATCTCGGTGCTCCACCAAATTGTCGTCCTGAGTGTGTTATCAGCTCGGATTGTACTGCTAATATGGCTTGTAGCAACCAGAAGTGTATTGACCCCTGTCCAGGAACTTGTGGAATTCGCGCTCAGTGTAACGTCGTTAATCACAATCCAATATGCAGTTGTCTTGCTGATTTAACCGGAGATCCGTTTGTGATGTGTGTGCCAATTCCTCAGGAACCAGAAGCTCCGAAGAACCCATGCCAGCCGTCACCATGTGGTCCAAATGCTTTCTGTCAAGTGATCAACAATTCACCATCCTGTTCTTGCTTGCCTGAATTCAGCGGCATTCCACCAAACTGTAGACCAGAGTGTGTGAGTAACGGCGAATGTTCCACGAACTTGGCGTGTATTAACCAGAAGTGTCGAGACCCATGTCCTGGATCTTGTGGTGCTAATGCAGAATGTCGAGTGATAAGTCACACCCCAATGTGTGTCTGTATGGCAGGATTCACTGGTGATCCATTTACCCAATGTACCATCAAACAAATGGATCCAATTCCAGACGTCCAAGCTACTCCATGCATTCCTTCTCCCTGTGGTAGCAACGCTGTCTGTCGGGAACAGAACGGAGCTGGTGCTTGCTCTTGTCTGCCAGATTACATCGGCAACCCTTACGAAGGATGCAGACCAGAGTGTATCGTCAACTCAGACTGTACAGCAGATCGTACATGCATTAGATCTAAATGTCAGAATCCATGCCCTGGAACTTGTGGACAGAATGCGATTTGCCAGGTAGTAGACCATCGACCATCTTGTACATGTCAGCCAGGATACAGCGGTGATCCATTCAGATTCTGCAGCGTTGTCCAAGATCCTCCAGTACCAGAACTTACAAGACCATGTTCACCATCTCCATGTGGTCCAAACAGCCAGTGTCGCGAGAACAACGGCCAGGCTATCTGTTCCTGTTCTCCGACATTCGTCGGAACACCACCATATTGTCGTCCTGAATGCTCAGTTAGCTCAGAGTGTGCTTTGAATCGTGCTTGCATCAACAACAAGTGCGTGGATCCGTGTCCCGGAATTTGTGGAGTCAATGCCAAGTGCAATGTCATCAATCACAGTCCATTCTGCAGCTGTAACGCTGGACTAACTGGCGATCCATTTGTCAGATGCTTCGAAGCTTCAGTCGCTCCTGAAAGCAAACCATCGACTAACCCATGCGTTCCATCGCCTTGTGGGCCATTCTCAATGTGTCGTGACGTCGGAGGTGTTCCTTCATGTTCCTGCGAAGTTTCATACATCGGTTCGCCTCCAAACTGCCGACCAGAATGTACGATAAACTCGGAATGTGTCAGCAATCTGGCTTGTCTTCGATTCAAATGCACTGACCCATGTCCTGGCTCTTGTGGAATCAACGCTCAGTGCAGTGTGATTAACCACACACCTATTTGTACATGTCCTGAAGGATTCACGGGTGATCCATTCACCAGTTGTACTTTCAAACAACCAGTCCAAGACACCGTAGTGACTAATCCATGCGATCCTTCACCTTGCGGAGCGAATACTCGTTGCCGCGATGGAGTTTGTACATGTCTTCCAGAATATCATGGAGATCCCTACTACGGATGTCGACCGGAGTGTGTCCAGAACCCTGATTGTCCATCAAACAAAGCTTGTATCCGCAACAAATGTGCTGATCCTTGTCCAGGAGTATGTGGTGCTAACGCTGAATGCAACGTGGTCCAGCATATTCCAATGTGCAGTTGTCCAGCTGGAACAACAGGAAATGCTTTCGCTAATTGTATTACCGCCATAGAACCAACAACTACTAATCCTTGCGATCCATCGCCTTGTGGACCAAACAGTCGTTGTCAGCAGACAAATGGCCAAGCTGTATGTTCTTGTGTGTTAGGATTCATCGGTCATCCACCGGCTTGCAGACCTGAATGTGTTAGCAACAGTGAGTGTCCTTTGAACGAAGCTTGTGTCAATCAAAAATGTCGTGACCCGTGTCCTGGATCTTGTGGAGTTTCAGCTCGATGTCAAGTCGTCAATCACAACCCGATATGCAGCTGTCCATCTTCATTTACTGGAGATCCGTTCATTAGATGCATACCAGTCCAAGAAAGACCTCCAGAGACCCAGAATCCTTGCCAACCGTCTCCTTGTGGAGCTAACGCTCAGTGTCAAGTTATCAACGACTCACCTTCTTGCTCTTGCTTACCAGAATTCCTTGGGGCACCTCCAAATTGCCGTCCAGAGTGTGCTAGCAACGGCGAATGCGCCAGTCATCTAGCGTGCATCAACAGAAAGTGTCAAGACCCTTGTCGCGGATCTTGTGGTCAGAATGCTGAATGCTTTGTCATCAATCACACTCCAACTTGCAGTTGTATGAATGGATTCACTGGAGATCCATTTGCTCAATGCAACGTGATGCCGCCTCAGCAAATAGAACCATCTCGCAATCCTTGCGTACCATCACCTTGCGGGTCTAATGCCGTTTGCCGAGAACAAAACGGTGCTGGAGCTTGTAGTTGCATCCAGGATTACATCGGCAACCCGTATCAAGGTTGCAGACCTGAATGTACTGTCAACACAGACTGTCCAGCAAACTTAGCATGTATCAGATCTAAATGTCAAGATCCATGTCCAGGAACTTGTGGTCAGAACGCCAACTGTCAAGTAGTCTCGCATTTGCCTTCTTGTACTTGCAATCCAGGATTCACTGGCAATCCGTTCAGTTACTGCAACCAATTGCCGCCAGAAATAGGTCCAAGCAACGATGATCCGTGCAGTCCTTCACCATGTGGACCCAACAGCCGCTGTCAGACCAACAACGGCCAGGCTATGTGCTCTTGCGAAGCTCAGTTCATTGGAAGTCCACCGAACTGTCGACCTGAGTGTACCATCAGCACTGAATGTGCAGCTAGTCTTGCGTGTATAAATCAAAAGTGTAGGGACCCTTGTGCTGGGACCTGCGGTATAAATGCTCAATGTAGAGTAATTAATCATAGTCCTATTTGTAGCTGCCAACCTGGAACCACTGGCGATCCGTTCTTCCAGTGCTTCCAGATGACTGTTTCTGACACTCAGCCAACAGACCCGTGCAATCCGTCGCCTTGTGGACCAAATTCACTATGCAGAGTGATTGGCGACAGCCCGTCCTGTGCTTGCTTGAATAACTTCATCGGATCACCACCAAACTGCAGACCAGAGTGTTCTATCAACCCAGACTGCACAAGCGACAAGGCTTGCATGCGAGAAAAGTGCAGAGATCCTTGTCCAGGATCTTGCGGACTCTCCGCTCAGTGTTCAGTTGTCAATCACACACCAGTATGCACGTGTCCCGAAGGTTTTACCGGAGATCCATTCACCAGATGTTCTCCAGCACCACCACCAGCTCCTGCGGTACCAGAAGATCCATGCAATCCTTCGCCGTGTGGTTCTAACGCTCAGTGTCGCAACGGACAATGTTCCTGTCTTCCAGAGTACCAGGGTGACCCCTACGTCGGCTGTCGACCGGAATGTGTTGTCAACGAAGACTGCTCTCGGTCTCAAGCTTGCATTAACCAGAAGTGTCGTGACCCTTGTGCTGGAGTCTGTGGAGTTAACGCAGAGTGTAACGTCGTCAACCACCTGCCGATGTGCAGCTGCCCAGTTCGCATGTCTGGAAACGCTTTTATCCAATGCTCAGCAATCGAAGACACACCAACTCAAGATCCCTGCTATCCTTCACCTTGTGGACCCAACAGTCACTGCCAAACCGTCAACAACCTTGCAGTATGCACCTGCGTACCAGGATTCCTTGGAACGCCTCCTTCCTGCCGACCTGAGTGTGTCGTCAGCGCAGACTGTCCTCGCAACCGTGCTTGTAACAATCAGAAGTGCATTGATCCTTGTCCTGGAACCTGTGGACTCAGTGCAGAGTGTCTGGTCATCAATCACAACCCAGTTTGCAGCTGTCCTAATGGATTCACTGGAGATCCGTTTGTCCGTTGCTCGCAGACGCCCAAAGATCCTCAACCTTCGGTAGATCCTTGTCAGCCATCACCTTGCGGACCCAACGCTCAATGTCGCGTTATAAACAACAGTCCTTCCTGCTCTTGCAACCAAGAATTCATCGGTAGCCCTCCAAACTGCAGGCCTGAGTGTATCAGCAACAGCGAATGTTCTTCGCATCTGGCGTGTATTAATCAAAAATGTAAAGACCCTTGCCCAGGATCTTGTGGATCTAACACCAATTGCGCAACAGTTAGTCACACTCCCATGTGCTCATGTGTCCCCGGATTCACCGGAGATCCATTTTCTCAATGTAACTCCATTCCTGGTAAGTTTCCAAAGCCAAATAATGAATACCCCGCGAAATTACAATCACTGATCATTGAATGATTAATTTTCAGCAACTACTTTGCCTCCAACTCAACAAAACCCCTGTGTGCCATCACCCTGCGGTGCAAATGCAATTTGCCGTGAGAATTATAACACAGCATCCTGCTCCTGTGCCCCAGACTTCTTTGGAAATCCCTACGAAGGCTGTAGACCCGAATGTGTCGTCGACAGCGACTGTTCCGCAGACCGCGCTTGCGTTAGATCTAAGTGTACCAACCCGTGTCCTGGTACTTGTGGCCAAAACGCCATGTGCCAGGTCATAAACCATCTACCAACCTGCTCATGCCTAAACGGATACATTGGTGACCCATTCCAGTACTGCCGACTAGCAGAACAAACTCGTAAGAACTTTCTCACAATAACTTTCCACCCATTTTTAGCCTCTAGATACTGATTCTGTTTCCTCAACAGCAACAGAAGCCTCAGACCCCTGCAACCCTTCACCTTGTGGACCCAACAGCCAATGCAGAAACCTCAATAACTTTGCTAGATGTTCATGTCTTCCCAATTACGTCGGAAGCCCACCTGGATGCCGTCCTGAATGCGTTTCTAGCACCGAGTGCTCGTCAAGTCTCGCGTGCATCAACCAGAAATGCAGCGATCCTTGTCCAGGCGTTTGTGGTGTTGATGCCAGATGTGAAACAAGGAACCACAGCCCTATCTGCAGTTGCAGACCTGGTCAAACCGGTGATCCTTTCGTTAAATGCTTTAATATTCCACGTAAGTTCCCTTCTAGCAGCCTTCCAAACTCTAGAATAAAACTTTAGCTGACTAATCACAATTTTTAGAATTCACAGAACCAAGTAGACCAATAAGCCCGTGCGTCCCATCACCTTGTGGCCCATTCTCAATGTGCCAAGACAATGGAGGTTACCCAGCTTGCTCATGTCTCCAGAACTACATCGGTTCCCCGCCAAATTGTCGACCAGAGTGCTCGATAAATACCGACTGTAACCGAGACCAAGCTTGTATTAGAGAAAAGTGCCAAGATCCTTGTCCTGGATCTTGTGGTGCTCGCGCGCAATGTTCTGTTGTTAACCACACACCAATTTGCACCTGTCCAGTAAGTTACACTGGAGATCCATTCACCAGTTGTAACGTACAGCAATCACCACGTAAGTCCTAACCCAGCTCAGGACCTAATTCATTAGCCCTTCAATCATTAATAATGGAATGTTCTTACAGCGGAACCACCAGCTCCTAACGACCCATGCGACCCTTCACCTTGTGGTGCTAACAGTCTTTGCCGAAATGGTGTATGCACTTGTCTACCTCAGTACCACGGAGATCCCTACTTTGGTTGCCGACCTGAGTGCGTGCAAAACTCAGACTGTCAGTTCAACAAAGCATGTAGTAATAATAAGTGCGTTGATCCTTGTCCTGGAATCTGCGGTCGTAATGCAGAATGCAATGTCGTTAATCACATCCCAATGTGTAGTTGTCTCGCCAATTACGAAGGCGATCCTTTCAGCCTTTGCCAACCTGTTCAACGTAAGTTTTCCCAAAAGATCAAACCTAAACCTAAACCTAGAAATTTAAACAACTCTTGAATGCAAATGATTATTGACCCTAGGACCAACGAGTAATCCATGCGAACCTTCACCGTGTGGCCCTAATAGTGTCTGTAAGCGTTTCGGAGATCAAGTATCATGCTCATGCCTTCCCGGATTCTTTGGCAACCCTCCAAGTTGTCGGCCCGAGTGCGTTGTAAGCTCCGACTGCGAACAAAGTCGCGCTTGCATCAACCAACGCTGCCAAGACCCTTGCCCAGGATCCTGCGGGCAAAGTGCCCTCTGCGTCACCAGAAACCACAACCCTATCTGCAGTTGTCCGCAGAGATACTCTGGAGATCCATTCGTCCACTGTTCTCTTATGAGTAAGTCCCAAGCCTGATAAAATTATTAGGAAATGTCCTGTGAGCTAAGCTAACTTTGTTTCCCGTAGAAGAACCCGTTGAACCAGAGAGCAACCCGTGCAGCCCCTCGCCCTGCGGATCCAACGCCCAGTGCACTGTTTCTAAGAACTCGCCCTCCTGCAGTTGCCTACCCAATTTCGTTGGCTCGCCACCAAACTGCCGTCCTGAATGCCGGGTCAACAGTGAATGCCCTACCCAGTTAGCCTGCATCAACCAGAGATGCAGAGACCCTTGTCCTGGCTCCTGTGGCATCAATGCCCTCTGCCAGGTTGCTAGACATCAACCCTCTTGCACTTGTCAGCAAGGATTCACTGGTGATCCTTTCACCCTATGCTCATTGATTACCAGTAAGAATTTTTTACAGGATTTTATTTACTGTGCTAATTAATCTGATTTGATTTTTTGTCAACAGCTTTGTTGTATATTTGTAGATAAATTGCTTGTAAATATCCAAGAATTGCATGAAATCTTATATATATTTGTAGATATGTCCATATGTCCATAGCAATAGAGCTTATTTAATAGAACAAAGTTTCCAACAGCAAACTAATCGGTTTTTCCATTTTGCAGCTCAACCAGATCCACCAGTACCAGCCAGACCTTGCAATCCATCACCATGCGGAGCGAACGCGTACTGCCGGGAGCGTTACAACACAGCGGTCTGCGAATGCTGGCCAGACTACCGAGGAAATCCCTACGAAGCTTGTCATCCAGAGTGTTTGGTCAACACAGACTGTTCCAACGCCCTTGCTTGCATAAGAACCAAGTGTCAGGATCCTTGTCCAGGAACTTGCGGCGTAGGAGCTGTTTGCACGGTCTCCAATCACGTACCAGTCTGCTCGTGTCCTCTTCCAACAGTAGGTGACGCGTTCACACTCTGTCAAACTCCACCAACGAACAAAGTATCAGACCCATGCAACCCGTCGCCCTGCGGACCAAACACCATCTGTGAGAACGTCGGGCAACGTGTAATCTGCAAATGTCTCCCGGGATTGCAAGGCGAACCTTCGAGCTTAGCAGGTTGTCATCCAGAGTGTGTATTAAGCTCAGACTGTTCCGGAGACAAAGCTTGCGAGAACAACAGGTGCGTTGATCCATGCGCTCGTGGAGTCTGCGGAGCTGGAGCTGTCTGTCGTGCCATCAACCATAGTCCAGTTTGCAGCTGTCCTGTTCCGTTGATGGGCAATCCGTTCGTCGAGTGTTTCGCTAAAGAAGAACCAGACCCATGCAACCCGTCGCCTTGCAACATCAACGGGGAATGTAGGGTTCGTAACAACATCGCTTTTTGCGTATACCCGGAATGTGTCATCAACTCAGACTGTCCACGCGACCGCGCTTGTTTCTCTATGAGATGTCGCGATCCTTGCGTAGGTGTTTGTGGAGTCAACTCACTCTGCCAGACCATCAACCACAACCCAATCTGCTCTTGTCCTGCTGGATTCACAGGTGACCCGCAGATCCAGTGCAAGGTTACGGCAATTGAAGTGCCAAAACCTGAATGTACAAGAAACTCCGAGTGTACCAACGATAAGACTTGCTGGGAACAAAGATGCGTAGATCCATGTTTGCTAGGATCTTGTGGATACAACAGCAGATGCCAAGTGCTGCTCCATCGCGCCGTTTGCGTCTGCAATGAAGGAACCACCGGAAACCCTCAACAATTCTGCAGAGAAATTGGCTGTCGCAGTGACCATGATTGTCCAGTAAGTCAATCCTGCGTCAATGATCAGTGTACTGACACCTGCTCGTTGATGCAATGTGGGACAAATGCAATTTGCCGTTCTGATAGATACCACAAGCCTCAATGCGTTTGCCTGGACGGTTATAAAGGAGATCCAAACCGTCATTGCGAGCGTACCGAGTGTCTACAAGACCCAGACTGCCCGAACTTCTTGGCGTGTAACAACAGCAAATGCACGGACCCTTGTTCTGGATTCTGCCCAGCAAGTGCGCAGTGTCAAGTGATCAACCACCGACCAGTGTGTCGCTGTCCTCCAGGATTTATTGGAGATGCCCAAAGAAACTGTCAAAGAGATCCAGTGGAACTGCCAGAGTGTACGACTGACGCCGACTGTCCAAGCAAGCTCGCCTGCTTCAGCGGCTCCTGCAAGGATCCTTGCAGAGAAACGCAGCCTTGTGTCACCAATGCCAAGTGTACGGTCGTCGACACTTTGCCAGTCAGAACGATGATTTGCGAATGCGCTCCTAACTTCATCGGCGACGCTACCGTCGCTTGCGCACCAGTAGCTCATCAAGTCGAGGAGATCTGTCGGTCCAACAGCGAGTGCAACTCAATCATGGCGTGCATCAACAGCCATTGCGTTAATCCTTGCACCATCAATCCTTGCTCGAAATCTGCTGAATGCCGTGTGGACAACCATCAACATATCTGCGTCTGCCCTGCTGGAACCACCGGAGATCCTTTCGTAGGCTGCCACAGCCACACTCTAACACTTCCTGAGTGTACCAGCAATTCTGATTGTTCCTACAATCTTGCTTGCATCAACCAACAATGCCAGAACCCTTGCTCTGGCGATAGGTGTGGGCTCAACGCTGACTGCATAGCGATAGGACATCATCCAACTTGTCACTGTCCTCAAGGTTACGCCGGAGACCCGCAGAACCAGTGCTTCCTTCCTGAATGTCGGGTAGACAACGACTGTCCTTACGACAAGACCTGTAAGAAGGGCTTCTGTACCAACCCGTGTAATGGCGACGTCATGTGTGGTCGAGGAGCCGAGTGCACTGTCGCTGACCACCGAGCGCACTGCACTTGTCCTCAAGGAACTCAAGGAGACGCGCGTATCGCATGTATATCCGCGATCTGTCACTATAACGAAGACTGTCCTGATGACCAGACTTGTGACAGGTTGAACAGAGTCTGCAGACCCGCTTGTGACGACGAAACCTGCGCAGAAACAGCCACCTGCATTGCCAGGAACCATCAACCCAAGTGCGTCTGCGCACCGGGTACCACTGGCAATCCTTACGTCGAATGCATCACCGAGCATCAATCAGAGTGTCGTGCTGACTCAGAGTGTCCTCCATTGCTAGCTTGCATAAACACGCGTTGTCAAGATCCTTGCGTGCTTTCAGATATGTGCACTTCAGAACAGCAATGTCGCGTGCTGAACACAGCTCCGCTCAGAACTATGATCTGCGTTTGTCCACCGGACACTTACACCGACGCAAACGGAAAGTGTCAGAAGATTGTCTGGAAGGACGTCCAATGTCATGTGGACGAGGAATGCAGCAACCATGAAGTCTGCTTACATGGAAACTGCGTGGAAGCTTGCTTGACAACTCGCTGTGGAATCAACGCGCAATGCAAATCTACGTCGCACAGCGGAGTTTGTGTCTGCGCTGCTGACTTCACCGGCAATCCTTACATTGAGTGTTCTTCTAAACCAAGAAATCCTCTGCCTCCACCACTACCAGAGTGTTACAGCAACAGCGAGTGCGCCAATGACCGACAATGCATCAACCTCAAGTGCGTGAATCCTTGCGTGGCTGGTGATCCTTGTGGCAGGAACTCTCTTTGCCATGTCGACGATCACAACCCGATTTGCAAGTGTCCTATCAACTACATGGGAGATCCAAGAATAGAATGCATTCCACCAGCAATAATCCTAGGATGTCTTTCCAACGGTGAGTGCGCAGGTACAGAAGCTTGCGTCAACGGACGGTGCATCAATCCTTGCAACTGCGGACCCAACTCCAACTGCGTCGTCGCAAATCACTACCCATCATGCGTTTGTCATCCAGGATACTCTGGCAATCCCCAGCTGGGATGCACGAAATTGGAGTGTGAAACAGACAAAGATTGTCCTTATGAAGAAGCGTGCCACACTGGAAGATGCGTGAACCCTTGTCTCTTGGAAAATGAGTGCGTCATCAACGCGGAGTGCTACGGAAAGAACCACCGCAGTGCTTGTCGTTGCGGTCCAGGTTACTTCGGGAACCCAGAAGTGCTTTGCGAGCGCGCTGAGTGCACTAGTAACCATGAGTGCCCTCAGAATCTCGTCTGCGAGAACAAACGCTGCGTAGATCCTTGCGTCGATCGTTCTCCCTGCGCTTCCAATGCCATCTGCTTTGTTAGAACACACACGCCATCTTGCAGATGTCCCGAAAGTTTCCCAGTTGGTGATCCGTTCTCCTACTGTGAAAGACGTCTACCAGTAGGCGTTGAGGAACCAGAGTGTCGCAAGGACGTCGACTGTCCCAGCAAGCTCGCTTGCATCAAAGAAACCTGCGTAAACCCTTGCCATGTCATCAGACCTTGCCTCGAAAACGCCAGGTGCGGAGTCTTGGACACTGTTCCGGTTAGAACCATGGTTTGCACTTGTCCAGACGGGTGGGTAACAGACCCGGACGGAGTTTGCCGACAAATACCAATCACGCTCGTCGGCGCTTGTTCATCTGACTCCGAGTGCGCTGACCAGGAAGCCTGCGTCAATCGCAGGTGCAGAGACCCCTGCAACTGCGGTCGCAACGCCAACTGCTTTGTTCGCAATCACAAACCAATCTGCTCTTGCGAACAAGGCTACCAGGGTAACCCAGAGGTCGCTTGCTACTCAGTGGAGTGTCAAACTGACTCTGAGTGCATGCCAGACAAGTCTTGCATCAACAACAACTGCGTTAATCCTTGTCTGTTCTCTTCTGAAAATTGCGGAGTTAATGCCGAGTGCTTCCCTAACAACCACATCGCAGAGTGTCGTTGCCGTGATGGCTACATAGGAAATCCAAGAGACAAGTGCCATGTAATTGGCTGCTACAGCAATGGAGATTGTCCAAGTGACCTGGCGTGTGTCAACAAACAATGTACTGACCCGTGTCTCCACGCCAATCCTTGCTCAACCCGCGCAGAGTGTCACGTCAGAGGACACCTACCAACTTGTAGGTGTCCTTCCGGCTACGAGGGCAATCCTCTGGTAGATTGTCGCCCAGAAATCGAACCTGAGTGCCGAGTCGACGGAGATTGTCCTTCACTATCAGCGTGCTTCAACCAGAAATGCCAGAACCCTTGCTCAGTAATCGAACCATGTCTCAGTCCATCAGAGTGCCGAGTCCTTGCAACTTTACCTGTCAGGACCATGGTTTGCGTTTGTCCTCCCGGATACATCAGCAGCGGAAGCGGAACTTGTCAACCCACAACACCAATCGTCCAAATCGGCTGCACCAGAGACAGCGAGTGCGCTTCTAACAAAGCTTGCGTAAACGCAATCTGCAAAGACCCTTGCGCTTGTGGCAGTAACGCCATCTGCAACGTCATCGACCACAAGCCAATCTGCTCCTGCATCACCGGCTACGACGGCAACCCTGACGTCGACTGCGTTCCTATCATTGGGTGTCGCTCAGACAGCCAGTGCGCTGGAACCCACACTTGCGTCCAGAACACCTGCGTTCCAGCTTGCTCTCCTCTGCTGTCAGTCTGCGCTAAAGGCGCTGAGTGCTACGGCATCGACCACCAAGCCGTCTGCGAGTGTCCTCCAGGCTACGCAGGAAATCCCCGCGTAGCTTGCAGCCTCCTCGGTTGCCGAAGCAACTCAGACTGTCCCACCAACAAAGCTTGCATCAACAACCGCTGCGAGAACCCTTGCACCAAGAATCCCTGCGCTGAGGAAACTCAATGCAGCGTTTACAACCACGTCGTTGAGTGTTCCTGTCCTCCAGGATACGCGGGAAGTGTTGAAGGAGGCTGTTATAAGATCAACGTCCAATGTAAGCAGGATGATGAGTGTCCTTCCCAAACTGCCTGCTTCGACGGAGAATGCATCAACCCTTGCACCAAGATAGAACCCTGCGGAGTCAACGCAGAGTGTACTGTCCTGGACACCAAACCTGTTAGAACAATGATCTGCGAGTGCGTTCCAGGGTACAGAGGCAATGCAGTAGTGCGTTGCGACCCTACGCGTGTTTGCGCTGTAGAGAAGGGTCAGATCAAGGACCTGGATGGCAATTGTGTCTGCCCACCTGGCACTGCCAAGAACGTCCAAGATATTTGCGCTCCTTGTCTTACGGATCAAGGCTACAAGATCACTCCTGATGGAAGGTGCGAGTGCGCGCTGGAGCGCGGGTTCATTGTTGATGATCATGGAAACTGTATCTGCTCTACGGAACATGGATGGCGGCTTGACCATGATGGTAACTGCTCTCCGATAGTCCAGTGCTTGATTGATGATGACTGTGCTGATAACAGGTACTGCAACAAGATCTCCAAGACCTGTGATGATCCTTGTCAGCCGTTCAACTGCACCCAGAACGCAACTTGCACTGCGGTAAGACACCGCAGCGTTTGCACCTGCATCAAGGGCTACACCGGGAATGGTTACACACTCTGCGAGCCTCCCAAGACTAATTTCAGGACTGATTTCCCGCAACCTGACATGGACGCTCAGTGTCTTTCAGACGGAGTCCAGGTTCAGATTCGGGTTCAGTCGGAAGGCTTCGAAGGTGTGTTGTACGTCAGAGGTCGCAGCAAAGAAGAGCAGTGCAGGAAGATCTTGTCCATACCCAAGCATGACAACACCCAGATGGAGACCTTCAAGGTCAAGTTTGGAAACTGCGGGCTGGTTCATGTTAATGGTGAAGCCAGCTTCGTGCTTGTCATCCAGAAACATCCTAAGCTGGTGACCTACAAGGCTCAGGCTTACCATGTTAAGTGTATCTACCAGACTGGAGAACAGAATGTTACTTTAGGGTTCAATGTCTCCATGCTTACTACTGCTGGAACCATCGCTAATACCGGGCCACCTCCGACTTGTCTTATGAAGATTGTTACTCAACATGGCAGCGAGATCCAGTCCGCTGAAATTGGGGATAATCTTATGCTGTCGGTTGAAGTTCAGCCTTCGTCGATCTATGGCGGGTTTGCAAGAAACTGCGTCGCGAAGACTATGGAAGACAATCAGGAGAATGAATATATTGTCACGGATGAAAATGGCTGCGCTACTGATCCTACGATATTTGGAGAGTGGGAACAGGACCATGAGAGTCAGACTCTTATGGCCAGCTTCAATGCTTTCAAATTCCCGAGCAGTGATAACATCAGATTCCAATGTAACATTAGAGTCTGCTTCGGTAGATGTCAGCCTGTAAGTTTTTTTGTTTGTAATTTATTGATCATACTGAAGTTAGCTGACAACAGTCAATTTTTTTTGTTTTTAAAACAAACTAGAAATTCAAATAGCGCGCCGTAATTTCAACCAATAAGGAATCGTGGCCCGTTTTTTGCGAGTTTTGACCTTTGACTAACTTCTAGACTTTCATGTATTTTAATTTAGAAGATCAAAAGATCAATTATAATAAAAAAAATGCTTTAAAAAATTTCCACTAATAATTTTTTCTAATTTTCACATGTGGAATTTTTTAATTAAATTTTTTTTTATAATAATTTCATTGATATAGAATTATTAAAAAATTTTTGTCAGTAAACTTCAGTATCTGGACTCTGGACTTATTGTTGATGTGAAGAGTTGTTTGTAATGTTTATTTTTGATTTTTAGGTTAACTGTCGAGGATACAATGCGTTTGGACGTAAGAAACGTGAAATTGGTAATGATTATAACGACACAGCTTTGTCTGTTACTGAAGGCTTTGATGGCCAACTCAGGGAAGAAATTACGATAGAATCCAATCTGATACGTACTGTTGAAAGGCGAGAGGAGAGATATACTGCTGATCCTGCTGAATGTAAGTATTTTCAATTATTAAATATAATATAAGCTGTTTAAAGAATTTTAAATAAATTTTTAATGACTGACATAACCTTCATTTTGTTTGAAGAAATGAAGTTTGTGAAAATGAATTGATAACACTTGATTTTTTAATGATTAGACAGATTAAAAAAAAATTAATTATTATCTCAAAAATACATTCTTAAAAAATTTCACTTATTTTTTATTTTTTTTCATGTAGAATTCTTTTTTTAATAATTTATTTGATAAAAATTAATTTTGCAGAAGTTTGATAATTTTAATGATACTGAAATTAGAAGACATTTGACATTTTATGTTTTATTTTAATTAAAAATCAATTATAAAAAAAAAATTCTCAATTTTTTATCATTTTTAGATGTGACATTTTTTTATTAAAATTTTTTCATAATTATTTAGTTATTATAAAAATAAAAACAAAAATTAGATGTTTATTAATTTCAGTATCATTAATTTTAAGAATTTTTGAATTTTCGTTACAAATAAATTATAAAAAAACAAAATGATAAATAAAAATTGATATGAAGAAATTAAAAATGCAATTTTAAGAAAAAAATTTTTTTCAAATCAAATTTTTTTGTTAAAAAAAATTAAAAAATGGTCAAATGACTGCTAACTTTAGTGTCGCATTTAATTTTTAAAATAATTTTCAAGTAAAGAAACAATTAGAAAATTAATTATTCAAATTTTTACTCAAATGGCTTTTATTATTCAAATTTTAAATAATTAATGATGACATTCACTTTAGCAGACACTTGAAATTTTTTTTATTCTTTTTTAAAAATAAATTAGGTCAAAAAAATTGCATTTATATTTTTTTGGAGCTTTAAAAGATGATATTATTTAAATAAATTTTTCTTCCTATCATTAATTAATTAAAAAAATTATAAAGTGTCTCTCAATTTTAGTATCATCCCTTATTAAAAAAAAAAAAAAAAAATATTCAAAACGATTCAAAATGGCTCAAAGCAATTAAAAACGATTCAACTTAACAAATATATAGATATACATTTTGCATGGATTAAATCGTTTTTAATTTTTTTTTTTTTTTTTTTTTTTTAATAAGGTATAATTAATTTTATTAATTATTATCACTAACCATAAAAAAAAACTAATAAAAAAAATTTTAATTTCAGTCCCAGCAGCCCAGCGAGCTGAAGATATTTGTGTATCAACGACGGGCTTCATAGTGTCCCTAGTAATAACAGCACTACTTGCTCTAGTAGCCGTGGCCATAGCCGTATCCTGCTGGCTGATGGCCTACAGACGTCAGCCAAAGACTGCCGGTCCACTGCCACATCCTCCGGAATTTCCTAATCCACTTTTTACAACGGAATCCGTTGCTGAACCCTCGCCTGACTATCATCTTTCATAAGTAGATAGTATTTAATACAGAGAAAAGTTTTTATACGAACAACTTTAATATAAATATAAATATGAATATAAATAATTATAAATATAAATATAAATATAAATATAAATAATGATAATTATAATTATAAATATAAATATAATAATAATAGGAATTTAGAGGAATGCATTCCCGACCACTTCGTCCTCACTGGTCGGCAGTGTATTTCGGAACGCATTTCCTCCAGTGACTAATTAGAGTTATTATATTATTTTGTTATCTTTCACACGCTTTTACTCTTTATTGTCTCGTACTCACAACGGTGCTTAATTAGTTTATAAATTAATAATTAAAAGCGTGTTTGGGAATCATTGATAGTAATTAATGGTGACGGTCTTCGTTTTACTATCTTCCTTGTTATGGAAAAGTTTACATACTTTTTCATCGTGTTTTTCTATCTCTAGTCAATGGAGGACTTGTCTAATAATAGATTATTTAATAATAAATATATATATAAATAATTAATTAATTAATTAAATATAACAAATAAATAAATAAAACTAATTAATTATAAATTATATATGTAAATGCCACGGAGAATTTTATTCCTGTGCAAAAGTCAAAATAGTCTAATAGCTTCCATGATAAATAATGAAAATTAGACAAATTGTACATTATTTCTAATAAAAAAAAAAAAAAAAAATAAATTAATAAATTATATAACATGTTTATTGACCATTTTCCTTCTCCTTAATAAATTATAAACAGAGCTGCAAGGGTATTTATTTTATGAAGATTTATCATACGAAATTTGAATAAATCAATTCTATATGTTGAAGCTCTGGGAAAAAATTTTTTCATTAAAAATTTTATGAAATATTATAAAATTATAATTAAAACCCTAAAGGTTATATTGTTGGTATTAAATTTTATATATCTTCATGTAATTTCAAGATTTCATAAAATTTTATGAAATTTTATCAGTCCATTTTTCGCATAAAAATTTATAAACTAATAAGGTAAAAGACCTAGTTATTGACACTGACCTAATTGTTTGACACTTGCAATTTTATTCTAATAAAAAAAATAAAATGTTCTCAAAAAACCAATTATATTAAAATTTATAATTCAAAAATTATCTATATTATTAAGAGAATAAGCAAAAATTTTGTGGCATATAAAAATGCTCTATCTCTAGATACATAATTAAGAAATGACCTTTTATCTAGTGAACTATTGATATTTTTAAATACATAAGCCCACCCCGATGTTTGACTCATCAAGACCTTTCATTTGAATACCCACATGCATTTTTTATATATTTTTCATATATACATATATATATATAATATATATAAATATATGAAAAATTGATGTGGGTACTCAAATGAAAGCTCTTGATAAGTGAAACATCGGGATGAGCTTATATCTTTCAAAAAGTCTATATTTAAGAAAGTACAGTGCAATTTAACATAATTAAGAAACGACCTAT
>CAJNRD030001119.1:10477850-10535144 GCA_905319865.3 Cotesia congregata
TATATATGAATATATAAAAAATATATCAAAATGCGTGTGGGTACTCAAATGAAAGCTCTTGATGAGTGTAACATCGAGATGAGCTTATATCTTTAAAAACGTCAATAGTTAAAAAAGTACAGTATAATTTAACAAAAGTCATTATTTAGTAAAGCAAAATTTTATTTATTTATAGTTCACAAGTCACGGCAGTCACGCAATGACTGCAAGGTTGCTAGTATCTATTAATTTATTAGAGTTGATTTTTTTTTTTTAATTAAAATAAAGGTGCCAATAACTGGATCTTTTACCTCACTGAAATTTGATTAAATTTTTTATCATTTGATTAAATTCCAAATAATTTTTTAAAATTTTATAAAGTACTAAAATTCAAATTTTATAAAATATACAAAGATACAAATTTAAATAAATAAAAATTACAATCATAATAAAAAAAAATCGAATATTTATTTTTTTCAATATCAATTTACTTAGCTTAAATATTCTAATTTAATTATAAAGAATGTTTTATACTCCAAATTTTCATCAAAAGTACAAAATCTTCATTCATAACTTCACCAAAATTTTACAAATGATCTTGAAAAAAATCAAATTAATATATGAAAAACCTTCTTCTAACTTATAATTTTTATACAATCGGCTAAGTAT
This sequence comes from Cotesia congregata, assembly GCA_905319865.3. Classification (NCBI taxonomy): domain Eukaryota; kingdom Metazoa; phylum Arthropoda; class Insecta; order Hymenoptera; family Braconidae; genus Cotesia; species Cotesia congregata. Next base: position 10,478,499 of record CAJNRD030001119.1, read on the forward strand.
CATTTGACTTAGGAAAAATAATTAATTAACAATTAATAACAAAAAAAAAGTCTTATAAAATACAAAATACACTTCAAAATGACTTGTAGACATTAACAAACTGAAAAAAAAAATTTTGACTGAACTGTAAATTTTCTTGGCTCAAGAAAATATTAAGAAAGATTGAAAATTTCTTGAATGAAGTCTAACTTTTCTGAGCCAAGAAAATTTCTTCTTGCTTCAAAATAACTTGGCACAAGAAATTTGTTTCTTCTGTGGACATCTACAACCTCGAAGCTCAAAAGAATGACCACCAAGAACTCCAAAGTTCATGTCAACCCCAAATCACCCTTTAATAACAGCAATAGGCCGTAGCTTGATACACTTCTTCGAAATCCCCGCAGCGTGACAAGTATCAACAACATCAGTAACATTCTTATAAGACTCCGGCGCTTCTTCCATGACCAGCTTTGGAGAAGCGACCCTAATAGAAATGCCCATGCTCTCCATTTTATTCAGCACATCTTGATAATCAAGATTCCTGCGGGACTTGGCCCTAGAGAGTGCGCGACCAGCGCCGTGGCAAGTGGAACCGAAAGTTTCGCGCATACCCTGAGCAGTTCCAGTGAGAACATAGCTGCAGGTTCCCATAGTTCCTCCAATAAGCACCGGCTGTCCTGTTAACTGATAATCCACCGGAATGAGAGGATGATGAGGCGGAAAAGCGCGGGTGGAACCTTTCCTGTGAACCAGGAGAGTCTTGAGCTTGCCATCAACCAGGTGTTCTTCAACCTTGGCGATATTATGAGACACGTCGTAGATAACCTGCATGTCCAGGTCATCGGGAGCCATGTGGAACTGCTTAGCAAAAGCTTGTCGACTTAGGAAGGTCATAGAGCTGCGGTTGACCCAGGCGAAGTTCGCCGCAGCAGCCATAGACTTCAAGTAATCCTGACCTTCCTGAGAATTAATATGAGCGCAAGCCAGCTGCCTATCGTTTGTTTCAATGTTATCACGCTTCATCGCCTTCTCCATGGCTACTAGAGCGTCAGTCGCCACCTGGTGGCCGAACCCGCGGCTTCCTGAGTGAATCATCACACAAACCTGGCCTTTCTCTTCGATCCCCATCTTGCAGGCCGCTGACTTGTCGTAAATTTCATCAACCACTTGGATCTCCGCGTAATGGTTCCCGGCACCGAGAGTTCCAAGCTGGGGAAGTCCGCGTTTTTTCGCGCGTTCAGAAACCTTTGAAGGATCTGCGTTGAGCATTCGCCCGTACTCTTCGCAGTGCTCCTTGTCTTCCGCCCAGCTGTACCCTTCACGGAGCGACCAGTCCATTCCCATCTCCAGAGCCTCCTCCAGGTCGGCTGCCTTCATGGGAATTATTCCCTTAGAACCCACTCCCACGGGAATGTGGTCGAACATACTCTGGGCTATTTGTTCCTTCACTGGAGCCACGTCTCTTTCCCAGAGATTCGTTCTCAGCAAACGGACTCCGCAGTTTATGTCGAAGCCTACGCCTCCTGGGGAGACTATCGACTTCGGGTCGTTCATGTCGAATGCTGCCATGTTTCCTATTGCGAAGCCGTAGCCTGAATGCACGTCTGGGAGCCCTACTGACCTTCCGACTATTCCTGGTAGCGCTGCTACGTTCGCAATTTGCTTCACTCCGGGTAGAAATCCACCCACTGCTCCGGGGCGGCAGGAATTTCGGAGCTCTTCCAACATTAGTTTTTCTAGGGTTTTGTTCACGTAAAATACTCCTTCGACCTGGAAGTTTTGTAATTTTAAATATAATTTTCGTAATTAGTTTAAATGGTTTAAATAAATGAAAATTAAATTAGCTGACATCTGAAAATATTTGTAAATATTTTTATTGAAAAAATTGTTACAATAAAATTAAAAGAAAAAATTGCACATGTAGAAAATTTTAAAAATTATACGTACAATTTTTTTAAAGTATTTTTTTATTTGCAATTTAATTGTTGAAAAAAATTTTTGAACGTCGGATAACTTTAATATCATTTTAAATTAAATAAAATGATTTATATGATCTAAATGATTTAATTTAAATATAATATATTGTTGTAGATTACAGAGGGCGTTTCTTTTCAAATATGGAATAAAAAATAAAATAATTAGAAGTAGCAAAAGTCTTGAAAAAATTATTTTTCAAGTAAAATTACAAATGAGTTTTTCAAAATTTATATGACATTTAAATTAGCAGTTACTTCGCTATTTAAAAAAATTTTATTAACACCAAATTCGCTCAAAAAATTATTTTTAAAAAATTGCATCAATTTTTTTTAATTTCTACATGTCAAATTTTTTTTATCATTATTTTTGCCGTAGCAAATGTCTGCTAGATTAATTTTCATAAATTTATTGAGGTAAAATTGAAAAAAGTCTGACAGTTTAAAAAATTTTCTTAAATTATTGAATTTGATAAATTGAAAAAAATTTTTACTTGTAAAATTCTGAATGTCATTTTTTTTAATTAATATTAAAAATTAATTTAGCAGATATTTTATAATTTTTGTAACAAATAAACTATGGCAAAGAAATGGGGAAAAAAATTTGACACGTAGAAATTTAAAAAAATTAAAAATGTATTTTTTTCCATAACATAAATTTGTTTATTAAAAATTAAAATAGTTAAGTGACTGCCAACTTTAATCTCATTTATTAATAAATTAAAAAAAAATTTAAGCACAGTTATTTTTAATACTAAGCAATTTATTTTTCTAATCAAAACTAATAAAATTGTCAGCTGTCTGCTGATGCAATATCTTTATTTTATTTATTAATTGATTGTTTTTTTTTATGACATTAAAGTTAGCAGTCGCTTGACCATTTTTTAATTATTTTTAATAAATAAATTTGCTCCAAAAAATGATTCCTAAAAAACTTCCTTTTTTTACTTTTTTAATTTTCTAAATGTCAATTATTTTTTTTTATTTCCTTTGACATAATTTATTTGTTAAAACAATTCTTAAATTTATAAAATATCTGCTTAATTAATTATCATCTTTTTTCTTTTTAATTATAATAATTAAAAAAAAAAGTTTGTAATTTTACATGTAGACTTTATATTATAAATATATTTTTTAAAATTACCTTCATATTTGGTTGAAATCCCATTTTTATACGCCAGCAATGATCATTAATTTTTTCAAGATATTTTAACTCTTCTTCATACTTTCTTACAACCATTTTTAATAATTTGTTCTAACTTAATATTTATAAAAAAATTTCTTGATAGTAATTGTTTGTGAGCCGGCTGTCAGTTTGAGGTTACGCAGTTCGGAGTTGTAATCTAGAGTAAATAAACAGTTGATCAGAGGCTTGAAAAAACTGACGACAGATGGCGCGAAATTGGCGCAAAAAAGCAAAATTCGGTTTAAAAGCAAACGGACATGATACGCGGGTAGAGTTACTGTTTATAAAACAGTAACTGTTGTTATAATTCTCTCTAAAGAATATCTATAAGAAAAGAAGAAGTGTCTAGGATTCACACACAAAAAAGTCCTGATAAATCCACGCCGCGTGAATGTAAGGACCTTAAATCCACGCAGCGTGAAGGTAAAGGTCCTTACATTCCCGCGGCGTGGATTTATCAGGACTTTTTTCAGTGTGAATAGACTCGTCTAGGAAAACAATGCAAGGTATACTAAATAAGCTCAGCCCAGTTAAGTACGTAGTGAACTTGAACTACTTGAACGAGTCCTGTTTAAGGATTTTGAGATATAAATAATATAAAATAGTGCCGGTTTATATTTAATAAAAGTTTGGCTCCGTATTTGTGTTGTGAAATTATGACAAAAATATTTGGGGTTAGTTTTTTATATTATCTAAAAATTACTAAAAATTATTACATTATTTTGATGAAAATTAATGATACCGGCATTAGCTGACATATGTTATGAAAATTAAGTTAGCCGACATTTAAAAATTTTTAGAATTGTTTTTTATTGAAAAAATGACTACAAAAAAATTTTTTTTTAAATTTCACTTGTTAAAAACTTCAAAAACTATAAGTGCAATTTTTTAAAAATATTTTTTTAATTATAATTTAATAAATTAAGCAAAATAAAAAAATCAAGTGTCGGCTAACTTTATTATTATACATATGTTAGACAATTTTTGATTTTTTGAATAAATAAGAATTATCAGTAAAAAAACGTCTTTAAAAAATTGCACTTGGAATTTTTCAAATTTTCAACATGTCAAATTTTTTGTTATTCTTTTTAAAATAATTTTTTTCAACAAAAAAATTATTAATTTTCCGATGCCGGCTAATTTAATTTTTGTTTAAAGTTAATGAAAATTAATTTAGCAGATATATTTAATAATTTTAAGAATATTTGTTACAAATAAAATATAGGAAAAAAAAATTATTTAAAAAGTTCCATCTTCAGAAGCTCTAAAAAATTATAAATGTAATTTTTTATGATGATAAATTTAGCAGATATTTAATAATATTTAGAATTTTTTTTAACAAATAAATTATGGCAAAAAAAAATATAAAAAAAATTAATATGTAGAAATTTTGAAAAATTAAAAATGCAATTTTTTAAAAATAGTTTTTTGGAGCAAATTTTTTTATTAAAAAAAATTAAAAAATTCTCTAGTCACTGCTAACTTCAATGTCATTAATTTTTTTTAAATAATTTTCCAGACTTAGTTTATTTTTAAAGAAAATTAAAAAAATTGTCGTGTCTGTTAATTTCAATGTCATTTAAAATTGTATTTCAACATAATATTTAAATCAGCTTACAATTTTACAATTTATAATTTTTTAATTTTATTAAAGATGAAGTAAGTACTAAAAAATAATTTTTTTTATAATTTGCATTCGAAATGATACTAGAGCAGATACATGACAATTTTTGGATTTTATTCAAAAAATGAATTAGTTTTTTAAAAAATTCTACATGTAAAATTATTCTTAAAAAATTTCGTTTATCAAAAAAATTCTAGTAATGATTAAATGTCTCTTAAATGCATTATCATAATTCCAAGTAAAAATTTTTTTTCTCAAAATTTTTCTTTTTTATAATTAATTTTTTGATAAAATCCTAAAACCTATCAAGTGTCTGCTAGTTATAGTTTCATTAAATATAACCTAATAACATTTTATTTGTATTCCAGAAATTATGGCTTCTGATTTCGTCAAAAACGGGGAATACACCGTTACATTTGGCGATTTTGAAACAGAACAAGACAGCGGTTGAAAAATTACTGGAAGAAGGCGCTGATCTAATAGCGGAAAATAAAAATCATCAAAATTCTCTACAAATTGCAGTCAATCTAAGCGTTGATGATGATAATGATGATCGTGATCATGATAATGAAGTACTCAATCTTTTAAAAATGCAATTTTTTAAAAATAGTTTTTTGGAGCAAATTTTTTTATTAAAAAAAATTAAAAAATTCTCTAGTCACTGCTAACTTCAATGTCATTAATTTTTTTTAAATAATTTTCCAGACTTAGTTTATTTTTAAAGAAAATTAAAAAAATTGTCGTGTCTGTTAATTTCAATGTCATTTAAAATTGTATTTCAACATAATATTTAAATCAGCTTACAATTTTACAATTTATAATTTTTTAATTTTATTAAAGATGAAGTAAGTACTAAAAAATAATTTTTTTTATAATTTGCATTCGAAATGATACTAGAGCAGATACATGACAATTTTTGGATTTTATTCAAAAAATGAATTAGTTTTTTAAAAAATTCTACATGTAAAATTATTCTTAAAAAATTTCGTTTATCAAAAAAATTCTAGTAATGATTAAATGTCTCTTAAATGCATTATCATAATTCCAAGTAAAAATTTTTTTTCTCAAAATTTTTCTTTTTTATAATTAATTTTTTGATAAAATCCTAAAACCTATCAAGTGTCTGCTAGTTATAGTTTCATTAAATATAACCTAATAACATTTTATTTGTATTCCAGAAATTATGGCTTCTGATTTCGTCAAAAACGGGGAATACACCGTTACATTTGGCGATTTTGAAACAGAACAAGACAGCGGTTGAAAAATTACTGGAAGAAGGCGCTGATCTAATAGCGGAAAATAAAAATCATCAAAATTCTCTACAAATTGCAGTCAATCTAAGCGTTGATGATGATAATGATGATCGTGATCATGATAATGAAGTACTCAATCTTTTGATAAATCATATTTCTGAAGATAACTTCACTAAGGAAGCTTACTTTAAATTCCTCGATGATTTGATCAACCATGGTCTACATAAGCACACTGAAAATCTTTTGGAGAAGTGTTTAACATTTCATGTAAACTTACTTTTTCCTACACCTACTTCAAACTGTCTTTCATTTAATTTGAAGAGTATCTTTAGATTAATTACACATTTTTCAATGACTTGTAATCCCGAAAAGATTAAGGCTCTACTGGAAAACGTCGAACAATTTGGTTCTCCAGAGATTAAAGTCAAACTAGATGCGGAGTTTCTGAATTGCAATTATTTTTTCAGATTTTTTTTAAACGGCGAATATAGCAAAGAATTTGACGATCAGTTAGGTATATTTGTTGAGCATGGCCTTGATGTTAACATTCGGACCAAGGATGGTTGGTCTGTCATGCATTCTACCTTTGATGTAAGATGTACAGATAGAACTAAAAATTTTTTAAAATATGGCGCTGAGATGAATTCTATATGCCTTAAAAAATTATCACCTGTTGACTTACTTTTTGGGGAATTATTTCCGATCGAGACAGATGATCATTTGAAAGTATATAGATTTATCAATTTTATTTCCCAGCATTTGTTTAAAATGAGGCTTCTGAATCAATTCGTCTGTGAAAAAGACTATCAGCAAGTGATGGAAAAGGCTGACAACCCGTATCGGTATGAGGAAGAGTACAAAAAAGAAATCGACAAGATGAAAGCTACGGTGATTAATAATTATATCACTTATTATGACATTGTGCGAGCTGGTTTATATAAATTGGTCAAGTATTTGGAAGACTCAGTTATTTTCGAAACATTGAAGTCTGGGAATTATGAATCTGAGTTTCCAAAATTCAAAACAATTATTAGTGGCTGTTTTTACAGAGCTTTTATTAGAAAGAAACTCCTGGATGAAGTTTCTTGCTACACTATATTTGATGTTGTCAATACATTTCCGTATCCTTGTATGCGATCCATAATGGACAACTTCAGTAATCGGGATCTGAGATATTTGATTTATCAATTTCGTCTTTCGAAAAGATCTTAAATAGTTTAATATTGGATAAAGAATATTTTATTAGAAAAACATGAGTAATTACTTAATAATTTTATTTTGATACATATATAATATATATTTATTTATTTATTTTTTTATTTAAAACCTAACAGTACAAGGTCAATAACAAAGTTACAAAAAGTTACATACTGTTAATCTAAATGGCACATATAGCTAATGATTAATAATAACTATATAATTATATTATATAAAATTATAAAAAAAAGTATTACAATAATAATACAGGGTTATAAAACACAATATTATAAAGTTATAGAACAAAATATTATAATAATATATATATATATATATATATATATATATTAGACTGTTCAAAAACCTTTTTCTTCTTATTATCTCAAAAATCGAGCTGGCACAAGAACGGGTCTCCTTTCCCATTTAAATAACATTTCTTTTTTTTTTATTTTTCAAATAACTACACGAATAAATTTTTTTTAATTTTGCTCTTAACTATCTTATAGGAAATTCAATTCTCTACAAAATTGTCTAAGTCTATTTTTTTTAAAAATTAACAGAAACGAAGTTACAGAGGACTGAATAGAAGGAAAAAAATAATGGATTATTACAAGGCCAATAACAAAGTTACATATCGTTAATCTAAATAGCACATGTAGCTAATGATTAATAATAATAAAATTATATTATATAAAATTATAAAAAAAAGTATTACAATAATAATACAGGGTTATAAAACACAATATTATAAAGTTATAGAACAAAATATTATAATAATATACATATATATTTGACTGTCAAAAAACTTTTTTCTTCGATTGAACGTATCTTAAAAGTTTCTTCAATATAAAAAAAAAAATTTCTCCTAAATAACGAATAAATTTTTTTTTTATTTTGCTCTTAACTATCTTATAAGAAATTTAATTCTCTATAAAATTGTCTAAGTCTATTTTTTTTTTTTAAATCAACAGAAACGAAGTTACAGAGGACTGAATAGGAGGAAAAAAATAATTAATGATTTAATAACAGAACAAAATTTATTATTTTAACTTATAAATTAATTAACTCAATATGCTTCATTATTCATAAAAAATTTTTGAATTTAATATTATTTTAAAATAATAAAAAAACAAAGTTTACAATAAAACAAAAATTAAATTACAATTTTTATATTTATATATTTTTTTGATCACTGATGTTGACTAGTTACATTTGTATATATTTATGGATTTGTATATTTGTATATTAGATTTGTGTATATATGTATACATATATTTTTAAAACTATTTTCAACAAAGATATATATTAGTTACTAAATAACTAACTTTCTAATGTTTTTATAAATTATTTCTTAACAAAATATTGAGATATAATTACAATAATTATTTCATTTAATTATTATTAAATTTTTCCCTAATTTATTTTTTAAAGCATTATAATAAATAAATGTGTTGACACTAATAAAACCAAATTATTGCAAATTATTTCTGACCTTGATTAATTATTTTATTTCTCTCGAAAGAAACTCAATAGAAACAAAGTTACAGAGGGCTGAATAGGAGGAAAAAAAATTAATTAATGAATTAATAAGAGAACAAAAATTATTATCTTAACTCTTTTTTTTCTTTTTTTCTTTTTTGTGAGAGGAGGGAAATCTTTAAAAGACACCGGCCAGATGTTGTTGATATTCTTCCACTTCTTCTTATATATATATATTTTTCTTTTAAACTATTTTCAACAAAGATTTATATTAGTTATGAAATAAACTACCTTTCTAGTGTTTTTGTAAATTATTTCTTAACAAATTATTGAGATGTAATTACGATAATTATTTTATTTAATTATCAATAAATTTTCTTCTATATATTTTTTATAGGCATTAAGATAAATAAATGTATTTTATTAAATAATAATTATAAAAAGTGACTCTAATAAAACCAAATTATAAGTATTATAAACAAATTTGTTCTAGAAAATTTTTACAAAAAATTGCATTTTTTAGTTTTTAAGAATTTCTACATGTCAATTATTTTTCCTTTTTTTTAAGCCATAATTTACATTTTAAAAATTATTAAATATCTGCTAAATTAATTTAATTTTCATGGATTTCACAAGAAGTAGAGGTATTTACAAAAGTATTCTTGCCTGTCATGGAGAATAGAATCCTTGGTATGTAGCTCCAGAAGCTCTGAGGAAAGTGAGATTTAATTTTCTCAGATTCAAGAGATTTTTTGCTGAGAATTTGCATGAAAATTAAGAAAGCCGTCATCTATCAATTTTTATAATTTTTTTTATTAAAAAAATGATCACAAAAAAAAATTTCATTTGTAAAAAACTTTGAAAATTCTAAGTGCAATTTTTTAAAAATATTTTTTAATTCTAATTTAATGAAGAAAAAAAATTTTCAATAAATTTGCACTTATAAATTTTTAAATCCTAAATTTTTTTATAATAATTTGATTATTATAAAAAATCTAAAAAATTGTAAAATGTCTGTCAATATCAGTATCATTGATAAAATTTGTATATTTAATTAAAATATATATAAATATGGCTTTAAAATTTTTAACCATGATTTTATCAATTTTTTTAAAAAAAAAAATTCCAGAAAATTACCTTTAATTTTCTATTCAGAATTGCAATCCACTATTTATCATAAAAAAAAAAAAAAAAAAAAACATAATGAAGATAAAAAAAAAATTGATCGACGGATATTTTTATTTATTTTTTGTACAATACTGCGATATGCTCACAACAAATGACAATGGACAATAATTTGTTCTGTTACAATTAATAATATAACATCACTATATGATACACTCTAAAATATCTACATTTGATAAGCTGTTAATAAAGACATCTAACAATGAAATACTTAATTACCCGGCTCAATCGGTTCTCCAATCTTGGTAACATCTCCGTCATATTTACTCGTCTAACATTAATTAATAATTAATCATTACATTATAATATCGGTCTACATAAACATAAACTATACGCATACATGATAACGATATGTTAGGTGATATGAAAGTGCCAAAGAGTTAACCGACATCTAAAATATTAAAATTACTTTAAAAATAATCTAATCGTCGATTTATCTATTTTCAGAAATGTTTTTAAATATTTATATTTTAAAACCAGACGGAATTAGTCACAATCATATCACTAATCGCTTAATTATTTTTTTTCTATTCGAACATTCCTTTCTTCAGTAATCAGTAATACAATATAAATGTATATATTTCAGTCACATAATTATTAATTATTACAATAAATTTATTTAAACATTTAATTCATCAGAAAAACTATGTTCAACAGCAGTTCATTAAAAATATTAGTCAATTAATTTTAATTAACTTCGGTCTCACGGCTCTCAATAAGAAATCTATTATCTATTAATTAAGCATTATTTCTTCTCTCTGTACGGAAAGAACAAGGTCACACTGAATATCATCCCAGATTATACTCAGTGATATCTGTAGTGAAAAAAAAATTTTAGATAACAGCTAAAAAAAATCCAGATTATACTCAATGTTATCTGGATTATACTAGCTACTATCTGAAATAGTGACGCAAAAAACCAACTATTTTTTTTTCGAGTCTCCAGTGAAAAAAAGTCAGTTTTTGATGTTTTAAGAGCCCTCTCCAAAGAACAGCTCAAAAAGAAATTTTTAAGAGGTCGCTCAAAATTTTTTTAAATTTCAAAAATCGAAATTTTTTTTTCTTTTTTAATTTTTTTTCTCGTTACGTTAAAATTTTATAGACCAAAAAAAATAAGTTCCTGAAAGTTTAAATTCAAAATTTAAATTTTGAAAGGTCGCTCATAATTTTTTTTTTTAATTTTAGAGTCAAAAAATGCTAATCCAATTAAATAGTCACTAATAAATTAAAAAAAATTATAAGCGACCTCTTAAAAATTTTTTTTTAAGCTGTCCTTTGGAGAGAGCTCTTAAAACATCAAAAACTAACATTTTTTCACTCGAGACTCAAAAAAAAAAAAAATAGTCGGTTTTTTTGCGCCAACCTAATACTCATTATAATCTAGATTATAGTAGCTACTATCTGAAATTTGCATACTTTTTTTAATTTAATTTTTATACTTTTTAATTTTAATACTCAGTATAATCTGGGATGATATCCAGTATCATCTTGTTTTTTCCATATAGATTAATTAATTAATTAATTATTCGTGCTTATAATTTTACAATATATTCAATAATTAATTATTAATATTATAATTTATAATTATTAATCTAACAATAGCACTGGTACTATGACAATTATTAATTTTTATATATATATAATATATAATATATAAAATTTCTAAGGTATTATATACATATGCGTAATTAATAGTAATGCATATGGCGCAATGGATCGGTTTTGCCTGCCCGAGCTGCTTCTATTTCATTAACCGTTTGGTTTTGTACAATTAAATAGTAATAATAAAAATAATATCAATTAATAATGATAATAATAAACTTTAGTACACAAGTACTGTTAGTCGATGAGCAATGATTAATATAAATTAATTACAAATAAAAAATATATATAATTAGTGATGTAAATAATTAAAACAGTAATATAACGAGGGACACAAAAAATAAACTATCTTGATAAGCTGCCTAATTATTTAAAATAATTACTTGCTAATTTATTGAGTCTATTATTAAGCTGCTACTCTGTTCATATTTTCAGACAATTAAATTCTAAATTAATTAATTAATAAAAATAAATTTTTATAATATAAAAAATATAAATACATTTATGTGTATATTTTACAATAGTAAATTATAATAATTTCAAGTTCTAATTGTAGAATTTATTTTATAAAAAAATTCCTAGCTTATATATAAATATAACTACAAAATAAATAAATATTTTTAAGCTGCCGTACTTTCAATGTCCCTCACTTTCAGTTTTTTTATTTATTTTAAAGTAAATTTCATCTAATTTAGATAATCAATTAATTAATTAATTTTTTTATAAATAATTTACGCACTTTTGTAGCGCAGCAGTGGCAGTCACAGAGTTTTACGCGAATTGGTCTCCGATTTACGTTAATTAATTATAATTATAATTTATAATCAATAGATCTGTCGTTTCTTTTTTTTAATATTAAAAAAATTTTGAATTTAGCAACATAATATTAAAAATAAAAATATGTATTATGTGAAAAAATAAAATAAAAATAGGTTTTGTGAGAGAAATTAAAAAAGTGAAGAAAAAAATATTAATTGAAATCACCTAAAGGACAACATCGGGCAGGGTACAATGCCACTAGGCATGTTGGAGCCCAGTTCTCATGGTGCCATGGTGGCTGGCAATTCCGTGGCCAATCATGGCATTGTTTCCGCCACTTGTCATGTCTTCGCGCACTATTTTACGCTCTTTGTAATATACTTCCTCGCTTTCTTTGTCGAACCACAGGAGTATCACCGCACCGAAGAGGAATATCGCTGCGCCCCAGCCGACCCCGTAAGCCCATCCGAACTCCCAGACTGTTCTATTCCCGAGATTCAGCTCTCCGGTGAAACACACTGGGTAAATTATCAACGCGATCAGCAGAGCTATCACTGAAAATAAAAATTTAATTAGTAAATTTATAATTAGATTTTTTAACGCTTGTTTGAGAAGTATTTTAATATTTTTTCTATTAATAATAAAATAATAAATTGATTCATGAAAATAATTCAAATTAAATTGATGTTATATATTAAGGAAAATAATTATTGCTTTTGTAAATTTTAAATTATTATGCTCAGTAAAAAATGTATTAGTAATAAGATTGTTGTAGAATAGCTAATCCTAAATTAATAAACCATTACATTATTATTATTAAAAAAAAAAAAATAAAAAGTTTTCTTCATAACCTAAAAAGTTAAATGTGAAATTTTATAACTGCGATAACTTTTGAATTATATGGTCAATTGATAAAATTCTTTTTTTATCTGATTTATAATTCTTATTAAAAGGTCCCCACAAAAATTTGTCTTCTAAAATTTTTTCTCTTAATTATTATTGTCAAAAAACGCTTAAAACCGGGCGTCCGCCATTAAAATAATACATTAATATAAAATCCTGACACCTAGATTTAATTTTGCGTAACAATTTAAACTTTGAAGGCGCGAATTTCAAAACTAAAAATAATAAATAATAAAATTTCTCACGATAAAAATTCTCAGCAATAATTTCTTGTACAATATTTTCTTTAAGGCTTTATTTCTCATTCTCAAAATTTATTCGGTACTATTTTCTTATATAAAAATTACTTTGAATATTTATAGCTTATGTGTTGGCCTATTTTTAGATAAACGCACACAAAAACTACGTAAATATTGAAGATATATAAACATTTTCGTAAAGATGATTAATTTTCGTCAGATTAATTTATGTTGCAATAAATTTTGTTTTGAGAAATTATTGAACTTGAGATATTATTGTAAAAAAAAAATTTTGCTGGGAAATTTTGACGTGGGTAATTTTTTTACAAAAACTTTTTTTAATGTTTTGCTGAATTAAAATTGACAATTAATAATTTTTGACTTCTTATTGAGTAGTCTTGAAGAAAATCAAAAAAAAATTTTTTTCATGACGCTTAGGTTAGTTCGACAATTATAAAAATTGAATTTGTAGCTCAATAAGTAAAAAATTATTGTAAATTTTAATTCAACAAAACAGCAAAAAATTTTTTGTGCCCTTTAGGAAGATAAAAAATAAAAATTTTTCTCAAACAAGCTTATAATAAATAAATAAAAAATAATTACAAGCCAGTAACATGCAAATGACAGCCATCCTGTAACAGCGATGTTTATTCCTGTGATCCTTGGACTTAAGCCCAAGCCAGGTGAGCAGAGTCCCCGCGATATCTGCCACCAAACAAACAATACACAAAGCAGCGACAGCTTTTATGTAGCCAACATCTCTGGCGGAATAGCATCCGGGTTCAGCTACAACGTTAAAAGGCAGCGGCGTCTCTGCACCATCCGCAATACAGTGTGTGAACAATCCTTGACGCCATCCAACCGCCATCAGCCAGTCCGCCGACGCCAGTCCCATTATCATCAGCAGGATCACGATTATTCCACATACCAATGCTATCACCTAAAAAAAAAAAATGAATAATTATTCCTATATTTAATAGAACTTATTTTATAAAATCCAAACTGTCTATCAGTTGTCTTGGATACCTGGGCGATTTCATTCTCCCCCATGTGATCGTCTGCGACAGTATACATTATCATTTTAAGTTATTATTTATTTACTTTATACTTTATTTATTCACTAAATTTTTTTTTAAAGGCTTGAAGTAAAAAAAAAATTAAATAATTAGCAAGAAGAATATTTTTATTTTAATTTTTATTTTTCTATGGAACGTCGTAGACCCGGTTGAGCCCCGCCATAGATCACTCACTCGTAGGGTGAGGCACGCTTCAGAACCCACCAAACTTATGACTTTCTTCCCTTGATGTCCTTATCTCAATATTACAACCAAACCCCAACTTGAAACTTGTAGCGGCTCTGAAGGTATCACCAACCATTTACCAGTAATCACTTGTGAATAATTAAACTTAGAGTACTACTGGTGCTTCAGACCAGAATCAGTGGGTTCAAAGACCTAATTTACATGCTATATGCCGTTTCATAACTTTTTATATGCCGTTTTCCGATTACGGATTTACGAATTACTATCGCCAGACTAGGACAGTGGGGTCTAGGGTGGCGATGCCGAGAACAGGGCGCAGTCGCCTTCGATTTTTCCACCCGGAGTCACGCTTGCGCGACTCACCTTACGATTTACGATCCACTTCACGTATTTAATCATAAGTAATAACTGATATTTATTTAGCCAGTGTCTAAGTGTCATCAAATTCAGGTCTTCGGTATTTATGTCATCGAAATTATTATTGATATTGCGGGGAAACTTACTTTGAATGGCTTGGTGATTGTCACTGTTTCTATTGTCGTTGATTGGGCCATTGTTTTACGGTATCTGTAGAAGAAATAAATTAGTCATTAGCTCTATTGTTTATTATTAAAATAGTAGATTATTTTTTTTGCATTGTTTAATATTGCAGAATTTTTTTATGATCTTTTTTTTGATTTAATATTGCAGAATTTTTTTATAGTGGATATTTATGCTATTTAAGACAGCTAATGGGTGAATAAATTTTTTTTGTTGTGTATGACAGCATTACGTAAATTTTTATTTACATAGCTTCGATCATTTTTAAATGACAAGGTTTTTTTATTGCTAAATAAATTATTTTTTAATGATATTGACATTAATTAGCAGGCATCTAAGAATTTTTATAACAAATTATAATGAAGAAATTTTAAGAAATAATTAAAATTTTTTTTTATAATAATTTATTAGTTGTAAAAATTCCAAGAATTGTCAGATGACTTTTCAGTATGATTTTTTTAGATGAAAAATTGACAAAATTTAAAAAAAAATTGAGTATCACAGTTAGAGCTTTTTATAATTTATAAATTTTAATAATTAATATACTATTCAAATTCTTTGAATATTTTTAGGAATTAATTGGAAAAAAATTTCAATTTGTTGCTTTAAATAAACAGATTGAATAAAAAAATTTTTTAAATAAAAAAACTGCTGAAAAAATTATTATTATGGAATTAACGGACGGATAAATTTTTTATAAAAACAATTACAATTGTAATTTTTGTCAAGAAATTATTTATAAATTATTATGAAAAAAATTTAGTAAAAAAATTCCAAATGGAGAAATTAAAAAAAATTTTTTTTTTACCAAATAATTTGTTATAAAAAATAATACTGATAATTTACAGAAATTTGTTAGTTTTTTAGATTCCTATAAAGTAAAAGACCCAATTATTGACACTTGCAATTTAATTTTAATTAAAAAAATAAAATGTTTTCAAAAAATCAATTATTTTTACATTTATAATAACTCAAAAATTATATTTATTAATTTATTAGAGTTGATTTTTTTTTAATTAAAATAAAATTGCAAGTGTCAATAACTGAATCTTTTACCTTACTAACTAAATTATTATGGATAATTTTTCTTAAAAAAAATTCACATCTAGAGACTAAAAAAAAGTTACAAGTGCAAATTTTTAAAAATATTTTTTTTTATAATAAATTTACAAGAAAAATAAAAAAAATTAGTCAGATGAATCCTAATTTCAGTATCTCCATAAAAACTCAAAAAATTTTTAAATATCTGCTAGTATCAATCTTAAAAAATTAAAAAATAAAGTTAGCTGACATTTAAAAATTTTTATAATTTTTTTTGATTGAAAAAATTATAATAAAAAAATGTTTTTTAAATTTCATTTGTAAAAAATGATAAAAATTAAGTTAGCCGACATTTAAAAATCAAAAAGAATTTTTTTATTGAAAAAATGACTACAAAAAAAATTGTCATTTTTTAAAAACTTTAAAAACTGTAAGTGCAATTTTTTAAAAATATTTTTTTGTTCTAATTTAATTATTAAAAAAAAAATCAAAAAATTGAAAACGTCGGCTAACTTTAGTATCATTAAAAAACTATAAATACAATTAAAAAAAAATATATTTTATCCAAACATACTTACAAAAAAGCATACGCTTGAAGCACTTGTCAATTAGATAGTCTATCAATTATCATCGAAGCATTTGTGGTCACAAAACAAGTACAAACACACACTGGTATCATTAGTAATTATCTCGGACATTAGTAAGTATAAACATGACCAGTCAGTAGCTTCTGTGGGTCTGCTAATTACTCAAAAGGTAATGAGACACTGGCCACTGGACACTGGATCTGGAGACAAACTTTTACTGGCTTAGATGTCCAAGGAAACCGAGACGCCAGAACCTGAAAAAATCACTGGATTACAATTACAACCTGGTTATTGTTTCGAGTGCAATTAAATTGTTTCTCGAACACTTTTCAATAAACTCCAAGAAGATGATTAATGCCGATTACTAATCCTAGGTATGAATGTTTACATCAATATATCTACACATATTTACGTTTATATTATATATACACTTACGCTTTTTTTTTTTATTGTAGATTATAGATAAATTTACCAGCTATACTGTGTTTAGTTGGTTATATACCTTATACTTGGTACTCCTAACTCTTGTGCTCCAACTTGAATTTAAGGTATAAGCCGTGGCAGGGTACACGCCAGAGATTGATGTGTCTCATTTATCCAGATCCGTAAGTTGACGTCATGCTGAAAGAGGACGCTGTGAATCAGAGCGTCAGAAATGACAAATATTTTTTTTTAATGCTCACTGCTTACAAGGAATTTTTAATTTTTAACTTACATTACAACTGCTTGCTTTTTTAATTCAACTAGACTCTGCACTCGGAATCTACCTGCGTGATCACTCTTATCATTATCAGCAATTTTAATTTTTATCAATCATCCGTGATCATGAATGACCTAGAAGAATAAATTAAAAAATTAAAAATATTATTTTTAAGGTAACTAATTAATTATATTTTTTAAATATTTATTATTATAAATATAATATACAAATTAAAATGTCTACTTACATTTTAGGATTTCCCACTGTACCGGATTGAGGTAACCGGAGCTTTAAAATCCCGTATAATATCACCGTCCAAGATCAAAGTTTCAGATGTTATAATTTTTAATCCATATCCGTTTAGTTTTTACTGATGAAGTGCAGGTTCTCCAGCTGAAGAAATTTTTAATTGAATAATTTATTTATTTATTTGTAAAGAAACGCCCTCGGCAATTTACAACAATATATTATGATACTAAAGTTAGCCGACGTTTTTAATTATTTGATTTTTTTATTAATAATTAAATTAAAACAAAAAAATATTTTTAAAAAATTTCACTTACAGTTTTTCAAGTTTTTTACAAGTGACATTTTATAAAAATTTTTTTGTAATGATTTTTACAATAAAAAAAAATTATAAAAATTTTTAAATGTCGGCTAACTTAATTTTCATCTATATGTTACATTTTCATGCGTGTAGAATGTTTGATTAAAATGAACAAGGTAAAAGACCCAGTTATTGACACTGGGCCTAGTTGTTTGACACTTGCAATTTTATTCTAATTAAAAAAATTAAATGTTCTTAAAAAACCAATTTTCTCAAAATTGATAATTAAAAAATTATATTTATCAATTTATTAGAGATGATTTGTTTTTTTTTTTTTTTTAATTAAAATAAAATTACAAGTATCAATAACTGGGCCTTTTACCTTAGCATCTGTAAAAAGAAGATAGATTTAAGAAATTTGAAAGAAGAAAAAAACAAAACGAAAAAAAATTATTAGTAATTGATAATTGATAATCACTAATTGATAGTTAATAACTGATAGTTTATAATCACTATTTGTACACCTAGATTTAGTTTTAATTTAATTAAATCTTTAATTTAGATTAAATAATTGCTAATGATTTAGAACTACTGTTTAATTAAGGTTAAAATAATGCGAATATTTTTCTGTAATGTCGCTTGAGATTCACTTTATTCACTTTATTCACTAGCGCGTTAGTGTTCCGTTTTTTCTGGAATTTTGTTCAATGATTCTAAAATTAGCAAACATCTGGTTGATTCTTTTAATACTTTTTTTTTTAGAACTCTATAGAAGAAATTTATGGATGAAAAAAAGAGAAAATTATCCCCGGGCTAATTTTTTGAAACTGAAGTTATGATCTTGACATTTCTTCTTTTATAATTCAAGAGATTCTACTTTTTAATTTATTTAATGGCTAAAAAAGTTATAAAAAAAATTCAAGTTCAAATAATTTTGAATAATTCAAAAGAAAAAAAAACTCTAATTGTTTCCCAACTATTTTCTGAATTTTAATTTTTAAAAGTGACAAGTTAAATCCCGGAAACAGCACCTGAAACTTTTGCCGATAATTACTTAAACTTTAATAACTTCACAAGATTTTTAAACTTTTAATTTAATTATAATTCATATAACTTTTTTTCTCTATGACACTATTGTTGCTGCGGAACTATCTTTAAAAAAAGCTATAATTTTTTTTTAGATCTAAATGACTCAAATTTAATCTCAGTTGAAGTTAGATCTTATAGATGATGACATAAAATTTAAGTTAATCTAAAAAAATTTTTTCGACTTCGCCTCGGCCAACAATTACATGTGATCTGAGACATTTCTTACTTTACTTCCCTCGGTGTGTAATATACTATTTAATGTACAAGCATGTATACCATTCAAGATTAAAAAAATATCAACTGCTGCAACTGATTAATTTCATAATGATAATAATAATAAATATTATTACTGATAAGTTTTTTTATCAATTTACATATTATAAAAAAAGAATCACTTAATCAAAAAAAAATAAATTTAGTAAAAAGTAATTAATTAAATACCACAGTTGTGTGAAAAAAAAATTACTCCAATATTATTGGCATCATTCCTATAATATTATGGAAACTATTCCTATATATTATGGGAATCATGCCGATATTACAGTTATAATTATAGGTATCGTTCCTATAATTATAGGAACCATTCACATAATTATAGTAACGTTTCCCAAAAATTATGGGTATAATTCCCATAATTTAAGTAATCGCTCCTAAAATGGTATAGGAAAATATTTCATTAAAATTATAGGAATGATTTCCATATTTTTCTCTCCGTTAGTTAGATTTCTATGAAATCTACTCAAAAGAAAGATTTGATTCAATATTTGTTGTCATTTTATTTTTATGAAGCGCTGATTAGATTTTGAGTCTCACGTAGATAAAGTATAAAAAATTCAAATTAATTTAAAGTGTAGTTTTGTAACATCTCATATAATCTTATGAAAAAGATCTTTTCAAGATCGGTCTGTTTTGTTTACATCAATAATAAACGAAAAATCGTCTTATATTAAGCCATGCTTACTGCGTTAGCACTTATTTTCTGTCCCGGCCGAAAATTTAGTAAGTATAGTAAGTGACTTACTAAATTTAGTAAGTACTTACTTCGGCCAAACACGCCCAATTGTAAACGTAGTCATCATACGGATTGAGTGCGAAGGAATTTAAAATACAAAATATAACAGAGAGGAGATATATTTTCCTGTGACCGCTGCTCCGGGAAGTTGTCAAGTTGTCGGCGACAGATATCCCTACAATTACCAGTAGCTCCTGTGACCGCTGCTCCAAGAAGTTGTGCAGTTATTTGCGACGTTGTGTCTTGGATTTTTTAAAAATATAAAGTTGTTTCCCGATACTGGTATTAAATATTTTTAAGGGCCGATAACTGCCACCAGCTCCTGCAACCGCTGCTCCAGGAAGTTATACAGTTATTTGCGACGTTTAGTCCTTAATTTTTAAAAAACACCAAGATTTTTTTTTTTAATTTTGGTAAAAACTATTTTCGAGGGCCGATAACTGCCACTAGCTCCTGTGACCGCTGCTCCAGGAAGTTGTGCAGTTATTTGCGACGTTATGTCCTGGATTTTTTAAAAATATAAAGATTTATCTCCCGATACTGGTATTAAATATTAAGGCGGTCAAAATTACCGAGAAGAAATTGTTTGCTGACTGCGTTGAGTATCATATCGATATTTTGAAGTAAGTTATCAGTTATAAGTCATTATTTAGACAATAATTAGCAATATTATTTGAAAAAATTTTTGTTATATTGTATTTTTTGTAAAAAAATATTTTTAGCTTCAAATTTGCTCTAAAAAATTTAAAGAAAATTTTTGGTTTAAACTTTATTGATTATTTATCAATTTATAAATCTCAGTTTAATAAATAATAATTTAGTATTAATTATCACCAATAAATTTTTTTGATTAAAATAAAAAAATTATTTTCTTACAGAATGGTGGAAACAATGAGTCGCGTATTTGGTCCGATGATCTTCATCCAGTACTCCTTCAGTTCAATAATCCTCTGTAGCAGCGTTTACGCTCTTTCTCAAATGGTCCCGTTTTCTCTTTTTTTTTTTGTAAAAACTATTTTTGAGGGCCGATAACTGCTACCAGCTCCTGTGACCGTTGCTCCAGGAAGTTGTGCAGTTATTTGCGACGTTTAGGGGACATCCATAACATTTGCACTTTACAAAAAAAATTAGACTCGTTTCAATAATTTTCATTCTTTACAAAAAGATGTGAAATACAAAAAAATACCAAGAACCGTCATAATGTTGAAAAAATTGAAAAAAAATTTGTTGAAAATTAAAAAATAAAAAAAAAAATTTTTATCGTACTTGGCGCGCGTCATTGAGTACCCCAAATTTTTTCAGGATAAATGAACATCTTTTTAATGTTGAGAAATTTATAAGTAAGTCAACCTATGTTATTTCATAATAAGTTTTACAAAAGTTAGGTAAAATCGACATGTCATACGCAGTTATGCAAACTACTTACATGTCGATACGCATGCATACGTTGGGTCGGTTGCATTGTGAGAATTGTGTTTACTAAAAAATAAAACATATGGCCGATTAAATTGGGAAAATGCGGTGTGAGTGCCAATCAAAATGTGTTAATTACAATTTAACGAAGCAATATCAAGCTTTAATATTGCATAAGGTTTTTCATTAGAGATTAATGACGAAGCTGAAAAAAAATGAATCCAAAAATTTTATATAATTTCAGATTTCTTGAACACACCACCATATTGACAGTTGTTTTCACTAAAGATCTAAAAAAAATTTTAAAAACGAGTTTTTTCACTAAAATTGATAATTAATACACTAAGCAATGTTTTCAATGAGTTCAGTATCCTTGACTAATGAAAATCTATATAAATATATAATATTATTATATATATACAAGCGAAATCGTTTTTTCTTGAGTTGAAATTCTTCCGAAAAAATTTGGGGTACTCAATGACGCGCGCCAAGTACGATAAAAATTTTTTTTTTTATTTTTTAATTTTCAACAAATTTTTTTTCAATTTTTTCAACATTATGACGGTTCTTGGTATTTTTTTGTATTTCACATCTTTTTGTAAAAAAAAATGCGACAATTTATTTCTTTTGCTTAAAAAAAAAGTTAGTTCCAAGAAAATATTTAAAAAAATTGTGTTCATATTTTCTTCTTAATTTTCATGTTTAGAATTTTGTTTGAAAATTTTTTTTATTATAAAAATTGATCAAATCTGTTAATTTTAATATACTTTCATCATTTTTATTAAAATTAATGAAAAAAAACTCGAAAATTCTAATCTAAAAAATAAAATTACTATATCAAATATATAAAATTACCATGTCAAATATTGAAAAAACAATTACTCATTTAAATATAAAAATTACACAGAATTTTTCTCGTTTTTTTTCTTTAATTAAATTCTAATAAATTATTTCTTTTTAAATTGATGTTATTTAATTTTAAATAATTTCTCCTGATATATATTGTGGATAGGCATATGTTGATTAATCAATAAATATCAAAATTAAAAAAAAAAATTCAAATTTATTTCCAAAAAAATGTCTAATTATAATGAAAATTAATTTAGCAGATATTTGATAATTTTTAGAACTTTTTTTAACAAATAAATTATGGCAAAAAAAAATAAGAAAAAAAATTGACATGTAGAAATTTTAAAAAATAAAAAATGCAATTTTTTTAAAATAATTTATTAGAATTAATTTAATTGTTAAATAAAATAAAAAATTGGTCAAGTGACAGCTAACTTTAATGTCATCTAATTATAATAAAAAAAATTTCAAAACTCATAAATTAACCCACTAAAACCTTAAATTTTAATTTCTTCATCTCCTATCAGAAAAAAGTACAAAAATCCGGGAATCCCCAATTTCAAAATTTTAAAATTTCCCGCTCTGCCATTCAGCGCCATCTTGCGCCTTATAGTCCCATAACCACCACCAGAGACCGCCAGAAGTATCTCAGAGTGCTACAGACACAGCAGACGGCAAGCGAGAGGCTCAAAGCTTAGCACAAAAGTTACAACAAGACAGGACTACAGCATCGCTGAACACTCAGCACTCAGCACAGAGCTCGGCTGCCCGTTGTTTCCAGCCAACATTAGTGACTTAGCGTAGTTGTCAAAATGGCGAATGAAGGTGCAGCTAATGTGAATCCGAATGCCGAGATTGTGAGAGGACAGGTGTTCGAAGTCGGCCCCAGGTACACCAATCTCTCGTACATGGGCGAAGGCGCCTACGGGATGGTCGTGTGAGTACAATTATTACTTAACTATTATTATTACTTAAACATAACATAACATAACATGTTTGTCTACTCTGTGAATCATCAACTTCTCTCCCCGCCCCACAGGTGCTCGTGTTTGTGCTGGTGCTAGTGCTGGTGTCTGCATGACAAGATAAATAATTAGAGCCAACTGTCTATCAAACATCGTCCATTACTATTCAAATTTATTCACCGTTTCACAATAGTTTATACTAATAGTAATATTGTTTTATCTTCTCTTGTCATTTTATTTTTATTTCACTTCTAGGACTGCTATCTGCTGCTTGGTTCATCCGCTCCACTGTTATTTTTAATTTATCCTCGCTCTGCTGGGGAATTTTTTCCTGGTACTTGTCAGGCTTTAAACCACATCACATCCTGTTACTAAATTCCTGATAAATATTGTTAATGTCTTTATTTTTATCTAGACAATTGACAGCTTTTACTATTTTTTTTTTTTTTTTAATTAGTTGGTGATAACACAAATTATTTTTAAAAAATTCCATTCATATTTAAAAATCAAAATTTATTTATTTAGTAATAATTTATATTTATTTATTTAAAAAATCAGATATCTTGATTTCAGTATCATATTTTTTTTAATAATGAATTAATATAAATTTATACTGATATTTAAATTAACAGATAACTGAGTATTTTTATTTTTAAAAACTGTATTCATAAATCTTTCATTTTTACACATAATTTTTTTTTTTTATATACTAATTTATTTATTATAAAAATTCATAAAATTGTCGGACAATTGTCAATTTTAATATCATATTTTTAAATTCAAAACTATTATAAATTTGTAAAGAAATACTTCAATTAGCAGTCGACTGACCAGATTTTATTTTTAAATTCTGTTGATAATTTTTTTTCAATTTTTTTACAAGCATTTTATTTCATATAAATTAAATTAATTTTTAAATTAAAAATTATAAATTTATAGCAATACTGAAGTTACCAACTATTTTTTTTTTAATTATATTCACAATTTTTTTTCATTTTCACATGAATGTTTTTCTCTAAAAACTTATTTTTTATCAAATTTGTCAGATATCTGTTAATTTCAGTATCATATTTTTAACTTATAAATGATAAATTTATAGTAATACTAAAATTACCATTTTTTATCTTTAAAAAATTACACTCATATTTTTTTATAATTTTCAAATGAATTTTTTCCTTTATATTATAAAATCGATCATAAAAATTTTCATATGTCTGTTCACTTGAATATTTAATATTCTATTCATATACTGTTTACTTGTTGATATTATCAACGAAAAGGTGTCAAAAAATATCGACTAGATAAGCCGACATTAAAGTTAGCCGACATAAAAATTTTTTTCAGAAAAAACAAAATTACTTGTGTATTAATTTTTTATCAATTATATTTTAATATATTTTTTAATATTAAAATATATAAAGTAATATTAAAAATTAATCAATGTCTTTTAGCTTTAAAATCATAAATTTTACATGAAAATTAATTTAGCAGATATTTAATAATTTTTAGATTGGTAACGAATAAATTTTGCCAAAAAAAAATATTTTTTAAATTAAAATTGCAATTTTTAAAAAATAATTTTTTAGTAACAAATTTCGGCTGCCCAATTTCAAAATACAGTAACTGATAATTTAAAAATTTTTCTTATTAAAAAAAATTTGCGCGCCAAATTGGTAAAAAAATTTGATCTATAAATAGAAAATACTTAAATATAAATATTTTTAAGAAAAAATACTTGAAATTAGATCTTAAAGTTATAATAAATGTAGCAATACTAAAAAAAATCAGGTATAAAAATTTTGCAGTTACTGCACTGAAAAAAAAAAATTAACGTGATTTAAGAGGAAAATTCTTGTACTAAGAAAATAATTTTGAAAAGGGTAAAATTCTCTAGAATCAAGACGAAAAATTCTTGAATCAAGTAAAATTTACTTAAACCAAGTAAAAATTTCTTAGTTTAAGAATTTTTTTATTCAAATCAAGAAGATGAAGTTCTTCAAAATTCCCTGATTAAAAAATCTAATTTAAAATGATTTAAATACTATATAGATATACAATTAACATGAAGCTAATCATTTCAAATCATCTTTCTGAATCATGGTTGTATACTTAATTCAAAAACATTTTTTCTCTGTGTTTTAAAATTGGACAGCCGATTTGTTTGTTAAAAAAAATTAAAAAATGATCAAAGTTTAACGTCATAAATTTTACAATTTTTTTTTTTTTAATTCAACTAATAAAAATTTATCATTCTATTAATAAAAAAACATTATTAAATTAATAATAAATAATGTTTCAGGTCGGCTTATGACAACGTAACAAAAACAAAAGTGGCGATCAAAAAGATATCACCATTTGAGCATCAGACCTACAGCCAGAGGACGTTAAGGGAAATAAAGATCCTCACGCGATTTCGGCATGAAAACATAATAGACATAAGGGACATAATACGAGCACCGAGTATCGATCAGATGAAAGACGTCTACATAGTTCAGTGTCTTATGGAGACGGATTTGTACAAACTATTAAAGACACAGGCGATCAGCAACGACCACATATGCTACTTTCTCTACCAGATTCTCCGCGGGCTGAAGTACATCCACTCAGCAAACGTCCTCCACCGGGACTTAAAGCCCAGTAACTTGCTCCTGAACACCACCTGTGACCTTAAAATCTGCGACTTCGGGCTGGCCAGGGTCGCAGATCCGGACCACAACCACGCGGGCTTCCTCACGGAGTACGTAGCTACAAGGTGGTACCGAGCCCCGGAGATTATGCTCAACTCCAAGGGTTACACCAAGTCTATAGACATCTGGTCTGTCGGCTGCATCCTCGCTGAAATGCTGTCGAGGCGCGCTATATTTCCTGGTAAACACTACCTGGATCAGCTGAACCACATCCTGGGGGTTCTGGGCTCGCCTTCTGCTGAGGACCTTGAGTGCATCATCAATGAGAAGGTTATTTAGTTTTATTAATTTTATCGCGGTGAATTGTGAAGATGATTAATGATGATGACGATAATGGATTGGAGATTGGAGATTGTTGATTGTTGATTGTTGATTGTTGATGGATGAGGGAAGGGGAAAAGATGCTTGAGTGGTTAGTCATATTTATTTATTTATTTGCAGGCAAGGAATTATTTACAATCGTTACCGTACAAACCCAAGGTACCCTGGACTTGTTTGTTCCCCAATGCAGATCCACGAGCGCTGGATTTGCTTGATAAAATGCTGACGTTTAATCCTAATAAGAGGATTGTTGTTGAAGATGCACTTGCACATCCCTACCTCGAGCAGTATTATGATCCCGCTGATGAGGTAATTATTTTTTTTTTTTATGAAAATTCCACATATCTGGTAATTAAATAGATAAAAAATTTTATTGATTCTGGAACCTAAGCTCCCTCAGAGCTATCAGTATTTAATACGTTGGTTTGCATTTTTATATAATACAACTCAGTACAAAATTACTTAACAATTAAGGGCTTACAATTAAATTTAATTTTAAATTTTAGTAAAACAAAGATATATCAAGTAATACGAATAAGTAAATTGAAGATAACATAGAAAATAATACTTTCAATTTTTAAATTTAAAATTTTTACATTTTAATTTTAAATAAGATTTTTTGGATAGATTTCATAAAATCTATCTATTGCATTGGCCCTTGGGTCACAATTCACATAGAATTTTGTTACTATATTAATTATTTAGTTGAGTAGGGCTTAAGAATGACATTGAGTCGAATCGCGTTATGAGTCCGGCTTGTTTTCTTTGTTTTTTAACCAGACTCGTGTTAATAAGAGAGAGACACAAGGAGGGCTCATAACGCGACTCGACTGTATATATAGGTATGTATTATAACGCGCGGTTTGTGAAGACGATAACTCCCAGAATTCTTAATGAATCTTCCTGAAACTTGGTAGACTCATTATACAGCCAATTAGCTTGAATGAGTTGAAAAATGAACTAAATCCATCAAATAGTTTAGGAATGGCAACCATTTGAAATTTTCGAAAATGTAAAAAATAATATTTATTCATTAGCCATCGCTATTCTTTCGTACAATAATTGATAAATTTTTACATTTAATGAAAATATTTATAATATAATATTTATGACAAATTCACATCTTTAGTACATATTTTTGATTTATAAAAATCATGTTTGGTGACTTTAATAGGGAATAATTTTTCATTATTATGTTTCAAAATTGGACAGCCGATTTACGTTTCTTATAAACTTGAAGGATAATAATTATTATTAATATTGTCATTAAAATCATGGATTATATCAAATCTACCTTCCATCTTGGCGGATGTCGAATGGCCTTATTTACCATTAAAATTGAAAAATTTAATTATTCTTTCTTTTTTAGTGCGGTAGATTTTTGAATATTATTAATCAAAAAAGTTTTTTTGACATAGTTGTTCAATTGGAAAGATAAAAAATACAGACTTGATTTTTTTTATATATTAATTTTTAGTGGGAAACTATTATTTTTAAATTATTGATCGAATGTCAAAGTTTACAAATTTTTTAAAAATTCATAAAAAAATTTTTAAATCATATAAAATTTTTTTTAGTGTTTGATTTTTTATTCTTTAAAAAAAGGTATTTTAAAAATTGACGCTTGGAGAATTTTAATTTTTAAACCGTCAAAAGATAAATAAACTTTTAATAAATAATTCGTAAGTTTGCCAATAAAAAAATAAAAATTTCAATTTAAAAAAATGATACAGCTCTTATTCAAACAATTGCAGTAATGAAATTTAAAAAAAAAATTTTTTTCACGTACTTATAAACATTTATAAAACTCTGATCAGATGTCTGCAATTTAAAAAAAAACTTTCGTATATTTTTAATATACTTTTATTGAAATATCTTAAAAAACTCACCTGGATATTTTTTTATTATTACACATTCTATTTATAAAATGTTTCCATTGATTATGGCTGATAATTATAGTTATTATCAACTTGTTCTGAGAAATTGTCTTTACTTGTCTTTTACAATGTGCAGCAAGTCATTTTTCATATAGAATATTTTTACAAGTATCAACTAAATAATAACGCATTTATTATCAATTTAAATATCAATGCATACTTCTCCGAAAGTCTTTTAAAGAAAATATGTTCTCAATAAAATTCAATCGGTTATTAAAATTTAACGAGATCCATCTTGCATTCAATAAAAATATTATATAATCAATATCATAAAAAAATTATCATTATTATTATTAAGAACTGACAAATCAAATAAAATTTTATAGCAAATTATTTTTTAAAAAAGCTATGTTTGATAAAAATCTTGCAAAATTTATTTTATCAATTTTACGATTAGTTATTTTAAGTTTATTTGTCTAATGTTGGAAATTACGGTTAATTTAACTCGTGTTGAAATTGGGGCTTCTTAATGAAGGTATAAAGTAGTTTTTATAGCTTTACCGATTTAATTGATGATATTTATTGCTTATTTTTAATTACCTGATTCTGGCGTGTTAAAAAATTTTTTTTAATGATTAAAAATTATTTTATAAATTAAATAAATAAATGATGCAATTTAATTAAACTTTTATAAAAATCTAAATTAATATATAAGGCAAAAGACCCAGTTATTGACACTGGCCTAGTTATTGACACTTGCAATTTTATTTTAATTAAAAAAAACAAATTAACTCTAATAAATTAATAAATACTAGCAACCTTGCAGTCACTATGTGACTGCCGTGACTTGTGAAATATAAATAAATGAAATTTTGCTTTATTAAATGATGACTTTTGTTAAATTGCACTGTACTTTTTTAATTATTGACATTTTTTAAGATTTAAACTCATCTCGATGTTACACTCATCAAGAGCTTTCATTTGAGTACCCACATGCATTTTTGATATATTTTTCATATATACATATATATAATATATATAATTATATGAAAAATTGATGTGGGTACTCAAATGAAAGGTCTTGATGAGTGTAACATCGGGATGAGCTTATATCTTTAAAAATGTCAATATTTCACGAGATACAAGGTCATTTCTTCATTATGTATCTAGAGATAGAGCATTAAAAATTTATTTTATCAAATAAACACACTGGCCACAAAATTTTGCTATATATATATATATATGAAAAATTGATGTGGGTACTCAAATGAAAGCTCTCGATGAGTGTAATGTCGCGGTGAGCTTATATCTTTAAAAATGTCAATAGTTCACAAAATACAAGGTCGTTTCTTAATTATGTTAACTTGCACTGTACTTTCTTAACTATTGAAGCTTTTAAAGACATAAGCTCATCCCGATGTTACACTCATCAAGAGCTTTCATTTGAGTACCCACATCAAATGAAAGCTCTCGATGAGTGTAATGTCGCGGTGAGCTTATATCTTTAAAAATGTCAATAGTTCACAAAATACAAGGTCGTTTCTTAATTATGTTAACTTGCACTGTACTTTCTTAACTATTGAAGCTTTTAAAGACATAAGCTCATCCCGATGTTACACTCATCAAGAGCTTTCATTTGAGTACCCACATGCACTTTTGATATATTTTTCATATATACATATATATAATATATATAAATATATGAAAAATTGATGTGGGTACTCAAATGAAAGGTCTTGATGAGTGTAACATCGGGATGAGCTTATATCTTTAAAAATGTCAATAGTTCACGAGATACAAGGTCATTTCTTCATTATGTATCTAGAGATAGAGCATTAAAAATTTATTTTATCAAATAAACACACTGGCCACAAAATTTTGCTTATTCTCTCAATAATATGGATAATTTAATTAAATTTTTATAAAAATTTTAACTTACATAAATAAAAAAATACTAAAATTAATTTTTTTTTCAGCCTGTAGCGGAAGAACCATTCAGATTCGATATGGAGCTAGATGATCTTCCAAAAGAAGTTCTAAAGCAGTATATATTCGACGAGACCGCACAGTTCGCTGAAAACCACCGGGATAATCCAATGTAGTGAACTACACTTTAAAATAAAAAAAACGGGACAACCTTGATCATCGGCGTAAACTTATCAAATTATTTATAAGATTGTGTTTAAATTAAATTGATAAAAAAAAAAAAAAAATCGAGAATGAATGAAGTGATTATAATTAGTCAGTATCAATATCAGAATCAGGCACAGTCTAAAGTTTTAAAGTTTTACCAAGCGAGCGACGAAAACCGGGTGATTATGGTCAAAGATGATCAATTTAATTAACTTTTTATATTATTGATTACAATTACTAATTGAAGGTCTCTTCTCTCATCTATCATCAGTTCCCGATCTCGTCCCACTGAGATGCCGCGCAAAGCAACACCGCGATGTCCAGTTGCATAATATTAATTTGTATGATACAAAACAATTATAGTTTTAACTCAACCAATATTATTTTATCCAGTCATAGCTCTAGATTACGTATCAGTTAATATTAACAACAATATTTAGTTATTAATTATTATATTAATTATAGTTAGTAGTTATTATTATTATTATTATAAAAAAAAAAATACATCAGCCGATAATACCGATTAATTGTTATTCCAAACATCTGTCTGTGATTATAATCTCAAGCAATTACGTGATCGGTACGTCGATGTGAGAATATTATTTAAATAATGATTAATGAGAGAAAGATTTGAGAGAATGATTATTATTTATCATAATTAAGGGGGTATTCTGGTTTACACGGAAAGAACAAGACAATCTAGATTTTTCCAGCTACTATCTGAAATTTTTTTTCACTACAGATATCACTGAGTATAATCTAGGATGACATCCAGTGTCATCTTGTTCTTTTCGTGCAGAAGCATGAAATTTCAAGTAATTTTTGAAGTGCCGTAAAAAAAAAGACAATCAATATTTTTACTATCCGTTTTTTTTTATTAGTTATTTATTAACATTATAAGAATACAGAAAAAAATTAAAAAATAAAAGAAGTTGAAAATTCGAAAAACTTGCAACTGATAAAGTGAAGGGGGGTCTCAAAAAATTGGCACGTGACTATACCCACGATTCCAACCCTCCTAGCAATCGGAAACAAAAAAATAAAATAGAGTATTAATCTAGAGTAATGTCGCTATAATTGGAACGGTAATTGAAAAAAATAGACTTGGAAAAAATTTTAAAGTTATGACAAATTCATATTATTTCATTAAAATTATTATAAAATAAAAATAATAGTAATAATAATTGTATCACACCGACAATTTTCCTGAAAAACAAGCACCCCCAAAATGATCGCTGCATTTTTTATTACAAAAAAATATTATTATTATTTCTAAGAACCAAAATCAGGATATAGTAGACCAAAAAATTTATGTTTTACTTTTTATTTATTTCAATTAAGTAAATATCCTTATAATCTCCTTAAAATATCCTTATATCCTGATTTTGGTTCTTAGAAATTGGTATTACTTAGACCTGAACTAATAAATAATAATAATAATTATTATTATTTTATAATAATTTTAATGAAATAATATGAATTTTTCATAACTTAATTTCAAAGCAGTCGCCATTATATGAAAAAAATTTTTTTTCAACTTTTCCGCAATTTTATCCATACTTTTATCAGCTACTAATTTTTTTAATTTTTTTCTGTATTCTTATAATATTAATAAATAACTTATAAAAAAATATACAATAAAAATATTGACTGCCTTTTTTTTAGGCACTTAAAAAATTACCTGAAATTTAATGTTTCTAGACCAGAAAACCCCCTTAAAAATAAAAATCTAAATTTACAATCATGAACAATAAAAAATGGCATTTAGCGTGTACTCTTGTCGCTGGGACATTTATTTGCATTTTATCGTTAAATTTCGATGATCCAAGGATTGTATTATTTTATAATAATTCAGTTTATTAAAAAAAAAACAGTATATATATATTATAAATATAAATAAAAAATTAATTTAATTAAATGTATATGTAATATATGTATGTGTGTGTATTAATTTAAAAATATACACACATATATTTAAAGATTTTAAATGTAACTGCTGACTAAGCGTCAAGTTTTATCCAAAGAGATGCCTCGATATCATCGGACGTTGTGTGAATGCCTGGAGTGTGTTAAGAGAGATTAATTAATTGATTATTAGCAGTGTAATGATGAATGATAATTATGGTTTGAGATAATTAGTGTGAAAGAAGATATAGAGAGCAGTTTTTAGCTATTTCCATTATTCAATTCCATATTTACAAATAATCGCGCAAGCTATTGTAAATCTTGTTAATGTATATTACAAATATTATATTATTATTAATTAATTTTTATTGTAATTCTTAAAATTTCGAGATTTATTTAACTTCGTGTTCTTCCAATTTTAAATTCAGAATTTGTTTTTTAAAAAAAAAAAAGTTCAATAATAATATTATTCGCTCGCAAGGTCATTTATAAATATGAAGGTAATCATTCTCGCGTTTATCGAGTTACTCGTGCGACAATTATTCGCTCAAAGCGACCGCAACATGAATAATTTTATTATTTATGAGCAATAATTAGAAGAAATTAATTTTATCGATATAATAACGATATCTGGCCTAATATACTTAAATTAAATTTAAAAAATGTTGTGTATTTGTTGTTGTTGCTAAATCATATCGAGATTTTTCTCTTTAAAATTGAGTGTTATGCATGTCTGGAATTTTTTTTTTTTAACAATATGGCTCTTAGATGGCGCCACCTACCCTCTAACCTCATTCCAAAGGTTTAACCGCAGAACAATGTATGAATAATTAAATATAATGCAAGCAATAGTTAAAAAAAAGCTCAAATTTATAATTATACTACGTTGGAGATTAAAAAAAATATTATTTGCAATTGTTATTAATTATTAGTTGATTAATATTTAATAAAAAAGTCTTGAGGTGGGAATTGTGATTCAAGATGGCCGACTGGTAACAATAGAGTTTTAAATTGTTGAGGTTATGGCTGTCTAAGAAACATATTAGGAAAAAATTTTAAGAAATGCGCAACACTCGAAAAAATTAATTAAATTTTGGATAACTCCGAAAATAATCTTCCATTGAGTAAATAAAATAATTATTAATAAATTTAATAATTATTTTATTGATCCAGCTGCATTCATAGAGTTTTAAAAGATTGAAATTTTAAAAATTTTTATTAAAGAAAAATAATAAAAAGTTACTTGAACTGTAATGAGTTATGGTAAAAACAAAAAAAAAATAACCAGCCAACTCGTTAAGACTAAACCAACGTGCTGCCTTCGTAATCTTTAATTACTCGGACTTGTATTAATTTAACAAAAAAGTTAATGGGTAGTATTGATTATTGATAATTGATAAATTAATAATAAACACTCAAGTTCAGATATTAAATTGTTGTCAGTAAAAAAAGAAAACCTGTGAGTAATTAGTTTTTAAAAAAAATATGTGACGTTTAAAAAGGAAAAAAAAAATATCTGCTTTTTAAGCTTGTTAGTGTAAAGAAGAAACGAAAGTAGCAAGTCAATGATCAAAGTTAACTTGAGTACCTTGAATTATAACTTATAAAAATGTTTATAATTGTAATTGTAATGATTATTTACTTGCCCATGTCAATATTTAATAAAACAATTCAAATCTTCATTTTTTTCAAGACTAAGTAGATTTTTGTAGAAGCTTGTGTGCGTGAGATTAAGTAAGTTTATTGTTAACAAATAATAACTAAACAGACAGAATATCAAAAAATAATTAAGTATTGCGTGGCAAGTGCCAAAAGGGTGTATTACAGCAGTTGAATAGGGTTTTTTTGCTAAAAGGGTGGATAAATAATTTTTTTTTGCCATTTAATTTAAAATCGTTCAGATATAAAGATCAATGAAAAAATTTTTTTTTAATTATTAAAATAAAAAAGAGTTTAAAAAAATTTTTCTTAAGAAGGGCGGAGAAAAAAATATTATATTAAATGGTAATTTAAATTAATTTAATTTTCATTTTTTTGAACGAAATTTTTATTTGATTTTATTGATATATTTTTTTTAAATATATAAAAAAATGAACAATTTAAAAAAAAAATTATTGCAATTTTAACAAATTTTCAAAAAAATTTATAAATTTTTTAGAAAATTGTGATATTCAGCTTTTTTTATATTGTTCGTTTTTATTATGTACTTTTAAAAAAAAAAGTATATAAAAAAAAGATAAAATAGAAATTTTAAGTTAAAATATTAGTCAAAATTTTTTCCAACTCTAAGAGATGATTGTTTTTAATGAAATATTATTTTTTTGATATTTTCGAAATTCCTACCATAAATCCGCTATAAAAACAATGAAGTTAAATATAATTATGATGATCTATCAATTTATCTATTTTTTATAGCCAAAAATAGGTTTGACTCCACGTATAATTAATTACCAAATTTTTTTTGCCATTCAACTCAAAATCGTTCAAATGTAAAGATCAATAAAAAGAATTTTTTTTTAAATTATTAAAACCAAAAAAGGCGTTATTCAAGATTTGCGTCCTTTTGGCTTTAAAAAAAAAATTGAGGTAATTATTTACAAGTGGGGTCTACCATATTTTTGGCCATATTTAGGAGAAAAACTAACATTTTCAAATTTTTTTTATTCTGCTTGTTTTTACGGCGCAATTATGATAAAAAATCTCGTGAAAGAAACAAATAAAGATTTTGATAGCTTTTTTGTCTTCAAAAGTTGGAAAAAATTTTGGCTCTTATATTTTTCGATAAAATTTCTATTTTTTCTTTTTTGACATATTTTTTTTTTTAAATACATAAAAAAAACGAACAATTAAAAAAAAAAAGGTTAAATATCTAAATCAATTAATTTTCTAATTAATTAATTAATTAATTCTAAGTTAATTTTATAAAAAATTTGTTTAATTGTGAAACAACTTTTTTTTTATTGTTAATTTTTTTGTGTATTTAAAAATATATTTAAAAAAATGAAAATAAAATCGTTGACCCCATTTGTAAATATTTACCAAATTTTTTTTAATTATTAAAATCAAAAAGACGTATTTCAAAATTTGCGCCTTTTTGGCTTTAATAAAAATTGATGTTTTATCACACAACGGTCACAAAAAGCTTGAAAAATAAAATTAGATCAAAATCATACTCAGGATCTGAAATTTTAGTTTTAAATTAGTAAATTTTCAAATTTTTGAAGCCAAAAGAGCGTATATTTTTAGACATGTGCTCTTTTGGCTTTAGAAAAAATTTTTTTTTTCATTTTTAAGCTTAGAATATACTTGCAAAAATTTTCAAAAAAAAATATTAAACGCCCTTTAGGCTTACAAAAATTTTTTTTTTCATTTTTAACCTTAGAATATGTTTGCAAAGTGATTAACAAAAAAAAAAAAAAAAAATAAAATACTTCCACTTGGCATTTGTCACACGATATGTTATGTTACATTACATTAGCACAATGGGATTCTTTTTGTTTAATTAAATACTAGACTTGCCCAATTAAATTTATAAGCTAAGTTTTTATTTAATATTTGTATCAATCTATGAATGTAGCTTATATATATATATATTTAATATTTAATTAATTAAAATACTATTAATTGATAAACTCGTACGTTTGAAGGCACAAGTGTCGATCTTTAAAAAAAAAAAAAAAAAAAAAACAAATTACTATTTAAATGAACTCATCTTTTTGTCAAATGTTCGTTAATAAATGTAAATGTGTATGTATTTAAAAAGAAATAATTATTAATGTATTGAAGATATAAAAAAATGAATGACTTAAAAGTATTATTGTCCTAATAAAAAAAGGCTTTATTGGCCGATAATCAAAGTTTCATTGTTTCCCATATCCTCGTTTGTTTTATTGCTAGGATTTAAAGCAGAGCAGGGTTTATTTATTTATTTATTTATTAAGGCAATTTTATTGTAAAAAAGTTATTTGCCTTTTCGTTTGACAGTTAAAATTAAATATTAGTATTTATATGTTCAATTAATTATAATTATAGTTGTCAACAATCGTTGTAATTATTCCGAGTCACTTTCTTCAGCGTACTTGTCGTTTTTCACCTCTATTCTCAGGGGAGATCTTCCTCTGTTGTGGAATCCCAGTCGAGATCTCAGGTCAGCTTTTATTACGCTTTTCACTTCATTTCTGTAATTAGAAATAATTATTTAATGTAAGTAGCATTGGAAAATTTATTACAATAGTTTAACAAAATTAACTTATTTTATTTTTTATAGTCTAATCTTAATTTAGACTGATAGAATTTATTAACTGTTGATAAATTAATTTATTTAGAGACAATTTGTTCATTTATTAAATGTAACTAAATATTTTTTATCTATTAATAAATTTTTTTTGGAAAAAAAGTACATTTATTAATTGTTAAGAAATACTTATTATTAGTTAAAAAATATTTATTAATAATTCTGATTTAATGGAATTTTCTATTGAAGCTATGAGAGTATAAAAAGTGTCAAAATTTAATTTTCAATTTTTGATTTTTTATCCAAGAGTTGAAACATATTTTTTTTTAACAATTGATAAATGTTTATTAACCGTTAGCAATTATTTATTATAAGTTACAATAAATCGTGTTTAATAAACGATCTGTTAACTGTTGATAAAAATTTTTTAATTATTATTAGATTTTTATTAATAGCTAAAAAATATTTCAGTAAATATTTACAAGTGGGGTCAACCATTTTAATTTTCATTTTAATGAATGAAATTTCTATTTGATTTTAATGATATTTTTTTTTGAAAAATACATAAAAAAAATGAACAGTACTTTTAAAAAAAATTATATATCAATAACATCAAAAAAAAAAAAAAAATAAAATAGAAATTTGATCCAAAATTCTTTCAAGTTTTGAAGGAAAAAAAAGCTATCGAAATCTTCATTTTTTTTTCACAACATTTTTTATCATAAATGCGCCGTAAAAATAAGCGGAATAAAAAAAAAATTTTTTAAATGTTAATTTTTCACCTAGTTATGCTCCAAAATATGGTTGACCCCACTTGTAAATAATTACTAATATTTCTTAACATTCAAGTAATTTTGTTGTTTACGGTGCAATGTAAAGATCTATAAACAAACTATCCATAACTTTTTATAATAGAGATAAGATCCACTAATAATTTTAATTTTTTATTATTACTATACTTTTTAGACTCATTTTATTTCTTCAATATTTTTATTAGAAAATAATAAAATTAATGATTCTGGTGGAATTATATATTGAAGCTATTAAGTTTTTAAAAAGTATCAAAGTTTAATTTTTATCTAAAAAAATTTTCCATTAAAAATGAATAAATATTTATTAACTGTTAATAAATAATTTATCAACTACCATTATTCTTCAATCATGTTATGTTCTCTTTAATACATTCTATGTTTATTTTGTCTATTTTGTTCATTCTATGTCTATTTTAACCTTAAACTGATTTAAATATTTTCAAATAAATAATTCTGTGTTTTGATTTGAATGAGTTGTTATTTATTGGTGGAAATTTTCTTACCTCATTATAACGAATCGAGTTTAATCTAACCTCTATATAACAAACCTCATTATTACGAATTATTTGATATAACGAATAATTTCTATTTCCCTTGAGTTTCGTTATATCAAGATTGCACTGTATTAATAAATATCAAATCACCTAATTAAAAAAAAAAAAAAATATAATTCAAAAATAAAAAATCCAAATTACCTTTCAGAACTATTCTTCTCTTCATTATTCAACCTAGCCCAAACAGTAGAAGCAACCCTAGGTTTCGGCCGCGTAATAACCTTAATAACACTCCCCTTAGGACCTTGAACTTCCTTCTCCGAGATGTCGCTGCTATCAGAATCCGATTCCTCCGGTTCCTGCACCGGTTCCTCATCTTCCCACTCTCCTTCTTCCTTATCCTCCTCTTCCTCCTCTTCTTCATTCTCCTCCACCTCCTCAACCTCTTCCTCCTGTTCTTCCCCCTCCTCTTCCTCCTCCTCCAAATGCAAATTCTTCCCATACTCCAGATTAGTAACAGTAACTCTAATAGGCTCATGATAAACCGCAGGTTTTCCCCTCCCTAACCTGGACCTCAAATCAGTTCCCTGAACCTTATCCTGCATCTTGAGCTTCATTTGCGTGAGCCTTTTCTTCTGAACCTTCTCCTCCTCATCATCAGCGTGCATCCTCATCCTAAGAATCTTGTTCCTCTTGTTCCAGCCATCATCACTGTCGCTGTCGCTCTGACTGGCGCTGTCTTCACTCTTATCCTCAACAGTCTGCACCACATTTATATTCATAACCTTGCTTTTAACCTTGCCCTCCCTCTCCGTTCCTTCAATCACCTGTTCCTTGGCTCTGACTCCAAGCCGTTCCTTAATTCCGGTTCTCTCCACCAGAGGTCGCTCGCGCTGATAAACTTCAACGGGGTCATTACTTCCCCAAGCTTCCGACAAAGAACCCCAGGGATTTTTGAAGCCCTCCTTAAGAGCTTCCTTCTCTTCTTCCTGCCAATTAACGTCCCTGTACTTCCGCTTCCTGGACTGGGTCAGAATCCCCTTAATCCCGCCATAATTAGGGTTCCCGTGTTTTTTATAATACTCACTCATTTTTTCCGCATTCGCGGGCTTCTTATCCGACGTAGTAGCGAACCTCAGCAGCACTGTCTTGGATTTTGCGCACTCTACGCCTTTTCTCCAGATTCCTGGAGGGAGAGGAAAATCAATGTCCTTGATACTAACCGCTGGCTTCTTTTCAAGGCCCTCCATTGCATCATCCTCTTCCTTGGCCGGCTCCTTGGAGGTTATGCGCTTGGACAAGCCTATCAGCGCCCTGGCGGCGGAAATTTTGTCCAGCCAGACGACGTTGCAAGAAATGTCGTTGATCCACTCGATAGAAGCTGGCGCGTAGTCCTTAAAATAATCAAACACGTCTTGTGTACTCATGTTGTCCGTACCTCGCATGTGCAAAGTGTTGAACCTCGTGTACTTGGCGCTCTCGTCACTCTCAGAGACTCCCATGCTCTCGTATAATTCTTCCTCGTCCTCTACGTCCAGTTGACGGGCATTTTCTTTCATTCCGAAGCGCTTCGCGCGCTCTTCTAGCTTTTGCTGCTCCTCTTTGCTGAATATGTCTATCCCGGTCGTAAATGCGCCGCTTTTATTTTCATATTTAGGTTGCTGGGATAAATAAATTTTAATAAAAAAAAAAAATTTTTAGTAAAAAAATTTTTTTGTAAATAAAAAAATAAATAATAATAATTTGTTAAACTTACCACTGTTAAATTGTTAGCTAATAAATTACGTTTTTGTATCAGAGTATCTAAATCTGTGTTTACATCGTCTGAGGCTTCAATATAAGAGTCTGTGTCCATCGGCCCGGAGACTTCAGCCATTTTTTTCACTATTTTATTATTATTCAATATTAATATTTACAATTACTATCTTTTTTAACTCCTCATTTATTTGTTTACTAATTTATTTTCGGGTGTTAATTTTAAGGTTAATAATTAGATGTTTTTTTTAGAGGAAGGTTTTTAATTTTACCGCCAGACAGCGCGCTAGTGCTCAGCGCGGGAAATTTAAATCTTAAAAATATTTTGAATTTTTTTTTAATTAGAAATCATTTTTTTTATGATTACACTTAAATAAAAAGTAAGTTAGAGTTTTGAAAGTTTTTAGAATTTGTTTTTCTATTGAAAAAGTTATTATAAAAAAATAAAATAATTTTCATTTATAAAAAACTGTAAGTGCAATTTTTATAAAATATTTTTTTGTTCTCATTTAATTATTGAAAATATTAAAAAATTAAAAACGTCGGCTAACTTTAGTATTATTACACTTAAGTTCTAATATTTTTTATTAAAAAAATTTTAAAATACAGTGATTTATTATAATTATAATTGTTGTTATTATTATTTATAAATTTAATGATAAAATTTGATATTAATATTACAATTTAAGAAATTTTTATTTGTAAGATAATATATTTACTTATACTAAATCAATTAAAAATTAACAATTACAATTGAAAATTTTTAAAAATCAATTCTTTCTCTTATAATAAAAAAGTTCCCGAGAATATTTTTAATTTATTCATAAATTGCATTAAAGTTATACCAAGTTCTTAAAATATTTCTAATTATTTAATTTTTAATTTTTTCTAGTATACAATTCGTTTAAAAAAACAATTTTTAATTTAATTTTTTACAAATCAGCCATTTATTAGAATTAATTTTCCAAACGATATTTTTGTTATTAAAAACAGATTTATATAATTTTATTATTCTTATATTAACACAGGAAAAAACTTTAAAAAAAACAGTTTGAAAAATTCGTCCTTACCAAATAAAAGGTAAAGGACCCAATTATTGACAATGTCCTAGATTTGTTTTACACTTGCAATTTTATTCTAATTAAAAAAATAAAATGTTCTTAAAAAAAACAATTATACTGAAATTTATAATTCAAAAATTATATTTATTAATTTATTATAGTCGAATTGTTTTTTTTTAATTAAAATTTTGGGTCTTTTGGGTCTTTTACTTTATCTTCTAAAATTTTATTTTTGTATAAGAATTAATCCAGCCGATATTTATTATTAATTTTTAGAATTTTTTTAACAAATAAATAATCGCAAAAATAAATGAGAAAAAAAAATTAACATGTAGAAATTTTAAAAAATTATAAATGCAATTTTTTAAAAATAGTTTTTCAATAAAGATTTATTTATGAAATAAAATTAAAGAATTATTAAGTGACTGCTAACTTTAATGTCATTATTTTTTTTTTATTTCTTTTTTAAAAAAAATTCAAGTAAACTATTATAAAGTTTCCGTAATTAATCATATTTTAATTTTCAAAAACTTAATTTTTTTAATTTCAAAATTTATCCAAGCCGTAATTATAAAAATAAAATTTTTGAAAGTACCCTTAACTTAAAAAATTTTCCGTCAGATAGCGCGCAGTGACCTTGAGCGGGGGAATTTAAACTCCCTGTCAAAAGTTATTTAAGCGCGCGCTAAGTGGTGTCCGTAATCACTTAGGTAATAATAAGTTATTTACTATTTACATTAGTGCTTTCATTTCGAAACTGTTAATAACATTCAAACTACCAAGTCAAATATTACAAAGCTCTATAAATAGATCCTAAAATAATAAAGTGCTAAAACTGATAATTTTCAAGATAAACACTTCTCATTTGGACCAACATTTAGTGATTTACTGCCTGTGAGTAAACACGTTAATTATGAGCTCTTTTTTTATTCCCAAAAGTAGTAAAGTATACTTTTATTTTTCTTTCTCTTAGGTATGATCTGACATGAAGAAATTGTATCCAAGCTGACGACAGGTTATTATATTTCTGCAACAAAAATACATATCAAGTGTTGGCATTAATTCTAAATACTTCTGAGTATAATTTATATATATCTTACAGTCTATTGTCCATTGAGTCAATTGCCGAGATCAAATAAATTGACGCAGATTATTAAATTTTAATTAGTTAATTAAAAATTATAATATGGAGCTATCTGATGTGGTGAGTGCAATAAATCACGATTCCAATAATCGATACCATAAATTCAAGTTCATTATCAGTTTAATATTCAAGGTTCTCGGTGATTATTCTAAAGTTACATTTTCTTAATCATTTTTTACTCCAATTATGTAATATAATTGTTTTGTATAGTTGGAAAAAATTATTACAATAAATTTATTCTATAATTCTATCGAAATAATTGCGAGAACTGATGAATATTAATTTAACGCAATACACAAAACATTATTAGTCTATTTCATGTTTTTTATCTAAGGAACTCAAGGCTAAGTAATTACCGATAATAGCATAAGTAAGTAATGAGTAATTTTTATCTTTCAGTCAATGGGCAACACCGATAATCCTCAGGAGAAAGAAAAACCTGAGAGACCCACGGGACTCACTTATGGAATCGATGACGCGCCTCCTTGGTATCTCTGTCTTTTTATGGCGCTTCAGGTAAAAATAATCTGAAAAAAATATAAAAATGTCAGATCAAGTCTAAACTAAATAAATTTATTTAAAATCAAAATTTTGATACATTAAGATTAGAAATTTACTTACTGTCCTTTATTACTAGTTAAAAACAGGTTATGGGCCCAGGCCCGGAGTATATAAACGAAAGAATTTGATAATTTAAGAAATTAAGTTATTAAAAAAAATTTTTTTTATACTATTCTTCATTGTGAATTTACCAGTTATTTATTAAGAGTTTAAACATTTTTTATTCATATTTTATTCGGAGTTTGAAAGTAAAAAAAAAATGCCTGATTGTTTCATTTTTTGCTGATATTATTCAAAAATTAATTTCTAGAGTACCATACTATTCTTTTTTATTGTAGTTTTTTTAAAAAAAAAAATAAGAAAATGTAACATCAACATTGGTCTAAAAAAACTTATACTAAGAGCCAGTTTTTCAATCAAAGATAAAATTTTATAGAATCCTAAAATAATTTATTTTATTAATTGATTTCATAAATGAAGATATATATTTTTTTTTTTTGTATATATTTCATAAGTGAAGATATACTGACGATAATAATTTTATTCTGGATAAAATTTTATCCCGGATCAAAAAACTGGTCCTAAGAATCACAATTTTGATACCTAATTGTTAAAAATTTACTTACTGTCTTCCATTACATCAAAAATTAAAATTAATTTAGCGATATTTAATAATTTTAATAATATTTTTAACAAAAAGAAAAAACAATTGAAATGCAGAAATTTTAAAAAATAAAAAATGCAATTTTTTGAAAATAATTTTTCGGAAAAAAATTGTTTGTTAAATAAAATAAAAAAATTGTTAATGTCATACATTAAAAAACAGGTTATGGGCCCAGATCCAAAAAAAATACTCTATGCAATATTTAAATTTTCATTAATTAAACATGAATGATCCTAAAACACAAAAAATTGTCATTAAAAAATTTTAGATATTAATTAATAAAAAAATGAAATATTTCAGCATTACCTTACGATGATCGGAGCAATTGTGTCAATTCCCTTCATTCTGACTCCAGCGCTATGCATGGCGGAAGACGATCCGTCCAGGAGTTACATAATCTCGACGATGATATTCGTCACCGGCCTGGTGACAATGCTCCAGACTACGTTCGGGTGCAGA
Organism: Cotesia congregata; assembly: GCA_905319865.3. NCBI lineage: Eukaryota > Metazoa > Arthropoda > Insecta > Hymenoptera > Braconidae > Cotesia > Cotesia congregata. The sequence continues at coordinate 10,521,990 of CAJNRD030001119.1, forward strand.
CTTCCGCTGGTCCAAGGTGGAACTATATCCTTCCTAGTTCCTACATTGGCGATTCTGAGTCTTCCGCAGTGGAAGTGTCCTCCAGAGGAAGAGCTAAGCAAAATGAGCTCAGAAAACAGGACAGAACTTTGGCAGATCCGCATGAGAGAACTGTCTGGAGCGATTGCAGTCTCGGCGCTGTTTCAAGTGATCATCGGGTTCGGAGGAATTGTCGGGTACTTGTTGAAGTTCATCACTCCCTTGACAATTGTACCCACTGTTTCTCTGGTTGGGTTGTCGCTGTTTGAGAACGCTGCTGCTGCGGCTTCCCAACATTGGGGTATTGCTGCTGGGTAAGGATTAATTCTTAAAAAATAATTGTTGTAATTATAATAAGTTACTTACATATAAAACAATAAAAAAAACTTTTTTATGAAAGTTATTATTATTAAAACACTTTGTTTTATTAAATTGAAATGAAACAAGTTATAGCCGACATTTAAAAATTTTCAGAATTTTTTTTATTGAAAAAATTATTACGAAATAATAAAAAAAAAAATTTCACATGTAAAATTATTAAAGATTTATAAGTGCAATTTTTGAAAAATATTTTTTATTTATAATTTAATAAATGAAAAGAAATCAAAAAATTAAAAACGTCGGCTTATTTTAGTATCATGATTTTTACAACAAATAAATTACTACTAAGAAAAACATTTTTAAAAAAATTGCATCTAATGTTGCAACATATTTAAATTGAAAAATTATTACAAAAAAATTAAAAAAAATTTTTCTTTATAAAAAACTGTAAGTGCAATTTTAAAAAAATATTTTTTCATTCTAATTTAATTAATGAAAATAAATCCAAAAATTAAAAACGTCCCTTGTGGAAAAATTTCTCTGAAATAACTGTGAAAAAATTTTATATTAAGTACGAATAATAGTTCATGAATTTTTTTATTTTCTTAAAAAGTCTGATAGAAAATCAGATTTTTTGCAAGATTTGGATCTCTGCCAGAAGAATTATTCAGAATTATTAAAACTTCTTGTAGGAACTTTTATAGAAATAATTCTCTGAAAAAAACTCTTGAAAAGTCAAATTTTCCTTGAAATTTAAGACTTTCCCAAAGTTGAATTTTTCAGACTTCAGTTTTACAACAATAGAAGAGAATATTTCTTTCCAGTCGGCTAACTTTAGTATTATTGATTTTCTTGGTCTATTATAACTTCTTGAAAATTAAATTAGTCAACATCTAAAAACTTGAATAATTTTTTTCATTGAAAAAATTATTACAAAAAAATGAAAATTAAAATTTTCACATGTAAAAAATTAAAAAAATTACCTGTGCAATTTTTTTCAAATATTTTTTTACTTAAAATTAATTGTTGAAAAAAATAAAAAAAATTGTTAAATGCCGGCTAATTTTAGTATTATACAAAACTTATAGATATAAAATTATTTTGAAAGACTTTCAATATATAAGTTTTTAAAAAATGTAGAATTAAAAAAAAATTATTTTTTACTTTGATTTATTTTATTTTTAAAAATATAAAATAATAATAAACAACTTTATAGATATTTTCTGACGTAAGTCATTAAATTTTCAGTTTATTGGTTATCCAGTCTACTATAACAATTTTTTCCTCTAATTTTTCGTAATATTGTTAGCCTGTATTTCCATTCAGGCATAAACAATTTATTCTCAATTCATATCTAAATTTGTTATTAAAGATAAATTTGACTGAAAAAATAATTCGGACGGCCCAGACCAGGACTAGAACCTGGATCTTTTAGTTACGCGCCAAAGGCTTTACCTGTTAAGCTATCTGAGTCAAATTTTATATTAATATTACGAAAAATTAGAGAAAAAATTGTTTTATCAGACTAGATAGTCCACAAACTGAAATGACTTTTATTTCTTTAAGATAATTTTACAAATTAATTTAACAATTATTAATAATTTAACAAATTAATGACTTACGTCAAAAAATATCTATGAAGTATTATAAACCAGTCTTCAGAAAAAATAAATATTGAAAATAATAAACAACCTTTAAAAATTTTCTAGGACAATAATCATGCTGACAGTGTACTCTCAATTGCTAGTAAACGTATCAGTGCCACTGATAGTATACCGAAAGAGCGAAGGCTTTAAGGTTATCTGGTTCGCATTGTTCAAATTGTTCCCAGTACTGCTGACAATCGTAGTAATGTGGGCGATTTGTGGAATCCTGACAATAACGAACCACCTTCCAGTAGGACACCCAGGGCGAACGGACACCAAGCTGAAAATAATCGAAGACTCTCCTTGGTTCCGAGTTCCATACCCAGGACAGTGGGGAACCCCAACAGTAAGCTTGTCAGGAGTGCTGGGAATGTTGGCAGGCGTGCTAGCGTGCACAGTAGAGTCCATCAGTTACTACCCGACAACTTCAAGAATGTGCGGAGCGCCACCTCCGCCAATTCACGCAATAAACCGCGGAATCGCCATTGAAGGTCTGGGAACAGTTCTGGCAGGTCTCTGGGGCAGCGGGAACGGAACCAACACATTTGGAGAAAACGTCGGAACCATCGGCGTCACCAAAGTCGGAAGCAGGCGAGTAATCCAGTGGGCATGCGTCCTAATGGTTCTTCAAGGAGTGATCAGCAAGTTCGGCGCTGTCTTCATCATAATTCCCGAGCCAATCGTCGGAGGGATTTTCTGCGTGATGTTCGGGATGATTGCCGCCTTTGGGTTGTCAGCGCTGCAGTACATTAACCTAAACTCCGCCAGGAACTTGTACATTCTAGGATTTTCTATATTCTTCCCGCTAGTTCTGTCCAAGTGGATGATCCAGAACTCTGATGTAATCAAAACAGGGAATGAAATAGCCGACGGAGTAATTACTGTCCTTCTCAGCACGACCATCCTTGTCGGCGGATTCGTCGGTTGTTTCCTGGACAATATTATTCCTGGAACCAGCGAAGAGAGAGGATTAGACGCTTGGGCCAATGAAATGGCGCTCAACTTTGATGAAGCTGATGATAAAACAGACGGCGAGTACATTCCAAATACTTTTGACTTTCCGGTCGGCATGACGCTGCTCAGGAAATGGAAGTGGACTTCTTACTTACCTTTCATGCCGACTTACCGACCTAGAGCGCGCAATTGTCGGAAGAAGAATAGATACGACGTAGAAAATTGAACTTTGGGTTAGAATTTAGTAACAATTTTTAACTTCCCGCTAAGAAAATTGAAAATTTTCAAAAATCGGGAAGTTATTGGTTTTACCCCGTTTTTCGAAAATCGAGTTTTCATCAGATCTCGACGTTTTGAGGTCCTAGGAAGCTTCCCTGACTATTCCCGCGAGGGTGTCACTATGTCTGTATGTATGTATGTGTGAGTGTGTGTGTGTGTAAGTATGTAAACCTCTTATAACTTTTAAACGGTTGAACCGATTTCATCGTGGTTGGTGCTATTCGAAAGGGCTTTACTAAACTTAGATTTCCTGAAAATTTGAACCGATTTGGACCTATAGATTTTGAGAAATTTAGAGAAATCTCCAAAAAAAATAGGAAAAAAATTTTTTTCAGAAGTGGTTTTTTTGGAATAACTTTTAAACGGCTCTACCGATCGATTTCAAAAACTAATCAGCTCTCAACCTTAAAAAACCACGTCGATTGCTGTCAATCCGGTCAAAATCGGTTGATTCGTTCAAGAGATATCGTAAACGAAAAAAAAACCGAAAAAAGAGTTTTTTCGGAATTACTCCGAAATTTCTAGTTTAACCAATTGAAACTTAAGAATTCTTTATGAGGCTTAAAAAACTGCGTAGAATGCCGCCAACTGCGTAAAAATTGGTTGATCCATTCAAAAGTTATTGCGGTTTGAAAATTCCAAAAATAGTGTTCTATGAAACTTCTATCAGACTTTTGAGCTGGGAGAGCTCAAATTCATAGAAATATTATTTTTTTGAACTCAGGGAGCTCAAAATATCACATAAATTATTTTTTGAGCTTAAAAATCTCAAAAATGTCATAAGTACAATTTTAAGCGCCCAGGAATGGAATTAGCGGGAAGTTGCACGGATGGCCTTTAGGGTGAACCGTTTTTCTAATTTTTTTTTATAGTTAAAACGTTTATTTACTTGTTTATAATATTGATATTTTACATTTAAATAAATTAATAATTAAATAAATTTTTTTAGTGAATTAGTTTTTATAGAATAGATAATCATAAAAATTTATTTACAAATTACATACATTGGTAGAAAGGTTAGCTTGACTCAAGATTAAAATTCTTGAACCAAGAAAATATTTTAGAGTTTCATTGTTTTGGATCAAGACAAAAAATTCTTTAATCAAATAAAATTTACTTAAATCAAGAAAAATTTTTAGTTTAAGAATTTTCTACTCTAATCAAGAAAATGAAATTTTTCAAAATAATTTTTCTTGATTCAAAGAAATTTCTTTTCATATAACCTCCATTAAAAATGCGAGTTTCAATTCCTGTTGAGCCAACTGAAACTAGTCAATTTCAGACCAATGCGACTATTACCGAGCAGAAAATCATCATTTTCTGCCCGCGAGATGAAATTGCCCCTTTATTTTCAATCCGATCAAAGTATCTTTTGTTTATTTTATACCTTTATAATTGTTATTCTAACTGTTAACTGTACTGACACATTATAATTCTGTTATTAAGTACAGTAAAACCTGGTTATTAGAGCAAGTAACTTATAATCGAGTAACTTATAACCAGATTGTTGAGAAAAAAAAAATACTTTTACTCAATTAACAATTTCTTGGTTCAAGAAACTCGCCGACGATCAAATATTCTATTATTATTAATTATTAATTTCTGAAGAAAAGAACATCAATATTTATCTTTGGATAATAGATAAATAAAAGAATAGTTTTATTTAAATTAAGTAAAAATTATTTCAATCAATTTAACAATTTCTTGAGCTAAGAATATATATTCTTAAAAATTTTCAAGAACATAAATTCTTGTATCAAGAAAATTTTTTTAATAAAACTGTTTTTTTCTCAGTGTACTGTACAAATAAGAATGACAATATAAAACTATTTAATTTACGAATAGTTTTTAATAAAAAATAAACTATTCGTTTCTTAAATTGTAGTTTTTAATTTCCTTAATAAGATTAATAAAATAAAATTGTATTTTCGCTATTCGTTTGAAATTATCTAATTTTGGTTGGCTCCAGACATTGAAACTAGTATTTTTAATGAAACTTATATGAAAAATAAGTCACTCTGGTCTGTAATCGTTTTGTTTCGTCCCTAGTCACACAATATACTATTTTCTGTGTACTAAAAGGAAAACAATAAATTTCTTGGGCCAAAAAAAAAATTCTTCAATAAATTTTTTTTTAAACCAAAAATTTTATCTTCGCTCAAGAATTTTTTTTCTTGACTTAAAAAATTTATTGCTTTTCCTTATTATAAAATAATTTCTCCAAAGTCAATCTAACTTTCTATCAGTGTAGTAATAAATCACAAGAATCCATGGCCAGCAATAACAGCAGGAATAAAACCTTCCCTACTGTCTCTAGACCTGACCCAGAACCATCCTTGGACATGATCGCTGAGCAAAGCAACGACATCGCCCTTGGAAACACTGATGGAATTACTTCCTCGGCCCTCGTAGTCGCTTCGGATGACCAGAAGAGTCTGCCTGGAGCCCTTGGTCCTGGCATTTGCAGCAGCTCGAAGATACAATCTATCAACACTGCGTTCTCCGCAGGCAGAAACTGCGTCGCGATGACCACGTCGCACCCTGGAGGAGCGTTCACGGACTCCACACTCGGACCTGGTGTCTCTGAGCTTCTCGGTGTCAGTCATGTTCCCGATGGGCCTGGGGAACACGTCAGTAGAGTCTTCCCAGCAGGGACCACATGTGGGTTGAGGCAGGATGCCCAGAGGAAGACACGCTGCGTACCCCACGTAGCCTTCCTGGCCATGAGGTGTCTGGACGTACAGCCAGGCTTGGTTCTTGAAGACCGCGTTGACCACCGTGCCTAGAGGCAACGCTATCTCGTCCTGGCCCCCACTCTGGGTCTGGTACAACGTCGTAGGAAATGACAAAACAACTGGAATGTTTGCCGGACGCTCTATTGACGCCTTTGTAAGGAAGGAATCGAGATCAGCGATCTCGTAACCAAATCTCGTTGGTGGTCGCGGGTTGTGATTTCTTTTGGTTCTTCGATGGCGGTGATGTTTTTCACGCGTCGCTGATTCTTTTAATGCTAAAAATGGCTCTGATACAGCGCGTTTCACTTTATCCGTCTCCGGAGGATCTTTTGAGTCTTGTTTTTGGTCAGCTTTACTGCTTACTGGGGTTTCTGGTTGCTTGTTCAGTTCCTTCGCTGGCTGAAATTGGAATTTTGTAAATTAGTTTTATTTTTTTTTTGGACGAAAAAGTTTGATCGCTGCATTTTATTGAAATATTAACAATTCATTTTTTTTTATTTAAAGTTTTAGGAAGAAATATTTAAAGTGATATTTTGTTTGTTAAATTAAAAAAATTATATTTTAGAAGTTTTTTCTTAATATAATAAACAATTTTTTGTAAAAAATTACTTATTATTAATAGTTTGGAATTATAAATGGGTTACTTTATTTTTATGCGCGCGCAGGGCGCCATTTTGTTGAACTTAGTACTCCATTTTCTTTAACACAAAATTTTTACTATAAAATTTGGATTTATTTGTGTAATTTTGATAAATTAAAAATGCTAATTTTTTAATTTAGACTTTTGAAATTGACAAAAATAAACAAATACGTAATTATTCTAACGGTATTTGAAAATAAAATACTAAGTAACCAAAATATTGGAATTGAATTGTAAAATAACCTAAAATAATTGAACTACAATCCAACAGACATCTGACAACTTCCAAAAAATTTAATTAATGGTTTTTTATAATTTCTATCTGCAAAAAATTTTTTTAGAAAAATTTATAGATCAAAAAGTCCTAAAAATTGTCCAAAAATATATTTTGGCAGTATAAAAATTTTACAACTAAAATCCGGGCAGTGATTAACTTTTACACCTTAAAAATAATAATAAAATAAATGATACTGAAGATAACAGACATCTAACATTTCTTCTAATTTTTGTAACCAATAAAAATTATAAAAAATTCACACTTATAATTTTTTTTAATTTCTACATGGTAAGAACAAGATTATACTGGATAACATTCCAGATTATACTCAGTGAGATCTGTAGTGAAAAAAAAAATTTAGATAGTAGCTGATATAATTCACAAATTGTAAACAGTACTTCACGCGCATAAGCACTAGAAAGAAAATGGCACAGATATCACTGTATATAATCCAAGATTCTACTGAGAATGATCTAAAATGAAATCCAGTGTAACCTTCTTCTTTCCGTGTACATGTAGAATTTTTTTCATTATAATTTAATTATTATAGAAATTTTTTAAATTATTAGATGCCCGCTAAATTCAGTATAATTAAAATATTTAAATAATACTAAAGTTAGCCAACATTTTTAATTTTTTGACATTAAATAATAAAAATCTTAAGATATTTTTAAAAAATTGCACTTATAGTTTTTCAAGTTTTTTACAAATGAATTTTTTTTTTTTATTATTTTGTAATAATTTTGTCAATAAAGAAAAATTCTAAAAATTTTTAAATGTCCGCTAACTTAATTATTTATAATATTTAAATAATAATAAATAAGTTAGCCGACATTTTTGAATTTTTTTTTATTAAATTATAACTAAAAAATTTTTTAAAAAATTGCACTTATAGTTCTTAAAGTTTTTAACAAATAAAAAAATTTTTTTTAAATTTTTTTGTTATAATTCTTTAATAAAAAAAAATCATAAAATTTTTTAAATGCCAGCTAACTTAATTTTCATAACATTCAATACCTTTTCATGTCTTACAATCTTATCAATCTCTTGCAAGACATTGCAGCGTTCATGTTTATCCCGATCAATAATCTCGGTACTTTCCTTGGTCTTGATGCTCTTGATACTCTTGACACTCCTTCTGGACGACCTATCTTTGCTCTTGCGAATAATCTGTGATTCCTGAATGCTCGCGGTATTATTGACGTCATTGTGCTGATGCTGCTGTCCGCGAAGTACCCAAGTCAAGGATATTTTAGGGCGCAAAAGTGTACTGGGACGTTGGCCCATGCTCTTGTAACTTGACGACAAATAACTTGGTGCCGGCGAGGGCGTACGCGAGGGTGTCACTCGTAACAGCGGACAATTCGCCACCAAGTCCACCTCCTGCAGCGTACAGGCATCCTCCTAGAACCGATAATTTTTTATGATTAAATAAATGCAATACTAGCCTCAAGTACGTCTCGAGTAACAATAATTGTACTATTAAATACATTTTATCGGTAAAATGTAAACCTTTACTGCAGCATTTAGCTCTCATGAGAGCCAGACAGTAAAAACCCAAACAAAGGATAAAAGTTAATTATATCCTCGTAAGAAATAATTATTATAGTGGAATTATATGTTAGCAAAACACCTCGTCTCAACTTTTATATTTAAAAGGAAGAAAACCTCCACTGAGGGATTTAACTCTCGGGAATAGTTGTCTTAATACCTTGGGAGAGTCGTTATCCTCTTCAAGGTTTACTTGCTCCGTTTCCTCGTTTCTAATATCCTCATCGACGTTCCACTGTCGTCGCTTCAAGTCTCCTGAAAATAAATAATTCACGTTAAACTATTTACTATTTATAAGAAAGAAGATATAATAGTTTACCATCACCGTTAACGAGTTTATGACCTAATAATTTTGCTCCGGCAGGCTACTGATCATAAGTATGTAGCATTTGATTAAAACAAGCTTGGAAAATTTTACAAGGCCTCATTAGAATTTTTAATTAGTAAATTTACATAATTTAATTCAATAGTTTGGAATTAATATTAATAGTTTTTTGAATCAAGTTAACTCAGTCGGTTTTGTTGCGGGTAAATAAATATTTTAATGATAGTCAAGTTATTATGAAAATTAAGTTAGCCGACACTCAAAAATTTTTATTAATTAAAAATTAGAACTAAAAAACTATTTTTAAAAAATTCTACGTATAATTTTTTTTATTTTCTACATGTGAAGATTTTTTGTTTTAATTATTTAAAAATTATTTTTCAATAAAATATGTTATAAAAATTATTAAATTTTCATAAGTTATTAGCTGACAATTGTCAATTTTTATAATAAATCAATCACACTAAAATAGAAATGCTTCTAAAAATTTTCACTAATAAATTATTTTTTAATTTTCACATGTGAAATTTTATTTCAATGAGACTTAAGTTAAAAGACATTAGAAATTTTTTTAGAACTTTGTAGTAGTGAAATTATTATGAAAAAAATTTAATATAAAAATTCCATTTTTGAAAGGTAAAAAAAATTATTAATTAAAATTTTTAGAAGCATTTTTACTGTAATTGAAATATTATAAATTATAAAATTTTTAAAAAATTGAATTTTTTTCAATAATTAAATTAGAACAAAAAAATATTTTTAAAAATTGCACTTATAGTTTTTCAAGTTTTTTACAAATGAAATTTTTTTAAAAATATTTTTGTAATAATTTTTTCAATGAAAAAAAATTCTTAAAATTTTTAGATGCCGATTAACTTAATTTTCATAAAAAATTGATAGTTAACTTCAGTATTACTTTTTTTATAATAATTTCATTATTATAAAATTAGAAAATAATTTCTAAAGTCTGTCAACTTCAAGGTCATGTTTTGATATGGCGCTAGTGTTGTTTTTTTTTTTTTTTTTAATTATGATTCTGATGAAGATGATAGACATTAGGAATAATTGTTTTATAATTTCATAGCATCAATGAAATTGTTCTGAAGAAAAATTCAATGAAGAAATTCCACATGTGAAAATTAAAAAAATAATTTGTGAAAATTTTTAAAAGTTTGTTTTTTATTGTAATTGATTTGTTATACAAATTAAAAAAATTGACAGCTAACTTCAGTATTATGAAAAATTTCATATGAAGAAATTAAAAGAAAGTTAAATAAATTTTTTAAAAATACTTTTTTAGTATTTAATAAATTTTTTTTATTAAATTGAAAGATTTTCAGATCTGCTGATACTAGTATAGCGGATTTTTTGTCATGATAATTAGAAATAACCTCAATTTATTTGTAACAATTATTTTACAGGATTCATTGATAATTAAAAAATTAAAAAAAAAATTGTAAGATTAGTATACAGAAATTATTTCATGTGTAAAAAATAATTTATTAAAAATCTATTTCAGGTTTTCTTTATAATTAGAAGAAAATTTACAATAATTTATTTATAAATTGAATTTATAGATTGTAAGAAGAAATTTTATAAAAAAACTTTGATGAAAATTAAGTTAGCCGACTTTAAAAATTTTTTTTACTAAAAAAAAATTTTTTTTAAAATTTCATTTGTAAAAAATTTGAAAAACTGTAAGTGCAATTTTTAAAAAATATTTTTTTGTTCTAATTTAATTGAAAAAAAATCAAAAAATTAAATTTAGTGATCAATTTTTTTTTAAATTTTAATATATATTAATTACAGTCAAAAAATGCTTCTAAAAATTTTCATTAATAATTTGTTTTACTTTTTACATATGAAATTTTTTTGTAAAAAATTTGAAAAATTGTAAGAATAATCTTAAAAAAAATATTTTTTACTTCTAATTTAACAAATGAAGTAAAATAAAAAATGTCGGCTAGCTTTATTATTCTAAAACTGTTTTTAAACATAAAATACATATTTATCAAGAAAAAAAACTAAGTAGCACTTAAATAAATACGGAAGAAGAAACATTTTTTGCTAATGAGAAAAATATTTGTATCATACAATGATACTATTGTTTGCTACTTTCATTGATTTTTTCTCAAGATGTGAAGAATATACATGTAATTGAAAGAAGTGATAATGATGGTAAGTAGAACAATTAAAAAAAGAAATAAATAATTTATGGTTTGTAAAAAATAAACTTTGAAAAAATTCTTAATTAAAAATCAAACTAAATTAGGTACTAAATTATATTTTAAAAAAATATAAATTTTTTAATAACACCAACTGTTGATTTTAAATAACAATTAATTACCGCTTATCAAAGTACCACATCTATTAATTAAGTAATCGATAAATAAAAAGGAATATATATTTATGAAAGATAAAAACCACCTAATATATAATTCAACTTTCAATAATTTTTCAAAATATTTAACTGTTACAGGATAAAGATTTGCGATAAACCCGATTGAACACAAGACACTCTACTGATGAATTACCTGCTAGGCCGGAAAAGAACCGCCCCGTGGTCGGTTCAATAGTAAAGAGATTATCCTGGGGCAAGATTAAACGCACTTGAGCTACGCGATAATGTCAGAGCATGTTAAGATTTATGAGAACCACCTTTTTATCCATTTCTATTATTTTAAGGATTATCACCAACAATTAACAAGCACTGAATCACATTGTGGTACCAAAGACTAATTTTTGGTAAAATTAATTGGGTTGATTTTAAATATTGCTAATATAATATTATTGAATGTAAATTTAAGTGATAGAATATTAATTGTAAAATTTTTTTAAAGGATAACTACACTCGGTAACTCGCGGAGGACCGTAGATGCAGGAAGGCAGCGAAGACTAGACTAAAGCTGAGGGATCACTGGATGTCGGAACTCAAGGTTTCGTTGCCAGTGAGAGATCCCTAGATGAGAGAAAGCCGAAGATGCTCGGGAACGACGTACAAGGCGGTTTGCTGTCAAGAGGAGGAAGAAAGACAGGCCCAGAGAAGAGTATATAACACTACTTCGGAGGATTGGCCTCCTCAATTCCCGCGTAAAGCACCCGGCCAATCGGAATTCGCCCTTTGCCAGCGTAATTGTTGGGTACCGCGTGCTCAACGATACGAGCCAAGGATTTGTTTGGATTTTATAAGATTGAAGGAATTTATTTTTTATTAATATTTTATTGTGGGGGATTAATATGTCTGTTAATTTATATTTCTTTTATTAAAAAAAAATTATTAGAAATTATTTATGACACTAAAGTTTAGATGGTCTAAAAATTTTTGATTTTTTTTTATTAGAAAATTACAACTAAAAAGACATTTTTAAAAAAATGCACTTGTAGTTTTTCAAATTTTTTTAAAAATTGATTAATTGAAATTTTTTCAATAAAAAATTTTTAAAAATTTTGAGATGTCGGCTAACTTTTCATAATGATTTCACAGTATTAAATGCTCATAAGAGATGTGATTTAAAATTATTTAGATGATTTGACAGGATTAAAAATGATTATGAAATTAATCAGGATTATTAATCATTTTTATGATTATTATTGATGAAAGTTAATATATAATTATAGAAATAGATAATTTTATATTTTTAATAAAATTTAACTAATGGAAAAATTTATATCTAACAGATATTATTTATTGGGCAAGATTGAAAGAAAAATTTGTTTATATTTAACAAGCTTTATTAATTGGTAGTAAATGATTTTTTAATATATAAGTTAATTTAATCTATATTCTTAAGAGAAAAAGAAAAACTTTGTGTCCAGGATAGTTATATGATAAAATCGGTTTTTTTTAAGTGGAATTTAGTGTCCTTGCAAAGGTCTTGACTTGAATTTGTGTCTTTTTAAGGTTTTATTTCCTTCTTACCAATAGTCAATTTATTTTATGATAAGTATTTAAGCTGTATTTGAAAATGCTCTGTTTCTAGATTCATAATTAAAAAATGACCTTGTATTTGGTAAACTATTGACATTTTTAAAGATATAAGCTCATCCCGACATTACAGTCATCGAGACCTTTCATTTGAGTACCAACATTAATTTTTCATATATTTCATATATTTATATATATTACATATATGTATATATGAAAAATATATTAAAAATGTAATTGGGTACTCAAATGAAAGGTCTCGATGAGTGTAACATCAAAATGAGCTTACATCTTTGAAAATATCAATAATTAAGAAATGACCTTGTATTTTGTCAACTACTGACATTTTAAAAGATATAAGCTCACCCCGATGTTACACTCATTAAGACCTTTCATCAGAGTACCCACATCAATTTTTCATATATTTTATATATATTTATATATTTCACAAATACCATATATATATATATATATATATATATAT
>CAJNRD030001119.1:10540136-10579320 GCA_905319865.3 Cotesia congregata
TATATATATATATATATATATATATATATATATATATATATATATATTTATCTAAATATTATTATTACAGTAAAGAAGATATAAAATGGATCCTGAATTAAATCCAACAACAGCTAACAACTCACTGATGTATCAAGCCATTGTAGATGACAAATTGGAAGATCTTAAATTGTTATTAGAAAATGGAATTAATGTAAATGAGCCGATAATAACAACTGGAAAATTTGCTGGATTTACAGCATTGCATGTTGCATGCATGAAAAATAAAGATGACTTGGTAGAGTTGTTAGTTAATGATTATAAAGCAGATGTAAATGCAATGGCTGCTGACGGGACTGAACCCATTCATTTGGCTTGTTTTTATGTACCACTAGACGGACAAAGCAATATGAGGTTCATAATAAGAACAGGCATTAAAACAATAAAAATATTGGTGGAAGCTAATGCAAATGTTAATGCTAAATTCGGACAAGAAATTTTTTTTAAGCACGTCAAAAACAGAGAATGGTGTCCCGATTTTGGAGACAAAATGCCACTAGCTCCATATGCTGTTATTTATAATAAACCATTAATAATTGGTCTACTAAAAAAAGTCAACGTAGACATTATAAGCCTTAAAAATAAAACATTGCTGATGTACGCTGTTGAATACGCTGATGACTATACATTATGCATTTTAGACATTATATCACATGTTAAAGATCCTGGATTGATGGATAAGTTGATGAACCACCGCGATGATGATGATGTATCACTAATTCATTATCCATTCCATCCTAAAAAATATGGAAGATTTCGATATCTTGGAAGTCGCATGAGTAGTGATGATGTCCGTATCTCCTCACGTTTTATTATTGAGCTACCAAATTGGGGAGCTGATATGTACGCACTGATAAAAAATGACTCAGCAACATTTTTGCCCAATCTATTAGCTTATAGAAGTGATCTGCTACTGATGTATGCTTTGCCTTATTATACTTCTATGTCCTTATCTAGAGTTTTATACTACGCCACGGTTCCTATAGATAAAAATTCTCAGCATTTAATAAATACCAATTCAGAGAGTGAGCGACTTGATCATCTAAAACGAATTAGAAGAAATCAAAAACTATGTATAGCTATTATTTTAAAAGATCTGGTCTTTAGGAGTGTATTCAGATCACCTGTTCCAGAACAACAAGTTAAATTGAAGGATGAATTAATTGCCAAGGATGAATTTTTCAGGAAGATTGTTAATGTCTTCAAACTAGATTTCATTGAAAAAGAATTTCAAGAACGTTTTATTGAATTTGGCGAAAATAAAATGACAATGTGTGATTTTTTATTGCAAGTTTTTGATGATAAAAAATTGAAATTTTTGGCGCGAGAGGAGAATTTATCCGATGCTCTGGATAAAGTTGTAGAGCAAACTGATATTAATTTGAGATTTTCGTTCTATGCGATCTATCAAGATCCAATCAAAATCAGAATAAAAGATGCTAAGGAAAGATTAAGACTTCTCGAAAATTTGAAGAAAATTTCAGCACTTAGAAAAGCTATACCGTTACCCTTTGAACTGGTATTAGATATTGTTGAGTATTTAAACAATTATCAGTTTAACGCATTTATAAGAGCATTTTATAGTTAGTAATTATACATCGAAACCAGTTTTAGTTTTAAAAAGAAAATTTAATTTTTAATTATCAGTTTAGATGAAAAATTTTTAGGTTTCACTAATTTTCTAATTATTAAATATTATAGTAAAAAAAAGTATTATAAAAAACCATTAAATAGTTAATTAACCATAACTGTGATAATTGTGATAATGGAAAGAAGAAGAAATATAATACTTGTATTGAAAAATAAAAATTTTATTTATTTTATTTCTCTAATCCATAAAAAATAAAAGTTTTCCCTTAGCACTTAGTTAAAAAAATTATAAAATAATATATTCAGTGTATTAAAATAAATTTTTTCTTTAGGTATACTAAAATAATTTTTTTTTTTTTCAGTGTTAAAATTAAAAAGCAGATTATCAAGGTTCGAAAGAAGAAACAAACTTTAATTCACTAATAAATATCTGGATAGAAAAATTTATAATATTTCTTCTTAAGATGATACAAATATAAATTTAAGGTAATTAATTATTTAGCAATAAAAAATAAAATGAAATACTATTTTCAATGAGAATATATTATTTTTCAATAGACTGGACCAGTAACACAGTGAATAAAAATGCACTGAAAGTATTACATGGAAGAAAATAATAATAAGAACAAGTATGTTCGAATCTTTTAGCTTCGGCGCTTTTCATGCTCACTAATTTTACGACGTTCCACGTAGGAACGCTGAGAGTTCTCGGCAGTTTCCCCCGAGCCTGCAATCTCGCCGTGAATACTCTTCACTTAGCTTGTATTGTAACTTGTACCTAAAGACGGCATCAAGGCTGCGGAATTTCTCTCACACAGGGAACGAACGTAAAACTTCTTAAACTCGATAAATATATTACACACACGATAAACAAATTTTTAGTTACTCAAATTAGAAAATAATGGATTATAAAATTACGAGCCCGAGTACGCCCGATAAATATTTACCGTAATTTTTTCAACGAGTCAATAAATTCACCAGCCGTTCAATCAATTATTTATAGCAAGACTCGGTCGGGAGTTTGGGGTGCTCTTTTATCACAATCTTCGGGCCGTAAGAAAAAATTATCGAGATTTTTTTTAAATCTTCCAATAATTAATTGCTCAGAAATGTATTAATTTTATTTCTTCTTTTTAAATCTTTGTTTTTTAACCACAGAAGGATTTGTTATCAATTATTGAAGCTTTATAAATGATTTTTTAACGCTAGGTGATTTAATAAATATTTATTTATAAATATTTTTTATCTGTTAATAAATATATTTTTTATTTACTATTTCTTCCTTCAGACCTTAATTATCTGTTTTTTTTTAACTTCAATCTTCTTAATAAATATTTGCTAAATTTTAATAAATATTTCTTAACTATTAAAAAATATACTTTTCTTCCAAAAAAATATTTATTAATAGTTAAAAAGTATTTAGTTATATTTCATAAATCACCAAATTATTAAAAAATTAATGAATTTATTAGCAGTTAATAAATTATATCGCTTCAATAATTATACTTAAAACTAGAATCGATTTTCCTAAAATTTCCTATTACAACTCTGAATCCCTATCAATAACCAACAATCTCTCAACTCTTGAGCGCCTCTTGATCTTTACTCCAAGTTCGCCCATACCCTTGAACATATATAGATACGCAATATTAATTACAATTATTTCCCGGCACTCGAGCGAGATTTAAATTATAGATATCCAGTATCGCGATACAACTCGACCCAGCTCCAGCTCCAGCTGGCACAGCGCACCATAACCGCGATCCCGATGATGAGAAGAAGAAGAAGAAGAAGAAGAAGAAAGCAAAAAAAGATAAATATGATTGCAGGGTCTCGGGTGATTTCGGGAATGAGCCGGGTCGTAGTTCACGTCCTCGAAATTCCAGGTAGTATTAAGCCTAAAAAAAAGTAAGATAAAATTCCAATCGAAAATTACTCGAGATCGGGATGTTGAACTTACACTGTCGGAAAAGCAGGACATTTGAATTCCTTTTTATCATTCTATCCCAAAGGGTGTCTTTATAACGGGCGTAAATCACGAGGTGGTGGATGCCGAGTGTGAGTAGGCGTTGCTGCTCCGAAGACTGAGTCATAAATTTGATACAGGTTCATTGTGAAAGTCACCAGCTCTGCGGCTTACATTACATATTACATGAGAGTAAACTTTTTTTTTTTGTATTTCTTCTTTCTCATATAATAATAACTAGCAACCGCAGTCACTATGTGACTGTCGAGATTTACAGATTATGAATAAGAAAATTTTGGCTTAATAATTTTTTGATAATTCTAATTGCTCTATACATAGTTTAGATACACAGAAAGATGTAGTCTCCATATTTTTTATTACACTAATATAGATGCGCGCGAGTTTGTAGATATCAAAAAATTATTAAGATAGTTTTCGTGGTTAAGACATACCGTCAGAAAATTCTTAATGTTTGTATGTTTATTACTTATTAAGAACATGATGATACAATCACCCTACAAATTTGAAGTCGATTGTCCACCTATAACCCAAAATGAATTTGATTAAAAATTGAATATTTAACAATCATTGCATACGCTCTCTGCAGTTCAATTAATTGCTGAAAAAATGGAAATTAAAAAGATTGTGGAATACATTAAGAAAGATTTTATTAATAAATGTTTGACTAAACATTTCAGTGACAGTATGACTTTGTATGATCTTGTGATTAAGGTTTTTAATAAAAAAAGTTTGAAATTGTTGGTAAAAGATGATCAATTTGTTAAAGACTACGATCGTTTCCCTATGAGCAAGATCCGGAGAAGGTATGATCAGTTCTTGCTTCTTCAAACAATGGATTTAAAAATTCTGACCGCTCATAAGCGAAGGAAGATTATGGACAAAGTTGAGAAAATTTCACAGCTCAAAAAAGTTATTCCTTCGCCTTATGAAGTTATTTTGATGATTATTGAGTATGTTAATAATCATGATTTAAAAAACTTTGTCAACTCTTTCTACGAATGGCCTATTTGCCAATAAATTATAATCATTTCATCTGAATATTTGTATTTTTGATAATGTTATTAATTTAAAGTCAAATTTAGGTATAAGTTCTTTTGTATTTTTTAGTACTTTAAATAAAAAATGACATCTACTTTGAAAAAAGCTAGTAATTTCACAAAATTATTGTGTTTTTTTTCCTTAAATCTCTATAACTTTTAGAAAACTTTTCATTACTATTTTTTTTAAGGAATTTAGCTACTACTTTTTTTCTAAAACCAATAAGAAGTCATTCTTAATACCGATAATTAAATATATTTAAAAATAATTTAGGGTGTCAATATTTAGACCCCTATCAATAATTGGGGCTTTTACCTTACTAGAATTTAATTTTCGCGCGCTTTGACTATAGAGTTTGCGTATATTTTCATGCATATGATACATTCGACCAATCACATCACGAATAGATTGGTTTCACATACATTTCATCTCAATTTTATTATGGGACTAGAATTTAATTTTCGCGCGCAAGCGCGCGCCTCATATTTATTATCATGGTATATTTATGTGTCGTTTATGTATAGTATATTCACTTTCAACCAATCAGAATGAGAATATTTATTTTCGACCAATCATAACACGAATAGATTGGTTTCACATACATTTCATCTCAATTTATTATGGGATTATTATGGGATAGGATATATCATGTAAGCAAACTATTCGTCGATTGGTCGAATATATCATAAACATGAGAATATATATAATTCCATACTAACATTCAGACGTGCACTTGCGTACGTAACATAAACTATTTTATAATTAAAAAGTTAGTTGATACGTGTATTGGATGATTCAGAGTTAAGCAATCAATTTATAACAATTAAAACAGCATTAAATATTTTAGTAAATTGATCAATTTTTTAGCTTCAATTTTCTTGGAGTCAGGTAAGATTATAATTTTTTTTTAATAATGAACAAGTGTTTTTATTTTTAATATATTTATTTCTAGGTTAGAAAAATTCTATGAAACCCTTTAATCGAGATTAAACTTAAGTAAACGAGACTATCATTGTTTTTACTTATAAATCTTCAATATATTAATTAAAAAATATTTTTTTAGAATACCATCATGCCAAAAATGCATACAAAATCTGTCAACATGATAAAAGCAGTGAAAAATGGGGATTGGAATGTAATTGACCAATTCGTAGCCAAAGGTGGAGATATCAATGCCAGTTTAAGGAAAACTGGACCCCAAGCGGGATACACTGCTTTACATTTCGCGATTTTAAGTGGAAATTATAGATTTGATATGGAACGATTGATAAAAACCTACGGAGTAGATGTAAATTGCGTAGGTGCTGATGGTGCTCAGCCAATTCATCTAGCTTGTTTACAACAAAACTATCGAATCATTCAAATTTTATTAGAATCTGGTGCTGATTCTAATGCTGAGTTAACTAAAGTACTCGTTGAGAAATACAAATCTTCGCAGGATTGGAAATGGTCTGATGAGTTTGGTAAGATGACGCTCTTTGTTTTTTTTAACATTAACTCAAATTACCAGATATTAAGACATTTAGTCCGAAACAAAGCCAACATTGAAATAACCGGGAAAAATAACAAAACATTGCTGATGTATGGTGCTCAAAGAGCATGGCCGAAACATTTAGAAGTGTTTACTGAAGAATATGGCAGTAAGTGCAAACCAGAATTTATCAATGCTAGGGACGATTATGGACGTCATGCTGTTCACTACTTACTGCCAAATGAAAAGTTTGGGGAATTTCGGTATTTGAAAAATACATACATATCCCCCATGGTATGGGAGTTGAGAAGAGCTGGAGCAGATATCAATGCAATGATCGATAATGATCCAGACACTCTCTTACTCAACAAAGTGGCCTATAGATGCGACTACAGGATGTTGGAGAAATTTTTGGAACTTAGATATCCTTTTCCTGCTGAAGGTAGACCTTTGCACTATTTTATGATTCCAGTTGATCCTGAAAAGTTTGTTGAAAACTCCAATGACAGAAGAGAGGTAGAAAAAATACGAAATAAGTGTCTTAAGTTAATCCTGGAGAATTATACCCTGAGACGTGAATTTGGATTTTTTGTTCCGGAAGAAGAAATAAAATTAATGGACCAACTAATTGCTAAAAAGGCGGAAGTTAAAAAGATTGTGGCAGACTTTCAGGAAGATTTTATTAATACTTATTTGTTTATACCTTTCAGTGGCAGTATGACTCTTTATGCTCTTGTGATTAAAGCTTTTAACAAGAGGAGTTTGAAATTGTTGATAAAAAATGATAAACTTGTTGAAGACTACGATGACTTCTTTTTAAGCAATATCCGTGATGAGTATAATGATAAGTTTTGGCTTTTTAATTCAATATTTTGTAAAGTTCGGCACGCTCATAAGCGAAGACAGATTATGGAGAAAGTTGAAAATATTTCACAGCTTAAAAAAGTTATTCCTCTGCCTTATGAAGTCATTTTCATGACTGTTGAGTACGTTGATGATGATAATTTAAAAAACTTTGTCAACTCTTTCTACAAATCTCCTGTTTGTAAATAAATCATGATCATTTCACTTAAATGTAAGGCCCTTAGGGAGCTAAAGCTTCAGGGTCTAAAAATTTTGATAAATAAATAACTAAATAAATATCTGTATTTTTAATAATGTTTTTAATTTTAAGTTAACTGTAGGTGTAAGTTCATTTGTATTTTTTAACACTTTAATGTTAGAAAATTTTTGAATTTTATTTTTGTCTAAAAAATTTAACTATAACTTTTTTTTTAAAACCAATACTTAAATCATGCAAGCAAACACTATTCGTAACGTGATTTGGTCAAATATGTATATCATAGAATTGAAAATACATAATGTCACACCAACGTTCAGACGCGCGCAACATATGCCAGTATAATAATAATGTTTTCATATAACATGCATTGAAAATGCGAGTTTCAATGCCTGTTGAGCCAACTGAAACTAGACAATTTCAGACCAATGCAACCGTGGCGGGCAGTAATCAATTATTTCTTCCCGGCGGACAGAAAATGACGAATTACTGCCCGCGACATGAAGTTGCAGCTTTATTTTCAATCCTATCAATTTTGTTTGTTTATTTTATACCTTTATAATTGTCATTATAACCATTAACTGTACTGACATATTATAATTCTGTTTTTAAGCATAAATAAGAATGACAAAAGAAAACTATTCAATTTACGAATAATGTTTGATAAAAAAATAAACTATTTCGCTATTCGTCTGAAACTATATCTAGTTCTGGTTGGCTCCAGACATTGAAACTATAGCATTTTTAATGCAACTTATATGAAAAATATAATGTGTGCCGCGGGATGAAACACGATTTCAAACCGAGTGACCAACTTCACTCTGGTCTGAAATCGTTTTGTTGCATTCGCGCGCCCCCTATTGAAATTCTCGAATGAATTTATCCTGTTCGATTTATATCGATATATTGATATGTTCACGTACCAGGAGATTGACCAATAGTAACTGAGGAGGGTTTATATTCTACCAATAAGGAATCAGGTCTCATTTTTTCGACTATTGACTAACTTCAAACTGTCATGTATTTTTATTGTAGGGATAATAACAAAACATTGCTGATGTATGGTGCTCAAATAGCATCAACGAAATATTTAAATCTGTTTACTGAAGAAAAGGACAATAAGTGCAGATTGGAATTTCTCAATGCTAGAGACGATCATGGACGTCACGCTATGTGCGCAGTTCTATGATTGCGCAGTTGATCCCGAAAAGTTTGTTGAATACTCCAATGATAGAATAGAGGAAGAAGAAAAAAAAATAGTTGTCTTAAGTTAATCCTGGAGACTTATACCCTGAGACGTGAATTTGGATTCGTTGTTCCTGAAGAAGAAATAAAACTAATGGACCAACTAATTGCTAATGAGACGGAAATAAAAAAGATTGTGGAAGACATTCAGGAGAATATTATTAATATTTCTAAAATTATACCTTACAGTGATAGTATGACTGTTTATGATCTTGTGATTAAAGTTTTTAACAAGAGAAGTTTAAAATTGTTGGTAAAAAATGATAAACGTGTTCAAGATTACACTGACTTCTTTAGAAGCAATTTCGGGAATCGGTATGATCTCTTCTGGCTTTTTGATGCAATGTTTGATAAAATTCAGGACGCTTATAAGCGAAGTAAGATTATGGAGAAAGTTCAGAATATTCCACAGCTCAAGAAAGTTATTCCTCTGCCTTATAAAGTTATTTTAATGATTATTGAGTACTTTGATAATGACAATTTGAAAATCTTTGTCAACTCTTTTTGTGAATATCCTATTTGCAAATAAATTATTGTCATTTTATCTAAATGTTTGTATTTTTGATCATTTTATTAATTTAATGTCAATTTTTAGTATAAGGTAGTATATGTATTTTTTCACTCTACTTTAAATCAAAAATGACATCTACTTAAAAAACTATAGTAATTTCATAAAATTCTTATGTTTTTTGTCCTCAAAACTCTATAACTTTTAAAAAACATTTAATTACTATTTTTGTCTAAGAAATTCACTTACAAGTTTTTTTCTACAACCAATATTTATATCATGTAAGCACACTATTCGCAAGATGATTGGATGAATATATCATAAGCATCTCAAGCTGCAAAAAAAGTTTTTTTAGTAACGTTTAGTGTAATTTAAATTGACAATTATAAAATTCTAACTTGTTGAATAAAATTTTCCATAAAGTCAATATTTTTTTTATGACGTGTGGACATAAAAATATATATAATTTCATACCAACTCTCAGAGCCGCATCCTGTACTACTAATGTAATAAAATAGTTAGTTGATGACACATGCGTTGGCTTCAGAGTTGAGCAATTAATTTATAAAAAGTAAAACAGCCATTAATATTTCAATATATTGATAAATTTTGTCACGACAATTTTGTCGGAGTCAGGTAAGAATATAATAACATTTTTTTTATATTGAACAAATGTATTATTTTTTATTAAATTTATTTTTAGGTTAGAAAATAGCTTCTTAAACACTTTGATAAAGATAAAATTTTAATAAACAAGGCTATTATTGTTGTTAATTATCAATAAAAAAATATTGATTTAAAATACCACCATGCCAAAAATGCATGAAAAATCTTTCGACATAATAGAAGCTGTGGAAAAAGGGGATTGGAATGTAATTGACCAATTTGTAGCTGAAGGTGGGGATATCAATGCCAGCTTAAGGAAAACTGGACCTCAAGCGGGATACACTGCTCTACATTTTGCGATCATAAGTGGAAATTATAGATTTGATAGGGAAGTATTGGAGAAATGGATAAAAACCTACGGAGCAAATGTAAATTGCGTGGGTGCTGATGGTGCTCAGCCAATTCATCTAGCTTGTTTACTTGACGACTTTACAAACGCTGAAATTTTATTGAAATATGGCGCTGATGCTGATGCTGAGTTTTCTAAAGAACTCGTTGAAAAATATAAATCTTCAAAGGATTGGAAATGGTCTGATGAGTTCGGTAAGATGACACTCTTTGTCCTCGGTTTCATAAACAGTAGTTTCATGCTATTGGAATCTTTAGTTCGACATAAAGCCAATATTGAAATTACCGGGAAAAATAACAAGACACTGCTGATGTATGCTGTTGAAAGAGAATCACTAGAACATTTACATCTGTTTATTGAAGAATGGGACTATCAATGCAGACCAGAATATCTCAATGCAAGAGACGATTATGGGCGTCATGCTGTTCACTATTTGCTGCCAAATGAAAAATTTGGGGAATTCCGGTACACAAGAACAATTCTCATGTCTTCTCTTCCATGGGGGTTGATAGAAGATGGGGCAGATATCAATGCAATGATTGATAATGATCCGGACACTCTCTTACTCAACAAAGTGGCCTACAGATGCGAGTACAGGACGTTGGAGGACTTTTTGAAACTTATGTATCCTTATCCTGCTGAGGGTAGACCTTTATACTATTGTATGATTCCAGTTGATCCCGAACGAATTGTTGAAAACTCCAATTATAGAAAAGAGGTAGAAAAAAAAAGAAATATTTGTCTTAAGTTAATCCTAGAGACTTATACCCTGAGACGTGAATTTGGAATCTTTGTTCATGAAGAAGATATAAAATTAATGGATCAACTAATTGCTAAAGATACGGAAGTTAAAAAGATTGTGGAAGACATTCAGAAGGATATTATTAATACTTCTAAAACTGTATCTTACAGTGACAGTATGAGTCTTTATGATGTTGCAATTGAGGCTTTTAACAAGAGAAGTTTGAAATGGTTGGTAAAAAATGATGAATGTGTTCAAGTTTGCACTGACTTGATTAGAAGCAAATTTAAGAAACGGTCTGATCACTTCTGGCTTTTTGAGACAATGTATGGTAAAATACAGTACGCTTATAAGCGAAGGAAGATTATGGAGAAAGTTGAGAAAATTTCACAGCTCCGGCAATTTATTCCTTTTCCTTATGAACTTACTTTGATGATTATTGAGTACATTGATAATTACAATTTGAAAAACTTTGTCAACTCTTTTTATGAATGTCCTATTTGCGAATGAATTATTGTCATTTTATTTAAATGTTTGTATTTTTGATAATGTTATTAATTCAAAGTCAATTTTAAGTGTAATATAAGCTCTTTCGTATTTTTTAGTCCTTTTAATAAAAAATGATATCTACTTAAATTAGAAGAAATTAGTTTTATGTCATAAAATTATTGTGTTTTTTGTCCTTAAATCTCTATTACTTTTACTTAGCAAACTTTCGAATAATATTGTTTCTAAGGAATTTTGCTACAAATTTTTTTTTAACACTAATACTAATATCATGTAAGCAAACTATTCGTATAAGGTCGTTGGTTGAATATATCATAAGCATCTCAAGCTGCACAAAAATTTTTTCAGTGATGTTTTGTTCAATTTAAGATGACAATTATAAATTTCTCATTTGTTGTTGAATCAAATCTCCCAAAAAGTCAAAATTGTTTTTTATATAATTTCATACATACACTTAGACGCGCGCTTGCGCGCGCAACATATTCCAGTATAATAATAAAGTTTGTTGACATATGCGTTGAATTCAGAGTTTAGCAATTAGTTTATTACAGCTGAAACATCTATCAATATTTCATTAAATTGATTAATTTTTTGACAACAATTTCTTTGGAGTCAGGTAAGATTATAATTTTTTTTTAATAATGAACAAGTGTTTTTATTTTTAATATATTTATTTCTAGGTTAGAAAAATTCTATGAAACCCTTTAATCGAGATTCCCGAGAAAAAATATTTATATATAATTATATATATTTATATATAAATTGGTTATATATGATTATATATGAAAAATGGCCAAATATAATCATATCTTATTATATATAATAATGTATAACTATATATAACAATATTTAATTATATATTTATTACATTTAATTAATTATTGGGTTAATTTTATGGATAGAGTATTTAATATGGTCCTACGCAACTCTGTGTAACCAATCAAAATGCAAAAAAAATATCTAGATCTAATTTTATGGCTATAACACCAGCGGTCACCCATCCAACTCTATTAACCCTGCTCAATGCTGCTTAACTTTGGTGATCTCCGTGCGTCTTGAAGTTTCTTTCTGCTGTGCTGCTGTCTTAAACAATAATGATTCTATGATCTACTTAATGTATCATATATGAGTTTATCATAAATATTTAATATAAAAATTGATTTTATAATATATTTGGATAGTCATAATTCATAATTTATTTATTTTACCGAATTTCATTATAATATAACACTTATTTAAATAATAAAATAAATAATGATTTTACTATTAGGTAGTAGCAGAGCAGACAAAACATCTTATAGGAAATAAGACAAATTTTGTATTTCAGAATTATTTAAACGTAATTATAAACATCATTTTACACTTTTTGTGATTATCAAAAAAAAAGTTTTTTTCAAATTAAAAATTTTTATGTGTTAAAAATTTTTTATGTATGTTAATTATATATAAGCATATATAATCATATATAATTATATATGGGACTATATACAATCTTGCATGACTGTACATTGCTCCATATATAGTCATATATAATTATATATGACCTCATATACAATTCCATATATAATCATGTATGATTATATATAACTATATATAATTATATATAATCTTGCTTGGCTGTATATTGCTCTATATATAGTCATATATGATTATATATAACCTCATATACAATTTCATATATAATCATGTATGATTGTATATAATTTTATATACTTATATATAATTGTATATGGAACTATGTATAATCCTGCATGGTTGTATATTGCTCCATATATAATTATATATGATTATATATAACCTCATATACATTTCCATATATAATCATGTATGCTTATATATAGTTATATATGATTATATATAATTCTATATAATTATATATGTGATTCCATATATAATCATATATGATTATATACAATTATATATAATTATATACAAACATTTTTTCTCGGGTTAAACTTAAATAAACGAGACTATCATTGTTTTTACTTATAGATCTTCAATATATTAATTAAAAAATATTTTTTTAGAATACCACCATGCCAAAAATGCATACAAAATCTGTCAACATGATAAAAGCAGTGAAAATGGGGGTTGGAATGTAATTGACCAATTTGTAGCCAAAGGTGGAGATATCAATGCCAGTTTAAGGAAAACTGGACCCCAAGCGGGATACACTGCTTTACATTTCGCGATTTTAAGTGGAAATTATAGATTTGATAAGGAACGATTGATAAAAACCTACGGAGTAGATGTAAATTGCGTGAATTGATGGTGAATTGATGGAAATTGCGTAAATTGATGGTGCTCAGCCAATTCATCTAGCTTATTTACAACAAAACTATCCAATCATTCAAAGTTTATTAGAATCTGGTGCTGATTCTAATGCTGAGTTAACTAAAGAACTCGTTGAGAAATACAAATCTTCGCAGGATTGGAAATGGTCTGATGAGTTTGGTAAGATGACGTTTTGCTGGGATACTTTCCCAGAAGCCCGGATAGCTAACTAAAAAAATAAACTATTTCGCTATTCGTCTGAAACTATATCTAGTTCTGGTTGGCTCCAGACATTGAAACTATAGCATTTTTAATGCAACTTATATGAAAAATATAATGTGTGCCGCGGGATGAAACACGATTTCAAACCGAGTGACCAACTTCACTCTGGTCTGAAATCGTTTTGTTTCATCCGTAGTCACACAATATACTATTGTCGACACATACGTTGGTTTGAGAGTCTAGCAATTAACTTAGTACAACTAAAACGGCTATTAATATTTTATTAAATTGATAAATTTTGTAACTACAATTTCTTTGGAGTCAGGTAAGATTATAATTTTATTTTTTTATAATGAAAAAGTGTATTAATTTTTATTAAATTTATTTTTAGGTTAGAAAAAGATTCTTTAACACTTTGATAAAGATAAAATTTAAATAAACAAGGCTATTATTGTTGTTAATTATCAATAAAAAAATATTGATTTAAAATACCACCATGCCAAAAATGCATGAAAAATCTTTCGACATAATAGAAGCTGTGGAAAAAGGGGATTGGAATGTAATTGACCAATTTGTAGCCGAAGGTGGAGATATCAATGCCAGCTTAATGAAAACTGGACCTCAAGCGGGATACACTGCTTTACATTTTGCAACCTTAAATGAAATTTATAGACTTGATAGGGAAATTTCAGAAAAATGGATAAAAACCTACCGGGCAAATGTAAATTGTGTGGGTGCTGATGGTGCTCAGCCAATCCATCTAGCTTGTTTAAAACGAAATTTTGCAACCACTGGAATCTTATTGGATTATGGCGCTGATGCTAATGCTGAGTTTACTAAAGAACTCGTTGAAAAATACCAATCTTTTGGGGATTGGAAATGGTCTGATGAGTTTGGTAAGATGACGCTCGTTGTTTTCTTTACCATTAACCCATATATCGAAATGTTGAGTATATTATATCAATACAAAGTCAACGTTGAAATTATCGGTAAAAATAACAAGACACTGCTGATGTATGGTGCTGAACTAGCATCAAAAGTCCATTTAAGTCTGTTTACTAGAGATAATGCCAAGTGCAAACCGGAATTTATCAATGCTAGAGACGATTATGGACGTCATGCAGTTCACTACTTACTGCCAAATGAAGAGTTTGGGGAATTCCGGTACTCAAAACCAACTACCATTATCTACCTTCTGTGGGAGTTGAGACAAGCTGAAGCAGATATCAATGCAATGATTGATAATGATCCAGAAACTCTTTTACTCAACAAAGTTGCCTACAGATGCGACTACTGTACGTTAAAGGACTTGTTAGAACTGAAATATCCTATTCCTGCTAAAGGTAGACCTTTGCACTATTTTATGATTCCAGTTGATCCTGAAAAGTTTGTTGAAGACTCCAATTACAGAAATGAGGTAGAACATGAAAGAAATAAGTGTCTTAAGTTAATCCTGGAGAATTATACCCTGAGACGTGAATTTGGAGTCTTTGTTCCGGAAGAAGAAATAAAATTAATGGACCAATTAATTCCTAAAAAAATCGAAATTAAAAAGATTGTGGAAGACATTAAGAAAGATTTTATTAATAAATGTTTGACTGAACATTTCAGTGACAGTTTGACTTTGTATGATCTTGCGATTAAGGTTTTTGACAAAAAAAGTTTGAAATTGTTGGTAAAAGATGATCAATTTGTTAAAAACTACGATAACTTCTTCGATATCAGCAAGATCCGGAGAGAGTACGATCAGTTCTATCTTCTTCAAGCAATGGATTTGAAAATTCAGCACGCTCATAAGCGAAAGAAGATTATGGATGAAGTTGAGAAAATTTCACAGCTCAAAAAAGTTATTCCTTTGCCTTATGAAGTTATTTTGATAATTATTGAGTATGTTGATAATTATGATTTAAAAAACTTTGTCAACTCTTTCTACGAATCTCCCGTTTGCGAATAAATTATATATAATCATTTCATCTGAATATTTGTATTTTTGATAATTTTATTAATTTAAAGTCAAATTTAGGCATCAGTTCTTTTCTATTTTTTAGTACTTTAAATAAAAAATTATATCTACTTAGAAAAAAGCTAGTAATTTTATAAAATTATTGTGTTTTTTTCCTTAAATCTCGATAACTTTTAGAAAACTTTTCATTACTATTTTTTTTAAGGAATTTAGCTACTACTTTTTTTCTAAAACCTAGAAGAAGTCATTCTTATTACAGATAATTAAATATATTTAAAAATAATTTAGAGTGTCAATATTTAGATCCCTATCAATAATTAAGGCTTTTACATTATATCATGTAAGCAAACTATTCGTAACGTGATTTGGTCAAATATGTATATCATCATCATAATAATAATAATAATAATAATAATAATAATAATGTTTGTTGACACATACGTTGATTTCAGAGTTTAGCAATTAATTTAGTACAACTAAAACGGCTATTAATATTTTATTAAATTGATAAATTTTGTGACTACAATTTCTTTGGAGTCAGGTAAAATTATAATTTTATTTTTTTTATAATGAACAAGTGTTTTTATTTTTAATAAATTTATTTCAAGGTTAGAAAAAGTTTTTGGAACATGTAGGTCAATACTAATCTTGAATAAACGAAGATATTACTGTTTTTAATTAGTAATCTCTAATTTATTAATTAAAAAATATTGTTTTAATATACCACAATGTCAGAAATGCTTAAAAAATTTGATGAAACGATAGAAGCACTGAAAAAAAAGGATTGGAATGTAATTGACCAATTTGTAGCTGAAGGTGAAGATATCAATGCCAGCTTAAGGGAAACTGGACCTTTAGCTGGGTACACTGCTCTACAGTTCGGAATCTTATATGAAAATTATATATTCAATATGAAAATATTGGTGAAATGGATAAAAACCTACGGAGCAAATGTAAATTGTGTGGGTATTAATGGTGCTCAGCCAATTTACCTAGCTTGTTTACAAGAAAACTTTGCAATGGCTGAAATTTTGTTGCAATTTGGTGCTGATGCTAATGCTGAGTTTACTAAAGAACTCGTTAAAAAATACCAATTTTCAAAGGATTGGAAATGGTCTGATGAGTTTGGTAAAATGACGCTCTTTGTTTTCTATACCATTAATAAAAATGACACGATATTGAGAACATTATTTCGATACAAAGCCAACGTTGAAATTATCGGGAAAAATAACAAGACACTGCTGATGTATAGTCTTCAAATAGCATCAATAATCCATTTCAATCTGTTTACTAGAGATAATACCAAGTGCAAACCGGAATTTATCAATGCTAGAGACGATTATGGACGTCATGCTGTTCACTATTTGCTGCCAAATGAAAAATTCGGGGAATTTCGGTACTTAAAACGAACTGACGTATCCTACTTTGTATAGGAGTTGAGAATAGCTGGAGCAGATATCAATGCTATGATTGATAATCATCCGGATACTCTCTTACTCAACAAAGTTGCCTACAGATGCGACTACGATACGTTGGAGGACTTGCTAAAACTGAGATATCCTATTCCTGCTGAAGGTAGACCTTTACACTACTTTATGATTCCAGTTGATCCTAAAACGTTTGTTAAAAACTCCAATCACAGAAGTAAGGTAGAAGATAAAAGAAATATGTGTCTTAAGTTAATCCTGGAGAATTATACCCTGAAACGTGAATTTGGAGTCTTTGTTCATGAAGAAGAAATAAAATTAATGGACCAACTAATTGCTAAAGAGACGAAAGTTAAAAAGATTGTAAAACACTTTAAGAAATATTTTATTAATTATTGTTTGACTGAACACTTCAGTGACAGTATGACTTTCTATGATCTTGTGATTAAGGTTTTTAACAAGAGAAGTTTGCAATTGTTGGTAAAAGATGATCAATTTCTTAAAGACTACGATCGCTCCTATGTCAGCAAGATCCGAAGATGGTATGATCAGTTCTTGCTTCATCAAGCAATGTATTTAAAAATTCTGAATGCTTATAAGCGAAGGGAGCTTATGGAGATAGTTGAGAATATTTCACAGCTCACGGTAGTTATTCCTCTGCCTTATGAAATTATTTTGATAAATATTGAGTATCTTGATAATGATAATTTTAAAAACTTTGTCAACTCTTTCTACAAATCTTCCGTTTGCAAATAAATTATAATAATAATATTGTAATAAATTATAATAATCATTTCATCTAAATATTTTTTTTTGATAATGTTTTTAATTTAAAGTCAATTTTATGTGTTAGTTCATTTGTATTTTTTAGTACTATTAATAAAAAATGACATCTACTCAAAAAACTAATAATTTCATAAAATTCTTGTGTTTTTTGTCCTTAAATCTCTATAACTTTTAGAAAACATTTGATTACCATTTTTGTCTAAGAAATTTAACTAAGGTAAAAGACCCCATTAGTGGCACATTTAACCCCTATTAGCGGCACATTTTCTTTCAATGAAAAAATGTTCTACTTGGAATAAAAATTAAAAAATTTTTTGATCTAAAGGTCTTAAAGATTACAAATAATATATTCATTATTGAAATTAATCATTTCATTAATTGAATAAGTACTAAAATCAAAGAAAGTGTCAGTAATGGGGTCTTCTACCCAACACCTTTTTTTTTTAAAATCAATAGTTAATTTAATAAACATTCCAATAAAACTTGACTTTTGAAAATAATAATTAAAACTTGAGATTAGTAACTTGGGGAGAAATAAAAAAGTTATGAAATTGTTTATCAAAACGATAAAGTAAATTCTCCGAAATAAATCTTTTATAAAAGTTTACCTGACAATAAAGTAGTAATATACTTTTTCGTTCTTATTTAATAATCTAGTTGTCATGAGTGTTGGTTCAAATTTGAACAATTAATTTTATTAAATTAATACAGTAATAAATATCAGAACAAAAACAGTTTTGCTGTAAAAAACTTCGCCAAGTCCACGTTCATAAAACTCAACTCAATACTATTTGCACTTTACAAAAAAAAAATAAGATCACAGAATCTATTATCAATAATTAATTTTTTACATAAAACCACATTTATATTTACAAAATAAAATAAATAAAAAAATTTTATTTATCGCGAAATTCTAATCTATTTACAACTACTTTGAAAATTTATCATAATAAATTAACAATTGCTGAAAAACATTTAAAACATTAAAAAGGCGCAAATTCAGATCAAGACCTTTCTAATGATACTAAATTTAATTAAAAAAAATTAATTTTATCATATAAATACCTCAAAGACAAAATTTTTCTTATTCTCTTAATATAAAAAATAATATTTCTTCTCTTTCTTCAGAAGAACTAATTTTGCTGATGCCGATCCTGACCTAGTAGATAAATAAAAGTAATTAGCATCCTTACATACTTAAGATCCTGAGCTCTTAAACTGGCTCGGCAGGATCCACCCCGAGATAATCGAGATTACTTGGACATATTAAGTCGTAAAGGAGGAGCTGGCTATCTTCTTTCCTTTCTAGGTTTAATATTCCCGTGCCACCAGGATCTCGAGATAAGCTCTTCCTCTTCGAAGTTTCCGCTGGTTAAACGTCCGAGTCACAGAGCCTAATAGCCGTTTTAAATATTTAATTCAGTGCCTCATATCAAGAATTATTTTATTAAAATATTCACTATTTATTCAAACGGTTAATTATTTCCAGTGTATTGCACCCAATGCCGTTTCTTTTCCTGCAGCTCGATAACAAATCGTCGGCAATAATTTTTATTTACTCCGGTACCGCGACCACCTTCATAATTCACGATTCCCGCATCGATATTAGGGAACCAGCATCTCCCAACTTGTATCTTGTACATACGCTTTTATTTATTCTCTTCTTGCCTTGTTTCTTTATAATTTTTTTTTTTTTTTTTTTTAGGTTAAACCAGCACTTAATGTGTGTCTGAAACACTTACATGTTGAACAATCCTTGGCATTTTAATCGCTCTCGATGTTCAATTGCTACGTGTGCCCATAATTCACCTTATACTGTATTTATGAATTATTATACCAACAAATAAAATCATACATTATTATTCCCTCGCTCTTGCTATTGCTCTTGCTCTTACTTCAGCTTTTGCAGGTTAAGGTACTCCTCTTTGATACTTAATAGTGCTTTTTTTTTTTTCTTCATTTCATTTTATTTTATTTTATCATTTCTTCTTCTACTCCTCCGCCTGCTGTTACGGCAAAATAATATTCTTCAAGATCTCTGCAAAATACTGAAACTAAACTATTTATTTGAGGTTAATAAATTATAATAATTCTATAAAATTTATTTATGTAATAATAAACTTTGAATTATTTTATTAAGAATTTTTGGTATTTACGTCTGATTTAATGAAGAAATTTTTTCTAAAATAATCTAATTTTATTAAATAATTTTGTATTGTTAACTTTTAGTTTTGCTTTATTTCTTCTTTTATAGTAAGCTACACCAAATTAAAAATAATAACAAAGTTAATATTATTTTAGCATAAAAATTCAATAGAATAAATTGAAGAAATAATTTTCATCAGACACTAATGACAATGACTAATAATAACTTAATTTTGATTATTATATAAAATTATTAGTTACATTAAAAACTTGAGAGAGCAGTGAATTTTTAAATATTTAATTTAATAACTAATTTTATATTGTTTCAAAATTATTTAAAGAAATTTACATCTTTTTTGTTATAATTTTGATGTATTCTTCATAATTGTTCCAATAAATTTCTTTTTCTGAAATAAAAAAAATTATTAATAAAATGATAATAACTATCAACTTGGTGAACTATAAATAAATAAAATTTTGCTTTATTAAATAATGACTTGTTAAATAGCACTGTACTTTCTTAAATATTGACGTTTTTAAAGATATAAGCTCATTCCGATGTTACATTCATCAAAAGCTTTCATTTGAGTACCCACATGCATTTTGATATATTTTTCATATATACATATATATAATATATATAAATATATTAAAATATATGAAAAATTGATGTGGGTACTCAAATGAAAGATCTCGATGAGTGTAACATCGGGATGAGCTTATATCTTTAAAAATGTCAATAGTTCACGAGATACAAGCTCATTTCTTAATTATGTATCTAGAGGTAGAGAATTTTCAATTGCAGCCTAAATACTTATAATAAATTGATAAGTGAGAATGATATGAAACCATGAAAAGGCACAAATTCAAGCCAAGACCTAACCCGTTTTATCATATGAATACACTGACCACAAAATTTTTCTTATTCTCTTAATAATATAGATCATTTTTAATGACATTAAATAATAAGTAAGGTAAACTGATTAAAAAAATTAAATTTTAACAAAAAACCAATTATCGTAAAATTTTTAATTAAAAAAATATATTTATTAATTTATTAGAGTTAATTTGTTTTTTTTTTTATTTAAAATAAAATTGCAAGTGTCAATAACTAGGCCAGTGTCAATAACTGGGTCTTTTACCTTACATACATTTCGTTAAATAATTGAGACTGATATAATACATTACTATTAATTAAAAACTTAAAACTTTTCTGATTTCTGCTGTTTTTAACATAATTAATTAATTGGTTGCTTAAATTAATTAATATAATATAACAAATATTGAATTATTATCACCAATTTTTTTAATTTCTGATTTTATAAAAAAATATTTAAAACTTCCAAAATAATCTAACTTTATTAAATGATTTTGTATTATTCATTTTTTTAGTTTCACTTCATTTCTTCTTTGATATTAAGCTTCACTAAATTAAAAATATTAACAATGTTAACATTATTTTAATATAAAAATTCAATAGAATAAATTTAAAAAATAATCTTCATAAGATCAGACACTAAAGACATTAACAATAACTTAATTTTGATTATTATATAAATTTATTAATTACATAACAAACTTAAAAAAATAGTAAATTTTTAAATATTTAATTTAATAACTAATTTTATATTATTTCACTCAAAATTATTTAAAGAAATTTTCGATATAATTTTAATGTTTTCTTCATTATTATTCTAATGTCTCTTTTTCTAAAATAATAAAAATTATTAATAAAATAATAATAATACCTTAGTTAATTAATGTGCTAATTAATAATACCGTCGACGCCTGCAGGTCTTCTTCTTTCTCAACTTAAAAAATTTTTTACCATACAATCTCTCAAGGCCTGCAACTTCAGCTTATTCCTCCTTTATCTTAAAGAGCCCATGAGTTATGATGTTAACCATCGAGTATAAACACTAAAAAACAAAATAATTGTACCAAAATAATAAATATAAATAATAATAACAATAATATAATGTTATTTTAAGAGGATACCTTTTTGTCCGGCGTCAGGCGCTGAGAATTGCGCAAAAACAATAATAAAAAACCTCGGTGGTCTGGCTTGTAATCAAACTCGTTAAATTATTTCGTGTAATATAAAGTTTAAATGACGGGCAACAGTTTTGGGCTTTATAAAACCGTTCCGGATCTTTGATGCGATGCTTGCTCTTAACTCCTTAGGTATTTCTTATTCGCTCGCCGATTTATACGAATCTCTGTAAGTAAAACAGTTTCAAGACTTATATACTGATGCTCAAGATCGTAAAGATTTAAAAAAAGTTAATTCGTAGTTTGGATATGGGCTTCGGGCCCACGCGACCATCAACACTTTTATTCCCACGCTTCTTTCTTCATGACCTGTGCATGCAATCTTATTCTGCTTTCTGTTTCTCTTCTGAAGTATCTAGGATAATTAATTTCACCATTCCAGTTTGTACTTGTTCCTTGACTTCTTTATTTCTTCAAATATGTCACGATTTTTATTCAGAAAAAATTTTCTTTTTATTGAATAACATATTTCTTCTTTTAGGTGGAAAAAAAAATTCACCAATAACATGTGACACAATTTAGATATTTATTATTGTCACTGAACAAATTATTGACTTGCGCAGAAGGCGGTTCCAAATGTTCCTAGAGGTGGCGCTAGGGACTAATTCTTCGGAACCAAGTTTCCTTTTTTATTCACAAAACTATCTTTTTATTAAATCACATATTTCTTCTTTTAGGCTGAAAAAAAATTCACCAATAATAAATGACACAATTTATTTATAATTGCCACTGAGCAAATTATTGAATTGCGCAAAAGCACAACTTGGCGGTTCCAAATGTTCCTAGAGGTGGCGCTAGTGACTGATTCTTTGGAACCAAGAAATACATTTTCTTCAAATTAATTCTTGAGAGTATTTTAGATGAAGAAAAATACAGAAGAAAAAAAAATTAAATATTCCTTTATTAAAAAGTTGATGTGATGTTTTCATTGTTGTCGCTTTTCGTTGCTATGGTGACCACTTTGGCAATGGTTACCATAGCAACTATCACCATGGCAACATTTACCATAGCAACGGTTAAATATTTTTTTCGTTTAAAAATTTTTAATAGAATTTTCTATTGAAGCTATAGGGTTATAAAAAGTGTCAAAGTTTTTATTCAAGGGTCTGAAGAAATGTTTATTAAAAATTAATAAATATTTATTGACTATAAATAAATATTTTTCAACAAATATAATAAATTGTGTTTAATAAACAATTTTTTAACTGTTAATAAATATTTATTAAATCACCTAGTATTAAAAAATCATTTATAAACAGTTAATAAAGCTTCAATAATTATTAACAAAATTTTTTGTAATTAAAAAAAAAAGATTTAAAAAGAAGAAATAAAATTATTATATTTCTGACCTATTATCAAATATATCAACTTTTAATAAATGATTTATTAATTGTTAATAATATTTATTAAATTACTTAATGTTAAAAAATCATTAATAATTAATAAAGCTTATTATAAATATTAATAAAGTTAAATTTTTTATAACAGAAAGCTTTTTCTTGTTTTTTTTGAACAATTGTGATCAGAATTGAATCAAACCAATCTTTTGTTCAATAAAATAAGATTTACAAAAATAAAATAAATCTGTAATCCAGTTAATAAGTGAATTGAAGGCAGGTTAATAATAATCTGGTGATCGATCAGAGTTTTTTGCAAGTTATCTTGTCTGATCGGTCGCTAATAGAGTTAAACAACTCAGTGACATTGAATAACTCGATTTAATTCTTGTATTGAGTTAGTTTACTTGTGTCTGGAGTTAAATGTGGACTTATTTAAGTCTGGCAGGTTTCTTTTTTCCCCGAGTTTCTTTTTCAACTCACGTCGGCGACTTGACATCAACCGCCGAGCAAGAAAAGGAAGCCAACTGAGTAGATTTCCGTAGCGGAACTTGTACTTAAACCTGAATAGAGATGGAACAGAGAAGACAAGTTTTCAGAGGCCGGCAAGTTTGAATCTAAGAAGAGGATACCGGACAGTTGATTGGAACCTGGGAGGAAAAATAGTTGAATAAGAGAGTCGTAAATCACGGGGATCCTCTCCCACGGCGGGTTGAGGAAACCAGGAGCTTCGGCTTGAGAACCCTAAGAGCAAGAGTAAGAGTTAGTATAAAGAGCAAGAGTAGGTATAAAGAGCAGGAGGATAAAAGAGGTTGATGTTAAGGCTCAAGCGGTGTCCATTGTCCGTTAAACATAGTTCGCGGGCCACCGCGGTACTAGACTCTTACGTGTATTAATTACCAGTACGTCTCAAGCTCAAGTCTCGAGACATAAATGATCTAAGAGTCTTTTATACATTATTCTTACAGCTTTTTAAAAATAAAGTCTAGACAAGACAACACAACGCAACATGCTTGTACATTACTTGACATAAAATATAAATAAAATAGCGACGTACCATCAGAAGCGAGACGACAGAGCCGAGCGAACATCCTCATACCGATGGTTACTCCTAAAATAAAAACAGTTTTATTATTTTATTGTAAATGCAGCGGTTTATGCCATTTTTACTCTTGCCAGGCACATAAATTTTACTTTTTTTCAAACACATCTTTAGATGGCTCTCAATAATTGTTTTTTACTAAATAAGGGTTCAAAGCTAGATAGTTTATTTCGATTAACGATTATAAGAAAATATCTAGTTTCTTTTTCAGTAAAATAATCTAATAAAATATTTATAATTGTATATTTTTCGTTTTTGTAAAAAAAAATGTTTTCTTCCTTTAATTTATTCGCTTTTATCTTCCTTTTATGTGTTTTTGGTTCGAGAGCGATAAGTTTAGACAAAATGGTGTCAATTATTTAACAAAATGGCAATTTGCGCGCGAAAATATTCAAATTATACATATCTAACCTCTACTATCAATTTCAACAAAATTTTTGTAATAATGCTTATTTCTTCGCAGTAAAATAGGCTGAAATTTAATAAATATCGTTAATATCAAAAACTAAAAATATCGAAGCTAACCTCGATAAATTTTGTCATTGTTTCACAATAAAATTGAAGTTTAATTTTCTTCTTTCAAAAACAAAAATACAAACAATATTTTTAATTCATTTCTTCAATCGTACATAGTTCCAATTTTTGATGAAACTTAACGAAGAATTATAAATTTTATTTTTTCTCC
This sequence comes from Cotesia congregata, assembly GCA_905319865.3. Taxonomy (NCBI): domain Eukaryota; kingdom Metazoa; phylum Arthropoda; class Insecta; order Hymenoptera; family Braconidae; genus Cotesia; species Cotesia congregata. The sequence continues at coordinate 10,565,332 of CAJNRD030001119.1, forward strand.
AATAAATCTTTAGATCAAACAATTGTTCTTCACTAAAATTCTATAATAAAATATTTAAATTTATGGATATTCCAAAAGATTGAACATTTTCTCTTGTTCTTATGAAAAAAAATTTTTTTTTCTTTAATTCAGTTACTTTTATGTCCTTTTTACATATTTTTTATCCAAGAGCTCTAAGTTTAGACAAAATGGCGTCAACTATTTAACAAAATGGCGACTTGCGCGCGAAAACATTTAAATCATATATATCTAAACGCTATTATTAATTTCAACAAAATTTTTGTATTAATACTCATTTCTTCACTGTAAAATAACCTGAAATTTGTGAAATATCGTTAATATTAAAATTAAAAATATCGAGGCTAACCTCGATTAATTTTGTTATTGTCTTACAATAAAATTGAAGTTGAATTTTCTTCTTTCAAAAACAAAAATACAAACAATATTTTCAATTCATTTCTTCAATGGTATATAATTCGAATTGCTGATAAAACTTAACCAAGAATCATATATTTTTTTTCTTCTCCAATAAAACAATTATTTTCACTAAAATGCTATAATAAAATATTTAAATTCATAGATATTTCAAAAGATTAAAAATTTTTTATTATTTTTATAAAAAAAAATTTTTTTTCTTCTATTTTATCACTTTTATGTCTTTTTTTACATATTTTTCATCCAAGGGCTTAAAGTTTAGACAAAATGGCGTTAACTACTTAACAAAATGGCGAATTGCGCGCGCAAACATTCAAATCACACATTTAACCTCTACTACTCATTTCTTCCCACAATAATACTCTGAAATTTGATAAAAATAAATTAATCAAAAAAATTAAAAATGTCAAACCTAAACCTCACCAAATTTTCTAATTCTCGCCAAAAATTACAATTAAAAAATATTTTCTTCCAGAACCAAAAATTCCAATTAAAATTAATTCTAATAATAAAACTTCTAATCAAACGCTTCTATATTGTTCAACATAACCCCATTAAGTTTTTTTCTTCCTAACCAAAAAAAAAACTCCTTAAGGTTATCTCTAGTGAAAATCAATTTAAATCACAGGGTCACGATAGTCGAACAAGGTACTGGGCGTGTTTTCTGGTGCAGGCAATTATCCCAGTACACATTCATTAATTAGTAACGCTAATTACGTTAGTCGACTCCACACGAGTTTATATTCTCCATAGCTTCGATTGGTTTCGATAAACCATGCAAATTCAGGTTCAAAGTTTACTGCTTCTTTAATTAAGCCTGCAATTAAAAACCGGGACATAAATAAACAAAATAAAAGAAACGCAAGCTAGGTGAATTTCTTCCTACGAGTGTTGCTCCTGAATACGTTCCAAGTAGTGAGTTATTGCGATGGTCATGGATAAATGTGACGTCTGACGTGCCGATCTCGAGTACCAGTGCCAGGGAAAGTCCTTGCCCGCAGCGACGAACTGGTTATGTCAAACGGGTGTCCCGCAGAGCGAGCAACCGGTCCACGAGGATACTACATGTAAGTACACTTCACCTTTATTCTTCTTCTCTTTCTTCTTAACTTATAGGTTATCTTTTATATAAGTGTCTTCTTAACCTAAGACGGTATTAACTTAATTGTCATTTAACAATTAATACAAAAAATTTTATTGTACCAGGAGACGCCGCTGTTCATCGAATCCAGATCTTCTCAGAGCATTTACGGGAATACAGTCGCTGTCATTTGTTGTTCCACGAATTATTTATAAAAAGATAGTATACAGATATTAGATAATTATGATGACGTTTAAATAATTTTTAATCATTTCCAGTTAATCCAAGTATGTACCGATGGAAAATGGCAGATGAACTTTTTAAACTTTTTGCATGAGGCTGAAGTTAACTAACTGTTCATTTTTTTTATTTTTATAACAATTATATTTAGAAAAATACTTTAAAAAATTCCCACTAATATTTTTTATTAATTTTTACATGTGGAATTTTTTTCATAATTTAATTGCTAAAAAATTTGTATGTCAGTTAAATTTCACTGTCTTATTTTTATGATACTGAAGTATGAGAATTAAACTAGCCGACATCTAAAAATTTTTAGAATTTTTTTTTTCATTAAAAAAATCATTACAAAAAAATAAAAAAAAAATTCATTTGTAAAAAACTTGAAAAACTGGAAGTGCAATTTATAAAAAATATTTTTTTGTTCTAATTTTTCCAATAAAAAAAAATTAAAAACTTCGGCTAACTTTATTATTATTATACTGAAGTTAGGGTAAATGCACCAATTATTGACCGATTAAGGTTTTCTTTTTCTGTACTAAGCTATAAAAAATCTATTAACCTACTAAAAACAATTTGTAATGGATTTTATTAAAGTTAAATACTTAATTAATAATAATTAATAACTATTTATAATAAAAATTAACAAAATTATATTAATTTTGTTATTTGAATCTTGAAATACTAAAATCACCAATTATTGACCGAAGAAACCCAATAAATGACCGACCGTTATCCAATTAATTGACCGCTCAAATAATTATAAGTAATTTTGTAAACTACATATATGTAATTAAATTTAATTGACCGCTGAAATAATTATAAGTAATTTTGTAAACTACATTTATGTAATTAAATTTATGCAGTACTTTTGAAGTATTAACGAGATCTTTAACAAAACTAAACATACAATATAATTTTAAGTCGTACTTTTTTATAAAATAATATAAATTATAGCAATAATTAACATAAAGTCACATTTCTTTAGGCGACAAATAATCACAAATTCATTTTGATGACGATAATTCTTCTGATTCACTTGAAATTTTTTTATTCTTCTCCTTTTTTTTTTCGATTAAAGCTTTTTTACTAGCTTGTAACTCTTTTTTATTTTTATAATTGCTATAGCAATTTTTTCTTCTAATAATTCGTTCTTTGATGTAACCGTTCACTAAAAAAATTAGAAAAAAATTAAATTTAACATTCAAAAAAGATTTTAAGTATTATTTTAAATATAAATATACATTTTATAATGATTATTTTTATATTTACAAAATATTGAATGACTAATGTACTTTAAACACTTGACAGATTTAATTTTGAAGCTAAGAAGTTAGTATTATAAATATACGATCATTAATTGGATTGTGATAAAATCAGAGGGTCTAATAAATGACCGAATGAATTTCTTACTGAGTAAAGGGCTTCTGACGGATCCAATAGTTGATCGGTCTTAAAATAATATTAAAATTTATAATTTAACTTTATTTTTTCAATAAAGTTGGAATCTGATCTTTAATTAACATAATAAAACTAAAATATTTTATATTATGCCGGTAAATATCACTAAATTAATGATGAAATGCACTCACTCTCCAATTGTACGCTAGTTATTTTTGACCGCTTTATGGCTGGTTCCGTTGTAAACAAACTCAGAATATTTTTTTAAAGCTATAATCACTGCGCAATTAATTGCGTAATTTTTTATTATGATGATTAAATGCCATATTTTTTTATTTTAATACTTTAAGAAAAAAAAAACCCTTGTTAAATATTAAGTAATTAACTTTTTTATACATCGGTCAACTAATTGGTGACCGGTCAACAACTGGTGCATTTACCCTATGTGGAATTATTTTATTAAATTTATTTCATAATAATTTAATTGCTATAAAATTATAAAAAAATTTCTAATGTCAGTTAACGTGAGTGTCTTTTACTTTTTTCAATATTTATAACATGACCAATCACCAGGAGTTGAGCATAGTCTGCTATGCTAGTTGATGTACACACCGTCGATGGTCAATGTCGAGACAAGTGATGGGAGCTTAAACACGTAGCACGGTCAAATTGACAGCTGTTGAACATTTGAGATAAAACTCATGCTCGTTAGCTTTTCCTTGTTTGCGCTGACAATCCACCACTTGGTTCCGTTCTATCAATTTTTTTATTAAATTTATGTTTATTATTATTGTTGTTCGTATCAGCAGTAGCAGTCAGAGATTTTTCTCAGCAATAGCAATAGCAATTTACAAGTTAGGGATTTTATAATCTCGGATGGCGGACGTACATCGGGAACCTGTTACTTGGTTTGTATAGCAATAATAAAGCCGATTATTAGCGAACTAGCGGTAAACGGCTTCCGCGTTAAATTTATATACGATATGTACATACATGAATAATGGTGATTTTTGATTCTCGTGTCGTTCGAGACCGTGACTGGGTTCTGTTCTGGGTCCGCGCACGTACGGACCGGACGCAAGACACAAGACACAACACATGCCTGCACGTGTCACGCTCTTGTATGCTGGATATCGCGAGCCTTGAATACACAATGCAGGACACTCTGCTCGTGTTTATTCCCGCCGGTTAAACTTATTTTCCAGTTTTAAACATCAGCGTACATGCCATTAAAACCCACACTCATTTACATTTACAAACTGTTTTGCAATCTCTTGTGATCCCACTGTAATACAGATTAACGGGTGGAAATTCCGCCAATTTCTGATTCATTGAATCTTTTTTTTTTTTTGTAATTATGCTAATTTAGGAAGACGTTGAAGTTAGCTGACCGTAGAAATTTTTTTTTTAATTTTATATCAATGAAATCTATATTATTAAGAGAATGACCTTGTATCTTTTGAACTATTGACATTTTTAAAGATATAAGCTCACCCCGATGTTACACTCATTGAGACCTTTCATTTGAGTACCCACATCAATTTTTCATATATTTTATATATTTATATATATTATATATATATGTATATATGAAAAATATACTAAAAATGCAAGTGGGTACTCAAATGAAAGCTCTTGATGAGAGTAACACCGGGATGAGCTTATATCTTAAAAAATGTCAATAATTAAGAAGTGACTTTGCTATCTTGTGAACTATTGACATTTTTAAAGATATAAGCTCATCCTGATGTTACACTCATCGAGACCTTTCATTTGAGTACCTACATCAATTTTTCATTTATTTTATATATTTATATATATGAATTTATGAAAAATATATCAAAATGCGTCTGGGTACTCAAATGAAAGCTCTTGATGAATGTAATATCGTGATGAGTTTACATCTTTAAAAACGCCAATATTTAAAAGTGTACCGTGCAATTTAATAAAATTCATATGATACAGTAAAATTTTAATTTTTTTCAATAAAAAAAAATTGTTAAAGTTTCAGTTAAGTTTTCAGATGTCGATTAATTTAATTTTTATTAGCGAAAGTCTAATTTAAATGAAACTAAACTTCGCAGACATCTGTCATTTTTTTATTGTTACAACAAATAAATTACTACTATAAAAACACTAAAAAAAATCACAACAATAATTTCTTTGTATATTGTCTATAAAATTTTTTTTTTCCTTAATATATATGTTGAAAAAATTCAAGTGATTTAAATTAAAAAGAAAACATTTTTTTTTAATTACAAGATATCCTAAATTATGATAGACCATAAATTAAACAATTACTTAATTTATACTGTCGAAATTATTTTCAATTTAAATTATTATTTCAAGTAAGTTAATTTTTGTTAAATTTTTCTACACGAAAAATTTTTTTTATATTTTCTTTGTAATTTATTTTTAATAAAAATATTCAAATGATCTTCAAAACTTTTTATTAATTAGTGTAATTTTTTTCCAGATTTTGACTTGAAAACAAAATTCCTGATTTATAAAATTGATAAATATAAAAATTTAAATCCATTAAAAATTAAATCACAATCTTATTGAAGAGTTATTTTGTAAGTAGATAATATAAATAAATTTAAATAAAATTTTTTCTAATGATCTGAATGACAATTAGAAGCATGAAAATTGTTTTTCAGCAAACAAGGACCAAGAGCACTCCAGAAGAAATTAAAAAATAAAATAAAAGGCTAAAGTGATAGAGTTGACGGATAAATGACATGTTGAATGAGAGATAAGCATCTCGATTGCTCAGTGGCCCGATAAACTCGAGCCAACCATCAGAGTTTAAAGTAGACAGTTGACAGGTAAGCTAATTCCCATTGTATACTTGAGTTTTTAGCACTCAGTTGGAGTATCCGGACCTCCCGGTGAACCGGGTGCGTGTCGCATCTCAACGAGGAGCTCATCCTTGACCGTTTGTTGCATTAAAACGTCCTGTCCTCCGTGCTCAGAAGTCAAGATTTTAGGATAGTCCCCTCATTACCATTTAATTCTTATATTTTGTTTTTAATTCTTGCTTTCGTCCATACTTGTATCGCTCAGACGCTATTTTATTATTTTTAAAACTTCCAGGACTCGGGGTCAAGACGGTCACTCTCCCCACCTGGCTATTTTTCGTTCAACCGGTCGACTATACTTTTAGCGCTAAAGCTGTCCCGGACTTGTTACACGCTTTCATTTAATTTACTTTATTATTTTACAGGTTATCTAACCGAGAGTTCAACTAAAAGCTTCAGGAATAGATAACTTTAAATAAAGATACTCTTACGTACAGGGTGCAGCTGAATATTGCAGGTAATTTAAATTATATTTTACAACTTGTTCAAATAATTTTTTTTCAATAAACAAAGTGTATAATTGTAGAAGAAATAATAAAATTTTAGCTAATAACTGTAATTTTGGCGCTATTTGTCATTTCTTTAGTCCTTTTTTAATAAATTTTTTTTTTTCTAGTATTTCAGTTTAAAAATATAACCAAGATCCGAAAGAAGAAACAGACTTTAATTCACTAATTAATATTTGGTTAAAGAAGAAAATATTTTTGATATTTCTTCATGAAATGATACAAATAAATATTTTAGGTAATTCACTGATAGAAGAATTTATTTATTTATTAATAAATATATTAACTATTAATTAATTTGGAAAAAATTTATTAATTTAAATTAATCATAATCTTCTACAGAAAATATTAATAATTTTAAAAAACTCTGAATAACACTTTTACAGCCGCACTCATTTTCTGTTAGAATTCTTAATTATTTAAAAAATCTCTGAACAATTCTTTCAACAGCTGCAGAAATTTTCTGCATAAAGTATTAAAAACAAAGATAAACTCAAAATAACTTTTTGTAGCTGCAATAATTCTCCTCAAAAAGTTTTATTAACAAAAAACACATCGTCTCACAGATTCCGAAATCTGTCAAATATTTCGACATTAATCAAATAAAAAATTATTAAGATTTAAAAAGACTTCTTTAGGAATTTTCAGAAAAAAAAAGAATTCCAGAGTTCTTATTTCTACTTACTAAAATTATTTCTTACTTTTAAAAGAGAAATATTTCCACAAAAGTTATTAAATATTGATAGATATTTTTTAACTGTTAATAAATTGTTTTATTATTAATTTTATTTCTTCTATTTTTTTATTAGAAAATTATTAATCATTCTTATCGAATGTAATTTTTTAATGAAGCTATGGGGTTATAAAATGGGGTGTTAAAGTTGCATTCTTATCACTTTTTATTCAAGAGTCTGATCAAATTTTTATAAGTGAGTTAATAAATCTATTATTAAATCACTTATTTAGAAACATTTGTTTGTTTATTAAATATAATCAAATATTTTTAAATTATTAATAACTATTAATAAATTTTCTTTTCAATATTCAGGTTAAAAAGAAGATAATCAAGGTTTTAAAGAAGAAATATACTTTAATTTACTAATCAATATCTGGATAGAAAAGAAGATATATTTTTAATATTTCTTCATGAGAAAAATTTATTAACTGTAAGTAAAGTAATATATTGTTTTTGAAAACATTATTTTATTTTTTTTTTTTGTATATCAAATAATTAATTACCTGAAATATTTATTTCCATTATTTCATAAAGAAATATTAAAAATATATCTTCTTTATCCAGATATTTATTAGTGAATTAAAGTCTATTTCTTCTTTTAGACCTTGATTATCTGCTTCTTGATTTCAACACTGAAAAAAAAATTTATTATTACACTTAGAGAATTTTTGGCTAATTACTTTAACTTTGGCGCTACCTGTCATGTCTTTAATTCTTTTTCAATAATTTTATTTTTTTATTTTTGAGGTTAAGAAGAAAATAACCAAGATCTAAAGAAGAAAGAGACTTCTGCGTACTAATAAAAGGCGACAATGATAATCTGACAATGAGTGTCCCCCGATGATGCCAAAAGATGGAGGTTATACCTTTCAACGATGGCTTTACTGACAACAAGTGAGCCAGTGTTGTACCGAGCGTGGCGCCCATGGGAAATTCTTCTGACGTGTTCCACCCATTAGGTTTTAGTACACATATAAATTGTCCATCGTTCTGGAGTCTATCTCATCAGCAGGAAGAGATCGAATTACATTAAGAGCGATTGGGTTTCAGGAATCGGAGCTGGTTACTTCTCGCAATCCAAACGCCTTATTTTATTTACCCTTACCCTGACCCTCTCCTCGTTTTAATACTTATTCTCATTCTCATCCGTGTGCTGTTGTTACTCTTGACTCTTAAGTCGCAACACAAGAGCATCATCACCGACTTGCTAATGCTCTAGTCACGATCATCACGAGCTCCAGTCTCAAACACTATGTACTCCTGGACGGTTCAATTTCTCGCACCAACCATCACTACGTCCTTTTTATTTTTATATTTATTTCTTCAGCTTCTTATTCCAATCCTCATTTTACTTTACAACTCGTATCACACGTTCAGTGACTCCCAACTTAACTGTTTATTTCTTCTCAATGTATTTACACCACAATAATGATAATTATATAAATGTGAAGAGAATTAAATATCGTTTAAAGCTAGTGTGTCTACAAGCCATATTTATTAAATATTAACATTATGGCTTTGAAGGTAGTTAAAACTATAATTTGTACTCAATTAAAGAAGTATCAAATTATCTTTAACAAGTGTACTAAAAGTCATATTTTAACGAATTTATATTTAAATATATTTATATAAAAATTAATATTTTATTTTTTATTTCTTCTTTAAAAATTTAAAGAAGAAATAAATACACTGAAAAAAAAAAAATTGTTATCTAAAGAAGAAATAAATACATTGGAAAAAATTGAAATTTAAAGAAGAAATAAATATATTGAAAAAAATTAAAATTTAAAGAAGAAATTAATACACTGAAAAAAAATTGTAATCTAAAGAAGAACTAAATACATTGAAAAAAATAAAAATTTGAAGAAGAAATAAATGCATTGAAAAAATTAAAATTAAAAGAAGAAACAAATGCATTGCAAAGTAATTAAAATATAAAGAAGAAATGAATATACTGAACAAAATTAAAATTTAAGGAAGAAATAAATACATTGAACAAAATTAAAATTTAAAGAAGAGGTAAATATACTGATAAAAAAGTTAAAGTTGAAAGAAGAAATAAATTAAAAAATTAAAATTTAAAGAAGAAATAAATTGATTGAAAAAATTTAAAGAAGAAATAAATGCATTGAACAAAATTAAAATTTAAAGAAGAAATAAATATACTGAAAAATTAATTTAATTCAAGAGAAAAATTCTTGATCTAAGAAAATCAATTTTAAGAGCTTCATCGTCTTGATTTAAGTAAAAAAAATTTTTGAATTAAGAATTTTTTTAATTCAAAAAAATTAGATTCTTTAAAATAATTTCTTGGTACAAAAATTTTTCTCTTAGATCAAGTTGAGATAGTGCCCTCGGTTAGAGATTAACCATTGAAAATTTGATGAAATTTTACATATTAGTAAATTATAGTTCACTAAATTTTTGAAAAGCTCTAGAGAATTAGTCAAAAAATATTAACCTTTTAAAGCATTTAACTTAAACATTGTCTTCTAAGAAATGACAGTTTTTATTTTATTTTACAAAAATTACTATTCAGATTTAAATAAAAATTGAGATGATGAGAAGAAATAACATATTGAATACTTTGCGTGATCAAAAGTACAGATTCCAAGCATATGATAGTAATAATTAATAAAAAATAATCTCTGTTTCTCTCTATTGCGACTTTGTACAGGAAAATCAACTATATAAATTTTTTTAGAGTAAAAATAAACTCTAAAAAAATTTGAGCAATCATAATTTTCTGTATTTATATTCAAAATAGCAATAGTAATGATTATTTATAGCTTAATGTGTACAATAAAAAGTCTTAATGTCTTGATGGTATTACATGAAGACAGGAAGACATCTGTGATATGATAAAGAATGATGTATGGTGGTAATTAGGTGGAATAGCCAAGTAAATGTAAGCATGATATCATGCATATGGCGAGTGTTGATCGTTTTGCGTAACGAGTGTATTACCGAGAGTATATCACGGCCTTGAGGTAGTATCTTAATCGCCTTGAGATAAATCTCTTGTTTTTAGTCATCCTAACAAAACTGCAGTACAGGTAGATGAAGAATTAGTACTACAACAATGATAATAATAATAATAATAATAACTATTAAATGTTGTTTCAGATAATCCAACAAATTGGTGGATGCTCGGTAGAATAATGAACAAGTGCAATAATAAAATTAGTGAGCCGCTAATTTATTGATCACTCATCTGGTCACCTGGAGTCCAACTAAACAGGTAGACTTAAGTATTGATAAATAAATATAATTGCCGGGCAATTGGGAAGCTTAGCTTTGCATCTAATGCCTGAAATAATTAACCGAGCATTAATGATAATTTACCTGGTGAATTAATTACTCTCGGGCATCCTGAAGACTCCGTCCACCTGCCGGTTTATCGGAACAATTGTAACAAGGTAGGTTTGTCCTGTTAGTTGTGTGAATTTAAACAAAAACAATTACCACTAGATTGGAGTCCAAACCGCGCGTAGTTTAATGCGGGCGTAATGAAACTAAGACAGCGGTAGCGCGGGTTTGTGCCTGCAGGCGAGCCCGCCGAGGCCCCTACTGGTCTGCTGGTACGCCTTTCCTCTCTCTTTCCCGGTGGAGTTGTCTGGCCTGGTTGAAAGAAGATCATGTGCCTGCAAGGCTAAGACCGAGCTGATGGACTTCCGAAGCGCACCGTGTTACCTTTTCCGAGGAGTTCTTCTCATTATTTATGCCTTCTGTTGGAATGGTCACCTAACCGTCAGGGGTCCCCACGAGACGGGTCAGCCAGGCGGGTTGTCGGTAACCAAGTATTCCCAGCAGGACTGTCGGGAGGTGGATGAATATTACATGCTAGTGGATTAATTATGATTTTATTCAGGAAAAATTGTTGAGTTGCACTTAGGAAGAAGTTATTAACTCCACTGAAAGAAAAAAATTAACTTGATTCAAGAGAAAAATTCTTGAACTAAAAATATTATTTTGAAGAGGGTAATTGTCTTGAATCAAGACGAAAAATTATTTAATTAAGTAAAATTTCCTTAAATCAAGAATAAGTATTAAGTTCTTCAAAATTATATACTTGATTCAACAACATTTTTTTTTCTGTGTGGTGATTAATTTATTTATTTAGAAACAATTTTTCTTTTATAAAGTAGGGTAAATGCACCAATTATTGACCGATTAAGGTTTTTTTTTTCTGTACTAAGCTATAAAAAATTTATTAACCTACTAAAACCAATTTATAATGAATTTTATTAAAGTTAAATACTTAATTAATAATAATTAATAACTATTTATAATAAAAATTATATTAATTTTGTTATTTGAATCTTGAAATACTAAAATCACCAATTACTGACCGAAGAAACCCAATAAAGGACCGAGCGTTCTCCAATTAATTGACCGCTCAAATAATTATAAGTAATTTTGTAAACTACATGTATGTAATTAAATTTATGCAGTACTTTTGAAGTATTAACGACATTTTTAACAAAACTAAACATACAATATAATTTTAAATCGTACTTTTTTTTATAAAATAATATAAATAATAGCAATAATTAACATAAAGTCACATTTCTTTAGGCGACAAATAATCACAAATTCATTTTGATGACGATAATTCTTCTGATTCACTTGAAATTTTTTTATTCTTCTCCTTCTTTTTTTCAATTAAAGCTTTTTTACTAGCTTGTAACTCTTTTTTATTTTTTTAATTGCTTAGCAATTTTTTCTTCTAATAATTCGTTCTTTGATGTAACCGTTCACTAAAAAAATTAGAACAAAATAAAATTTAATAATCAAAAAAGATTTTGATTATTTTTTTTTTAATGAAAAAAAAAAACATTGAATATGAATCCGAATTATTATTTTTTTAAGTACATTTAAAGACAAAAATTTCAAAAAAAAAAAACATCCCAAAAAGTCAATTTTCAAAAAAGTTATGGTTATTTAACAAAAAAAAACTGTTTTTTTGTAATAACTTGTAACTTTTTTTTGGTTGGGTAAAAAAATTTGAAAAAATTCTGAAAATTGTTTTCAATAGGGTAGAGAAAGATACCAAAATTTCAGAAAAATCGAAAAGGGTCGGTGTCAAAAGTGGTCGATTTGGCATGGAATGCCCCATATACATTCTTCTTATTAAATTGATTTTTATTAAGAAGTAAGTACTTGAATTAGTAAAAATTTTAATTAACTGTAATTGCAGTGAGATTAATTATAATTATAATAAAATCTGTAACTAGTCTAGACTGCATGTTTAATTATAATTGAATATTAAATGAATGTTTTATATTGCAGGTACTGGTAGAAATTATGGCGCTCGAAGATCTTTCTTTAATTTAACACTTGGAGCAAATTTATGCAAGTTACGGTATGAAGCTCCAAGTTTACAAGCTAAATCAACCGCGAGGTCATGTGAGGCATTTAAGTTAAAAGATAGAGAGGGTATCAACGAGCTAAGGGGCTAAGTTATTATATAGTAGGCTTGTATATGCCCTTGCACGCGTGTGTCGGATACTTTAATGGAACTTATAACTCGTTTAGATAGTTGGGTAATTCACACGAGGAACGAGAATCACATTTTTTGTTTATTTTTTAGGTAAGAACTAAATATAAAGAATATTTTTGTTAAATCGACAGAAATTTCACCCGAACAAAGAAACTTTGGCAGTTTCTTCAATCTTCTGAAGATGCTCATGAATATGATGAATGTTTTGATTTTAGATGTGAACATTCTGATGATTTATAACATAAGCCACTACTTTACTGATTATTACACTGATAGAAGGATTTATCAACTATTAATAATTTAATTTATTTGAAGACAAATATTTAAATTATTAAACTTTAATAAATATTTATTTCGGAAAAAAATACATTTATTAACAGTTAATATTTTTTTGTTTTAACTATATTACATTATAATAACGTTTATTGTAAAATACCAAATTCTATCACAGCTCATAATTATCTTTTATATTTTTAAATATTAAAAACGTTAATTAATTTAATGAATTTAAATTATTTATTATTATATATCAAGAAAAATTGCTATTTTTGCTTTTGATTTTAAATAAATATTTGTTAACAGTTAACAAATATTCATTAACCATTAATAAATATTTATTAAATTCTATGATGTTAAAAAATCATTTATTAACAGTTAATAAAGTTTATATATTATTATTATTATTTTATAAGAAATAAATTTTCGTTATTTGAGAAATCTACTTCAATTTCGGCAGCCGAACGGCCTTTTTATATTTATTGTTTAATAAAGTATATTTATTTATTTTAATGCTTTAAAAAATGAATTACGGTAAAATTTATTAATAATTAAATGAAATAATTATCGTAATTATATCTCAATATTTTATTAAAGAATAATTTACAAAAACATTAGAAAGTTAGTTTGTTTAGTAACTAATATAAATCTTTGTTGAAAATAGTTTTACAAATAAATATATCAAAATAAAATTAGTAAGTAGGGTAAATGCACCAATTATTGACCGATTAAGGTTTTCTTTTTCTGTACTAAGCTATAAAAAATCTATTAACCTACTAAAAACAATTTGTAATGGATTTTATTAAAGTTAAATACTTAATTAATAATAATTAATAACTATTTATAATAAAAATTAACAAAATTATATTAATTTTGTTATTTGAATGTTGAAATACTAAAATCACCAATTATTGACCGAAGAAACCCAATAAATAACCGACCGTTCTCCA
>CAJNRD030001119.1:10582758-10708966 GCA_905319865.3 Cotesia congregata
TTCAAATAACAAAATTAATATAATTTTGTTAATTTTTATTATAAATAGTTATTAATTATTATTAATTAAGTATTTAACTTTAATAAAATCCATTATAAATTGGTTTTAGTAGGTTAATAGATTTTTTATAGCTTAATACAGAATAAGAAAACCTTAATCGATCAATAATTGGTGCATTTACCCTATTATTTAAATTTTTTTTTTTTAAATTAAAAATTTAATAATTGTGGAACTAATAGATGTTTGATAATTTTTAGCAAGTAAATTATCACAAATAAAATAAGACACTAGGAAATTTTTTAATTTTATTTAATAAATAAATTAGCTACAGAAATTTATTTTGAAAAAATTACATTTATAGTTTATTAAAAAATTTCTAAATCTGGAATTTTTTTTTAAGTTTATTTGTTATAATTAATTTAATAAAAAAATTCTAAATATTATAAAATGTCTTTTGAATTTTTTGTCAAGAAAATTCTACAAGTAAAAATTGTAAAAAATTAAGATGCAATTTATTATAAATAATTTTTTAAAATTAGTTTTATTTTCTTGTTAAATAAAATAAAAAAAAAATCAACACTGATCTTTGTGTCATAAAATTTAACATTTCATTTTTCATCAATGATTTAAAAAAAATTTTTTTTTTTTTGACAATTTCATGTTAAAAAAAAATTAACAAAAAATCTTTATTAAAAAATTAAAAACTTTTCAAATTTTTTAAATTAAAAAAAAATTTGATCATTTTTCAATAATTAATTATTAAAAGAAAAGTAATTTATTTTACAAATAAAAATTCTAAAAAACTAAAAATGAAACTTTTTAAAAATAATTTTCTAAAATTTAAAAATTAATTTAGCAGATATTTAATAATTAAAAAATTTTTCTAATAAATAAAATACTGCATAAAAAAAAATAAGAAAAAAATTTACATTTAGAAAATTTAGTAAATTAAAAATGCAATTTTTAAAAAATAATTTTTCGGACCAAATTTTCTTGTTAAACAAAATTAAAAAATGGTTAAGTGACAGCAAACTTTAACATCATTTCTAAAATACATATTCTATTCTTTTTTTTTTTTATCAACTAAGGTAAAAGACCCCATTAGTATCACCTTTAAGCCCTATTAGAAGCACTTTTTTTTTTTTCAATGAAAAAATATTCTACTTGGAATAAAAATTAAAAATTTTTTTGATCTAAATGTCAAAGATTAGAAATAATATATTCATAATAGAAATTAATGATTTCATTAATTGAATAAGTCCCAAAATCAAAGAAAGTGTCAGTAATAGGGTCTTTTCTTATCTGCTAATTTGAATATCATCAAATTTATCACTTCATTTTTCAGTACCAATTTTTTTCTATAACTCTAAAAAAAATAAAAAAATTTTTTCTACAAAACACTAACCAAACCAAAATTTCAGGCAATCACATTATCAACAGACCTGGGTATCTTCGACAAAACGACACCAGTGATAGCAGACTTCTACTCCCGCTTAACCGAGCTGATGAATTCCTGTGACGTATCATCCCCTCTGACATGGATCGCAATGGACGTGCTCCAGTTCATCTGCAAAAACACCCTAGCTCGCCAGACACTGACCCACACCTACAACTTCGCCTCGATCGTCTCCAAGGCGGTAAACCCTGACTTGGTACCCGAAAAGCGAATTCTAGTACTGAGACTCCTGCAAGAGCTGACTCACGGAATCAACATCCAGTATTCTGAGCCTTACTTGATCAACCTGATCACCACTTTATCAAACTGGGTGATTCTGTGCATCCAGGAGCACGAGATAGCAGCCCTATCCTTGGCAGTTTTAATCAACGTTTGTCGGAACCTTCCAGCAGTCTACATCCTGATGAAAAAAACAGACATCAAAGCTCTCTACCGGAGACTCATCACCATGGAGAGCGCCAACATCAGAATCCGGGTCCAGTGCTGCAAGCTTCTAGTTGTCATGGAGCAGATCAACAAGAAGATACCAGAACGCGTGATCCTGGGGTTTGTGACAACTCTGATGCAGAATCTTCCATCAGCTGTTGCTGATAAAGACAACGACACCATAAAGCTGCTAGTAGAACTCTTCGAAGAGATGCAAGCAAACGAACACTTCAGACCTGGATTGCTGGCTTACCCAAACTACACTCGGGATGTGGAAAGCATCACCAAGCTTTTGAACTCTCTAGCTCCTGAATCAACTGTGCTAATCATTAAATTCTTCCACTCTCTTGTTAAGTTAAGAATCACCAAGCTAATTTCTCAGTACCCAGAACTGTTAAAATTCGCCAACACCTGGATCACCGACGAACAAACTGCAATAGAAGCCTTGGGACTTGTCCGCGCAATAATATCTGATTCTATAATCAACAAGAAGGAATTAATAGAGATGATAAATTTCGATATTCTGACCCCAAATCTCGAAAATTCAGAAAATACGACAAAGCTAACAGAGCTTATGAAGCTGTTTCTGGAAATAATTGGGCTTCCTTGTTTCCACAAGCAAGTCTGCGAAATTCTTTGTGAAAAAAAAATGCGTGAATTGCTGGAACCGCTGAACAGTACAATTACTTCCCAGGAACCGCAACAGATGGCAGTGTATGTCCATGCGCTTGCGCTTACTGCGAAGTTAGCGAAACAAAGTTTGAATTGGCTGGCTTTGTTCATAGATGTCGCTGAGAAGCACGCGGTGAGAATGATTGTAGCGCTTGGAATTTTTACGGGTGATGCTGAAGTCAAGCAGACGGCGCTGGAAGTCTTCTCTTCGACAAACTGCAGCAAGGAGTTTGTTTCCGGAGTTGTTAAGTGCATGTGCGAGCTTAATCCGATGGCTCAAATTAATTCCGCGAGCAGAGATGCAGACTTGAAGCTTGAGAGGCTGCTGGTAGAGAGCGGCACTGAGTCCTTCTCACTGGCAAGGCAGCAAGAGTTGGAACAGATTTTGGAGAAGTTGGGGGACTTGGTTAAGGAAGATAGAATTAGCGACATTTTTATGAAGGATGTTATTGAGCTGTATGAGCACCAGAAGCTGGTTCAGCAGCAGGTGGATAGGATTAATATGGCGAGTATTGAAAGCGCCAGGAGGAGGGTCGCCATTTTGGAAGGGTTGATAGAGCAGGCGAAGGAAAATGATAAGAAACTAAGGCAGCTGCTGTATTACTCTCAGCAGAATGAAGCTATGTGGAGGACCGATGCGGCGGAAATGAGCCAGAAGGTCAGTCAGACTGAGGAGACTAGTAAGAAACTGGTGAGCAGCCTTAGGAAGGAAAAGGCTCAGCTTGAAGAAAAGATGCTGAGCTTTGATAAGGTGAAGGCTAGCTATGCTACGTTGGAAACTGAGAGGGATAGGTTGGTTGGGGAAAAACACAAATTGGAGGAAAAGGTTCAGGGAATGAAAAAGAAAATTATTGAGGTTGGAGAGGCTAAGGCTGAGGTTGAGGATAGGTTGGGTAAAAGGGAACAAGAGCTTGAGAAGGCTAATAAGGAATTGGAGACCTTGCAGGTCACTCTCGCGAATCATAAGAGAGAGCTTAAAGAGTCTAGTGAGCAGGCTAAAAAACTCAGTAGAACTATTACGGAGAAGGAAGATGAAATTAAGAAGCTTAATACTGAGATTAAGGAACTTGTTCATCTCAGGACTATGATTTATAATTTAACTGCTGCTAAGAATAGTTCTGTGACGTAATTTTTGGATTAGGAATAAATATATTTTGTAATTTTTTATTTGATGTATTAAATGTGATTTTTTTTATAGTACAATTTTTTATTTTGATTGGATGAATGTAGAGGCAGCACTTTTGCTGAAACTGACGCGCTCTGTTGTTGAATTTATGCATCAAACGGGAAGAAATATTTAAAGCAAAAACAGTTTAAAAGGCTTAAAAAAAATCAAATATATTAAATAAAATAGAAGAAATTCAGCATTATTAAGTCAAATAGTCATGTGAACATAACCTCCACAGTTCAATTACGCCTTTAAATTAAACACGTTATATGATTGATTATCATTTTTCTAAAGTTCTACTGATACGCTAAGCAAAAAAATGATAAAATTTAAAGAAAATTAATTTAGCAGATATTATGAAAATTAAGTAAGCCGACATTTAAAAATTAAAAAGAATTTTTTTATTGAAAAAATGACTACAAAAAAAAAGAAAAAAAAATTGTGATTTTTTAAAAACTTTAAAAACTGTAAGTGCAATTTTTTAAAAATATTTTTTTGTTCTAATTTAATTATTAAAAAAAAAAATCAAAAAATTGAAAACGTCGGCTAACTTTAGTATCATCAGATATTTAATAATTTTTGTAACAAATAAATTATGGCAAAAAAAATTGACATGTAGAAATTAAAAAAAATTAAAAAGTAATTAAGTGACGGCTAACTTTAATGTCATTGAAATTTCACAGGTTGGTAAATTTGATGTTTCTGATTTGAAGACTTAATAGTTGAAAAAATTCTGAAAAATCTATAAATTTATTTAAATAAAAATAAATCACAGAAAAATTTAGACATTAAAAATTTTTAATAATTGTAAGGTTTAAAATTTTTGTACATTTTTGCTACGAGCATGCGTGACAGACTAGAGGCACATTCCTTGATTGATGCGCATGCGCGAAGAGAAACACTTGTTGAATGTTTACATTAACATAACCTAGATTTAAGTATTTTTATTTTTTTATACAAATTTTTTTCTGCCAATTTTAGAGTAATTAATTATTTAAAAATAAATTTTTTTTAAGGTAAGATAAAGTTTAGTATCCATAAAAATGAAGTTAGCTGACATTTTAAAATTTTTAGAAATTTTTTTATCCAAAAAATTTCAATTAAACAATTAAAAAAAAAATATCACTTGTTAAAAACTTGAAAAACTATAAGTGCAATTTTTTAAAAAATCTTTTTAGTTGTAATTTAATTAAAAAAAAAAAAATCAAAAATTTTTAGACGTCTGCTAACTTCAGTGTCATTAGTATCCCAAGTGCCACAAAAAAAAATTTTTACCGCTTAAGATGTAAAAATTTTCACTAAACTAATTAAATTTTTTACAGATTTTATCATGGATAATTTTGATATTGCACGACTAAAAAAGCAATTTCTTGCTTGCGTTCCTTTGGCGAATTTAGAATTACCCAAAAAACTCAGCCCAGAAATACAATCTTCAATTTTGGAGCAAATAATGAATGACAGCTTGTTAAAAAAGTACCCGGTAAAAAATACTTACTTGAAAAATTTCTTACGATTGTTAATTAAGCGCCTGGAGAGTGATAATGAAGAAATTGATGATTCTCTGTACGAGCTTTTTTGTCAGCATTTGTCACTTGAAGACTCTCGGATGAACTATCGCCATTTTTTGATTGATCCTGACAAAAGAGTAATTATCAAAGAAAGCAGGACGATTGTTTCTGACGGAACTACTGGGCTCTGTAGTTGGCAGGTAAATTTGAATTAAAAGCGCTAGTGGCTAATTTAGTTACAGCCAATCAAATTCTTCGATCCGACATTTTGATTTTCTCCGCCATCTTGTTGTTATTAAAAGTTTTAACGAATTTTTACTGTAAATTGAATTTCTTCATTACTATTTTGGAATATTTAATAATTTTTTTTTATTCTAGGCTGCAGAAGTCTTGGCAGAATGGTGTATGGAAAATAAAATATTTTTAGCTGGAAAATCAATTGTAGAATTAGGCTCCGGCGTAGGACTAACCGGAATAACTGTATTGAAGACCTGCAAACCGAAAAGTTACACATTCACAGACTGTCATCCGCGTGTCCTAGATTTGCTGGAAGAAAACATTGAGTTAAATGAGCTGAAGAAAGCTGATGAAACTATAGTCCAAGTAGAAGAGCTCGCGTGGGAATCAATTAGCGAGCACAAAGAAGCTAATTGGACGTCACCAGACATTATTCTCGCCGCTGATGTCGTCTATGACTCCAGTGTCTTCAGTTCTTTAATTAACGCTATTTATGTATTGTTGAAAAACTCGATAAATTCTGCAATTATCGGCGTTACTGTTAGAAATCAAGACACTCTTGAAGGTTTTTTACGAGAGTTAGGTAATTTATTGATGATATTTTTTTAAATTTATAATATTGCGCGGCAAATATTATAATGCCAATAGGGTGTATAAATTTTTTTTTTTCTATTTAAGGACGTTGATGCAATACGCTAGAGTCAAATGAGTACTAACTCTTAATGAAATTTATTGGGGTCTTGAGAAAAATTTTTAAGTATCCTTCTCTGTTTAAAATATTCATTAAAAAAATTTAATTCTCGCTAAGAAATTACACACCTCCAAACAGAACTTTCGAGTACACATTGAGTCAAATTGACCTCACTTGATTTTCGAAGAATTATATCTCAGAATAATTACAATAATTACTATTCTGAATTAAATAGTTTCTAATGTTGAAAAAATTAATTAAAAATGAACTTATCTTTGAGAAATATTTTAGAATAAAAAAAATTCTAGGGTCAAAATGACCCTCAGTGTTCTCCAAGAATTAAAAAAATTTACTCTACACTGAAAAAAGTTTTTTTCTACCTAGGAAATTTTTCCTTGTGGATAAAAAATTGGTATTCTTATGATTAGAACACAAAAGTTTTTTAACTATAAGAATAAAGTTTTCTGACTGTCAAAAAATTAGCCTTATAATAAAACGTGGTATTTTAAGATTAAGAAAACCAGTTTTTTTAAATCAAGAAAACTCGAGTAAAATATTCTAGATAAAAAAAATTTTTTTTCAGTGTATGCAAATTATATAACTATAGATATATGCTGAGAAATTGAAATCAATTTAAATTATTGAAAAAAATTCAAATCTCATGATAGTGATTTTTTTTCAATGAATATTTTTAAACAGGAGATCAATAATTTTATAATAATCTACAATTTTTTTTATTACCTCAAATAATTTTAAGGCATCTATTTTTAAAATCAGTAAATAATTAGTTGTTGATTTGATGATCACCTTAATTGTTTATTTTATCAGTTTAAAGCTTAGAATATTTGCAAAAGTAGTTGGCAAAAATAATTTTTATACGCCCTTTTGGCATTGGTCACACTATATGATTCATAATTAATAATAAAAATTGTAAGTAATTATTATTACATTGCAGAGAAACATAAATTGAGCTACAAAGAACTGCCTCTGCCGGAATACAAAATTTTCGAGGCAGCAAATGTTCCGGTTAAGATCATTAGAATACAAAGGTATTTTTAAATATTTATTTTGTGAACTGACAATTTACATAATAATAATAATAATAATAATAGTAATAATAATAATATAAAAAACAAGTGCATTTATAAGAAATATAAATCGATATTTAAACTAGTGTAGTTGAGTAGGAGGAAATTATTTAAAACCATTTGCGTTTATTTTGGCGTTTAACTTTAACTTCAGTCTCGTCGACATCTTTATCAGCGTCTTTTTTGTGACCTTTTTTTAGTAAGTGTTTTTCTTTTATGTGGAATTTTTCCTTTAATTTTAATTTCTTTCCTTTGTGCGTTTTTTGCTCTTCGTTGCTTCCTTTTTTAGCTGAAAAAAAAATTTATTTTTATTAGTTAATTACTTTGTATTATTTCAATAGTTTTTTTTTTTAACACTGAAATTGAGTGACACTTGATAATTTTTCGAATTTTTTTAATAAATTACAACAAGAAAAGTTTATTAAAAAAAAATCCATCTTTAGAAGATCTAGAAAATTATAAATGCTTTTTTCAAAAATAATTTTTTTTTTAAGTAGCTTATTTGTCAGAAAAAAATCAAAAAATGGTCAAGTGTCTGCTAATTGCAGATTTATAATTGTGGCTAGGATTTTTGTTTTAATTTTAAAATAACATTTCCTAATTAATAAAATCAAATTTTCGATATAACGGCTAAAATATTGGTCGTATAAAAAAATTTTTCGAATAAAAGTTGTTCAAAAATTAATTAAAAAAAAAAAAAATCTTTCTTATAATTTTTTGTAGGACCAATAAGAAAGCCGTAATTTAAAAATTAAGATTCTTACTAGCAACCTTGCAGTCACTGCGTGACTGCCGGGTTTTGCAAACTATAAATAAATAAAATTTTGCTTTATTGAATAATGATTTTTATTAAATTGCATTGTACTTTCTTAACTATTGATATTTTTAAAGATATAAGCTCATCCCGATGTTACACTCATCAAGAGCTTTCATTTGAGTACCCACATGCATTTTCATATATTTTTCATACATATATATATATATGTATATATTTTCATATATATATGAAAAATTGATGTGGGTACTCAAATGAAAGATCTCGATGAGTGTAACATCGGAGTGAGCTTATATCTTTAAAAATGTCAATAGTTCTCAAGATACAAGGTCATTTCTTAAATATTAACATTTTTCAAGATATAAACTCATTTCGATGTTACACTCATTGAGACCTTTTATTTGAGTACCCACATGACATTTTCTACATATTTTATATATATGGTATTTATGAAATATATAAATATATAAAATATATGAAAAATTGATGTGGGTACTCAAACAAAAGGTCTCGATGAGTGTAACATCGGGATGAGCTTATATCTTTAAAAATGTCAATATTTCACAAGATACAAGGTCATTTCTTAAATGTTGACATTTTTTAAGACATAAACTCATTTCGATGTTACACTCATTGAGACCTTTTATTTGAGTACCCACATGGTATTTTCTATATATTTTATATATATGATATTTATGAAATATATAAATATATAAAATATATGAAAAATTGATGTGGGTACTCAAATGAAAGGTCTCAATGAGTGTAACATCAAGATGAGCTTATAACTTTAAAAATGTCAATAGTTCACGAGATACAAGGTAATTCCTTAATTATGTATCTAGAGATAATTTTTAAATGCAGCCTAAAAACCCCTTTTATCATATAAATACACTGGCCACAAAATTTATCTTATTCTCTTAATAATATAGATTAAACCAAAAAAAAATTACCAGTATACAATTCCATATGCATATTAATACTTTTATCCTCCTCAACTTCTCTCTTGCGATCCATTTCCAGGCATTCAACAATTTCGCTGCGCTTCTCAACAATCTCAACAAGCCTTTGAATAAGAGCTTCCTCCCGCTGCTTGTCAAAGTCAGTTTTAGTGGCCTCGGGCTGGCACATCAAGCACCGTATTTGATATTCAATATCCGCGTGCTCTTCCTCCAAGCGGTGCTGCCTCTTCAGCAGCATCAGTTCAGCTTGCCGCCTGAAGAGCTCGTTTTTCTCATTAACCAGAGCAAATAGCTCCAGCACCAGTTCATCAGCGTCCATACTCAAGCTGGTGTCATTGTTGTCTTTCATATTATCTCCCGAGTCTTTTTTCTCTGAACTAGCCTCATTCTCGCATTTATTGCGAATCAGCTGCTCTAGCCTGACACCCTGCTTCTCCAGACCCAGCTGCTGCATCTCGATCTCCGCAAGCTCCATCTTAACGTCCTTCATCGACATCACGCGGATTTTCCGTCTCTGAGGAATCGGCCTGGCAGGCGCTTGGGCCTTCTTGCGCTTCCACTTTCCGTGGGAGCTCTTGTCGAACCTGGTGTAATCTTGCCCACTCTCCGACCTAGACAGTGACTGCTTTGTTCGGTTGGCCTCGTTTTTGCACACCTTTATGTCCTCCCACGAGTCAATTCCTCTCTCGGCATTCTCGGTGACATTGATGTCGAGTTTGCTTAGGGATTCTTCAGCGTTGATATTCATATCTATCTTCGCTTTACTGTTTGTGGAGGCTATCGAAGACTCGCTGG
The DNA here is from genome assembly GCA_905319865.3 of Cotesia congregata. Lineage (NCBI taxonomy): Eukaryota > Metazoa > Arthropoda > Insecta > Hymenoptera > Braconidae > Cotesia > Cotesia congregata. The sequence goes on from CAJNRD030001119.1 coordinate 10,592,537, forward strand.
TCAATGACAACTTCTCCAGGCCTGATGCAAGCGGAGAGCTCGTTGCCATCGGAGGAGGCGGTGCTGGCTTGCTTTTGCGCGGCCTTGGAGTCCGGATTCCTGAGTCCTAGTAATTAAAATAATAATTAGTTATTTGTTAATTGATAGTTTGTAGTTGTTTAGAAAGTTAAGAATTTATTATGGCTAGATTCTTTGAAGATTTTTTTTGTTAGGAAAATTTTTTATTAAAAAATGGCTGGGTTATAAAAAGTAGTTCGATGGCGTCACTAAAGGGCGCGCTAGTGCTAATTTCTAGATTAAGAGACATGAAAATTAAGTTAACTGATATTTAAAAATTTTTACAATTATTTCCATTGAAAATTTTTATAGAAAAAAATTTAAAAAAAAAATTCACTTCTAAAAAAATTGTAAATTATTAAATAGAAAAAAATTATAAAATGTCGGCTAACTTTAGTTTTATTTAAGAGACTCATTTCGGATGATACTAAAATTAGATGATGTTCAACAATTTTTTTAAAAATTAAATTACAAATAAAATAATATTAAAAAAATTGCATGTTTAATTTTTCAAATCTTCTACATGTAAAATTTTTTATTTTAATTTTTTTTCAATAAAAAAATTAAAAAAATTTTCAGATGGATAATTTAATTTTGGTTAATTAGATTTTTAAAAATTTTGTATATTTAAAGAAGAAATATAAAGTTGTTATTTTATAATAAATGGTGGTAAATTTGTGCAAACTTTTTCTATAGTGTTAAATTATCTAGGATCTCTAATATATACCGCCAAACTACTTACTTAACTCAATAGTTTACACATAAATATTATATTAGTTATAGAATATCTTGTTAAGCTTTGTAAATATATAAGCTTATATTTACATTATGTATAATTCTATTAACCCTGTTAATGGCGCGCGCAAGCTGTTGGGTTTGTTTTTTAATATAAAATAAAATAAAAAATAATGATTGCGTCATTTTTTAAAAAATTTAATAGTAAATTTTGGTGATTTATTAAAAATATTTTGAAAATATAATTAAATTAGACTTCTGAAAATTTTGAAATTTTTATAAAACAAAACGATTTTTTCAATTCGCATTTGTAATTTTTTAAAATTTCTACATGTGGAATTTTTTTTTTTAATTTTGAAAATTTCTAAAATTTTTAAATGTTCGTTGATTTTAGTTTTATAAAAGATTTTTATCTAGTTTTATAAAAAACTTTATTGATATTGCTTCAATTTGAAGAAAAATATTTTAGAAACATTTAAAATAAAATATTATAGTAAAAAAGTCCCTGATTAAATAAAAAGATTTTTAATCATATCTCTTATGGGCATTTAACATTGTAAAATCATTTTTAATCATTTTGTTTAGTAAGGGGTAGCTTGGTTTTAAAAATAGGTTTTGTAGCGTCACTAAAGGCGGCGTTAGTGTTATTTTCTGAAACTAAGCGCCTCATTATTATGACTTCCATTGATTATTTAGAATTAAAAAAAGTTTAATTTTAATAAATTTTTGATAATTAAAGAAGAAATAATAAAAAAAATTTATAAAAAATAATTATTTTTTTGTATTTTGCGCCATAAATTTTTTCTCTAATTTTTAATTATTATATTCAAATTTATACTTTTTTTGTATTTATCTTAACTACATTCCAAATTTAAGAAGAACGTTTTTTTCCTAATATCCAAAATTTTGAAATTTTATATCTTCATGATTTATACGTGTACTTAATTACAATTTTTTTGTATACTTTTGCCATTTTGATACACTGCCTTGGCATTGAAATGAAATAATAAATAAATAAAACTTTGCCAAAAGAAAAATATTTTCTAACTAACACCATCGAAATTTTTGAATTTCAATAATTAAAAATAAACTAAAAAAAATCCTTAACTACCCCTAACCCAAAAAAACTTACATTTTTCTCTGGCGTAGCCCCCGGTGGTGGTGGAGCAGGCCTGCGCTTCCTGTACCCAGTAGAACTACCCAGCGAACTACTGGAAGCGTAAAACCCATCCTTGCTCAACCTATTCGAATTAGAACTGCTCCTAGGCTTAGGAACCGGCGCGTCCAACTTATACTCCTCTTCCTCATCGCTCAAGAACGGATTAACCGGAGCCTTGAGTAGCCTTTTGGGACTTCTCGCTTTGGGCTTCGGCGGCTCCTCCTCAACATCATCATCACTATCACTACCGAAAGGATTGGTCGACCTTTCAGGATTACCATCAGCCTCATCGTCACTCCTAAACGGATTCATATCGTCCGGGTACTGTTGATCCTCTGTTGATAAATCAGCCTTGGCATTTGCGGGTTTAGCAACCTCTTGCGACACCGACTTATCCTCGGTGAGTGTAAAACCATCCAGTGAGTCTGGCTCTATTCGTGATGCACCTGACACACCTTCTTCTTCTTCTTCTTTGCTTTCATCTACATCATCATCATCATTAATACTAACATTGCTACTATCAACTAAATCTTGAAATAATTTCAGCCTTTTCTGAACAATTGAAAGACACTGAGTAACTTCGGTACCAGTTTCGCCAACCATCTCTTTGGTATCCTGGTTCTTAACCTCATCCTTACTCTTATTCTTATCATTAACAATAAAATAATCATCAACATTAATTACAGAATCCTTATCTAGTGATTCGGACGTGGCAGTAAGGCAGCGGTTAACTTTAACACTATCGCTATCACCGTTAGAGTTATTTACAACTTTATCATTTGTTCTAGATGTCATGGAATGTAAATTTATATCCTTGGTCTCTGGTTCGAGACCATGGGGATGCTTTTTGTCTGGGGATACGTTGACATCTTTGGGTTCTAAAGACTGATCCTGATCCTGATCCTGATCCTGGTCCTGGTCCTGGTCTTGGTCATCAGCCAGCAAGCTACTGGACATGAAGTTCAGACGCAAAGAAGCGATCCGCGACGACGTCAGATCCTTTGACTTGGTCAGTTTCTCCTCGTCGCTCAGCGACCTGTGGTAGTTTAGATCCTGGTCGTGATCTTGGACTAGATCCAGGTCCTGCTCCAGGTCCTGGGGCTGGTCTGGGATCGGGTATATGCTGACGTCGGGCGTATCTTCGTCAGGACAAGTCTCGCAGCAGTATTGGCCTTCCTCGGTCTCGTAGTAACTGCAAGGTGTCAATTGGTTGTGACACCTTGCGCACCTGAAGCACGTTCGGTGGTAAGTTGACTTTGATATCACTAGCTTCTCCGCGAGGAACACCGGTAGTTTGCAGACTACGCAGAATTCCCGACGCATCCCCAGACGTGGTACTGCCTGGAATAATTTCATTTTTGTTAGTTATTATTTGTAAGGCTTTTTTGGGGATTAGTATTTTTAAAAGTGAATTTTGTTACAATTTTTGTGCTTATTATTGGCAATAGAATTAATTTTTTAGCTTTTTAATTGTTACTTTTTAATTATTTACAGTGAAATTAAGCTTTATAATAATAAAAGTTTAAGTACAATTCAAATTTCCCGCGGAAGTTTAAACGCCATTTTGTCGTGAAAATAAAAAGAACATTTCTGCGTTTTTTTTAATAATTTACTTCATTTTTTTTTAATAAAAGATTGAAAGGTAAGATTTTTAGTTTTTTAATTGTTATTTTTTAATTATTTACAGTGAAATTAAGCCTTATAAAGATAAAATTCTAAATAAAATTCAAATTTGCCGCGGAAATTCAAACGCCATTTTGTCGTAAAAATAAAAAAAAAGTTTCGCGGTTTTTTTTAATAATTTGCTTTTTTTTTTTTAATTAAAAATTGAAAGGCGGGAAAATTACTTTCATTTTCAGCCAATTGATAGTTTTTTAAGATAGTCGGTAATAAGAGATATAATTATAGAGACAAAATAATTTATTAAAGAAAAAAGTTGAAATGTAAAATTGAGGTCAGGACTTTCCAAGTCACAACTAGTTTACGAATAAAAATGGCAGTGGCAAAGCTAAATTCGTAAAAAACTAAACTAAAAAATTTATTTTATTATGGTTGGATATATATTTATAGAGGAAGGATGTAATATATATTATAATTAATAGATATTTACACGATTGTGATAATAATAATAATAATTTTTGCTTAAATTGAGGTTAGAAAAGTTCTATAAATCATAACTAGTTCATACCATAAACGGCCTAACGGAAATAACTGGTGTATTATTAGTTTCTAGCGACTTTTCTCCGCTAATTACAATAATTACGTTAATAAAAAAATTATAATAGTAAGGTAGTGTTTAACTTTGTAATAAAATATGGCGACCTTTTCTTTGAACCATAACCCAAAAAAATTTATATGAAAAGAAGCTATATTAGTTAATGATGACTATATTATTTATTGTAGGTCGCATTTATCCGTGCATTTTAATTATGAAATTTTTATAATTATTATTATTGTTATTATTATTATTATTATTATTTTAAAGTTTTTCAAAAAACATTATCATTATTTCAATTACTATCATTATCATCAAAATTAATTTTAACAACTATCAAAATAATAATAATAATAATAATAATAACAAAAATAAAATTTTAACAATTATCAGATTTATGATTATTATTATTATTATTATTATTATTATTATTATTATTATTATTATTAATTTAAAGTTTTTCACAAAAAAATTATTATTATAATTATTATAATTATCATCAAAATTAATTTTAGCAACTATCAAAAAAAAAATAATAATAATAATAATAAAATTTAAACAATTATCAGATTTATGATGATGATTATTATTATTATTATTATTATTAATTTAAAGTATTTCAAAAAACATTATCATTATTATAATTATTATCTTTATTATCAAAATTAATTTTAACAACTATCAAAATAATAATAATAATTATTATTATTATTATTATTTACCTATAAAAAATTTAAGAAAAAAAAAATATTTATCATAAAACTAAAATGACTCAATGCTACTTAACATGCACACTGGCGTTAGTTAAACAGGTAACAGATATAAAAGTGCGAGTTCAACGCCCTTAGTTATTCAAATATCTAACAATACCACTAATTGTTTTGATCAAACTCTTGCGCAATAATAAATCAACAAAAATAACAATAATAAATAATAATAAAAAAAAAATAAATTACCGTTGGGTCGACCGACATCCCAATTATCAAACAATAAACAATAAAATAATATAAACTAACTAATAATAAAACATAAAAAAAAAATAAAAATCGGTATTCTGTAGAAGAATCCTCTAACTGGGAAGAAATACCGATTAATACTGAGTTTATTCGTTATTTAAGTATTAAGTATTCGTAGCGCGTGCGCTTTTACTTCTTATTATTTCTTTTACCATGTATGTAGTACATAGAGAATAGAGTACATCAACATGTCGACGGTCCATAAGTTGTTGATTATAAATAACTCACGCGATAGTCTATCGCCTCCATTCTTTCCGATTCCTTTTACTGCCTTTTCTTCTCTTATTTTTCTTATGTTAATTGTTTATTATTCATTGTTTTAGGTTATTGCTAAATTTAATTGGTTAATTGTTAGATTAGATTAATTATCTTGGAGGTATTAATTGGTAAAAGGTCACCAGGTCGGTTAGTTCAGTTGTATATATGTTACATTAAAAAGTAGGCGAGTGTTGACGAGTGAATCAATGACCTGAACGTGTGTATTTGCTATCGGGTTTGTATGTCCTTTTATGTATGTATATATAGTACACTTCCGTTTAGCTGGGTGAATAATAATAAAACATTCCGACTGAGTATTTAATACGTGATAGTTTTATTTATTTAAATGTTTGGATTACGAAGAATTTTTTATAGAGTTTCTTCTTTTTAAATTTAGAATAAATTTAATTTTTATTTAAGATTATTCAGTTTAAATAATGAAGAAAAAAAAAAAAAAAAAAATTGGGGTCGGGAATCGAACCCTGACCTCCCGCGTATGAGTTCAGTGACTTTGCTTCGTCGCTGAAGGAAAAACTTTGACCGGCGAATTTTACAATTTTTTTTCTTCCTAAAGTACTCTACTTTAAAGGAGCTACTCGGTTATCAACTTAATTTTTCAGTACTAACAATTAAAAACTAATAATTGTTAAAAAGTTACGAAAGAGATAGACCTGTAGAAAAAAGCAAAAAAGCATGCATGTATGTTGTCATCGTCTGTGTTAATAAAAAATAATAATAAAAAAGAGCAGACGACTTAACATACAAATGGATGAATTGAGCACAGTAAAATAAATAATAATTTGAGTGAAAGCATAAACAATAAACGACATAAGCAATTACCTTCTAGCAGAATATTTCAGGTTTATATTGCCCCATTAAGTCCAAGCTTTCCTCCTGAAGAACAAAAATAAATCCGTGACGGTATGTGTTAACTTACAATAGTTATTTATTTATTTTCTCGTACGCTAACTAGGATTAGTTGGAAAAAGATATGACAAGCTGTTTGTCGTGGATAATTGACCTAAACAAATTGACGAGGTTTCAGACTGAGGTTTTTGAATAATTACGTTTTTATGCTTGAAAAATGTGTTTTACACTCGTTTTAGGATTTTTGTTAAAATGTTGACATTATAACTGGACTTTTTTTTTAGAAACTTATCAGTTTTTAGTTGATGGTTAGAATTCACGTCAAAATGGCTGGTGACGCGAAATGGCACGGTGGCAAAAATTCAAACTAAAAAAGCGGGAAATTCAAATTTTAACAAAGCAGTTTTATGAAATTTTTATTGTTTTATTAAATTTAATGTAATTTCGAACAAAATTCAACTGAATTCACCTGAATTCAAGTTAATAGTTAATATATAAGTCAAAATGGCCGATGACGCGAAATGGCGTGGTGCCAAAAATTCAAACTATAAAATCGCGGGAAATTCAAATTGAATAAAAAATTACCTTTTGAAACTTATATAATTACATGACATTTAATGAATATTTAAAAAAATTAAAATGCATTTACAAGATTATAACATAAAGTCATCTAAATAATCGGTCTGAAACCTCAAGGTAAAATTAAACTAATCTCGAGAGTAAACATACACATAAAATGTAAAATATAAAAGACGCGGTGATAATCTCCTCGAATTGTCATTATAATTACAATTACCTACTACCTACGGAAGTAGATATCTCAGGAGTGGGAACAAGTTGATCTCCATCTCTAAGCATCCAGTAGTATGTAATATGTAACATGTAGTAATACGAGGAAAAAAAAAAGTAGTAGTATAAGTTGTAGTAGTTATAAGTAGTTTAAGAATAAGAATAATAAGATAAGAGGATAAAAAATAACAAAATAAAAGCAAAGGTAATATTACAGAGTATGACGGCGTGTACTCTTTATATTTAAGTACAAGTACGACCGAGAGTGAGGGCAATGACGTTACTCTCTTCTCGTCTTAGGAAATCGTGAGTAGTCTTATTCTCAGTCTCAGCATCTACCACTTGCAGGTTAAGGATAAGGAGCATCATCAGTAACTCAACTGGAACTACTCGTGTAAATCGTGTAGAACTTATCCTCAACTTTGAGAAACTAAAACTTTTATTGTTAAGAGTTTAGCCCCATCTTTGTCTTAAAAATAATTTATTCTTTTCTTATTTTTTCTTTGTACCCGGAACTCTCCATCACATTTCCTTCTCATTATGATGTTACTTGGCTCGTCGATCAGGTTCTTGGTCTGTTCGTGTTGGGCCGGTTGAGCTACAAGTTTTCAGTACTCGAGGAGAAGTTGTACTGGACCTGGTCAACCTCCTTCATGTTCCATTGCAACTGCTGATAATTTTAAACTGGGATGCCGTGAGTCGAGAAAATCGACAGCAGAAAATCGAGGAAGTCAGCTTGGATTCGACTACCACTCAGGTTAAATTTATTATTTATTATTTTTATTCTACTACAACAGTACTAGTAACTACTACAACAACTATACTAGTAATTCGATGTACAGTTCAGCAATTTGCAAGAAAAAGATAAAAGACTAAATAAAGCCGTGAAGAACAGAATGGAGAGCGATGGATTTTTAAGCTTTACGTCTAAGCGTATCATGGTGGGTTATGTAATGTCGTACAACTTTGTTTTTATCTTACAGGTCGACAATTACCGCTTTAATTTTGCTCAATTGAATAAAAGATGTATTAAAAACAATTGAAATAAGATTGTTTGTCGAAAAATAGCTGGGTCATAAAAAGTAGTTCGATGGCGTTACTAAAGGTGGCGCTAGGGTCGTTTTCTGAAACTGAGATACTCATTCTCTCTCATAAAATTAACTGTGAAGAAATTTTCGTCATTTTTTAGAAATTTTGAGTAATTGAAAATGTTCAAGAGATTTTTATGAAAGTTTAATTGATAAATATTGTTGGAAATTGGAAAAAAATTTGATGTAATTTTTAAAAGTGGATATTTTTTAAATATTGAATAAATGTGACGCTACTACTTTGTTTTTATGTTGAAATTTAATTAGAATTGCTTTGATTTTAGTGAATTTGAGAAGAAATCTATTAAAAACGTTCAAAATAAGTTTGGTTGTCTAAAAATAGCTTGGTCAAGAAAAGTAGTTCAATAGCGCCACTAAAGGCGGCGCTAGTGTTATTTTCTGGGACTAAGAGACTTATTTTCTTGAATTAGATTTTTTTTTTGGTTTTAAGTTAAGAAGTTTTGATAATAAAAGTTTAATTTTAAGAAATTCTTAACATTTATATGAAAAATATTTACTCAAAAATGATTCTGATTTTTCAATTACAATTCTAATATTAATAAAATACTTGGAAGATATTATAGAAAAAATGAATTTGTCATTAAAAAAATTGAATCTATTAAATCCATTATTAAAATTCTTTTTTTTAAATGGAACATTGAAATATTTGTTTTTAATTTAAGAAATATAACTAATTGATGCATTTCTTAAGTTTGATATATTCTATAAAAAATTTTATTAATAAAAAAGTATTTAATATTTTTTTGAATCTACTTGATACCTTTTTTAAAAGTTAAAAGTTGTTTATGTCAACGATGCAATTAAAAAAAATTTTTTATTAGATAATTATTAAAAAAATGCGCAATCAATTTCAATAAATTAATCTCTATGAAAAAAACATTTTACCCAATTAAAAATAAATAAATTTCCATTAATATTCTTGTGAAGCTTAAATAATATTTATAAAAAATATTTTTTTTTACAAATTATTTTCAAGCGACTCAAGCAAAACTTACTAATTCCAATTAGCAACTCGGATTACAAAAAACGCAATTGTACGACATTACTTAACACCTGAATGACTAGAATGAAAAAAGACCTGCTAGGCATTCACATTAAAAGATAAAAGACCGTAAGAGTGATCTCAGTTACCTTAGACGCCGGGGAATCAGCAGGTGTAATCTTCTGGGCCGAGCTATCGGGTGTTCTGCTTCTGGCAAGTCTGCTCGGCGACGATCCTAAAATAAAAATAAAAATAACAAATACAATAAAATTCGCAGTTAAAGTAATAGTTGAATCAATAATTAACAATCTTATCAAAGTTGTATCGCTGTAATGCCATAAGGTCGCGGGTGATGTACGTCTTATCGATTCACTTAAATCAAAAGGTCGATGGATTTACCGCCGGAAAATTATTAAAATATTATTTACATTTACGTAAGAACATCTTATACCGTGTGTACTACATGATTATGACATTTATTAACAATGAAGACACTCTTGCCGTTATTTCACAACCGGTTAATTATTTTTACTATCTTCTTCTTTTATGTTAATATTAATAATCATGATAATAATATTAATAGTCATAATTTAAAACCAGCGCCTTTATTCTTATTATTATTAAAAATAAAAACTCATTGTATTTTTTAATATAAAATTAATAGTAACGCCTTATAATTCAAGTTAAATATGTATATATAGGATTAAATTACATTTTTAGAGTGAATTGACAATCAAAATCATTTTGGTCCATATTTTAGTCACTAATAATAATATTTAACCAGTTTTTTCTTCTGTATAGCAAAGAATAAAAAATTAAGGTAATCATGGTACAATATTGTCAAATAATTATAGATTATACGTGCCGCAAAAGTATATGAGCTTGTAGCTAAGTAATCCATACTTTTTACGCAAGACTAAAAAACTAATATACCCGTAGAGATGCAACCCATACAATTGTTTCTGTCCGACTCCCTAGATATATACTTTTTCATAATTTGTTAAACTTCAATCCGTTATTTATAAATAATTAGACGGTCGAAATTTTTCTTATTTTTTTTTAAACTCACAAGTACATTAAAAGACTGTCAGTTTTTTGAAAGTTTCTGATAGTTTTTTTTTTTTTATAACTAAGAAACTGGTACAGAACTGCAGAGAACGTATGCAATCAATGGTAAATATCCAATTTTTAATTGAATTCATCTTGGGTAATAGGTGGTCAATCGACTTCAAATTTTTAGGGTAATTGTATCATCATATCCTTAATAAGTATACAAAGATTTAAAATTTTCCGATGGTATGCCTTAACCACAACTACCTTAAAACACTTTTTTTTGTCAATATTTCAGGAAATACTTGTCTATTTTTCGTGAAATAATTTTTTTTACGATTTATTCGTACTAATAACAATAAATAATAATAATAACTAGGAACCTTGCAGTCACTATGTGACTGCCGTGACTTGTGAACTATGAGTAAATAAAATTTTGCTTTATTAAATAATGACTTTTGTTAAATTGCACTGTACTTTCTTAACTATTGACTTTTTTAAAGATATAAGCTCATCTTGATGTTACACTCATCAAGAGCTTTCATTTGAGTACCCACATGCATTTTTGATATATTTTTCATTTATACATATATATAATATATATATGAAAAATTGATGTGGGTACTCAAATGAAAGGTCTCGATGAGTATAATATCGGGATGAGCTAATATCTTTAAAAATGGCAATACTTCACAAGATACAAGCTCATTTCTTAATTATATTAAATTGCACTGTACGTTCTTACCTATTGACGTTCTTAAAGATATAAGCTCATCTCGATGTTACACTCATCAAGAGCTTTCATTTGAGTACCCACTTGCATTTTCAATATATTTTTCATATATACATATATATAATATATAAAAATATATGAAAAATTGATGTGGGTATTCAAATGAAAGCTCTTGACGAGTGTAACATCAAGATGAGCTTATATCTTTAAAAATTTAAATATTTCTCAAGATATAAGGTCATTTCTTAATTATGTATCTAGAGATAGATCATTTTCGAATGCAGTTTAAATCCTTATGATAATAAATTGATTATCGGTGAGAACGATATAAAAACTTGAAAAGATACAAATTCAACTCAAGACCTTTGCAATGATTTTATCATATGACTATCCTGGACACAAAATTTTTCTTATTCTCTTAATAATATAAATAATAGTAATAAATAATTAGCATGACAATTTTTTGTCCATTCAAAATTATAAAAGCTAATTCCATTTGAAAATTATCGTAATTATTATTATAATTATAAAAACGATTACCATTATTATTTAAAAAAATGTCTGGTGAGTAATAATAAAAGGTAAAAAGTGAATTATTTATAAAAATAATAACAATAATAATAGCAATCATCCGGTTGTAACAATAATGCGTTCTGAATTGAACATACAATTCGTTACAATTGAATAATATATTAATCTAGTGACTTAAAACTAGTACTACTAGAACACATAAGTTGTATAAATAGTTTAAATTATAAAAAAGACGAGGACTTGTACTTGTATGACTATAAAACATATTTTGCGCACGAGAAAGTCTCAGCCTGTCACTGTACCGAGATACGGACACTTAAATGCGTGTGACCTATTTCAGCATTAACATTACATTGCATTAGACGCTCGAGTGTACAGAGTACCGACTTTTTTTTTTAAATACTTAGACCAAATAATAATAATAATTATTATTATAGTAACAATAACAATAACAGCATCAACAACTCTGCTCTCAGTTAACATTAATATACCAGGCATGTGTGGTGAACAACATTTGCGACAATAAATGCGAATGAGCGCGTCTTTACAAGGATATTATATCTATATAATAATATACCTATGTATATATAATGTAATGTAATGTATATGTACATATATTGTACACATATTAATTCAAGTTGACTGGTTTTCGCGCGCGACTGCCTCTAGAACTCTTTCACTTTTATCGCCTGAAGATCATGCCTCGGGCAGTACGTCGTTTTATTCTCCTTCTATTTAATTCTTCGAGTCAATAAATCTGTTGTTTATTTAATTAATTAATTGAAATTAATCTGGAAAGTTTCATTGTAATTAATATTAATAAATTTGTTGATATTTTAGATTTTTTTAATTAATTGGCTTCATGCTTGAATTATTCATTCTTTTAATTTATTATTTGAGCTTCGCAAGTATTGATTTTTTAAATTATTAATTGAAATTTATTTATTTTTAATTGGGTATAATGTTTTTTTCATAGAGATTAATTTATTTAAATTGATTGCGCATTTTTTTAATAATTATCTAATGAAAAAATTTTTTTAATTGCATCTTTGACATAAACAACTTTTAACTTTTAAAAAAGGTATCAAGTAAATTTTAAAAAATATAAAATACTTTTTTATTAATAAAATTTTTTATAGAATTTATCAAACTTAAGAAAGGCATCAGTTAGTTAAATTTCTTAAATTCAAAACAAATATTTTTATGTTCTATTTAAAAAAAAAGAATTTTAACAATGGATTTAATAGATTCAATTTTTTTAATGACAAATTTATTTTTTCTATAATATCTTCCAAGTATTTTATTAATATTAGAATTTTAATTAAAAAATCAGAATCATTTTTGAGTGAATATTTTTCATTTTTTCATGTAAATGTTATAAATTTCTTAAAATTAAACTTTTATTATCAAAACTTTTTAACTGAAAACCTAAAAAAGAATCTAATTTAAAAAAATAAGTCTCTTAGTCTTAGAAAATGACACTAGCGCCGCCTTTAGTGACGATATTGAACTACTTTTCTTGACCAAGCTATTTTTAGATAACCAAACTCATTTTGAACGTTTTTAATACATTTTTTCTCAAATTCACCAAAATCAAAGCAATTCTAATTAAATTTCAACATATAAACAAAGTAGTAGCGTCACATTTGTTCAATATTTAAAAAATATCCACTTTTAAAAATTCCATCAATTTTTTTTTCCAATTTTCAACAATATCTATCAATTAAACTTTCAAGATAAAAATCTCTTGAAGATTTTTAACTACACGTTTAAAAAATCCTACTCAAAATTTCTAAATAATGGCCGAAATTTCTTCCCTGTTAGTTATCTGAGAAAAAATGAGTATTTTAGTTTCAGAAAACGACCCTAGCGCCGCCTTTAGTAACACCATCGAACTACTTTTTATGACCAAGCTATTTTTCGACAAAAAATCTTATATCAATTGTTTTTAATACATCTCTTCTTAAATTGAACAAAATTAAAGAGGTAATTGTTGAACTGTAAGATAAAAACAAATAATGTATCAAATTTATTTTCAATGCTCAGCAATAACAATAATTTCTTCACCTATAATTTAAAAAAAAAATGCGCAATCAAATTTCTTGAAATCAAAGATTAAAAAAATCAATATCAACAAACTCAAACTTTTCCAGATCTGCAAACCCCTAAACCTAAATTATAAATCTAAAGTTTGGCAAATCCAAAAGTACACGACTCATAATTTTTATTTGTTCGATAAATAAAAAAAAAATAGTTAATGTTCTGAAAGAATATCTTTTTTCAATTTTATTTTAACTGAGGAGCTGAGTTTTAAAAGAGTACCCTGAAAAAAAAGTTTTTTTCCTCCTAGAAAATTTTTTCCTGTGGTTAAAAAAAAAGTATTCCTAAAATAAGAATACCAAAGTTTACTATCCATAGGAGTAAGTTTACTGGATATAAAAAAACTTGGTATTCTCATTATTAAAATACTAAAATCAATATGGCCGACTTAACCTCACTTGGTCGACACGAATCTTTAGGATAGATAATTATGAGAAACTACACTTTTTATAATTCTTCATTTATAAACAATCTATCACACTAAAATTAATAAAAATGGAAAATAGTATATTAAGCCTTTCTTTTCTTATTTTTAATTCTTATTGTTGTCAAAAAATTTCAATTTCTTGCTAATAGCATTGTTTTACTAATTTTCTAATAACATTACTATAAGGTAAAAGACCTATAGTTATTGACACTTGCAATTTTATTTTAATTAAAAAAATAAATCAACTCTGATAATTTAATAAACATTATATTTGAATTATAAATTTTAAGATAATTGGTTTTTTGAGAACATTCTATTTTTTTAATTAGAATAAAATTGCAAGTGTCAAACAATTAGGCCAGTGAAAATAACTGGGTCTTTTACCTTATTATAAAAATTGATTATAAGGAAAGAATGTATTGCTAAAATGAGTTATAAATTTGTTGGAGATGATAAATTCCACTCTGACAACTTCTTTTGCATCCAAGAATCCATATAAGTAAGGGAGTAAGGGGAAGTAATATTAATGATTAATACTTTTATTTATAATTTATAAATTATTTAATTTAAACAAATAAATATTTAGGTAAGTAGACTCAGGCACGAGGTAAACTAATAACTAAAAAACACGCGTACACTGTAGATTGGAGGGAAATGACAAAATAGTGGCGCCACCGTCACGGTTACTATGGTAACATAGAATTTAGTTTTAGTCCTGTTAAAAAACTTGGTATTCTTAGATTTAAAATACCAGTTTTCTTAAATCTAAAATATTTAACTTGACTTTTACTGCGTACAAGAAAACTCGACTAAAAAATATTCAGTATTCCGGGTATAAAAAAACTTTTTTTTCAGTGTATCTTTTCATTTTTGATTAATTGAGACAAAAAATTGGTTATCTTCAATTATAAGTATTTATATTGAACTTTTTTTTTAATTTAGCTAGAAAGTGCTATCGGTTATCAAGCTGCAATTCGATTTTCATTTTTAATATTATTTTCTTTATTTATTTTTACGCAAGTTATCGTGTTTTAAACGGAACATTAAGTTGATTGACACGAATTTTCTTTCAACTATTTTGATATTTTTTTCTGGTTGTATTATTTTAAATTGATTTTTACCAGTTACAGAATTAATCTCCATTAAATTATCTATCGAATGGTGCGCAAATTAATTAGACTACGTAGATTATCAATCGTGTAATTAATTAAATATTTGCGAAATCGAGGCAAAACAAATTTTTCGATCATAAAGCACTCTCTGATATTTCGCATGATGAGTCGTGCAAAAAATATCCTAGAAACTTACCTCCAAATTGCTGATAGAATTGTGAAAGATAGGTCAGGATCGAAAGCCGATCAGGAACGGAACACGAGGCCATGTCCTCGGCATCCAGGAGGGCAGGAATACCCAAGTGCTGCTCAGCAGTTCTGAAGGCCAGCTCGTTGTTTCCATAAATGTCGTCCTTGTTTAAGCTCGAGAAATCTCTTTAGAACAAACAACCAAACAAAAGTACTTTATTAGCGTAACATTATCAACTTAAACTTATTTGGGCTTGCTGAGCATTTTTAGAGTTTTACTTTATCTCTTTATGGGTATTTTCGTATTTCTCTTCTGAGTCACCGAGTATTTTTAACCAGAGGTCATCTTTGAACCTTGATCAAACATGACCGTTAAGAAACAAATCAGCCGTTCTACAATAGTCAATAGGCTAACAAACTTTTGAACTTTGGGCCTTTTTTTTCTCTAATATTCCTACTACTGCTTACAATTCATCATTATAAAATTACAAGCAATTCCTGTTATGTTATGTTTAATTTAATTGTATTGCGTATTACGCTTACGGAATCCGATACCGATACTCGGGCACAATCGATACCCGATACTGTGTTATAGTTATAAGTTTTATATGCAATTATATATATGCAAACATAACTGCGATTTTTCAGTGCATCGGTATCTTCCATTGGTATCGCGTTACACCTGCATTCATTTTTATTTATTTATTATGCAGAGCAATACTTTAAAGGCAATTCCAGCTTATATATAGCTAAGCGTACAGTCCACCGATTACGATACTTTACTGCGTAGTCTTTAATCTTTCAATCAAATCAGGCTACACCTAAAATGGTTACATCATTCAATAGTTTCAGTTTAACTGCTAGTTTGAATTATTTGTTTATTATCTGTTATTATATCACTATCTCTATGTATGTTTTATTTCAATAGATTTTAATGTTTTGATATAATTGAGATTTAAGATTTTTTTTTTGTTGAGAATTGCTCAACTTGATTTTTTTGTTTGTATTAAATATGTGAATTGTCTATTGTTTTGTAATACATTTTTTAACTCTAATAATCTTGATATTTTAATGATTGATATTTTTGGGCGTGATTATTAAAGTAAACTGTATTTTATATATAATTATTATAATTTTTCAGGATATAAAGGCAATTTTTAAAATCTTTGATACTTTTTAAAATTTACAATTTTGTAATTTTTTTTTTAAATATCGACGTTCTAGCAAATTGTCTTCCATTTTAGAGAATCTTCTATTTGTACAGAAAAAACAATTAGTTCAAAATTTATTATCACTTTAAAAAAACCATTTAATATCATTATAATCTAATAGAGATATAGTATTTAGGTTTGAATCGTTCAAATAATTTATAATTGGATTATTGCTGCATCAAAATGTTAAAAAAAAAAAAGGAGTTAAACAAATTGCTAATTAGACCATCGATATTTGGTATAAAAGTTTCAAAAAACCTTAATGAAGACAAAACAATAGTATTAAAAAGTAAAAATCGATGCGAGGATTTTCCAGAAGTGAAAATAAGTTGATTAAAGTCAACAAGGATTATATTAAATAAATGTCTAGCATGACAAATAAATTACAAAAAAAATCCACGAATTAAAAATAATAAAAAAAAAAAACTAATTAAAAATGTCTTATTAAAACTAACAAATTATTTAAATAAAATAAGTCTGCTGAAAAAAAAAATGTTTATACTTTTTATAAAAAATATAACCTTCCTAATTAAAACAATAATTTTATAAAAAAAAAAAAAAAAAAAAATAAAACTACAATTACAATTATTAAAACAATAAAATAAAGAGTGTTTAAAACACAAAAGTGAGTTAATAAAATAAACTGGTAAAGCCTACGCACCAAGTTAACTCATCACAATTGCGATAAATAAATAAAAATAATTGGGGCCTCGTCAGCGTCAGCATAAAATAAAACTAATAATTAACCCACGGTTAAATTTAAATGTTATTTCTCAGGTCTAAAAGCAGAGACTTAAATCTCGCCCGAAAAAAAAACTTACATGAGGTCCGGCCGAAAGTGATGTATCATCGCGCAAAAGGCCAGCCCATCCCGCCAAGAGGTCGTCATGTTTTGAACATTAACTCCAGGATACCCTTCGGTGATCCTCCGGCACCACAGCTCCAGCGCCTTGGGTCCTCTTCTCTCAGACATCCTTCCAAACTTATTTCTTCTTTCCTTTTATTTTAATAATTTATTATTATCCTTATCCTTGGCCGCTATATCTTCACTTTGGAACCTGAAACAATAGAGAGTTGTTAGTTACAGTCCCGTAAAAAATTAATTAAACCGCCGTAGGTGTCTCGTCACACCCATACCTCACCGGGAGTAGTTGATGCTTGTACAAAGTATGAGTACATTACATGTATATATATAATATGTACCCAGACAACTCAAGTTAAGTACAAATAAAAGTAGTTTGTCCTTTTATTTTATTTTCTCTTCAATACTACGGTATACAGTTAACTTTAACTTCCGGCCTAACCGGTGTTTTGCCTCAACGGAATCGCGTGATAAAAAGGACTGTTTTATAGATTTAAATATATATATATATATATATATATATATATATATATATATAGATTTTTTTAAATTAGTAATTGATAAATAAAATTAGTAGTTTAGAAAAACTATTACAATTAAAAATAAATATTTACAATTGGGGTCAACAATTTTAAATTTCATTTTTTTAAATGAAATTTCTATTTAATTTTATTGATATTTTTTTTTAAAAGTACATAAAAAAATGAACAATTTAAAAGAAAAAAAAAGTTGATTAACACAATTTTAACAAATTTATAAATTTTTTTGAAAATTGTGATATTCAACTTTTTTTTTTTTTAAATTGTTTGCTTTTTTTTCATATATTTTAAAAAAAAAAATATATTAAAAATATCACAAAAAGATAAAATAGAAATTTTATCCAAAAATAGGGGAGCCAAAATTTTTTCTAATATTTGAAGGCAAAAAAGGAAAAAAATTACAGTTTATAGTGTAAATTTTAATAGTTGTGCAATGAGCAGAAAATTAAGAAACATTATTTTTACAAACTTAATACATTACAAAAAAATTACTGTTTTAAAATAAAATATGGTAAATATTTACAAGTGAAGTCAACTATTTTAATTTTCACTTTTTTGAACGAAATTTCTATTTGATTTTATTGATATACTTTTTTTAAATACAAAAAAAAATTAACAATTAAAAAAAAAAGTTGATTACAGTTTTAACAAATTTTCAAAAAAATTTGTAAATTTTTTAGAAAATTGTGATATTCAACTTTTCTTTTTAAATTGTTCGTTTTTTCATGTACTTTTCAAAAAAAAAAATATATCAAAAAAAGATCAAATAAAAATTTTATTCAAAAAAATGAGAGCCAAAATTTTTTCCAACTCTTAAAGGCAAAAAAGCTATAGAAATTTCTATTTTTTTCTTTCATATTATTTTATTATAAATTCGCCGTAAAAACAAGCAGAATAAAAAAAAATTCAGAAAAAAAAAATTTTTAAAACAAACACTACTAACTAATAAATAATTACCATAATTTTTTATAAATGATTTTTTAAAAAATAATTAATTGTTTAGAAACAAAAAATTAATTTTTAAAAATTAGTAATCTATAAATACAATAATTAAAAAAAAATCAGTTGTTTAAACAAACTATAACAATTAAAAACAAAAAATTATGTTCAGAAACAAACTCTTTATTTTTCTCAAAATTAGTTATTAATACAAAATACTTTTTTTTTAATAATGAATAATTATTTAGAAACAAAATACATAATTTAATAATTGATAAAAGCTATAATAAAAAAAGATTTTTCAAAATCAAAAAATCAATTTTATTTAAAAAATGTAATTCATTAAGAAAGAAATAAACTTTCCTTTTCTAACAATTCCATTCATAACAAATTAAAAAAAAAAATTACATACAAAAACAAACAATTTTTAAAAATGTTCCACTAGCTATAACAAACTAAACTTATTTACAAATAAAAAATTACACCAACAAATAAAAAAAAACTATTTCCACCGAGCTCTGATCACTACACCCATTACTTTTATTTACAAGCACTATTATATATATAATTTTTTTTACATGAATGGACTACATTAGAGTCACGTAAATCGAACGGAAGTCGGCTGGTTGTTAATTCACCTCCAGTCTTAATAGTAGACCAATTTAAACACACAATAGATAGATTTTTTTTTAAATAAAAAGAGAGATTTGTAACAATTACTGTGGCCTAGAACTTGGATAATATTTAACAATAATAAAGAAAAATACATAATTATTATTATTATAAATATTAATTCAGGTGTCACGATAATTTGAGATCAGAAACCGTGACTCCTTTCGCTTTTTAAAATCATGAATCTCTTACAATGTCTCAAACAAGAAACCATTAACTAAAATTACTTTTATTACATTAAAAATTTTTTTTCTTCATTCTTCCTCTCGACTTCCTTTTTTCTTCTTCCCTTTTTTTTTCCTTGTTATTTTTTCCCAGAACTGTTATTATGCAGGACAGGCTCTAATCGCCCGATCTTTTTTTTTAGATCCTTTTATTATTTTTTATCTGGGTAGACGTTGGCATTAGGGACAGCTGCTCCTCTCCTATCCTCGACTACCTGTTTACATCAAAACCATTTATCTTGGCTCTTATATTCGTGGAAATCCATCAACAATGGACCTAAACTAGAAGAGACTAGACGGTTTGCTTCAGAAATTCATAACATAACAGTAACAGTGATGTCTATTTTTATTTGTTGATATTTTATTGAAATAACTGCAAAAACAATTGACACGCGAGGGTACATTGGAACCGTGGGAACCTCCCGGTATCAACTACCAAAGTACACACGTAGACACACAATATTATATGTAATGTGGATTAGAAAATAAAGACGGTTACGTCGCGACGTAACTTGCGACGTTCGTGTATAGTAATCATGCACTTGCTAATGCACGCGATCTTTTTTATAAAGTCTACTCAACTTTTATCATGTTAGAATTATATTTATATATATATATTGTTAATATTTTTTGTTATGGCCACAACCATAACCCTGAAAGCGGATGCATTTTTTTAAATTTAATTATTTTTTTTTAAATACCTTAGTGTTTTATTTTTGTTCTTTTGAAATTTTTCAACCAATAAAAAATTTTTTTTTACTTAAAAATTTAATAATAATAATATAAGTCTATTTAGCTATTAAGCTATGTACAAGTCGTTTACAATTTCATTATGATAATACAAATATACATTAATTACGTTTTATGCTATCAAAGAGCCTTATATTCTTTTTCACATATTTTTTTAAATCAATTTTAAAAATATTAACTCTTTTTTTATTCATAATTTCACATGGAAGCTTATAATACCAATTTAAACCTCTATAAACAATAGATTTTTCTGCAGTTAGTGTCCTGGTTTTTGATAAAGTTAAAGTTGACGCAGATTTAATTTGATAGTGTACAGTTTTAAATTTAAATTCATCTAACAAATATAATTATAATAATAAATATAAATATTATAATAATAATTTACATAAATATATTTATTTTTAATATAAAATTAAAATTAAATTAAAGCTAGTAGTCACTTGACTGTTTTTTAATTTTTTTTAATAAATAAATTTGTTCCAAAAAATTAATTAAAAAAAAATTCTTAAAATTATCAAATATCTGTTGAATTAATTTTCATAAAATTAAACACAAGTATTTATTTATTTATTGCAAAAGAATTAAATACTCAATTTTTTACATAAATTGTTTAAAAAAATAAATTCAAACTGCATTCAATATTTTTCTGCTACGGAGCAAGTCGTAAATTTCTAAGAAATTTTATTTTTCTTAGATGGTAGCGTAGATGAAAATTGTCTTCAAGGATCTCAGCTGTAATGTTGGTAAGTTTTAGAAGACAAGATCATAAATTCTTCAAAATTTCTTGAAGGCTTCAGAACTCGCTTTATCTTCGAAACTTCTTGAGATAGATTTTCAATATTTTATTTCTGCAGGCATAATTCATTTTAAAGTTCTGGAAAAACTTTTTTTTTTATCGTTTTAGTATCTTCAAAAATTCTTGAGGCGTATTTTAAATATTCTAGTTTTAATTTCTGCAGGCACAATTTTTTTTCAACTTCTGGAAAATTTGTTTTTCTTGGAGAGTCCTTAGGCGTAAGTAAATTCACTTTCGGATGTCAATAAAATTAAGATTTAAAGCTAGATTATTTTTCTGAAGTCTTTAAACTACAAAATAATTTCTGGTAAAATAATATATAAGGACATAAATAATTTACACTTTTTTACGTGTAAAAAAATAACAAAATTTTGATTTTTTATGTCCAAAAATAAGCTGAATTTTATAAATGCAATTGTGAAGTAATAATTGAAATAACAATTGCAAAGATGACAGCGAAAATTTAGATTATAATTTAATTAATTTCTGTTATTATTTTTTAAAATATTATTTTAATAAAATCAAAAGTTTGTTCTAAAAAATGACTCATAATTTTGTAAAATTTTTAATGAAAATAAAATTAGCAGAAAGTTGACAATTTTTAGAATTTTTTATCAATAAAATTATTACAAAATAATTAAAAGAAAAAATTTCATATGTAAAAAATTTGAAAAAATATACGTGCAATTTTATGACATTAAAATTAGCAAGTATAATTTTTTAATTTTATTTAACAAAAAAATTTGTGCCAAAAAATCATTTTAAAAAAATAGCATTTTTTATTTTTTTAAATTTCTACATGTCAATTTTTTTTCTAATTTTTTTTTGTCATAATTTATTTGTTTTATAGAATTTTAAAAATGATTAAATATATCCTAAATTAATTTTCATTGCAATTTTTAAAAAATATTTTTTATTGCCAATTCAATAAATAAAAATAAATTAAAAATTTTTCATAATAATAAAGTTAGCCGACATTTTTGATTTTTTAATTTTGCTTAATATATAAATTTATAACTAAAAAATATTTTTAAAAAATTGCACTTATAGTTTTTGAAGTTTTTAACAAATGAAAGAATTTTTTCTTAATTTTTTAATAAAAAAAAGCATAAAAGCTAATTTTAATTTCATAATTTTTATTGTCATTTATTAATTAGAAAAAATTTAATTTTCATAAATTTTACGTCTTCTAATTTGAGTGCAAAAATTTATAATAAAATTTTTTAAACTAAACTAAAAAGACCAAAATGATTTAAAAATAATTAAAAATTTTAAAGATCAATATCCTAATAAAAAAATGAATCATTATTTTCGCAATATATTTTTACAACGCATCGCAACTTATGTCATTTGTAAACATCTTAAAACGCCCCCCCGATACTTTTCGTACTTTACCTTAGCGCAATAAAAAAATTCTTATTATCATCATCATTATTATTACAAACATTATTATTATAATATATGGTTATGTATAAAAAATTTACCTTACGTCACATAAATTTTTTCCACATCGCCATCCACGTGTCACGCCCGGTCCCGAAAACTTCTCGGCAAAAAACCACTGACAATTATTAAAAACTCAAAAAAACCAAACAGTCAAAATAAAAAAAGCACAAACAATTGCCAAAACTATTAAAAACCTCTCAACAAACCAAAAGCCAGGTAACAGCGAGCGCGTAAATCGACAACTGACTGTCTGTGCCGAGCGTCTTGTGTACTAACGCATTTCCAGCACCCTCTCTCCCGCGGCGCCATTTTCCCCTTCCATATGCGCGCGCAGACCCGGGAATTTTAAAAAACACTCTAATAAATTATTCCTGAAGCATTTAGTGTCAAAAAATTTCAAAAAATCGGCTTGTACGTTCCTATTTTTCAAAAACAAAATTTTGGCGGGAAATAAAAAATATTTGAATTTAATTAGTGAAAATTTTAGGCGGAGCACAATTGCAGGTGATCGGTGATCAATAACGTCCGTCCCCCGTGCGCCGAAGCATGTATTTGTACAGCTGGGGCTCGGATTGAGAGTTTGTGTATCTGCGACCCTTTACTTCGGGTTGGTTTGGCTCCCGAGTCCCGAGTTACAAGCCGACAAGCGAAAGTAATATTCGGCCCCGGTCGTTCAACATCGTACATTTTATAACGTAACCTCACGATCACGGGCGGAGCTCCACGAACTAAATATTCCTCCGTGACAGTACCCCGTTTTTCGTTGTTGATCGACGTCGTCCTCGTCGACGTCGTCGGCCGTTTTACTAATATGTGAAAACTTTCAACGCGTCACTCGTTTATTCTCCAGTTTTGTGATACATTTTTTACGGTAAACATTTTATTTAATTAATAATTAAATTTTAACCCCAGTAAGTAACACAGCTAATAATAATAAAATTAATAGCAATAATAAAAATAATAATAACAATAATAGTAATAATATTTATTGATACAAAATAATTAATTGTAGTGCCAGAAAAAAATGTCAATGTGAAAAAAAAAAGTGTCTAAAATAATTTAGTTGGGGAAATTTATTTCAGTCACTTGTTGTCCATTTTTGTGATTGCCATTTTTTTTTTTTCAATCTAATTCCTACGGAAGATTTTTTGGAGGGCTGCTTGGACTAATATAAGGGTGTGGTGATTTTTTTTTTTTTTAATAAAATGATTATTTGTTTTTGTTTTTTTTTTTTTAGTGAATTCGTGATCAAGGACAGTTAAGGAAGCTTTGAGACTTGAAGAGAAGAAATGTTGTAATAGTGATCAGGATTGGAGAGCGTATAATTGAGGAAAAGACATTTGCCTCGGGACTCAATGACCTGATTGACATCCTCGTGTTGATGAAGCTCCGCTGTTTTGAATCGTCGAGTAAGTTTTTTATTTTATAAATATTAATAGTACCTATAGACAAGGTTAAGTTAATAAATAATATAATATTGAGTGATAATGAAAAAAATTCAGTAGTTTCCGTGTTTTTGTAAGTCTACTTGTCTTTGTTTCATTTATTTCCCGGGCGTACTTCCTTTGTTAGGTATAGGAAGTCATCACGAGAATCGAGTGCGTGTCAACTAAACATAAAACGATTTATGAATATGAATAGACCCGTTAAATAAGTTGGTTGGTGAATGCTGCAGAAGAAGTTTTGTTTAACTGATGTGATATGAAGATGTTGCTTAGAGGGTTTTGTAAAAAGGCGAAGTTTTATGTTAAGTTTAAATAGAAGTGCCTGAGGGTTCATAGTTTCAGAGGTTTTTTTTAGGAACACAAATTATTTAGCGATCATATGTTCGCGATAGTGCTGACATCCTTACGGATTAGTATTAGATTTTATTTTTATTTCCATTATGCTATTTTTATTTATTTTATTTATGTTTGTAGTCTTGAGTTTGTAGAAGCTGGACCGAAATTAAACATTTGAGAAAGACGGATTAAATAAGAGCTCGTTAGATTCTCGAAAAAAAAAAAAAAAAAAACCTGAGTATCATTGTTGTATTAGTGTTGTCATTGTCTGGGGACTAGAGAAGGAATAAAAAAGAGAGTTGTGTTATCTTTAAGCACGTTACAATATCTCAAGGGCTACGCTATTATAAACCTGCTGGAGAACCCGCTGCTCACGTCACGTTTTGCTTTTAAACTTTCTGTGATGATAATCTAGACCTTGGTACTGATTTTCGTTAGTTGGAGTACTGGTTCGGAAAAAAAGGAATGATTTTTACTAATATAGTTTAGTTAAAAAGACTAAAATCGGCAAATTATATGGAAATAAATGAAAATTAAGTTAGCCGACATTTCAAAATTTTTAGAAATTTTTTATTGAATAAATTTCATTTGAAAAATTAAAAAAAAAATTTCACTTGTAAAAAAATTAGAAAAGTATAAGTGCAATTTTTTAGAAATATCTTTTTAGTTGTAATTTAATTAATAAAAAAAATCAAAAATTTTTAGACGTCTGCTTACTTTAGTGTCATGAAGAATTTCTTGACTAGAGAAAAAAATTGTTGGCTCAAGAAAATTTTCGGCTGCCTAAAGGAAGACCGAAGCTGTGTTGGTCGAAGTAAAAATTTTTCTTGAAATTCCATTCTTGGTAGAAGTAATTTTTTCTTAATTCAAATTATCATAAACACTTGATACAGTAAATTATTATATTTGATCAAGATTTTTAGATACTTTAAGCAGCGCTACCTAATTTAGCTGAGAAAAAAATTTTCTCACCTTGAGAAAATTTTTCTCTTGAATATTTGATACTCATTTTATAATATTTTAGCGTGCAATTATTCATATTGAATGAAAAAAAATGAAGAAATATTATTTCATCTTCCCATTTGACATGTTAATCAATAAAAATATTAATGAAAATTTACTTCTATCAAGATATTTAATTTTTTGGAGCAAGAGAGAAATTTTATCAAGACAAGAAAATTTACTTCTATCAAGAATTAAATTTTTTGGAGCAAGAGAGTGAATTTTCTCAAAACAAGATTTTCTTAAATAAATTTTCTTGAATCAAGATACGTATTTCTTAAAGCAAGAAAATTAATTTTGTTGAAATAAGTAAAATTTCTTGTCAAAAAAAAATTTTTCTTGGCTCAAGTGAACCTTTTTTTCTGTGTACAAAACTGTGGGCAAAGTAAAAATGTTCTTAAGCCCCGGTGAAAAAATTAAAAACTACCCCGAAATATAATTTCTGGGTTATATTTTGAAAATATAAAAAAAAAGTTGCAAATAAAAGTTGTGAAGTATAAAATTCTAGCTCTACCTGGCCATTTTTCCCCTAAAACGCATTCTTTCACCCCTAGGACGGTTCAGAGAACTAAAAAAAATTTTAATTCAACAAAAAATATAAAAATTGGACTTTTTTAATTTTCTTAAAAAAGTTATAAACAATCTTAGAGAAAAAAAAATTCAATAAAAAGTATAATCACCTAATAATTGAAATATTAATTAACTTATAAAACGTAAGATGACAATTTACTTTCTCAATAAACAAATTTTGAGTCATTGAATCAATAGAGTAATTAACAGTAATGCTTTATTTAGCTTTTAAATTATCTTCCGAGACAATATTTTTTTTAGAGCTGATTAGCATTTTTTGATTACTCAATTGTTATCTTTTTTTTTTACTGATTTTGCATTATTCATTTTTTTAGAAGAAATATTTATTTTACTGTTTAAATTTTTCAGTGAGTAATTTTTAAAATGTTTTTCTTTATTTTTGTTTACATTTTTATTGATGAGTGATTTAGATAAATATTTTTTTACACCTGAAAAAGGAAAGTTAATTTTTACTGATAAGAGAGATAATTTTTGGTCACTTTTTTTAACAGTAAAAAATCAAAAATTTTTTTTTCCATAAAATTACAAAGTTTTTGATATTAAAAAATTAACTTATAAAAAATATTAATAATATATAAATTAAAATAAAAATTGTTTTGTGAAAATTTAAAACAAAAAAAGTAATTAATTAATTTGTAGTATGTAACAAATAGAAACAGTAAAAATAATCACATATTTTTCCGTGTAACAATAATTTATTCCGGAAACACTGGAGTGTCAGTAGCAAATTAAAAATAAATCGATAAAACAAAAGTTTTATTTCCTGACAATTCCATTAATTGACAAGTCACAAGTTATAACTTATACTAAATAAATCTAATATAAAACGCTATAAATAGATCACTTGAATAGAGCATTAAATTTGAATGGAAAAGTTTAAACCGTAAAATAAATTAAAACTAAAAAGTAAAAATTGTCGGTTAACAATAATCAATTATTGCAAATCAATACCCGATACCCGAACCGAGTACACATAACTGTGCTAGTACTAGAACCCTCATTCGAAAAAGTACCGCGGAAATGGGTTCGTTATCATCTGCATCAGTATAATCAATTATACTTAATAATAATTGAGGTCTCGTAGCTGGTTGCTGGTTGCTGGTTGCTAGTTGCACAACAGAAGGAGAAGGAGAACCATCCAGTGTCTTGACATTTTACAATGCTCTACTTGAATGCTACACCTGACTAGTGACTACTCGATAATGCATGTCATCAATTATTAATGCAGCTTAAATCCTTGATTCCGACAGTACAATGTATTAACTACCTATTACTTAACTCGAAGTAAAAACTCTCCCTAGTTATACATCAGGCATTACATTATCGGTAGTCTAGATAAGAGTAGAGCAAAGCTTATCTTCATTTTTGTCTTCCCTCCTTGATCTATAAATAAAAATAAGTAAATAAATTAAATGAATAATTCCTAGGATATTTTTTATACTATTTATACCATTTATACGGGCCTCTAATTTCTTTTTTAATAAATCCAGGATATAAATCCATAGTCAGCCCACATACCAGTATCTAGAATCTAAAATCTAAAATCATTAATCTAGAATCCATAGAGACCCTAGTGATATTTTATAGTAATATCGGCTATAACCGTGCTATGGTTTAATTACTCAGCTTATATTACTCAGATCCACCAGCACTATCGCAATCCCAATCATCATCATCACCATTACCAGCACAGCAAAACGACCCGAGCAGACTAGACGGATATATCTTTGTTCCTTCGTTACTTATGCCTCACCACTGCTCTACTATTGGAATTTAACTCAGGATAACTCATTATTTTCCTTCTATTATACGGCACCTTTTATTCCTGATATTTCTCCATCTCAAACTACTCAGTTGGTCTTCAGCTTCATCTTCTGATGCAACTTATTTTTTTAATTTCTCCCTTTCATTATCCAAAAGCGAGTTATTTCCTAAAACAAAAAGATATCTTTTAATCAACTAAGGTAAAAGCTCCAATTATTGACAGTATTACATAGAAAGAACAATTTCTTGACTGGAGAATAAAATTCTTGGCTCAAGAAAATTTTCGGATGACTGAAGGAAGACCGAAGTTGTGTTGGTCGAAGTAAAAATTTTTCTTGAAATTCCATTCTTGGTAGAAGTAATTTTTTCTTAATTCAAATTATCATAAACACTTGATACAGTAAATTATTATATTTGATCAAGATTTTTAGATACTTTAAGCAGCGCTACCTACTTCAGCTGAGAAAAAAATTTTCTCACCTTGAGAAAATTTTTCTCTTGAATATTTGATACCCATTTTATATTATTTTAGCGTGCAATTATACATATTAAATGAAAAAAAATGATTCAATATTATTTCATCTTCCAATTTGACATGTTAATCAATAAAAATATTAATGAAAATTTACTTCTATCTTTGTATTTAATTTTTTGGAGCAAGAGAAAAATTTTCTCAAGACAAGAAAATTTACTTCTATCAAGAACTAAAATTTTTGGAGCAAGAGGCTGAATTTTCTCAAAACAACAAGATTTTCTTGATTTAAATAAATTTTCTTGGATCAAGATACGTATTTATTAAAGCAAGAGAATTAATTTTGTTGGAATAAGTGAAATTTCTTGTCAAAAAAATTTTTTTTTTCGCTAAAGAAAATAATTAGGAAGAAAAAGATTTTCTTGGCTCAAGTGAACCTTGTTTTATGTGTAGAGACTAAGTTATGATTTGATTTTTTTTAAGCAATCAAATATCAATATCGTTGAATTTTGTTTGTGGTAATGTCTCAAGTAATCTTTTTACCAATTAATTTCTTTTTTTAAAATAATAATCACTGATATTTACTAATTAATTTTAAATAATTAAATAGATTATCCGGATACACCAATTTTTGACAGGGTAAAAAACTGATTGATCTAATTATTGACATACCTCAGCCCCAATTATTGACACCTATACAGCGCATGCTATTAATAA
Source organism: Cotesia congregata (assembly GCA_905319865.3). Lineage (NCBI taxonomy): Eukaryota > Metazoa > Arthropoda > Insecta > Hymenoptera > Braconidae > Cotesia > Cotesia congregata. The sequence continues at coordinate 10,621,632 of CAJNRD030001119.1, forward strand.
AAATTAATTTAAATATAATTTATTGAATCAGAAGAGTTCAAACTCTTACAGTAAGTTTTTTAAATTAAAGTAAAAAAAAGGCGTCATAGCGCTGTCGAATGGCTGTCAATATGAGATTCAACTTAAAAATTATCAACTAGTTATTGACACCCATTATTTAAATATTATAAAGCATACAATTAATTTTGATTATTCAATTTTATAAATTTTTCATATATTGTCAATTAAAAAAAAAAAAAGATCATATAATTAGATGAAGAAATGAATTTAAACTCAGCATTTAAAAAAAATGCTTCTCTAATCAAAGTTGTTAAGAAAATAAACGTTCGTAAGCTGGTTTGATGAACTGGTGCTTTTATTTTTTTTTAATAATTAATATTTAATATTTTGAACTGAGTAATTTTTTTCAATTTTTTAATTAATTAGAATTTAATAAAAATGTATATGATAGTTATTCTTATTACAGATAATTAAATATATTTCAAAATAATTTAGGGTGTCAATATTTAGGCCCCTGTCAATAATTAGAGCTTTTACCTTATACTGATTTTTTGCTTTTAACCATCAAACTCTTACCAATTTACTGTAGTAGCAAATATTTTTATTAAAAAACCTCCTCTTATTCTCAGCTTCATATTTATACGCTCGATATCTCTGGAACAAGACTGATAATTCATTAAATTCTTTTTGCAATCGATTTATTGGACTGAAATGCAGGTCTCCGTCGTAAATCATTACATTTGAGCTTGTAGTTTAATTGTAATTTTAAAAAAACATCTAAATACGGCAACTAACAGCTGATAGAGCGACGGCCATTTTGAAAAGTATTAGTTTTGAAAAAGAGCGCTTAAATTATTCAAAAATTGGCGGGAATTCAAATTTTTTTAAAAGTTTAAAAGAAATTTATTTATTACTAACTTTGGTTTTTTTGTTTTCTGCTTACAGTGGGCGTGCGGGGGTGACTGGAGTGATGGGATGGGGCCAGAGCCCCATGGAGTTCGGGTAGACCCGTCTCCGGCCCAGCTCCCCAGCCCCCTCCGCCATCGTAACCGCCACCACTCGTGCAAGCGCCGAAGAGGGCCACCGCGAACGCGATGGAGGCTCACACTACTCACCAACACCAACGCAAGGACAAGGTACCGAGAGTTTATAGACCTTGTGCCTTTGATAAGGTAAGAGATTTAACACAGTGATTATGATAATAACAATGATGATGATGATGATGATGATGATTATGGTTTCTTTAGATGGAGGAGCTGGTGCGGAAAATGCAAGACCCGGAGAACGGTGTTCCCGTGGGCAGCCAAAAACAATTCCTCACATCAATTCCCGCGGCATTTATGGGTAAGTTTTTTTTTTTATAATAAATTTAATTATTAATTATTTAAATAAAAATTTTCTAACCTCAAAATTTATATTTTTTTTCCATCTAAAATTTAGATGATTATTTTTTTTTTTTTGTATTAATTAAATAATTAAAATAAAAATTTTTTAATCTTAAAATTTACATTTTTTTTAACCAAAATTTAGATAATTTTGTTTTTTTTGTTAAATTATTTAACTAAAAATTTTCTAACCTCAAAATTTATATTTTTTTTCAACTAAAATTTAAATGATTAAAATTTTTTTTGTGTTAATTAAATCATTTAAATAAAAATTTTTTAATCTCAAAATTTATTTTTTTTTTACTTAAAATTTAAATGATTTAATTCTTTTTATTAAATTATTTTATTAAAAATTTTTTAACTTCAAAATTTATAGTTTTTTTTCAACTAAAATTTAGATAGTTAAATTTTTTTTTGTGCTAATTAAATAATTTAAATAAAAATTTCTATTTTTTTTTTTAACTAAAATTTAGATAATTTAATTTTTTTTTTGTTAAATTATTTAATTAAAAATTTTCTAATCTCAAAATTTCTATTTTATTTTTCAAGTAATTTTTAGACAATTTAAATTTTTTATAAATAAAATGTATATAATTATAAAAAATAAAAAAAAAGTATTATTAAATATTTTTAACTTGAAGAAAAAAAGTAATAATTCGAGTTTTTAATGAAACACACAATCAGAAAGATAAAAGCTGACACCTCAGTATTGTCTTCTGACATTTGACACGTTTATTTATAACTTAACGCCGATATATTCCCATTTTATCTAAAAATCTATTACGATTTCCCTGTAGGCGTATTGTTTTTATTTAAAACTTCCTGTACATCAGAATCTAACCCGAAGCTTTTTATTCACAGGCTACGACCTTATAGAGTGGTTGATGGAGCGTCTTAGTATCGAAGAAACAGGTAAAAATAACTGTAAAATTTATTATTATTATTTTTATTATTACAATGTTAAAGTATGTGTTACATTGCAGAGGCGGTTCATCTGGCGAATCAAATCTGCCAGTACGGCTACTTCTTTCCGGTAAACGACTCAAAGAATCTTACTGTCAAAGACGATAGCTCTCTATACAGGTTCCAGGTAATTAATTATAATTATAATAATCTTTTATTATTAAATTTACACATAATAACACCTTGTTATTAGTTATTATATTAAGTATTCATAAATAAGGAAGACTATGTTTTATTCTAACCTACAAATCTAAATATCTAGAAACAATTTTATAAAATACTATTTTCCCTGTTTAAAAATATTCATTGAAAAAAAGTAAAAAAATTTGCTCTATGCAAATTATATATCTGTAGATATTTACTGAGAAATTGAAATCAATTGGAATTATTGAAAAAAATTCAAATCTTATAATAGTGAATTTTTTTCAATGTATGTTTTTAAACAGGGTTATTTTTTAGATTAATTGTAAAATTTAAATTAAACAAAAATAATTTTTTTTTAATCAAAATTAAACTTCTAACAATTTTAACTCAAAAAATAATTTTTTTTTTCAACAATTTAAATTAAATTATGTTTAACAAAAATTTTTAGTCTGTTAATTTGTAAAATATGAAAATAAGGTAAAGTACCCAGTAGTTGAACAGGTTTCAAAGTAAAACGTATTTGACTCAACTTTTAATACGTAAAGATGTAATTGTTAGTTCAAATTAGTTATTTTCATGAAAATATATACAATTTTAAATTAATTGAAGCGCAAAATAACAAAGATAATTAAATATTTATATTTTGACAACGTTTTTAAGATCGACTATGAAAGGAGTAGTAGTTAAACAATCAATTCTGAAAAGCCGCAGTAGTTGAACACTCCGAGAGCAGTAGTTGAACTAATAAAATATATTGCAATAGGCACACCAAAAATTTTTAACATTTTATTGAAATATCCAAAGATTTACAACATATTATTGAACAATATTAAAAATAATATTATGAATATTTAATACTAGCAGTTCGCCCCGGTTTCGCACGAGTATTTAACAAAAATTTTCAAATTATTCATAATATAAGATAGCCTATGTCACCCAGAGATAGTGTAGCTTTCCAACAGTGTAAGAATTTTTCAAATCGGTTCAGTAGTTTCGGATCCTATTCAATACAAACAAACAAACAATCAAATCTTTCCTCTTTATAATATTAGTATAGAAGTATAAATTATAGATAATAATTTTTTTATATTTTTCGTATAATTAAATGAAAATCATACTAAATCTTCAAAGTTGAAAAAAGTGATGACAAAGGTTACTTTTTTTAAACAATGATTTTATTTTTAACTAGCATTTACCCGCTGCTTCGCTCGCATTGAAGTCCTTCGATAAATATCAATGATCATTAGTATCATTACATTCCAATAGAACTGAATATTGACTTGTTATTAAAGAAAAAAATTTTTTTATATTTCGTCAAAAATAAATTTTTTTCTTTAATAACAAGTATCCTATGTTACTTTTAATATTTCCAAAAATATGTGCACAAAGATTCATGATGATCGGTTAAGTTGTTTTTGCGTGAAAGCGTAACAAACAAACTTACATTTACATTTATAATATTAGTAGGGATGTTCATTTAAAAATGAGACAAATATTTGTATTTAATTTCTTAATTACATTTTTTATGAATGACAAAGCAAATTTTCAATTATAAATCAAAAAAACTCAATTCAAAACGTTCAATAATTTTTAGCTATAAAACTTATTTAATTTGCAGTAATTAATACAAATCACAATTACTGATCACTAGTCTATAAACCTATTAGAGATTAGAGTGCTGTTAAAATTATACGGCTCCAGCTTGTTCAGGTTATGGGTACCGCTTTGAAAATTTCGAGGTATAGTTGAACGCTAAAATTTAATATAAAAATTATAGTTTATTTCTTTGCAAAAAATATGTATTATTTAGAAAAAAATGTTTCATTGGGTGGTACAATTTTTTTTACTTAAAATGATGATTTAGTACCTTTTTCATGAATAAAATAGTATTTATCGCTATTCTTGACATGCAAACTTTTAAGTTAATAAAAATATAATTGTTTTGATTTATAATTTAAACAATTTACAGAAATCAATTATTGAATTATTGAATAATTATAATATGCGAACATTACTCATAATAAATATCCGGATTTTGTATTACAACAATTCTAAAAGTCTGCTTAAGTACTGGGTACTTTAGCTTATTAAAATTATAAAAATATTTATCACAGAAATTAACATGAAACAATAAATTTAGGTGCCGTATTACTGGCCCTGGCAGCATCGGCCGCCAGACAATGTCGAGTATGCAATATATTTACAGAAACGTACGCTGAGAAACAAGCAGCGTCATGCGCTTGAGGATTATGAGATTGTAAGTAGCGTTATTTGTTGAAACTAATTTTAATAAATATAAATATTCATAAGCTATACCTTATAACGTCATAAGCTCATAATAATAACATAACCTAAGCGTGTGATATTATGATAATAATTAGTGTAAGAATGTCTGTCTGTTATGCTGATGGGAATTTCAGGAAGCGCTAGCTAGCCTGAGAAAAAACTTAGTAAACAAGTGGGAGCTTATCCACATGCAAGCTGAAGAACAAGTCCGACTATTTAAAGACCGCAAGAAAGGAGATAAGATTGTTAGCGACTCCCAAGAGCGTGCATTCTGGAGGGTTTACCGACCACCCCCAGGATATACGAGTAGTCTGGAAGTGCCACCGGTTCCTACGAGGGCGAGACCTGGCACGAGACCAACTTTACGAAAACGAACGCTCACTGATATTCAGCGTGAGGTATGATTTTTATTACTTCACACTCAATTATATCAAGAAATATTAATTTTCCTAATTTTTACACTGATAGGATTTATTACCTGTTGATAAATTCATTTATTTAAAAATAATTTATTAAATTATTAAATATAACTAAATATTTTTTTTTTTTTAAGAAAAGTACATTAATTAATAAATAATAATACTAGCAACTTTGCAGTTATTGTATGACTGCCGTGACTTGTGAAGTATAAATAATTGAAGCTATGCTTAATAAATAATGACTTTTGTTGAATAGCACTGTACTGTCTTAAATATTGACGTTTTTAAAGATATAAGCTCATCCCGATGTTACACTTATCAAGAGCTTTCATTTGAGTACCCATATCAATTTTTTCATATATTTTATATATCTATATATTTCACAAATACCATATATATAAAATATATAAAAAATGCCATGTGGGTACTTAAATAAAAAGTCTTGATGAGTGTAGCATCGAAATGAGCTTAAATTTTAAAAAATTTCAATAACTAAGAAATTACCTTGTATCTTGTGAACGATTGACATTTTTAAAGATATAAACTCATCCCGATATTACACTCATCGAGAGCTTTCATTTGAGTACCCACATCAATTTTTTCATATATTTTATATATTTATATATTTCACAAATACCATATATATAAAATATATAAAAAATGCCATGTGGGTACTTAAATTAAAGGTCTTGATGAATGTAACATCGAAATGAGTTTAAATCTTAAAAAATTTCAATAATTAAGAAATGAACTTGTATTTTGACAACTATCGATATTTTTAAAGATATAAGCTCATCCCGATGTTAAACTCATCGAGATCTTTCATTTGAGTACCCACATCAATTTTTCATATATTTTATATACTTATATATATGAATATATGAAAAATATATCAAAATGCATGTGGGTACTCAAATGAAAGCTCTTGATGAGTTTAATGTCGGGATGAGCTTATATCTTTAAAAATGTTAATAGTTCACCAGATACAAGGCCATTTCTTAATTATATATCTAGAGATTTTTGAATGCAGCTTAAATACTTATCATAATAAATTGACTTTCGGTGAGAATAAAATAAAACCTTGAAAAGGCATACATTCAAATCAAGACCTTTTCAATGACACTAAATTTCACTAAAAAAAAACCAATTTTATCATATGACTATCCTGGAAACATAATTTTTCTTATTCTCTTAATAATAAATATTTATTACAGTTGATGAATTTTTTTAAAGTGAAAGCGTCTTATTGCTTACAATACGATGTGTAAATAATTCATAAACAAATAATACCATAACTTTTTACAATAAAGATACAATACACTAATAATTTTAACCACTAAAAAAATTCAGTAGCTTACTACAACAATTGTTTTATTATTTATTTTACTTTTTTTAATAAAAAATTATTAATGATCCAATGGAACTTTCTATTGAAGCTATCGGGTTATGACAATCATAAAAGTTTAATTTTTATATTCACTTTTTATTCAATGGTCTGAACAAATCTTTTTTAACAATTGATAAATATTTATTAACAGTTAGTAAAGCTTATTAAATATTAAAAAAAAGCTTCTAATAGTGTCTCATTATAAATTATAACTATTATGCACAGGTCGAGTTGCTGAGAAACAGTCTGACTCGCACGAGGATAAAAGTTTCCGCGGCGATTGAGAATATCAAAAATTACTTCGAGACTTATATGGACTATGACCCGATGATTGTCCAGCCACTGCCCTCGAATCCTTGGAGCAGCGACGACCAGACCTTCTGGCAGCTTAACAGCCCGATAGTCGAGGTCCCCACGGAGAAGAGAGTAAAACGGTGGGCGATTTCGCTCGAGGAGGTCATGTCTGATCCCTCAGGGCTTCAGGAGTTCACTAATTATCTCAGGAAGGAGTACAGTCATGAGAATATCAGGTTCTGGCTGGCTGTTAAGGATCTTAGGCACTGTTTCCAGGCACAAATTTGCGAGAAAGTTACTGATATTTTTAGGTAAGTTCAGGCTATGCTTTTCAAAAATAATAATAGTTTTAAAGTTTAAGTTTGTGGTGTGAATTTTTATAGTCAGATGCTTCCAAAAAAAAAAAAATTACAATTTTTAAATATAATTTTCACAATTTTTGAGAAATTTTTTATACTAAAATCGAAAATTAAACTTTAGCAATTTATTATTATTATTATTATTATTTTTTTTTTTTTACAAAAAATTTAAACATTTTTCAAAAGGTTAAAAAATAATTTATTTTTTGTAATAAAAAATTCTAAAATTTTATTTCAAAAATAAAAAGTTAATTTGCTAATTATTTACAAGTGGGTCCACTATTTTCATTTTTATTTTTTTGAACAAAATTTCTAATTAATTTTATTAATATATTTTGTTTTTTAAATACATAAAAAAATAAACAATTAAAAAAAAAAAGCTCATCACAATTTATTAATTTATTAATTTTTTAGAAAATTAAGATATTCAACTTTTTTTTTAAATTGTTTGTTTTTTTTATGTACTTAAAAAAAAAAATATATCAAAAAAAAGATAAAATAGAAATTTGATCCAAAAACATAAGAGCCAAAATTTTTTCCAAATTTTGAAGGCAAAAAAGCTATCAAAATCTTTATTTTTTTCTTTCACGATATTTTTTATCATAAATGCGCCTTAAAAAAAAGCAAAATTAAAAAACAATTAAGAAATGTCAATTTTTTACCTAGATATGGCCAAAAATAGTCACCCCACTAGTAAATAATTACTGTTATTTTTCATACTAATAAAAATATAAAATTATGATTAAATTCTAAAAATTTTAGCATTGAAAATTATATTCCATAAAAATTTTATTTTAAAACTATAATTTTTCTATAATGTACTATGCTTGTAAAAATAATATTTTTTAATTTGTTGCTAATTGAACCTAACTATTAAAATTTACACTACAAACTGTAATTTTTCGATTATTGAAAAATTTTCATTATTTATTTAAAGTAGAATTAATATTTTTAATTATTAAATTTAAAAAAATTCATTCATTAATAATACTATTTTGTAGATACGATTTTTACGATCTTGTTACTCAAAATTATCCAAAGTAGATTGTTCATTTGCTCGCAGAACCGGAACAATAATTTGAGCATTAAAATCCAATTAGAACAGCTCAGAGAAATAAAGTCGCTTTGAGATAATATAATTTCGCTGATCGATAGTTATCATACAAAGAAAGAGATTAATTAATTCACTCTAAAATTCATATCCGTTAAAATTATTTCCACTCACCCAGTGAGTACTTATCTTTTATCGTACATCTTTATTAAATCTGGAAATTTTTTAATCACTTAAAAAATTTATGTGCGAATTATATTTATTCATAAGTCTTTGATAAATATTAAATCCGCTGAATTCGCAACACTGATATCAATTTAATTATAATTTTTTAAAAGTTTCCAAGAAAAACAATCCGGAAGCAAGTGAGATAAACTTTCCAGGAAATGCTTTGGCTCGAGTTTCACTTTTCTGAGAAACTAATTCCGATAATTTCTTCAAGTATTTCTTGGAATAAAAATTTAAACTTAAATAAATTTTAGAGATTCTCAAATTTATAACGTAAAAGCCCCAATTATTGACAGGGGTCTAAATATTGACACCCTAAATAATTTTTAAATATATTTAATTACCTGTAATAAGAATAACTATCATATAAATTTTTATTAAATTCTACTTAATTAAAAAATTGAAAAAAATTATTGTAGCAATAAATAAATAAATAAATTTCTTTGAAACTTTTAAAAAATTTGAATTCCCGCTAATTTTTGAATTAATTTAAGCGCTCTTTATCAAAACTAATACTTTTCAAAATGGCTGTCGCTCTATCAGCTGTTAGTTGCCGTATTTAGATGTTTTTTTAAAATTACAATTAAACTACAAGCTCAAATGTAATAATTTACGACGGAGACCTGCATTTCAGTCCAATAAATCGATTGCAAAAAGAATTTAATGAATTATCAGTCTCGTTCCAGAGATATCGACCGTATAAATATGAAGCTAAGAATAAGAGGAGGTTTTTTAATAAAAATATTTGTTACTACAGTAAATTGGTAAGAATTTTATGGTTAGAAGCAAAAAATCAGAATAAGGAAAAAGTCCCAATTATTGACAGAGGTCTAAATATTGACACCCTAAATTATTTTTAGATATATTTAATCATCTGTAATAAGAATAACTATCATATAAATTTTTATTAAATTCTAATTAAAAAATTGAAAAAAATTACTTAGTTCAAAATATTAAATATTAATTATTAAAAAAAAATAAAGTTAGCACCAGTTCATCAAACCAGCTTACGAACGTTTATTTTCTTAACAACTTTGATTAGAAAAGCATTTTTTTAAATGCCGAGTTTAAATTAATTTCTTCATCTAATAATATGATCTTTTTCTTTTTTTTAAATTGACAATATATGAAAAATTTATAAAATTGAATAATCGAAATTAATTGTGTGCTTTATAATATTTAAATAATGGGTGTCAATAACTAGTTGATAATTTTTATGACGCCTTTTTTTTTTTACTTTAATCTAAAAAAATTACTGTAAGAGTTTGAACTCTTCTGATTCAATAAATTATTTTTAAATAAATTTTTATATTTTTAAAAGTAATTAATCATTTATGGAAATTATTATTAATAAACTTTAATAAAATTGATAACTTAATAATAAGTTTCGATAAATAAGAATAAGCAGATGATTCGACGCATGCGCAGTATAGGTGTCAATAATTGGGGCTAAGGTATGTCAATAATTAGATCAATCAGTTTTTTAGCCTGTCAATAATTGGTGTCTCCGGAAAATCTATTTAATTATTTAAAATTAATTAGTAAATATCAGTGATTATTATTTTAAAAAAAGAAATTAATTGGTAAAAAGATTACTTGAGACATTACCACAACTAAAATTCAACGATATTGATATTTGATTGCTTAAAAAAAAATCAAATCAAAACTTTGTCTCTTATCGTGTCAATAATCGGGGCTTTTACCTTATTTACAATTTATAACTTGAAAAAAAAAAAAAGTAATTTATTTTAATGAGAGAATTTTTTCAATAAATATTTTTGCAACACTTGTAATATAAAAAAGTACTTGAACGCGTGATTTAAAAAGGTAGGAACTTTTTTACACATTAAACCTTTAAAGAGATAAAGTACACTTATAAAAATGAATCTTAATATTGAAGTTTGAATTATTATCGCCGTTTAAAGACACGAGAGCCAGCCTCGGATGATATTGATTTATAAAACTCGTAAGTTAATTCGACTTTAAAATTTTTTCATTGAAACTTTTTATTGCATTTTGTGTAGAAACTTTTTCATTGGAGCTGATAAGGGAAAATTGTTAAAAGATTATGAAAAAAGTGTGAAAATAAAAAAAAAACAAAATAATAGAACGTCAGTCAGGTTCAGAGACAAATTGCACGGCATTATTTAAAATCCAAAACAAAGTTAACCGCTGGCCTTAAAAAAATTCAATTGTCTCGAGTTTTAATTAAAGTTTACTATTATTTAAATTTATTTTTGTTTTAATTATATTTATGAGTTAAATAATAAAAAATAGAGGTTATTGTATACTGTAGTGTTTATTGTTTATAATTGCAGAGAATTTTTAGCGCCGGGTGCACCGTGTGAAATAAATATTGATGGAAAAACAATGGATCGAGTTCACCAGGAAATGAAAAGTCCTAGTAGATTTACATTTGACGCAGCTGCTGAGCATGTTTATACACTTTTGCTTAAAAAGGATTGTTATCCTAGATTTATACGCTCAGATCACTATCGAAATCTTCTGGCTGCTGGTATTCAGCCGTTGCAAAAGAAACGGTGAGTATTAATTATTAAATTTGCAAAGTCTATATTTATAAACTGAAAAAAAAAATTAAAATTTTAAAAATTTTCTTGACCCAAAAATAGATTAATATTCTTAATAATTAATGAGAATATTTTTTATTGATTAAAGTAATCTTTATTTAATTTAAGTAAATTAATTATTGAGCCAAGAAATTTTTTTCAGGACAATTATTTTTCTTTAATTAAAAAAAGAGGCTTTTTTAAATAAATAGTTTGTTAAATTATAAGTTTCAACATTATAAATTGATTTTTTTAAGAAATTTATCAATTTTTGCTTATTATTTGGTATGTTAGTCAAAATGGCTGATGATGCGAAGTGGCGCACGGTGTTTAAAATTGAAACTATAAAATTGCGGGAAATTTAAATTTCTATTCAAATTGATCTATTAAAATTTTTGTGCTTATTGTATTAAATTGAAGTAATTATTAATGAAATTATTACAAAAAAAAATTTTGATCTAATAAATTAAAAAAATTTACCAGGCATTTTTTTTTAAAACTAAAAAAACTCCTAATAAATATACATAAAATTGCCATTTATTTGAAATAAAAATAAAAAAATTCAATTATTTATTTATTATTAATTTGAAATAAATTTTAATTATGAAATAATTTTAAAATTTTACTTTAAATTAAAAAAAAAAATACAACGATATCTGTTGACAGTACATCTAAGTAATCTTTGTTTAATTCAAATAAATTAATTATTGAGCCAAGAAATTTTTTTTTTGACAATTATTTTTCTTTAATAAAAAAAAGAGACTTTCTAAATAAAAAGTTTATTAAATTATAAATTAATTTTTTTGAAGAAATTTATCAATTTTTACTTATTATTTGATATGCTGGTCAAAATGGCTGATTACACGAAGTGGCGCAAAATGTTTAAAATTGAAACTATAAAATTGCGGGAAATTTAAATTGATCTATCAAAATTTTTATGCTTAGTATATTAAATTAAAGTAATTTTTAATTAAACTATTACAAAAAAAAAATTTTGATAAAAAAAAAACTACTAAATAAATATTCATAAAATTGCCATTTATTTTAAACGAAAATGAAAAAATTCAATTATTTATATTATTAATTTGAAATAAATTTTAAAAATTGGCACAAAGAGCAAAGAGTGTGTGCTGACACACGAGTACCAAAAAGCTTTATCCACTTAAGAAACATAATTTTTAATAAATGCTGCTATAAAATAAAAAAATTAATCAACTCTAAAAAATTTCTTTAATTAATAAAAATAAAAATTTTCTTGCATAATTAAACTGTCTAAAAAAATAAGAACAAAGAGTAATCAAAACTGTGCCCTCAGGTTCTTCGGATTCGGCGGACAAGCAAAGAAAAAAACCGCAGCATCAGCAGCAGGAGGCGGCTTGCAGGGAAACATGAGCAGCGGAAGCGGGGGACGTAGACGAGGTAGCGATCGCAGCCTCTCGGGATCAGCCCACGAGCTGGCCGTTTGTGGTATTCGGGACGTCAACGTGGCCCCCAGGGTTCCTCACTCCCACAGTCAATCGAATCTCACTGACATCCCTTACAGGTACAGCTAAAATAATCCTCTCAGAGCTTACCGGCAATGTGTGACAACGTCAATCCACTTGACATTCACAACACACACAGTCATTTATGATGCATCGCTTTGTCATTTGGCCCAGAATAGAAGTAAAGTTCTAAATATAACTTGATATTTTTTTTTCTTCAACAATATTGTCATTGTTAAATAATTAGCATTTAATTTTTGTTAAATTAATTCGAGTTTAAGGCAGTACAATAATAGTTATTAATTTCGAGGTTGAAACATTGGTATTTTCAGGGGAGATCTCGCTGGTATCGTATCCCCTGGCAGGGCTAGTCCACATAATGTTCAGTAAGTCGACAACCCTCATGCTTCACGTGATTTTATCCATTGACGTCTATACTATAATTGTCGTCGTTTTTATTATTAAAGTTTAATAGATGATAATTTAATAAAATTATTTTTTATATTACTTCTATACTAAAATGCATCAATATATCTTCATCTGGATAATATTATCTCGATATTGCTATTTTTTATCTCAAGATTGTGTATTTGCTTGTGTATTTTATGTTGCTAAATTATTTATTTGCATCATCTACAACTATACCTACTAAACTCTGTATTATCTACTCTGCTGCTATTGATTACCTGATAACTATTGATGTCTTCGTACTTTCAACCCTCATTTTTAAGATTTTACATTACTCGGCTACTCAATTCCGCAAAATACTTTTTTTTTTTTTATTACTATTACTATTTTTATTTAGTAATTATGCAGTTTTAATTTTGTTAAAATAAACTTGAGGAGTTATATTATGCACTTGGAAGGCTGAAAAAAAATTTTTGATCAATTTTTTTTAAGAGGCTTTTTAATAAATTATATCAAAATTTAGTAATTATTTACAAATGAGGTTTATCATTTTAATTTTCATTTTTTTGAACGAAATATTTTTTTTGAAAATTTTAATTAATTTTTTTTTTTGAAAAGTATATTAAAAAATGAACAATTAAAAAAAAAAAGTTGATTAATAAAATTTTAACAAATTTTACAAATTTTCAACAAAATTTATAAATTTTTTAGAAAATTGTGATATACAACTTTTTCTTTTTTTATTTGTTCGTTTTTTTTATGTACTTTAAAAAAAAAAAAAAAAAACATATCAAAAAAAGATATATCAAACATATATCAAAAGCAAAAAAGCTATCGAAATATTAATTTTTTGATATTTTCGATATCTTCACCATAAATCCGCCGTAAAAACAAGCAGAAGAAAAAAAATTAAAAAATGTTAATTTTTCACCTAGATATGGCCAAAAATAGGTTTGACCCTACTCGTAAAAAATTACCGAAAATTTACAGACATTTATTAATAATTTTTCACTTAAATAACAATTTTTTTTTTTTACAAATTATTATTTTTCTCGCTTCTGTGGAAGATTTACAGAAGTTTTTTTAAAAAAGATTACTTGCGTTGAGCACGATATCTTTAATTTAAATCCAAAAATTTTTTTTTATTTATAACGTCTTCATAAAAAATAATCAATTTTCGCTAAAAATTTTAGCGTTAATTATTTATAAAAATAGATAATATTCATCAAAATTATTAATCTTTGGATCAATAACTGAAAAAAATAGTGTAAAAATTAGTCTGATTTTATCAGTCATTTTTAATAAATCTTTCTCACCTTTGAAATTTTTCTATATACTATATACTATAAAAAAATGTCCAAAAACAAATTAAAAAACTAAATTTTTTTAAAATTCCAAGTGCATAGAGCCCCTTCAAAAATTAAAATTCAAAATGTATGTTAGATTACCATTTAAATATTAAAATTTCCCGCGCTTGGCGCTGGCTATTTCAAATGAGCCAATAGAATTTCTCGAGCCCGCCATTTTAGTTTCCCCCGCCATCTTGACGTTCTTGAGTGCTAAACCGAATTTTCCTCATAAATCCTTCAAATTTAACGTTAATTAAAAAAAAAAAAATTACTGCATAATTACTAACACTACAACTATCCATTTCTAACCACCTATTTTATGTAAAAAAAATCCGTGTATATTTACTCACAAAAGACTCAACAAAACAAATAAAATCCTTGGATGTAACAAACCAGAAAACGAAACAAAGTGAATGCATGAGAGTGGGAGTGTAAATAAACCTTCTAAAAAATGGTAAAAAACTAAATCATAAAATAAAGTTCTTGTTGTCAGGGATGCTGGTGGAGCGGAGGTAGCTGCAGCTCGCCCTATGGACGACGTGTGCCCGTGGGACGCGGCACCAGGCCCGAGTGTAGAATCAGACGTCGCTGCGGGAACCTCATCAGGTTCGACTGACGAAAGCACCTGCTGGCCGTACCCGAGCACCAGTGGGATTCCCTTGCCGACGGACACGTCATCGAGAACCTCCAGGAAAAATTCATCCCAGCTGGACTCCTGCAGCTCCTCATCGGACGTGAGCCTGGCGATAGCGGAAGCTTCCGACCGGCTGAGAAAGACCTGCGGACTCCAGCACTCGATGAGCAACCCCATTGTCCTCCGGAACTACCCGGGCGGCTCCGTCACGACCAAGGTGAAGCTTGCTGACACCAGCAGGCCGGCCGTAAACTTCACCACGCCCCAGCAGTCCTTCGACTTGCCCCACTATCAGCACCACCACCATCACTTTCACCATCACCCGCACCAGCTCGACGTCAAGAGCGCTCCTGTGCCCGAGGAGGTTGAGACCACCAGCAAGAGCCCCAAAAAGTCCCAGGAGCCGGACTTGAGCAAGCCTAAGGCTCTCGCTCCGTTGATCAGCATCAGCGCCATCGTCGGCGACCTCACTGGCGACTCCGTTGATTCTGAGCCCAGTGTTGATGTTGAGTCCGTCGCTTTTGGAGATGACAGCTCTGCTGATGTGTCTACCATTAGGCAGGACAACACTGCTACTGAGCCGGAAAGTTCCATTTGTTCCGACGCCCCTGAACCGGCAGAGGACGCACAAGTCGTTCCGGTTTGGGTTCCTGAGGACGGTCCGGCGCCCAATCAGCCACAGGCACAGCAGGCTGGTACTTCGACGGAAAAGCAAGACAATAATGTTAATGAAGTTTGTCCTTGGGAAGATGAGTAAGTTTTTTCTTTTTTTTTTTTTTTTATGTGAAATTTGGTAATTTTTTATTATGATTTTTTGAAAGCGAAAAATTGGGGAGTTTTTTTATTCTCAGATTTGGAAAATAAATTTTTTGATTATATTTGTTCAAAATTGTAATATTTGGTAAAATTTTTTAGATGTTTATTTGTAAGTATGTTATTTTTTTTTTTTTTTTTTTTTTATAGAAAATTGAATAAGAAAGAACAAGATGACCCTGGATTTCATCCAAGAATATACTGAGTGAAAAAAAATTTAGATAGTAGCTAGTATAATCCAGATTACAATAAGTATAATCCCGATTACAATGAGTATAATCCAGATATCACGCAGTATAATCTGGATTTTTTTTAGCTACTATGAAATTTTTTTTCACTACAGATATCACTGAGTATAATCTGGGATGATATCCAGTGTCATCTTGTTCTTTCCGAGTAGTTCATTTTTCTTTGTTTTGTATCATGAAAAAAATATAAGTTTGTAAACTTTAATTAATGATCTGTATATTCAATTTTTAAACTAAGAAAAAAAAACAGTAAAACCATCATGAAAAAAAAAAAAAGAAAAATTACATTAAAAACATTAAGTGTTTTAAATTTAAAACTAAAAAAATTGTAGTTTGAAAAAATATTTTTAAAATTCAAACTTTCAATGATAATTTTCACATATCTTTGGTAATATTTATATTTTACAATGTAACTCTGAAAAAATTTATAAAAATTACTGCAAATATTTACAAGTTGGGTCAATCATTTTAATTTTCATATTTTTGAACGAAATTTCTATTTTATTTTATTGATATATTTTTTGAATGTTGATTATCGAAATTTTAACAAATTTTCAAAAAAATTTATAAATTTCTTAGAAAATTATGATATTCAATTTTTTTTTTTTTTTTAATTATTCATTTTTTTATGTACTTTAAAAAAAATATCAAAAAAAAAGAAAATCGAAATTTTATTGAAAAACATGAGCCAAAATTTTTTCTAACTTTTGAAGGCAAAAAAGCTATCGAAATCTTTATTTTTTCTTTTACTTTTTATCATAAATGTGCCGTAAAAACAAGCAGAATAAAAAAAAATTTGAAAATGTTAATTTTTCACCTAGTTATGGTCCAAAATGGAGTTGACTCCACTTGTAAATAATTACCAAATTTTTTAGATGTTTATTTATAAGTATTGTTATTATTTTTTTTTTTTTTTTTTCAATGGAAAATTGAATAAGTTATAAAAAAAAAAATGTTGATATAATTTAATCATTTTTTGAGTTTGTATTTTACTCTACAAATATTATATTTCAAAATATTAATGAATAATGAGACAAGTAGTTTGTTTTTTTATTTTTCAAAAATAAAAAAAATTCAATTTTGTAGACTTTAATTAATGATCTGTACATTCAATTTTTAAATTAAAAAAAAAAAAACACGAAAGTCTTCATAGAAAAAAGAAAAAGAGAAAAGTTACATTATAAATATTAATAAGTGTCGCTTTAAATTTAAAACAAGAAAAATTGCGAAAAAATATTCCTAAAAATCTAACTTTTAATGTTAATTTTCACATATCTTTGGTAATATTTATATTTTACAATGTAAAATCTCTTAAAAAATTTGTAAAAATTTATTTATAATATAATAATTTTTCCCTTTTTCTTTTTGCCGTATCGCATTTAAAAAATTACCAATAGTTTTACGACTTTTTGAAATATTTAAATTAATCCGCAAAAAAATGACAAAATTTTACAAAAATAATTATAATAAATCATTAATAATCACCAATTAATTATCGATTTTCTTTGACCTAATAAAAAATTTTGTCGTTTCTAAATCATCTGCGGTTCAGTAGTCTTGCATAACCTTTGAATAATACTAACACTAACAAATTTGATTCCAGGGAGAATTGTAAAGTGGACACACCCTATGTAAAGACCTACGCGACCTTAGGTTACTTGTAAACCCTTTATCGACTTACGAGAGAGTTAATTACTGCACTAACCACCTAAATCGTTTTACACGCTATTCACACATGGATTACACGTTTAATCTCAATGTAAGCGCCACCTTGCGGCTGTTCTCAAGTGTCTTAAGTATTAAAGTTAGCATTAATTAGAATTAAGTTCAATATGTTTGCCTAATTATCATTATTAAAGAACAAATTCGGTATTTTTTAGTTAAAATTTAATCATCCAAATCAGTATGATTTGATTAACGATCGCAGAATCTGGTAACTCGGCCTACTAATTAGATAATGGATTCAAAGCGTTTTTGAATATGTATGTTAATTAACATATATTATCTACATTATATTATTGTATTATTAATATATATTTATAAGCGTTACTGCAATTGCGGCTAATATCAATATATTAAAGTTGCAACGTAGTCGTCAGTAGATTGTTGCGTAGAAGTTTGTTAGATTTAAATTAATAGAATATATGATAATATGATAGTGTTAAAAAAAAAAAAAAAAAAAAGTAGTCTGGCTATTAAAGGCGTTTATGTAGTAAGCTAAAGTCAAAAGATTACTAACTTTTTATGAAATTGATTGGGGTCTTAAAAAAATTTTTAAGTAAATCAATAATCTTATAATGATTTATAATTATTTTTTATTTACCTGAAATATTTTTTAGGCATCTATTTTAAAATAATTTTAATTACAAGGTAAAAGACCCAATTATTGACACTATAAGAAACAAAGTTTTGATTTGATTTTCTTTTAAGCAATCAAATATCAATATCGTTGAATTTTGTTTGTGGTAATGTCTCAAGTAATGTTTTTACTAATTAATTTCTTTTTTTAAAATGATAATCACTGATATTTATTAATTAATTTTAAATAATTAAATAAATTATCCGGATACACCAATTATTGACAGGTTAAAAAACTGATTGATCTAATTATTGACATACCTTGACCCCAATTATTGACACCTATACTGCGCATGCGTCGAATCATCTGCTTATTCTTATTTATCGAAACTTATTATTAAGTAATCAATTTTATTAAAGTTTATTAATAATAATTTCCATAAATGATTAATTACTTTTAAAAATATAAAAATTAATTTAACTATAATTTATTAAATCAGAAGATTTCAAACTCTTACAGTAAATTTTTTAGGTTAAAGTAAAAAAAAAGCGTCGTAGCGCTGTCGAATGGCTGTCAATATGAGATTCAACTTAAAAATTATCAACTAGTTATTGACACCCATTATTTAAATATTATAAAGCATACAATTAATTTCGATTATTCAATTTTATAAATTTTTCATATATTGTCAATTAAAAAAAAAAAGATCATATAATTAGATGAAGAAATGAATTTAAACTCAGCATTTAAAAAAAATGCTTCTCTAATCAAAGTTGTTAAGAAAATAAACGTTCGTAAGCTGGTTTGATGAACTGGTGCTTTTATTTTTTTTTTAATAATTAATATTTAATATTTTGAACTGAGTAATTTTTTTCAATTTTTTAATTAATTAGAATTTAATAAAAATGTATATGATAGTTATTCTTATTACAGATAATTAAATATATTTCAAAATAATTTAGGGTGTCAATATTTAGGCCCCTGTCAATAATTAGAGCTTTTACCTTATACTGATTTTTTGCTTTTAACCATCAAACTCTTACCAATTTACTGTATTAGCAAATATTTTTATTAAAAAACCTCCTCTTATTCACAGCTTCATATTTATACGCTCGATATCTCTGAAACGAGACTGATAATTCATTAAATTCTTTTTGCAATTGATTTATTGGACTGAAATGCAAGTCTCCGTCGTAAATTATTGCATTTGAGCTTGTAGTTTAATTGTAATTTTAAAAAAACATCTAAATACGGCAACTAACAGCTGATAGAGCGACGGCCATTTTGAAAAGTATGCTTTGATAAAGAGCGCTTCAATTAATTCAAAAATTGGCGGGAATTCAAATTTTTTTAAAAGTTTAAAAGAAATTTATTTATTTAATTATTGATACAGTAGTTTTTTTCAATTTTTTAATTAATAAAAATTTATATGATAGTTATTCTTATTACAGATAATTAAATAAATTTAAAAAACATTTAAGGTGTCAATATTTAGACCCCTGTCAATAATTAAGGCTTTTACCTTAATTTTAAAATTCAAAAAAACACTGATCTGCCATAAGGTTGTATATTAAAAATCTAATTTTTAATAATTTTTTTAAACAATCGGTAAAGAATTTTCAATTTTTAGGAGATCACAATATAATTAAACTTATCAAAATTAAAAAATATAAATTTATATCTACTAAGTCTTACACATGAACGTCCTTAAAAAAAAAAGTTCCGACTTTAAAATGTACAAGTTACTGAATTAAAAAAAGCAAAAGCCATTACTGTATTACTAATTACTAAAAATTGCTAACGCTAACTGCTGCTAATTTAATTAATCAAAATGTATTGAAGGTTAGTTGATTAATCAAAAGGATTATTGATTGGATGCGCTTTGAAGGGGACTGTTGAAATGAGCCCTTTGACCTCCCTCTCAAATCGCAGAGCAATTAATTTTATAAATGTGAACTTTTAAATCAATATCGGCTTAATTTTTAATCTCAGCAACGATTTGAACAAAAGCCTTTGTGATAGTCAAGAAGAATATAAAATATTTCAAGTTATTATTATTATTGTCAGACTATTTTATAATCTATTTGAAGTAAGAGTTTAAAAAGTCTCGATGAACCTCTACAGTTTACAGTTTGACGATTTATTCATAATATTTATCAAAAATTTCAATTATAATCTGTGTAATTAATATAAAATTATTAATAAGTCATAAAATGTAATGATTGTTTAGTAAATGCGTAGATTTATTGATAAATATTGTTAGTTTGTGAAATAGAACGCTGTTGACAAGATGGCGGGTGTCTACAAAATGGCGGCTTAAATTCTAACCTCATTTTAATTTAAAAAAAAATTTTTTTTTAATTGTTACGCTTGTGAGACTGATACTGCCCCAGAATTGCAAGCTATCAATTAAATTTGAAAGTAATTAATTTATTAATTAAAAAAATTAAATTAATCTACTTAATAAACTTGAGAGCAGTCGCTTAGAAAAAAAACAAATTAGAGTAAAGTCGTCGAGCTCAATTGTTAGCGTGATTAATTGTAGCAAAAAAATTGTATAGAATAATTCTCTCGCGCTTAAAAAAAAAAAAAGTAATAATGAATAATGATAATTAAAAATTGTAATCGTAAGTAATGAAAAACTATATAAGCAATTAATTGACTTGCCATGGTGTGAATTTTATGTTTATAATTATCGATGTCGTGGGCACTGATATTACGCTAATTAGCCATTATCATTTAACAATCATAATCATTTCAAGCCATATATACCCATTAATTAATTAATTAATTAATTTATTTATTAACCTTTAATGTTCTTGTTTAAAATATTTTAACCTCCAATACCAGTTTAAATTTTTATGAAAATGAAGTTAGCCGACATTTCAAAATTTATTGAAATAATTTCAATTAAAAAAAAAAAATTGCACATGTAAAAAACTTGAAAAACTATAAGTGCATTTTTTTAAAAATATCTTTTTAGTTGTAATTTAATTAATAAAAAAAAAATCAAAAATTTTTAGACATCTGCTAACTTCAATTTTTCCATTAGTTCCTTTTTCGGCCGCTTGGCGCTATAACTGATTTCTTATTGGCTGACGCTCTATATGAGAGTTTTGATTGGTTAATCGGCCTAACCTTAAAATCTTGATTAAAAAAATGAATTTTTAATTAATAATATTGTTTTTTAATAAAAATAAAAAGGTGAAAATAGATTTTATTAAACAAGAACACTATTATTTAAAGAACTTTAATGTTCTTGTTTAAAATATTTTAACCTCCAATACCAGTTTAAATTTTTATGAAAATGAAGTAAGCCGACATTTCAAAATTTATTGAAATAATTTCAATTAAAAAAAAAATTGCACATGTAAAAAACTTAAAAAACTATAAGTGCAATTTTTGAAAAATATCTTTTTAGTTATAATTTAATTAATAAAAAAAAAATCAAAAATTTTTAGACATCTGCTAACTTCAATTTTTCCATTAGTTCCTTTTTCGGCCGCTTGGCGCTCTAACTGATTTGTTATTGGCTGGCGCTCTATAGGAGAGTTTTGATTGGTTAATCAGCCTAACCTTAAAATATTAATTAAAAAAAATGAGTTTTTAACTATTAATATTGTTTTTTAATAAAATAAAAAGGTGAAAATAGATTTTATTAAACAAGAACAGTATCATTTAAAGAACGTACCATCGAATTAGCTCATGTACATTCAAAAAAGTAACAAATGAATGAAATTATTTTTATTGGAAGTACATATGAGTTTGATTGTAATAAAGTACCTGAAAAGAAAGGAACCTTGGTATTAAAATAATAAATAAATAATAAAGAGTATTATTTGAGGCCTACTTGGTTTGTAATAAGTACAATTGCTTTTAAATTAACGCCTAAATATATAAATATATATCTATAATTTATCAGTATGAATCAGATAAATTTGATTAATGATTAACTAATAAACGAATCAGCCATTCGTTTATTTATAAATAATTTATCAACTTATATGTACTCCCAATGCATTTAAACATAATAATAAATTTTTGTACGCGAATAAAATCGTCCACGTAGACTAATCGACTATTATAATTATTAATTAATTATTATTAAACAGTTAATCCTGGCATACCTCGGTAAATAAAGTAACTAAATAAATTAACCCAACATTGTTCACTTAGTCGCGTAACTAGTTGATCTTTTTTCTGGATTGTTAATCAATAAATTGTTTAAGAATTAAAGAAAGCGATAGAAAGACTTGTTCATAAATAACTATATAAATAAATAATATAAATAATAATAAAGCCAGTAGATTAATCGATGTCTACATAAATTAGCTTCAGATTAACGCGACCTATTGTCTTTGATTATTGATTAATGATAATGACCTCAAACTTGCTGACATAGTTGATTGTAATCATCGCTGATAATATATTGAAATATATTGTAATAATAATATTACTAATTGTCGATGCAGGTGATTGTAGAAGTTGCGATTAGTCTCGTAGGGCTGTAATTAAAAGTAAATTACTTATTAATTAAAAGTCTAATGATTAATGATATCTTTATTATACTGGTATATATTATTAATTAATGATGATATATATTATATACATATATATGAGTAATGTTAAATGCTAGTGGCCAAGTGCTAAGAAGCACAATTTTATTTTTAATGCTATGTTAAATGTTATTGACTTTAAATAAATCGATTATTTGAAAATATATTCATTTTTTTTTTTATTAAATTTGATTTTTTTTTTAATTCCAAAAAATAGTATAAGCTCATAAATTTGTATATATGATGGATCTTTATGACAATTTTTAATTTTTTTCTATTAATTAATTTAGAATTAAAAAAAAAATTTTTTTTAAATTGCAGGTATTAAAATTTTCTAAATGTAAATTTTTTTTTTTAATATTTAAAAATTTATTTTTCAATAAAATTAATTATGAAAATTTTCAAATGTCGGCTAATTTAATTTTCATTGAAAATTAAGTTAGCCATCTAAAAATTTTTAAAAAATATTTTATTATTTTCATTTAATTAATAAAAAAAAATCAGAAAATTACAAATGTTGGCTAATTTTAGTATAAATTAGCCGACGTTCAACAATTTTTGATTTTTTTTTATTAATTAAATTGGAAGTAAAAAAATTTTTTTTTTAAATTGCAGATATAGAGTTATTAAAATTTTCTAAATGTGAAATTTTTTCTTAATAATTTTTCAATAAAATAAATAATGAAAATTTTCAAATGTCGGCTAATTTAATTTTCATTGAAAATTAAGTTAGCCATCTAAAAATTTTTAAAAAATATTTTATTATTTTCATTTAATTAATAAAAAAAAATCAGAAAATTACAAATGTTGGCTAATTTTAGTATAAATTAGCCGACGTTCAACAATTTTTGATTTTTTTTTATTAATTAAATTGGAAGTAAAAAAATTTTTTTTTTAAATTGCAGATATAGAGTTATTAAAATTTTCTAAATGTGAAATTTTTTCTTAATAATTTTTCAATAAAATAAATAATGAAAATTTTCAAATGTCGGCTAATTTAATTTTCATTGAAAATTAAGTTAGCCGACATCTAAAAATTTAAAAAATTTTTTTTTTTTTTCATTTAAAAATATGCATTTGTAAAAAACTTTAAAAATTATAAGTGCAATTTTACAAAAATATTTTATTATTTTAATTTAATTAAAAAAAAAAAATCAGAAAATTAAAAATGTTGCCTAATTTTAGTAGTATGAATTAGCCGTTCAACAATTTTTGACTTTTTTCTATTAATTAAATTAGAGAAAAATATTTTTAAAAAATTGCACTTATAGTTTTAAAAGTTTTCTAAATGTGAAATGTTTTCTTTTAATTTTTTAAAAATAATAACTTTTAATTAAAATAAATTACAAAAATTTTCAAATGTCAGCTAATTAAATTTTAGTTGAAAATTAAGTTAGCCAACATCTGAAAATTAGAAAATTTTTTTTTGATTTGTAAAAAACTTTAAAAATTATAAGTGCAATTTTTAAAAAATATTTTATTGCTCTCATTTAATTAATGAAAAAAAAAAAATTAAAAATGTTGACTAATTTTAGTATTATAAATTAGCCGACGTTCAACAATTTTTTATTTTTTTTCAACAGTTAAATTACGAATAGAAAAATATTTTTAAAAAATAACACGTATAATTTTTGAAATCTTTTATAAGTAGAATTAATTTTTTTGATTTTTTCAAGTAAAAAAAATTATAAAAATTTTCTGTCAGCTAATTTAATTTTCATGAGTTGTGAATGTTTGAAAAATTTTTTCATATTCTTTTTTAATCATTTCTTCTATTTTTTCTACAGCTTTTAAAATCCGGAAAAATATAAAAAAAACAATTCTTTTTATTTCATTACTCCCGAATAACAACTGCATAACACATTCTACCAAAATTCCGTGAAATGAAGTTTTATAATTACATAAATATAGAATTTCTCTTAAATTTCTAAATTTTATAAATGTTCTAATGGTAGTATCAAACATTTTAACAATTATTTTAATTACTACACTGAAAAAATAAAAATAGAATCAAAATAAATATTCTTAATTTAAGTAAAATTTACTTAGACCAATAAAAATTTCTTAATTTAAGAATTTTTCTGTTCAAATCAAGTAGATAAAGATACTAGTATTCCTGTTTAAAAATATTCATTGAAAAAAATTCACTATCGTTAGATTTGAATTTTTTTCAATAGAATGTTGGTATGAAATTATATATATTTTAATCTAAATTATAAGAATGGATGTGCTCAAATTAAGCAATCTACCTTTTTTTTTTTTTTTTTTAAGATAATTACATTATACTTATCCATAATTCCAAAAGTATACCAAAAAATAAAGAAGAAACTAATCCAGAACAAAGCAAAAATTTTTTAAGGTTATGTCGGAACAAAGTGCTCAAACTGGCACTTGCAAGGAAATTTAAACAAAAAAACTGATAAATTATAGATGTACAAGGAATTTATTGATTATGAAAGGATTAACTAATAATTTTAGTAGCATTGACACCGATCAGCCGGACAATCTGGCGGGTTGACAAGGCATTTATCCATACAATAGACATCAGCGCCTTTTCTTCCACTGAATTCGCCAACAGCGTCGCATTGTTCTCTAGGGACACAAATGATTAATTAGTTAAACTGATGATTTACTACCTTAACAATAATTACAATAATAATAATTGGACAATTCATACTTACGGACAAGAACAAACAGTCTGTGGACAATTAGGCGGATAGCGAAGACAGTTTTCAAGGCACCAATCATTCATACCGGGAATGAAGCGGTAAAGTTTTGTCGGTTGGCAAGTCTGAGCTCTGATAACCAGCGGATATACATTATCGTTATTATTATTATTGCTACCAGAAGTACGGTAGTCCTGATAGTACAATAGAAAGGGATTGTACTGGTGGACAAACATCGGAGGGACTCCCGAAGTACTTGTTACAATATTAACATCCGCGCAATTGCGAAAAGTTTCCGGTTTTCCGCAACCAACGGCCTCGGTTCCATTCTCGCAGGTACCCCACATATTACCTGAAATTATATATAACACTAATTTAATATATATATATATATATGAAGCTAAATTTAACTGTAATTACCAAATTACGCCCATCGTAATTTCGGATTTTTAAGTAAAAAAAATTGTTTTTGATTATATAAACCAAGTCAAGACCTTGGACCTTACTTTCTCTGGAAATTGATTTACCCAATCTGTATTGAAGTTATCTGGTGGCATTGAGTCTGGACACTCGCATTAACTCGGTAAATTATTTACGAGAAAAAACACTTACTGTAATTTATTTTTATTATTATTTTTGATAAACACCTGTCAGATAATTCCACTGGATAACGCACTGAGAGCAGGTTATGTACGGAGGCAGTGTTACTCTGTAATTAAATATCGCCTTCTTTGGGCTGTCTTCGGGGATAATAAACGCCGGTTCTCGTGTTCCTGATAAGTACAGAGGGTACTTGTCGAAACACTCTTGAGTTTCTCGTTGGGAAGGATTGTTGTGTGGGCAAAGGTTAAGTTCGAATCTGCCTTGGTGGTTCGCTGTTAGTTCTATCTCGACGTCGATGTCCTAAAAAAATTAAATTAAATATAATAAAATAGAAATTGGTTTAAAATTAATAAATAATTTTATTTTGCTGATTTTTATTTCATTTATTTGTCATCAATATTCGTTTTAGTCACTTGGAACATCAAGATGGAGGGTTGTTACAAAATGGCGGATTAGAAATAGATCCACGCGCCATCTCTGTTACTTAATTTTAATTTTTTAACAGTATTAATATTTTTATAAATAAGCAAGAAGAATATTTAATGAAAATAAAGTTTGTAAAGTTTATTTTAAAAAAAGAAATTATTTTGAAAATATTTTTAAAATATTTTCAAACTGAGTTTTTAAAAAAAAATTTTCAATTTATTGAATTTTATTGCTAATTTATATTATGTAATATGAATTTATAGTAAATATTCGTTTTAGTGGCTTAGAACATCAAAATGGAGGGTTGTTACAAAATGGCGGATTGGAAATAGATCCACGCGCCATCTATATCACTTAATTTTAACTTTTCAACAATTCTAATATTTTCGAATTTGATTAGCAATAAAATATTTATAAATAAATAGTTTTTTATGATTTTTATAAATTATAAAGAAGAATATTGAATGTTTTGAATATTTAGAAAAATTTAATTGAAAATATTTTTAGAATGAGTTTTTTAAAAAAAATGTTCAATTTATAAAATTTTACAGCTAATTTCTATGATTTAATATGAATTTGTGGTAAATAATCATTTTAATGGCTTAGAACATCAAGATGGAGGGTTGTTACAAAATGGCGGATAAGAAATAGATCCACGCGCCATCTGTGTCACTTGATTTTAACTTTTCAACAGTTTTAATTGATTTTAATATTTTTAAATCTGATTGGCGATATAAAACTAATAAACAAATAGTTTTTGATGATTTTTATAAATATTAAAGAAGAATATTGGATTAAAATAAAACTTATTTAAAAAAAATAAATTAGTTTTTAATAAAAATATTTAAAAAATACTGAGTTTTTTTTTTTTTAAATGTTCAATTTATGAAATTTTACAATTTTATATTCTAATTTCAATGATTTATTATAAATTTATGGTAAATATTCATTTTAATGACACAGAATATCATGATATCGAGTTATTACAAAATGGCGGCATAGAAATAAATCAAGGTGCCATCTTTGTTACTTTATTTTAATTAGAAGAAATAATATGTATCAAATATATCATTAATTTTCAATAATTAAAACTTAGTTAAGTAATTTTAAATTTAATTTTTGTTAAAAAATAAAAAATAAGATCACTTGTACTCCTTTTTAGAAATAATTAAAAATTAATTAGATAAAAATAAAATTTATGTTAAAAATTTATAAAAGTAGAAAAATTCAGTTTTAAATTCAGAATATTAATTTTATAAAATTTTACTCTACATAGGACAAAAATTTGTATTCCTCGACGCGTTTTAATGTAAATAAAAACAAAGATGATGACTGAAAAGTTGTTAACTGTCATAGCTACTAATTAGTTATGATTAATCTTAACATAATTGAAAAACATACCTGTCCAGCGGTGTAACGTCTAACAATAGTTCCTCTTGCGAATTCACCACCCGCTTCATGAGGTCTAGGATGACTTAAATGATAAGCGTCACCGCAAACTCCGCATTTTCCCTCATTTTGGACCCAGTGAACTTTAAATTACAGGTTAAATATTATTCATCAATATATTGCAATTTTTGAAATTTTTATACCAAACTAATTATACAACAAATATTTTTTTAAATTTGCACATCAACATTTTTTTTTTTATTTTCAAATGTTGAATTTCTTACAGAAATTAATTTAGCAGATATTTGATAATTTAAAAAATTTTTTTAACAAATAAATTATGGGGAAAAAAAATTAGAAAAAAAAAAATTGACAAGTAGAAATTTTGAAAAATTAAAAATGCAATTTTTTGAAAACAATTTTTCTGAATAAATTTATTTGTTAAAAAAAATTAAAAAATTGTTAAGTGACAGCTAAATTTAATATTATATAAATTATGACTAAAAAAGTACTAAAGTTAGCCGACTTATAATTATTTATTCTTTTAAATTTTTTACAAATAATTTCGTTTTTTTTTTTTTTTTTAAAAAAAAATTCTTAAAATTTTTAGATGTCGGCTAACTTAATTTTTGTAAAAAATAGACCTGTAAAAATAAAAAATTCAATTTTTTAATAATAATTCTTTAGAATGAAAATTAAGTTAGCTGGCATTTAAAAATTTATTGCAAAATAAAAAAAAATTTCCATTTGTAAAAAACTTGAAAAACTGTAAGTGCAATTTTTAAAAAATACTTTTTAGTTCTAATTTAATAATTAAAAAAAAATCAAAAAATAAAATACGTCAGCTAACTTTAGTGTTATTTTTTTAGAACAAATTTGTTAAAAAAATTATCAAGTGACTGCAAACTAATATAATTTTTTCCAAAATAATTTTTTATAAAAATTGTAAATATTTATTGAATTTAATTTCATAAAATAAAATTGTACAGTACCTGCATAACCTCCACAGAACAATTCATTGTCATTATAATTTACCGGATTGGGATATCCGAAGCGCCACATGCTGTTCCTGGAAGGCGGATCCATCATACGGCCATGTCCGTCAACGCCGACATTTTCTAAAGCCTGTAGGAAAATTTATAAAATGGTGGAAAGTGAGAAGAAATGAATCTCAAGAAGCAATAACGCAATTGATCAATTTAAAAAAAAACTTACCAATATAATGAGAAGAAAAACTAACGGGCGTGATAGTGACTCCATGGCGAGTCGATAAGAAGTGAGTAGATATAATAATATCTTCGGAATTCCCGGGGCGATCCGGGACCAGGAAGAATATCTAATGAAATTTATATTAATGCCATTAATAATACAGCTTATTAGCATAAGATCTACTGAAAAGGAGCGGCGCTTCTTTTATATAGAACAGAATATATAATACATAATATATGCGGATAAATAATGTAAGGAAATAATTTTTAGCTGGGTACTTTGCTCCAACGGGTTATCGAACGTCCTAGAGCGTTAGTGGATTTAAATGATTTAGTATTACCGCTGATTTATTGAGAGTCCTCGATTATAAAATAAAATAAAATATATATATTTGTATTTAAACTTTCGAATAACTCTACCTTGACACTCTACGTGACAAGTGATTCAACTTGAATTACTTGTTAATTAAAATCTTTTTTTTTTTGGCTCATTCAAATTGGATGTCAATTTTTTTCTGGTAATCTTTAATCTAAAAAAAATTATTTTTTTTTTTTCAGTTCTATTAAATTTATTAATAAATTTTTTGGTACAGATTTAATTACCGATAGTCCGATATTAAAATTTTTCGTATCATTAAATTAAAAATGAAAAAAAAAATTGTCGTCGGCCTCGGATGGAAATGCTAATCCTAAATGCATTATCTGATGAATAAATTTGTCGAGTGAAATTGGATTTGTAAAAAAGGTTTGATTTTTTATTTTGTTTTATCTGGAGAGAAATTATTTTTTTTTTTCCTGTCATTGACCGTCAGATTGTTTTTTAAGTACAATAAAACTGAGTTCAACACCAAACCGGACTTTCGAGGATGTAATAAATTATTGTAAGTACTAAAATTTACTTTTGGCTTTGATTAAAAAATAATCATTTATTTGACAGCTCCCTCGATAGATTTTAATTAAGCGGTTATCACTTGAAGATTAAAGATATAGTCTGTTATTGTTTTTATTACCGTAAGTAGACATTACAAAAGCTCATTTAAGATAATTTTATTCTGTACTCATTTTTTTAGACATTAATTTATAATAAATTTGATACTTTGCAGGTAAATGAGAGTTTTTAAAGATAATAATTGCAAGTTAAAGATTAATTTTTAGAGGAAAAAATATTTTTTTAAAAAACTTATTTTTTAATAAGAAAAATCTTTAAAATTTATTAAAGGTTAATTTATTAAATATTACTAAAAATTTTTTAATATTTAATAAAAATTTATCTTGAAGAAAAGTACATTTATTAATTGTTAAAAAATTTTTATTAATAGTTAATAATTATTGACTAACAATGGGAGTTTTTAAAGATAAAATTGCAAGTTAAAGTTTAATTTTTAGGTGAAAACAATTTTTCTTTATTAAACTTTTTTTTTATGTAAGAAAAATCTTTAAGAATTTATTAATGGTTAATTTATTTAAATATTACTAAAAATTTTTTAATTAAAAAAAATTTATCTTGAAGAAAAGTACAATTATTAATTGCTAAAAAATATTTATAAATGAATATTTAATAGCAATTGATGAATTTTTTTGGAGTGAAGGCTTATTGTTTACAGCGTCATTTGAAGATTCATAAACAAACAATACCAAAATTATTATAATGAAGATAATATACACTAATAATTTTCACCGCTAAAAAAATGTATTCATTTTATTTTTTATTTTTTTTTTAATCGAAAATTATTAATGATTCTGATCTAATAAAATTTTCTATTGAAGCTATAGCGTTATAAAAAATGTCAAATTTTAATTTTTATACTCACTTTATATTTAAGAGTATGAAAAAATTTTTATAAATAATTATTTATTTATTTTTTGAAAAATCAAAGCAAACTTGTGACGTATTATTTTTCATGAAATTTTCAACAATTTTATTTCTTAAATAAAGAATTAATATAATAATTAAAAAATAACAATTTTACAAAGAAAACTTGTAAATTTACATTCAAAATTTTTTTTCAAATTTAACAAATTTTTTTTTCAACCAAAAAGTTACTGTACACACAAAAAAACAAATTTTTTGCGCCTTCCTTAACATTTTCTTAAACCAAGAAAATTTACACTTCAGTCAAGAATTTTGTTTTTCAGTGTAAGAACAATTTTAATTTCTTCAGCTAAGAAATAATTTTGTCACAAAAATGTTCATTTTTTTTCAAAATAAATTTTTTTTCTCAGTGTATAAATAAATATTTACCCGCAAACTGATAATAAATATTCCTTAACTATCAATAATTATTTATTTACTGTTAATAAATATTTATTAAATCACTTGATGTTAAAAAATAATTTATAAATTTACAAACAGTCAATAAATCTAATTAAGTATTCAAAAATCCTTCTATCAGTGTATAACAGTAATTATAATGAAATAACAAATCTTACCGTTGGATTTCCGATAGACGTCAAAATGGCGATTAGATATTCAAATGGCGTACACGAGCACGTAAGTAGGTAACTTACTTAAAAAATTTGGCGCGAAGCTTAAAACCGCGTCCAACCGCGATCAAGATGAAACTTGTAGTACGGACAGAATTCTGAATTTATCAATATAAAACCTCCGAAAAACATAAAAAAGTTAAAAATTTTACACGTTTGACGGGTTTTTTTTAAACTCACTATCGAAATAAAGCTTGTTTTGGTTCAAAGGGGCGCAACATCACGCCGCGTGTTTTTAATTCGCCTTTTTTTACTTATGTTTTTAGTGTTGTTGTTTGTTTTAAAAAGAATAAAGTTTGAGAGTTTTTGTCCGACGTAAGTGGTAGTGTTGTTGTGATACGCCGAGACCTCGAAGGTGAAAACCAGCAAAAGAAGGGAACGCTTGAAGACCCGGAGGAATACTGAACAGCACGCTTTCGTGCGAAATCCAGTGGCCTATTGTAAAAATAAAAATAAAAATATATTTGTATGTGCACACACATATATATATTCAAGTCTCGGGTAAGAATGGATCATATACATGCGCAAGATTTATTGCGCACTTTTTTTATAATACTATTGTTTTTAGGACGGCGCTTTTTTATCCAGATCTTGATCACACAGATGGCGTCATTAAGCAAATTTGGTGACAAAATTTTGTTCTTGTTCATTGTACGCGGTTCCATCGGTTCTGGCGCAGTGTTGCCAGATAGGTTCATCCATTTTTCTCTTAATAACCACTTAAAAGTCCCTAGATTGAATCAAAAATTATTTTTTTAATTCATTTTTTATGACACTGAAATTAGCAGACGTCTTAAAATTTTTGATTTTTTTTTTTTTAATTAAATTACAACTAAAAAAATATTTCTAAAGAATTCCACTTATAGTTTTTCAAGTTTTTTACATGTGCAATTTTTTTTTTAATTGTTTAGGGTAAATGCACCAGTTGTTGACCGGTCACCAATTAGTTGACCGATGTATAAAAAAAGTTAATTAATTAATATTTTACAAGGGTTTTTTTTTTTTCTTAAAGTATTAAATAAAAAATACGGCATTTAATCATATAATAAAAATTACGCAATTAATTGCGCAGTGATTATAGCTTTAAAATAATATTCTGAGTTTGTTTACAACGCAACCAGCCATAAAGCGGTCAAAAATAACTAGCGTACAATTATTGGAGAGTGAGTGCATTTCATCATTAATTGAGTGATATTTATCGGCATAATATAAAATATTATAGTTTTATTATGTTAATTAAAGATCAGATTCCAACTTTTTTGAAAAAATAAAGTTAAATTCTAAAGAATTCCACTTATAGTTTTTTCAAGTTTTTTACATGTGCAAGTTTTTTTTTTTAATGTGTAGGGTAAATGCACCAGTTGTTGACCGGTCACCAATTAGTTGACCGATGTATAAAAAAAGTTAATTAATTAATATTTTACAAGGGTTTTTTTTTTTTCTTAAAGTATTAAAATAAAAAAATACGGCATTTAATCATAATAATAAAAAATTACGCAATTAATTGCGCAGTGATTATAGCTTTAAAATAATATTCTGAGTTTGTTTACAACGCAACCAGCCTTAAAGTGGTCAAAAATAACTAGCGTACAATTGGAGAGTGAGTGCATTTCATCATTAATTTAGTGATATTTATCGGCATAATATAAAATATTTTAGTTTTATTATGTTAATTAAACATCAGATTCCAACTTTTTTGAAAAAATAAAGTTAAATTATAAGTTTTAATATTATTTTAAGATCGGTCAACTATTGGATCCATCAGAAGCCCTTTACCCAGTAAAAAATTCATTCGGTCATTTATTAGACCCTCTGATTTTATCACAATCCAATTAATCACCGTATATTTATAATACTAACTTCTTAACTTCAAAATTAAATCTGTCAAGTGTTTAAAGTACATTAGTCATTCAATATTTTGTAAATATAAAAATAATCATTATAAAAAATGTATATTTACAATTAAAATAATACTTAAAATCTTTTTTGATTATTAAATTTAATTTTGTTCTAATTTTTTTAGTGAACGGTTATATCAAAGAACGAATTATTAAAAGAAAAAATTGCTAAGCAATTAAAAAATAAAAAAGAGTTACAAGCTAGTAAAAAAGCTTTAATTGAAAAAAAGAAGGAGAAGAATAAAAAAATTTCAAGTTAATCAGAAGAATTATCGTCATCAAAATGAATTTGTGATTATTTGTCACCTAAAGAAATGTGACTTTATGTTAATTATTGTTATTATTTATATTATTTTATAAAAAAGTACGATTTAAAATTATATTGTATGTTTAATTTTGTTAAAGATGTCGCTAATACTTTGAAAGTACTGCATAAATTTAATTACATACATGTAGTTTACAAAATTACTTATAATTATTTGAGCGGTGAATTAATTGGAGAACGCTCGGTCATTTATTGGGTTTCTTCGGTCAATAATTGGTGATTTTGGTATTTCAAGATTCAAATAACAAAATTAATATAATTTTGTTAATTTTTATTATAAATAGTTATTAATTATTATTAATTAAGTATTTAACTTTAATAAAATCCATTACAAATTGTTTTTAGTAGGTTAATAGATTTTTTATAGCTTAGTCCAGAAAAATAAAACTTTAATCGGTCAATAATTGGTGCATTTACCCCTTTTTCTAATATTTAATCCAGAAATAATTTTCCATAATTTTGGCTCTTAAAAAATTTTTTAAGAAGAATACTTTTTTTAATTAAAATTCATAAAATTTAATTAAATTGATAAGTTACAGGGAAGAAATAATAACGAAAAAAAGTTTTGACGAAATGTCGGATGAAAAATATGAAGCGACGTCAACAAACGAGTGTATCGAAGTTTGGTAAGCTAGAAAGGTCTGTATGAAATGGAAGCAGAAGACAAACTCCAATATATCAACAGAAGTGAAACGTACAAAGGAATAACAGCGGACTTGATTGACAATGTCAGGTAATTTGTAACAAGTTTAGACACAAACCCGTTAAATAAAATCAATTTGCCGAATGAAATTTGGTCAATACAATACAATAATAATAAAAAAAAAAGTTCCAGATCAAGACGGACATGCGCTCCTGTTCCTGAGAGAATTTTCCGTTTTCACTATCACAATCACCAGCTCCATGCTTTACAATCCAATCTCCAGAGCAATGAGAGATAACAATGACAAAGACAGTACCAGCTGACGAAGAAGACAAAGCGAGTTTAATGCACCATTCAAGATCAGAAGAAAAAATAACTGATATTTACTTTTCTTCTCGACTGTTATCTTCTTTTATAATTTTAATGCATATAAATTAAGAGATTATTTGATTAATAAATTAATTAAAATTTTAGGTAAGTTATTTTTATATTTAAAATAAAAATTAACGCATTTTTTGTTTATTGATTTACTTATTAATTTTAATAAAACAATTCAACTAGACAACAAATAATAAAATTTACATAATTAAATTACATTAACGATTTTATCTTTATAATTTTCAGATTAACATAATATCTATTTGGGTTTATTCGCAAAGCATGTGTACTCTGTTTTAGGTATTATTGCTTTTGTTCGACACACACATACACCTTATCGAAGTTATTTCGTTTGTACGATGGATAATTAGTCAGAAAATGCCGTATATGATTGTATCTGATTTAGATTTTTGGTCTCAAATTCAAGAAATTAAAGTTCAAGCTATATCTGATAGTTTATATTTTTTTCTTTGTTTTATTATAATATCTGATTTATCTGGTTCATATCATCAGATATGGACTATATGATTCAGATAAACATCAAATATGTTTTAGCTATTCATTTAGGGCCAAAAAAATAATATTTGATATCTGGTTAATAATATCTGATATATTTTATAATTTATATATATATATATATATATATATATATATATATATATATATATATATAATATGAGTCATATACCATTATCAGATACGGTTTTAGACTCATTATTTTTTTTGCAATGAGAAAGTATCTAATCTAGTTCATAGTCTCAGATATAGCTTATATGATTCATATACAATTATCAGATATAGTTTACATTTGTTCTTCTTTCTGATTAAACAATATCTGGTTTACAGTATCGGATATTATTTATATGACTCATATAGACATCAGATATGATTTAAACTTCTTATCTTTTGTAGTGAAAAAAATAATACTTGATGTATCTGATTTACAATATCAGATACGGTTTATATGATTAATATATAATTACCAGATATAGTTTACATTTGTTCTTTTTTCTCATTAAACAATATCTGATATATCTGGTTCACAATATCGAATAAGATTTTTTATGATTCTCATATAAATATCAGATATGGTTTGAATTTGTTACTATTGCTATATAAAAATATCTGATATATCTGGCTCATAGTATCAGATACAGTTTATATAATTCTGACGTAAATATCAGATATGTTTTCAATTTTTTATTCTTACTATTTAAAAAATATCTGATATATCTGGTTCATAGAATCAGATATGACTTATATGGCTCATATAAACATCAGATATGATTTTGACTTCTTTTTTTTTGTAGAAAAGAAAATAATACTTGATGTATCTGGTTTATAGTTTCAGAAATGGTTCATATGATTCATATATAATTGTCAGATATATTTTACATTTGTTCTTTTTTCTGACTTAACAATATCTGATATGATTTATATGATTCTTATGTAAGTATCAGATATAGTTTAAATTTGTTACTATTGCTATTTCAAAATATCTGATATATCTGGTTCATATTATCAGATATGACTTGTATGACTCATATAATCATCAGATATAATTTGAATTTCTTATTTTACATAATAAAAAAAAGAGAACAATTGATGTATTTGTATTATAGTATCAGATATGGCTTATATGATTCATATATCATCCAAATTAATTTAACCTTGCATATATATGAATCAGATATAGAATTTTATTCCTTATAATTAATATTTGATTCATATATTGTCTATAACCTGGTCAGATATCTTTAATGTCTTTTTATTGCTTTTAAAAAAAATAATTTAATTTAAAAATTGTTCAACATTTCTTCTTTAAAAATTTACATTTCTTCTTAAAAAAAAAAAAACTGAAAATTGATCACATAAATCAGATACAATCATATACAGCAAAAACAAGTCATAAAAAGTTAAAAATCATACAAAAGTCGCACAGATATAAAAAAAAATTTGTTTTAACATACTTAGTAACAAACTTATCCATGAATGATGAAAAATTAAATAATAATGGCCTGTATTGTAAAATCCCGTATAATCGACGTATTGTATCGAAGCTCGATACACAACAATCAGAATTCAACGATTGTATATGCATTTAAACAATTATTTCATTTAATATATATATATAATATATTTATAATTTATATATTTGTTCCATATCTGGCTATACACGTAAATGTCAATAAAAATTTAATCGTAAAATTGCAATTGTTATCGTTATAATAGTAATTATTAATAAGTCTGCTTTAATTCGTTTTTTACTCCGTGTATACATTATATTTTTTTTTTACTTTTCAGTTTAAATCTACGGTTTGAAGAATTTTTAAGCGATTTTTGTACGAGCACAAAATTTACACGGCAGAAGACTATATCGGAACAAAAGAACCCTCGGAAATATTTTATTATTATTATTTTTAATATACTTTGTCACTCTCCGAAGGCGTTCGTATAATTTTTTCGCATCAGACATTATTTTTTTTTTGGTTTTTTTTTTTTTTTTTTTTTTTATTAAATAGTGATATGTTATATATTATTTATTATTATTGATATGTTTAGACACCGTCTTATTATTTATTTAATTATTTAATATTATTAATATTACAATATATTTAATATAAAAATAATAAATGTTGAGATATTCAGCCAGAGTCTATTGTTTTATATATTCTTTTCTAAATAATTTGTATAATTTTAATTCAAAACTGTTTTTTATTGTTTCTAGGCTTTATTTTTTATTATTTTTTAATTTATAATCTTGTAAATATCCTTAATTTTAAATAATTTTCATTTTTTTGGTGATTTAATGACTTTGTTCGAAGAATTATAACCTCAATCTTTGTTCCAACTCTGATTGGTTAGTTCCTCTTCTTTATTATTATAGTAAAGCGAACTTAAGGCGCGTTTTTATGAAAATTTTGTTAGATTTAAAAAATTTATGATGTTAATATACTAAATAACAATTTTAATGATTAAAATAAAATATTTTTAAATTGGAAACAATAAATTTTATGTTTTTATTTGAAAATTAAAATTTTGCAAGAAGCTAACCTTAAAAAAATGTTTTTTAATTTAAATTCTAGATTGATTCAATTTCTTAAAAATTGATAATGTTAATATACAAAATAATGGCATTAATAATTGTAATAAAATATTTTTAAGTTGGAAACAATAAATTTTATATTTTTATTTGAAAAATAAAATTTTGAAAGAAGCTAACCTTAAAAAAATGTCTTTTTAATTAAAATTTTGGCAAAATAAAGAATCAAATTTCTAACAAAAAAGCTCTCTTTTTATTTTATTATTATATCTTTAATATTAAACATTTTGAAATTAAACTTCAAATATATTTCTTCCGACTACAAACAAAAATTTTTCAATTTTTATTTAAAAAAAAAAAAAAAACAGTAAGAGATACAGAAAAATTGATAAAAACTTTTCTTATCAATAATTAAATTTTCAAAAAAATAAATTCTCTAATAATTTTATCATATCTACAATATTAAACTCAAAATTTTGATATTAATCTTCAAATATATTTTTTCCGGCTACACGGAAAAAATAAGATGACACTGGATATCATCCTAGATTATACTGAGTGAAAAAAAAAATTCAGATAGTAGCTAATATAATCCAGATTACAATGAGTGTAATCCAGATTATAATGAGTATAATCCAGATATCACGCAGTATAATCTGGATTTTTTTTAGCTACTATCTAAAATTTTTTTCCGCCACAGATATCACTGAGTATAATCTGAGATGATATCCAATGTCATCTTGTTCTTTCCGTGTATAAATTATAGTTTTGCAATTGTAATTTAAAATTTTTGCAAAAACGATCTTTCTGATAGATACTTAAATTTCTAAAAAAAAGATATTTTATCACTTTTCGATACCCCCAAAACTTAACCCATAAATTATAATTTTAATCTGTAACTTTGACTTTAATAGTTCAACTAGGAATTCAAATTGCGCGCTTTAATTCTAACCAATAAGGAATCAGTAATCATCTTTTCAATTTTTTTTGTTTAGTATTCGAGATTTTCGATACTAAACTAACTTCAGTTCAATCATCAATTTTATATTATAGGATTATTTCTTCTTCTAAAAAAATTACATTAAATTTGCACATAACCTCAATTAAAAAAATATAATCCTCCATTTTGAACAGCGCATGAGCATCCATCTTGTGCAAAACCATAACTAACAATTCTTTGCACTGTAACTGCAAAACAATGAAGAAAATAACCAAAAAACTTTGAAATTATTTTACAACAAAAATATTAATAACATTAGAATAAAAATAAAAGCCTAGAAACAACAAAAAGCGCTCATTCTTACAAACGAATACTTAACAATTGAAATAAAGCCTATACTTAAAAATACTGTTTGTAATCGTCATAATTAATAAATCTAACTTCATCCATACATTGTTTACAATATCCACATTTTATAATACACATTTATATAATATATTAAAATTTTTTATGTCTATAAAGTAAGTAATAAATTACGCGCTATGCATTCGTTTATTAATAATAAATAATAATAATTACAATAATATTTAATATCAATATATATTTAATATCTTTAATTTTTTTTAGTAACTAGTGATATGTATCAGGGTTGAACTATCGTTCAGTTTGATGCCAGTCTCCCAGCGATAAATTATTACTATAAAACATCAAAAATACAAATGCGTAAGTAATATATTTATATATTAATATACTTTTTAATAGTAGCCTCAGATGAAAAGTCTTTCCAAAGACTTAGAATACATTGATGTGTATATTTTAAAAATTTCATTAAATCCTCAGGACATTAATTAATAGTTTATAATTAATAATTTTTATATATGTATATTTTATTTAAGATTTAGAAATATTAATTTTATTAATAAATATAGCTTCTAGTAATGGAGGGCAATTACATTGCATGAAATGTTTTGTTATTAATAAAATCGTTGCTTAAAAAGCAGGCTTGACATTATTGCAAAGCAGATCTTGTGGTTTCCCTCACATTCTTATTATTTATTTATTTATATATTTATTTACTTAGAAGTAATGATATGTAATTGTAAGTGGGCGTAAATTTTTAATATTAATCACCGTCAGGCAATTTCTGATATGTATCGTTTCATTAATGGCATCGTCATTATTAAGACATTTCTTCCTTTTTTTTTTTTCTTCTTAAGTCTAATTAATTTTTAATTGTTAATCGTTAATTATTGATGATTAATTGTTGAAAAATTAAGTTTAACTTTGGTATTGGGGATTAATTATTAATCATTAATTGTGAATTTAAATTAATTACTGATTAATGAAGAGATCAATTGATTATAAGTAGGAATTAATCATTAATTGTTGATAATTAATTGTTAATAAAAAGTAACTAATTAATTGATTATGGGTCAAGATTAATCATTAATTTTTATGTTAAATAATTTTTGATTAATTATTTACAAATTAGGGATTAATCATTAATTATAGATTACACCGGCATTTGACCGGACCTACCTACGGGTACGTATTTTGGTCCGCTGAATCGGAATTCGAGGTCAGTTTGACCCCTATACCCTCGAAATTTCGAGAAAACTTCGAAAAACCGTAAAAATGATGAAAATTGACAAGTTTAATGATAAAAAAATTTTTTGGAACTAAACTAAGCGTGATTTTCATGTATTTCGATCCGCTCCGAAAAATTCCGGAAATTTCCTATGAACGACGATCAAAATTTGGTGGTATACTGTTCAGAAGTTAAAGCTTTAGTTGATAAATTGAAACCGAACACGTATATTAAGGACGATGAGTGAAGACTTTTTATCGATTCATCGAAACGAAGTCTTAAAGCTGTTTTGCTTCATATTGGGAATGAATTTGCGCCGATTCCAATAGCTCATTCGACAAAACTGAAAGAAACTTATGAAAATTTACAGATTGTATTGGGAAAAATAAAATATTCAGAGCATAACTGGAAAATTTGTGGAGATCTCAAAATTGCAACACTTCTTTTAGGTCAGCAATAGGAATTCACCAAATATCCTTGCTATTTATGTTTGTTTGATAGCAGAAGCCGGAAAAATCACTATGTCAAAAAAGAATGGCCATCAAGATCTGCATTGAATCCAGGTTCCCATAACGTTATACGACCACCCTTAATTCAGCCTTCCAAATATTTGCTGCCACCACTACATATCAAGTTGGGACTGATAAAACAGTACGTGAAAGCTCTGAATAAAGATGGTGATTGTTTTGCGTACTTGAGAGGAAAGTTCCTTGCAATAAGTGATGCGAAATTGAAAGAAAGAATTTTTGATGGACCCCAAATACGATCTTTATTTCAGGATGCAAATTTTGAAGGAACAATAAACGACACAGAAAAAGCAGCTTGGGTAAGCTTCAAAAATGTTTCACAAAACTTTTTGGGAAATAACAGAAGTGAGGATTACAGCACTTTAGTTGACGCATTGTTGGAAAACTACAAAAATTTGGGTTGTTTAATAAATCTCAAATTACACTTTTTAGATTCTCATCTTGACGACTTTCCTGACAATTGTGGAGACTATAGTGAAGAACAGGGAGAACGTTTTCACCAAGACATCAGTGAAATGGAGAGTAGACACCAAGGAAATTGGAGTGTTAACATGGTGGCAGATTTTTGTTGCACGGGAAAAAGTAAACTGTAATATTCACTCGGATTCTGGTTAATTTTTATAGTTTCAAACAGTAAAGCGGACATCGGGGTGGCAAAAATATAAATATTACAGAATTTAATGTAGAAAGTATAAAAGCCACAATTTATAATTTAATATCCAAAATAAGTGATTAGTAGCTGTCACTATAGTAAATAACGACTTTTTCATCTTAAAAAATTACAGTTTGAAACAGTAAAAATTGCCATTTCAATATATAGTCGATATTATGAGGAGAAGGGGAACTCAGATGAAAGAGAAGGGGGTCTCACTCTGGGAGAATTTAACATTTGAAACAGTAAAAATTATACTTTTAAAATATACATTTTACCAGTCCAAGCAAGTCAATAATTACAGTTTGATTTTTAGCGTTGCGTTTAAAATTTACTATTTTACTTTGTAAGTTATTGACGTTGCTTGTATTAGAAATTTACTAACTTTATTTTATACTTTTTACATATCATAAGATCATTTTTTAGGTACCAAATGATAAATATTAAAGTCTGAATTCTTAATTATTATACTTTAACATTTTAGACCTTTACATAGCGAATATTACTGTTTGAAATAGCATTTTCTTCCATGTAAAGAGTAAATTGTAACGTTTAAATGGTAAATATTATAAAGTGAATAGTAAAATCACGATTTTACTGTTTGAAATAGTAATTTTTAGCAGTTGATCATTACTTATTATAAATCGACTGTTATTTATTACAGTTTACTTTTTTCCGTGTGGAATGTTAAAAAGAAAAGTACCCGAAGAAAATCGTAAACGAAAGAGGAATCCACTACGAAGATCATTTAAGGATAAAAGAGTGCGATACAAACGAAGGAAAGTTTAGGATTCGTAAAAATCATTTTTTCTATCTTTTTATGTCTTGTGTTTTTCACAGATTTCAAGTTATTTGATATATCTACGTTATGGAGTATTTATTTTAGGCATTAAATCATGTTCAATCAATTTTTTTTCTGTTATGAATGGTAATTTTTACAATTTTTTCGAATTTTTCCAGCTTTAGAGGGTGAATAGACTAAAAAAATTAAGATGCGAATTGAAGACATCTAAAGATATAAAATTTTATCTGAATTGGACCAGAAGAAGTTTTTTTATCATGAAAACTATATTTTTTCGGAATTTTCGAGAGTTTTGTGTGATTCTTTCACATTTAAAATGGCTCGTGGTCTCAATAAAGTTTCAATTCATATTCAGCGGATCAAAATACATGAAAATCACGCTTAGTTTACACTGTTAAAAATTTCTATTGTAATTTTACAAGAAATGTATTGGAAGCTAATAGGCAAAACATTTATTTAAAATTACAATCGGGTATAGTAAAATTACAAAACATATATAGCTCAGTGAGGTTACTAATTTTACAAAACGGTTTAGTAATTTTACAAATATTTTTAGATTAGCTAAGTTTGTAAAATTACAATATTTTCCTTGAATTTTACTTTAATTGAAATAATAAAAAAGAAAGATTTGATTTAATATCTGTTGTCAATTTATTGTTATGAAGCGCTGACTAGATTTGGTATCTCACGTATACCTAATTTGTTCAACTCAGATGATTTAAAGTGAAAATAATATATACCCTAACTAAGAACCGAACCCGAGCCGCGCGCTTGCCAGACCGATACCTAACGCCCTACGCCGTACGACCGATAGGATATTCAACATCTTAGTATTCTTATAAGCTAATCCTATGTGGTGATTGAGCATTATGGCTTATTATTTATTATTTACATTATTTGTGTTATTTGATGCTGTTTATTGATGGAAAATAACTAACTTTTACAT
Source organism: Cotesia congregata (assembly GCA_905319865.3). Taxonomy (NCBI): domain Eukaryota; kingdom Metazoa; phylum Arthropoda; class Insecta; order Hymenoptera; family Braconidae; genus Cotesia; species Cotesia congregata. Next base: position 10,665,024 of record CAJNRD030001119.1, read on the forward strand.
TATTTATAATTCATTGAATATTATAAAAATTAAAGTCTAACATATACTCATTAAAATATATTGATTTCGAAATGATTGTTTGAGCGTAATATTAAAATTTATAAAAGATAAATGATGCTTCGAATTTATTATTACTAATAAACAACCATAGAGTGAAAATTAGTAAAAATAAATATGAAGGACATGTTGTTTTTTTATACATCAGTCTCATATTTGTAAAATTGAAAAGTATTATTTTCAAAATTAGAAAACAGTGAAGTAGAATTACAATTCGTGTAATATAAATAAAATTTTCTGGTAACATTACATTGCACTGTATAATTTTACAATGAAAATTGGAAAAATAAAAAAAAGCTTTTTAAATTTTTTATGAGATTATTGTAATATAAATTACAATATTTTTTAATGATTTTACATACAATTATGCCGAATCAAATTACAAATAATGTTTGCAAAATTAAAAAGCTTTTTCTTGAAAATTGACGAACAGTTCTGTAATATTACAATGCGTATTAGGTTTATACAAGAAGATTGTAAAATTACAATACATCTTAGTAGATTTCCTAACAGGTGTTGGAAAATTACATGAATTGTATTTTATTTAGCATTGCTATACACTGATTTGTAATTTTACATATCATTTGTTTTGTAATATGATTGTAATTTTACAAAAATTTTTAACAGTGTAGTTCCAAAACATTTTTTTATCATTAAAACTGCCAATTTTCATCATTTTTACGGTTTTTCGAAGTTTTTCAAACTGACCTCGAATTCGGATTCAGCGGACCAAAATACCTACCCGTAGATAGGTCCGGTCAAATGCACATTCTACTTAATTTTTTTTGTGTGCCGGAGTAATTTAAGCCTTTTAAAAACATTAATAATTAATTAATATCTTTAAAAATCAAGTATTAATTACTAATTATTAACAATATTAATCAAAAAAAATAATTATTGCTCAAGTCAATGATTAATAATCACAAATTAGTAATTAAAGATTAATATTTAATAATAATTATTAACTTTTAATTTCTAAAATTTAAGGATTAAAATAAATTAATTATTTATCAAAAATTAACGATTAACAATTACCAATAAATATTTATAACCTAATTAGTAATTAGTAATTAGTGATTAATGGTTAATGAGTGGCGGTTAGTTAGTGAAAAAAGTAATAAAAACAAAAAGTAAATAAATGAATCGACGTGACGCGAAAATTTTAATACTCTCGGGATCCCAATAATTTATCAATGCACCGCGATAGTACCATACCATACCACACCACACCATCCCTCGTACCTTCGGGATCGCGCATACACCCCCCAAGACCTTGATGCACCAATAAATCGATAATACCAGGGTCGACCGGCAGAACAACGACCCGTGGATTTCGTGTAATCTCCATTTGAACCAACAAATATCTATCCCCGTTATCATTTTGATGATGCTCAATTTTTCATTCATGATTAACGATTATGATTATGATTCATTAATGACTACCTGCCTCATTACACTCAACTATTCTCTTTGAAACATTCACACTCTATTTAATATCGGCTCAAAAACTCGGTTAATTATTTTAAATAATCTGTAACAAATAAAATTGATAAATAAATTCGTATTTTTTTTAATGCAAAATTGAAATTAAAATATTTCTTCTTTAAAATAAATAATTGAGGCTGCATCAGTTCATTTACTCGCGGGTTATAAACGAGAAACATTACTCTAGATGCGCTTGGAATTTTCAGTATGTTTGCGTGGTTTCAAAAAAATAAATACTCCAAAAAAATAATGAAGAAGAAAAAAAATATCATTCCCGAGAATAATGGAAGGAAAAGAGGAAAAAAGTTTAAATGGAGAAGGAGGGGGTGGAAGAATCTTGGAAAAAAAGTGAGAAAGAGAGCCATAATAGTAAACGAAGAAGAATGGGTTGTATAATGTTCGGGTATGTGTATATAGTCTTCTTTAGTGTGCCGTGTAATACTGGGACTTGTGAGCTTTTTTTTCCTCGCCGAAGCTTCATTTCTATCCTCGGATTCTTTGCAACTCACGACGTCAGTGTCTTTATAAACAATTTTTTGTTGTTACTTTGCTGCATACAATCAATTTGTAAGACATTTCATAATGTTTACATTTAGAGTTTTCTTCGGTATGTTGTTTCTGGAAAATTAAATTTTTTTGTCGGAAAATTTTGATGAAAGAAAAGGAAAATTGAGGAGTTTTGTTATCAAAAAAAAAAAAATTTTAAGATTTTTAATTATTTTTCAATTTTAGGAAAAGAATTTATTGTGTAAAAAATTTGAAAAAAAATTAGTAATTTTAGAAATTAATAAATTGGGACAGTATTTTATATATAACTGGTAGAAAAAAAAATTAGTTCTCAATTTTCCCGATAGGTGGCGCATAGCGGCGGCTTTCTCGCATGCAGTAAAATTAATGCGAGTTTTTTCATTAATATCAGATTTTTAATGTTTAAAATTTAACCTTGTATGTAAATAACATTAGAAATTGTACGGCTATGATTAAATTAATTTATAAGTAAATTATTTATAAGAAAGATATTTATATTTTAATTATTACAAAGAAAAAAATGTTTTCTCTTAATTGGAACAAAATAAGTTAGCGATTTTTTGAATTTATATTGAATAATAACTTTTTATAAGATTCTTTAATGGATAATAGAAAAAATAGTTTTAAAATAGACCGCTAGATGGCGCATAATGAGGACTTTCTCGCATGAAGTGTCATCCGGGCAATAATTTAATTTACAGTGGAAACTTCATACAGTGAAACTCTATTTAATAAAAAATAACGTATAAAATACCAAAGTTTTTGTAGTTTACATTATTATTCCTATATTTAAATACTCTATATAGCTTCACAGACACTCTCTGTAACGAAATAATCCGCTTAACTTTAAATGCAGTAATGTACTCAAAACCATAAATGTTTCTAGGAAATATTCTTAGAAATGACGCCAAAATTTAAAGATTTAAATCAAACAATGCTGTCTTGGTATTACATTCACAGCGCAAAAATAATTGTATGTATTTTAATAAAATTCATGACGTTTTTTGGAATATATTAGAATTGAAGTACTTATTGCTCGAATATTAGTTGTTATACGTCTTCTCTTCGTATAAAGTAAAAAAAAGTATCCGGTGCCTTGAGTCGTTATATTAGAGTTTCCACTGTAATTAAAAATTTTGTGATATTCTATCAAACCGTGGACTAAAAAAATAATAAAAATTATATGGCTAGGATTAAATTAATTTATCAATCAATTTTTTACAAAAAAAAATGCTTGAGTAATCACTTATGAGAAAAACAATTATCTTTTCAATTTAAATATAAAAATGTAAAATATTCATGAATTTGAATGAAATAGTAAATATTTGTTGTAGTTAGTGTAAAAAAAAAAAGTTAGTTTTAAAATTGACCGCTAGATGGCGCACGGTGGCGACTTTCTCGCATGTAATGTAATTCATACAATAATTTAAAAATTTTGTGATATTCTATTAAACCTTGAACTTGAAAAATAATAAAAATTATATGGCTAGGTTAAAATTAATTTATTAATCAATTCTTTACAAAAAAAATTGGAAAGAAATTAAATAATTATTATAAGAAAAATAATTCTCTTGATTAACTTTTGATGAAAAAACTTATGAATTTGGATAAAATATTAAATATTCGTGATAGTTTGTTGTAGTTAGTGTAAAAAAAAAGTTAGTTTTGAAATTGACCGCTAGGTGGCGCACGGTAGCGTCTTTCTCGCATGTAGTAAAATAAATACGATAATTTCAATCAATTTAAGATTTTTTTAAGTTTAAAATTAAACTTTGAACTTAAATATTAACAAAAATTGTATGGCTTAAATAAAAAAAAATTATTATAAGATAAAAATTGCAAAATTTTTTAAAATAAAAAAAAAATCATGAATTTCATTGATTATTAATGAATAGAAATAAAAAAAAAACATTTTTGATAATTCAAAAAAAAATGATTTAATGAATCTATTAATAAAATGACAGAAAGAATAATTGTATAACCGTAATTGCAGGGCGATGTAAATCAGAGCGGTCGATATAAATTAGATGATTGAATAAAGAAGCGAAAATACAATCAAGCGATCCCCTAACAGCCGACGACAAATGGGTAATATATAACATCAAATAATATCCACCATAACATAACAGTATGATCTAATAAAAGCGCTGAAAAAGGAAAAGAAAAATAAATTCCATCAGAGGAAAATAGCCTGAAAAAGTCTCGACGTTTAACGAGTGACGTCTAATCGATAGCCCTTGCACGTCCTTACAAATGTCCTAGTCCGCAATAATTTATTATTCTCCCCCCGTCGGCCCTTGCATTAAACCCCGTCAATACGCCCAATTAATAAATAAATGTCTTCATTATCCTCCTCCTTTGTTATCCGGGACAGAAAGAATAAAAAGTGAACCGTAAAACGCCTATTGTGCTCGAAAACTTTTCCGGCGAAGCTTTTCAGATCACAGACTCATAAATTATGATAAATAACCGAGCCTTTGAGCTCTTGTTTATAATACTGTTGCAAATTCTATTTAATTTTACTTAAATTATACATTTTTCTGTAATATTTTATCCGGAACTTTCATAAATCATTTTTTTTTATAATAAAAGAAGCTGCAGTATCGACAAAACTGTTTTAGTTCTTAAAAATGACAAAAAAGGAATAGATTTTTTGTGATTTACCATTATTATAACTCTAGATTTTATTTTGAAGAACCTTTAGTTCGTCTGAAGGCTTTTGAGTTGATATTTTTAGCGCTAGAGGGACTCAGAAAACTATAATTGTTCCAGGAACTGCGTCGGTTAACCTAAATCACTTGTAAGTGCATTGAAAATAGTTAATTTAATATTTTTGGAAGGTAAATTTTCATGAATAAAATTAATATTGATGATAAAAAATACAAATTTCTGTTTTACTGACTGTTATAACTGTAAAGAGGTTAAAAAGTTGAAATTTTTAGCGCTAGAGGGAGTTATAGAACTCGTGGAACTTGTCTTGTTCCAGGAACTTAACGTACATAATTACTTTCAAGTCTACAAAATATTATATTTTGCATTGAAAATTTATAATTTAACAATTTAAATATCTAAATTTTGATAAATAAGTTTTAATTTATGATAAAAAAATACAAATTTCTGTTTTACCGACTGTCTAAACGGTGTAAAGATTACAAAGTTTAAATTTAGAGCATTCGAGGGACTTAAAAAACTGTAATTGTTCCAGGAACTGCGTCGGTTGACTTAAAACACTTGTAAGTGTATTAAAAATTGTGAATTTAATATTTTTGGAAAGTAAATTTTGATAAATTTTGTGAATTAAATTGATATTGATGATAAAAAATACAAATTTCTGGTTTACTGACTGTAATAACTTTGCAGAGGTTAAAAAATTAAAATTTTTAGCGCTAGAGGGAGTCATAAAACCTGTGGAACTTGTCTTGTTCCAGGAACTTCACCTACATAATCGCTTTCTGCAGAAAACTTTCTACAAATCTGCAAAAAAATTATATTTTGCATTGAAAATTTACAATTAAACAATTTAAAAATCTAAATTTTGATCAAATAAATTTTAATTGATAACAAGAAATAAAAATTTTTGTTTTACTGAATGTCTAAACGGTGTAAAAACTACAAAGTTGAAATTTAGAGCGCTAGAGGGAGTCAGAGAACTCGTGGAACTTATCTTGTTCTAGGAACTGCAGAAGAATGATATTTAGCTTTTATAATTTAACAATTTAAATACATTGTTAATTGTATCTAAATTTTGATATAAATACAATGTATCTAAATTTTTATAAAATAATTTTTAATTAATGAAAAATTTAAAGTTAAAATATAGAGTGCTAGAGTGACTCAGAGAACTCGCGGAACTTGTCTTGTTCCAGGAACTGTATTGCTTAATTTTCATTGTTTATAAATCTGGAAAAAAATGAAATTTTGCATTTAATTAAAAATCTTAATTTTAATTAATAAGTTCTAATTGATGATCAAAAAAAAATTTTTTCTGTTTTACCGACTGCTTAAATAATAAAAAAATTGAAGAATTAACAGTTCTGGCTCTAGAGGGACTCAAAAAAAATTATATTGTACCAAGATTATATTGTTCCAACTAACCTTAAATCTGCTGCAAAATAAAATTTTACATTTAAAAATGATAATTTAATATTTTTTTAAGGTAAATTATGACAAAATTCATAAATTAAATTGATTAAAAATACAAATTTTTGTTTTAGTGAATTTATAATTGGTAGAAAGTTTAAGTTAACTTTTTTAGCGCTAGAGGGAGTAAGAGAACTCGCGGAACATGTATTGCGCAGGGAACTGCGCAGGTTAACTTTAAATACCCGTAAATCTGCAGAAAAATGATACTTTGCATTAAAAATTGATAATTTAAAACAATTTTAACTTAAAATTGATAATGATACTATAAATTTATAAAAAGAAAATAAATTTATATAATTTTTAGTAAATATAAAAAGAATTTGCAACAAATGAACTAATTCCTAAGAGACACAAATTTTTTTGGTGTTTTTTTGAATTTTATAAATTTTTTTAAAATTTTATAAATTACCGACATTCACACAAGCAGTCAACGATATAACAACGTTCCAATGTGGATTATAAAAATATTAAATCTGTTATTAACTTTAACCTTAAGATCTACGGACCAATGTGATCCACGGAGATCGATTCCAAGTTCTGACAGTTTCTTACACTATTTTTATTCTTATTATTAGACTTATCAAGTTATTCATTAACTATTAAATACATTTACGGCGACCTGGCACGTCTGTCGTCGTTGTCGGTTGTCTGCGTGACATAACATTGATTACACGGCAGAGCGAGCATCCTCTAGTGTTATGTGTTATTTCCATGGAACATACTCATACTCCAGCTCTACTCGGAACTATTTATACCTTTTTTAACTTATTAAAGATTATTATCGCATTACTGACGCCGGTAAGAGTTAATGCTGATTAAAAATTCAATTTGCGTGCTACGCTGGATTCTTCGCTTTTGTTATTTAATTAGTTGGCTTTTCGGGTAAAGACTTAGTAATTGACTGGTTATATTTATATTGCGTGACTTTTTTTAATTATATTAACAAATGGAGACTCGAAATTTTAGAAATTTTTTTTTTTTTTTACATAAAATTCCGAGTTTACGAGCGAAAATAGATAACAGTACTGCATAATTTGAATAATTATGCGGTTGTGATTACTAAAAGTCGTAAATTATTTTTATTGATTTTTTTTAAATACTTTTTGTTTAATTGTAGGTAATCAAAAAAATTATCTTCCTGTTTTGTAATAAAATTTTTTTTTTACTAAAAAAAATTAAATTTTCAGAGAAAAAATTTTTAAGAACAAAAATTCTATAAAAATTATTCTTTTTTTAATTATAAAATTAAAAAAAGTTAAATTTTACTTTTTTAAGACACTAAAAATTTTTTTTACAAAAAGTTATTTATATTTTATTTATAACTTTCTATTAGCGCGCAAAATTTTCAACCATGCGACGCCTAGCGGCGAATTTTACCAACTTTGTACGTTTATTCATTTTTAAATTTTTTTCAACCAATTTTAACATTAAAATTTCCAATAATAAATAAATTTTTGTGTAAAACAATTTTAAAAAATTACAGACTTAATTTGTGATAATTTTTTTGTTAAAAAAAAAAAAAATTTTTAAAAACTTAGAAATTTTATAAAAATTATTCTTTTTTTAATTATAAAATAATAAGTTAAATTTTACTTTTTTAAGACACTAAAATTTTTTTTACAAAAATTTATTTATAACTTTCTATCAGCGCGTAAAATTTCCGACCATGCGACGCCTAGCGGCGAATTTCCGTAACTTTGTACGTTTTTTTTTGCCTTTCTTTTTTCAACCGGTTTAAGCATTAAATTTTTTAATAATAAATAAATTTTGTATAAAAAAAAATTCTAAAAATTACAAACTCAATTTTTGATAATTTTTTTTGTTTAAAATAAAATATTTTCAAAAACTTAGAAATTTTATAAAAATTATTCTTTTTTAATTATAAAATAAAAAAAATTAAATTTTACTTTTTTAAAACACTAAAATTTTTTTTATAAAAATTTATTTATATTTTATTTATAACTTTCTATTAGCGCGCGAAATTTCCAACCATGCGACGCCTAGCGGCGGATTTTAGCAACTGTACGTTTTTTTACTTTTGCAATTTTTTTCAACGAATTAAAACATTAAAATTTCTAATAATAAATAAATTTTTGTATAAAAAAATTATAGACTTAATTTTTGATAATTTTTTTGTTAAAAAATTATTTTTACAATAATTTACGTAAAAAAATTTATAAAATGATTAAATGTCTGTAAAAAAATTTTTCAGTTTAATTTAAAAAATTTTTTCTCCAAAAAAAATGAAATTAATATTAAAATAAAATAAAAATTTTAATGTTTCCGAGTCTCCACTTATAAAAAATAAATCCAGCGTCAGAAATAAAATAAAAATGTTATTCCTCCGGCCAGCCGAGATCCTCGCCGACGAGTTCATAAAACCGTTGATTGTGTTCATTGAAGAACCTCCTGAGTTTAGAAACGACGAGGGGATTAACACGGGGATGTTTTCTGCCCTTGCTCTCTCTCAGACATTTGTCCGCAGTGTCGTTACGCAGACAGTAGAAACCCTTGGTGTGATTAAAATAAAAATTATGCCTACCGATACGGGGCTCCAGACCGAGGAACGTTTCAATCCGTTTTAACTGGGGCAATGGATCCTCAATAAGCTGATCCCCGTTAACAACCAGAATTTGTTCCCGTGAAAATACCTCCAGCCATCGGTGCATGTAGTTGTGGTAGAGGGAGATCGTTATAGGTCGATAGGACTCATTTATACTACCGTCGGGCCTTAAAACCAGCTCTTCGAAGGTCCGACTCGACGCTGCTCCGCGCTGACTCTCTTCTTCGGCAAAAGTCGGGGTTAGGATTCCGCCTGCTCCTGGAGGTCGTGCTAATGATGATAAAGATGACGTTGAGGATGTTGTCACTGCTGAGGATGTTGATGTTGTAGACACTCGTGTTCGCAGTTGCGTGTAGTCTGATATCGCTCTCGTTACTGGTTCTCGGACTATCAGCAGCAGTTTTATGCTCGCGTTCATTGCTCTTATTCTTTCCGGGACCTGAAAGTTTCATAAATTATTAATATTAATTTTATATATCGAGTGTTTCACAGAAATTTATATAATTTTAATTCAGCTAACGTATTTGTCAAGATGGCCGATGACGCGAAATGGCGCATAGCCGCAAAAATTCAAATTTTAAAATAGCGGGAAATTTAAATTTTTATAAAATGCGACTTATTGAAACTTTTATTGATGATTAGTAATTTTTTAAAAATGTAATTATGTTAAAATTACAAAATTATTACAGAAAAATTTTTTTAAAATTTAAAATATCTATATCATTTATAAATCGAGTTTTTTACAAGAATTTATATAATTTACTTTAACTAAAGTACTTGTCAAGATGGCCGATGACGCAAAATGGCACAAGTCACAAAAATTCAAATTTAAAAATAGCGGGAAGTTCTAATTTTTTAAAAATGCGACAGACTTATACTTTTATTGATATTTAGTAATTTTTTAAAAATGAAATTATATTAAATTTAATATAAAGAATTGAAGAAAAAGTTTGTTAAAGTTTTAAATATCAATATCAATATTACAAATCAAGTTTTTTGAGAAAATTTGTCAGTTTTAAGTTATTAGTCAAAGTACTTGTCAAGATGGCCGATGACACGAAATGGCGCAAAGCCGCAAAAATTCAAAATTAAAAATAGCGGGAAATTTAAATTTTTATAAAATACGACATATTAAAACTGTTATTAATATTATATTAATTTTAATAAAATGAAATTATATTAAATTTACGAAATTATTACAGAAAAATTTTTTTTAAATTTCAAACATCTATATCAATTATAAATCAAGTTTTTTGAGGGAATTTATTAGGTTTAAGTTGTTGGTCAAAGTACTAGTCAAAATGGCCGATGACACGAAATGGCACCGCGCGGCAAAAATTCAAATTATATAATTGCGGGAAATTCAAATTTTTGAAGATTTTTACCACTTATTGACTATCTAACTCACGAGTGCCAAAAAGCCTTTTTTACTTAGTTTATACACAATTTTACACAATATTGTGATAAATTAGTTAATACGAATAAATATCAATAAAAGAACATTTTTTTTCAACGGTAGTAATAAATAAATATCAATCTTATTCCTATTTTCTATTTTATCACCATTTTGTGCAAATTTTTGCTTTTTAATTAATTAATTAATAATAATAATAATAATAGTAATAATTTTAAATATTTCTTCATTATTTATGAACGAAACCATCTTGATCGAAAAAAGTATTTATTTACCTCAGGTGTAACAAAATAACTAGGACTTTTCTCAATAGTTATCTGGCCCTTGAGTGAATAGGGCATTTTTTTCCTGTACCACTCTAGACCTTTCTCATAGTTGTCGTCGCGGTCGAAGAAATGAACCTCCCCGGCGGCTTTCTGGATCTGGGGATGAAGGAACAGCATCTCTAACAGAGCACGAGTTCCACACTTGCGCACTCCAACGATAATGGCTTGCGGGAGGTGCCGGTTTGTGCGTGAAAAGTGGGCCTTGCTGACTAGACTTGGTGGAGGGACGAGGACCTTAAGGTTGTTGGCCTGCTGCGAAGACAAGGACGGCTGGAGGCGACGAGGCGGCGCTGGCTCGAGCTGGTTCGTCGCCAGCTCGTCCGATGAGTCGAAGACTGATGCCGCCGCGTCGAGACTGTAGACGGCGCTGTCGTAGAGGATGTGGAAGGTTAGGAAGAGCGAGACTAGGGCTACCAGTAGAAAGGCCGCTGCTAACTTTGGCCGTGACACGCCGACCACCAGGATGCAGTCTGACGTGTCGCCCTCGGCCGGCCTCATGGCGGAGCGGGGTATCCACCTGCAAATTATAGTAATTTTTTATTATTTTAATTGTATAATTTTTTATTATTTAAATTGTAATTTTTTATTATTTTAATTTTCATTTTTTTATTGCAGGAAAAAAAAATTTATTAAAATAATAAGGAAGAATATATAAGAAAAAAAATGAACTTGAATCAAGAGAAAAATTCTTGAACCAAAAAAATAATTTTGAAAAGTTTAATTGTCTTGAATCAAGACGAAAAATTCTTGAATCGAGTAATGTTTACTTAAACCAAGACAAATTTCTAAGTTAAAGAATTTTTTTACTCAAATCAATTTCTTCAAAATTATTTACTTGAATCATGTAAAATTTTTTTTTTAGGTCTATATAAGTTTCTTCAAATAATTTTAACTGAAATAATATAAAGTTAAGTGTTGAATTAAATACTTAGTAATTAAGTACTCTCTCAAGTTTTTGATATAATTAACATAACTTCATATAATAAACAAAATTAAGTTATTATTTATGTCGTTAGTGTCTGATCTTATAAAGATTATTTTTTAAACTTATTCTACTGAATTTTAATACTAAAATAATATTAATTTGTTTATTACTTTTAATTTGGTGAAGCTTAGTATGAAAGAAGAAATGAAATAAAACTAAAAATTAACAACACAAAATATTTAATAAATTTAGATAGTTTCAAAAATTTCTTCATAAATTCTGACGTAAATAAAAACCATTGGTAATAATAATTAAATGTTTTTTATTGTATGAATTAATTTAAGCAACTGATTAATTAATTATATTAAAAGCAGCAGAAATTATAAGTTTTTGGTTTTTAAGTAATAATAGTGTATTATCTCAGTCTTAATAATTTTACTAAATGTACATCCTTATGAAATATTAATTAAAATCTTTTTCCATTAACTTATTTTAATTATAAAATAAATATTCTGAATAAAATAATAACATTAATAATTTCTGAAATTTTCATGATAAATTTATAGAAAATTGAATGGGTTTTAAAATAAGCTGCTTTTATTCATGTATATTTAATCAGAGTTTTTGAAAGTTTTTGATGGAAAAGTAATGGATTAATTACTCTTGCCCTTTTAATTCCAATAAAAGCTTTTATTTATTAAAATAAAGATTTGTTGAATTAAGTAAATGCTTTCTATATAGAAATTCAATTCAACAGAAGCTCGAACTTTCTGATCTATTGAAGTTATTTTTTATATCTTCCCGCTTTATTTAAATTACCCTTAAACTTACTTCTGAAGAAAATACATTAATAATTTTTTTTTAAATTATTGTTATTATTATTTTCAATAATTTATTTCTAAGTACTTGTTTTAACCTAAACTTATATTATTTTTTTTATCTCCAGATTCTATCGTCACGTTACTATTTTCTCTCAGCACGCGATGATTATGTATTAAAAATATATTTACTCATTACTGCTGTTTTCATGAAGCAAGTGAACTTGATATTTTAATTTTTTTTAATATATAATAAGATCAATATAATTAACTAAAGCTTTTGTAATTATAAATAAATTTAGCATTTAGCTTTTATTACTGGTTACTGATAATAATTATAATTTAGCATTAAAATAAGTATTAATATATCTGAACTTTAACTATATTATTAGTATAAGAAATTGATATTAAGATAATCGTCTAAGTGAATTGATGAAAGCTTCTATTAATTTTATTAATAAATTCCCTAGGAAGCTCTTAGAAATATTAATATTATAAGCCATTATAATAATTTAGCGAAATCAAAATTGTTTCTTATTTTTAGGTTCCAATTCTCTGAAGAATATTAACCCAGACAACATCCAAGTCAGAAGGATTTCTTAAAGATGTCTTTTCAAAGACTTCCTTGAGAACTCCAAATATGACGTCTTAAAGACCTGATTTTTCGGAACTCTTAATTAAGAAGTCTTTAAGAAGTTTTTTTTTAAATTCTATAAGACATCACAGATATGAGCTCTTTGAGAAGTCTTTTTTCCGACTTCGTAAGAGGTCAAAAAAATGAGCTGTTTAAGAGGTCTTTTTTTGGACTTTCCAAGACATCAGAAATATGAGCTCTTTAAGAGTTCTTTTTTTCTGACTTCGTAAGACATCAAGAATAGGAGCTCTTGAATAGGTTTTTTTTTCTGATTTTGTACTTCGTCAAAATATGGGACTTAGAAAAATTTTTTTCACGTTATTAAAGAATTTTTAAAATGATAAAAAAAATAAAAATAATCGCATTCGAGTAAACTCATTTCGCTGTGTATTTATTTTTGTATTATAAAAATATGATCGTAAATAGCAAAACGTTCAGTGATTCTACTTATTAAAAATTAAATCGAAAAGTATTTTTTTTTATTTTTGGGTAGAAAAGTTAATATCAAGTTTTTTATCGTTGCTATAAGTCGTTTATAATCTTATGTAAACATAAGAGCTTATGCAGAGAAAAAAAATTTACTATCTCATTAGGAGCAGCTAGCCAAGGCAGACCAGAGGACACCACATCACTGAAGTTAAGACGCATTAGTCATGATAAATACTTGGATGGGTGACCGCTAGTAAATTCATATTCTAAGCTGTGTATAAACCTAATACGCATTGTAATATTACAGAACTGTTCGTCAATTTTCAAGAAAAGGCTTTTTAATTTTGCAAACATTATTTGTAATTTGATTCGGCATAATTGTATGTAAAATCATAAAAAAATATTGTAATTTATAGTACAATAATCACATAAAAAATTTAAAAAGCTTTCTTTTATTTTTACAATTTTCATTGTAAAATTACACAGTGCAATGTAATGTTACCAGAAAATTTTATTTATATTACACGAATTGTAATTCTACTTGACTGTTTTCTAATTTTAAAAATAATACTTTTCAATTTTACAAAAATGAGACTGATGTATAAAAAAACAACAATGTCCTTCATATTTATTTTTACTAATTATTTTCATTTATTATTTTTCTTTCACTATTTTTTTTTAAAATAGATGCCTAAAAAATATTTGAGGTAAATAAAACAAAATTATAAATCATTATAAGATTATTGATATACTTAAAAATTTTTCTCAAGACCTTAATAAATTTCATAAAAAGTTAGTACTCATTTGACTCTAGCATACTGCATGAACATCCTTAATATAAATATTGCCAATGAGAAAAAAGCCGATCATTACCACACAAGCTCTATGAGAGAGCTTTTATGGTAACATCCTATTAAATTATGACATAAGTTTAAATCTGAAGATGCGCGGTTTTTTTTATCCTTAAACAGTAAGTGTTAACAATACATCACATTGCTTATTATGAAGATTATTTTTTTTTTTTTTTTTTTTATTAAAAAAGTAATATAAAATACAAGGCGTTGGTTTAACCAATGTAGCCAATTATGAAGATTAATGACGTCACATATATCACCGCCATCTAACGGATTCCCTTTGTACTAATCATCAGCGGTCGCTGATGATCAGGCGGATTGCGAAAATTTTATCACGAATTAAAGTACAAGACGTTTATGGAAATAAGGAAGTTTGAGAACAAGTGAGGTAATTGCTAAAAAAAAACTATAGAGCAATTATTTATTTATAGTTTACAAAAGCAATTTCTCGGGCATTTCAGACATTAAGACGTTGATTCAAGTTGATTGATGTAAGATTGAGCTAAAAAATGATTTTTATACCCAAAGTTACTATCATAAGACGTTAGTTCGTGACTGTAAGCCATTTCTCAGTGAAAATTGAGGAGCTTAATACGTACACTAGAAATACATATTCAAGATATTCCCCCGGGAATCAACATCGATTTTTCATCCTCTTTTTTTGCACTTGGAGACAAATTTTCTAAAGCTCTAGTCTGCCGTACTTTATTATAAACACTGAATAGTAAACAGCTTATAATAACAATATAATAATAATAATAATAATAATAATAATAATAATATATTCAATATTTGATTCAAAGATCGGTATATTATTATTATTATTATTATTATTTTATATTTTTTATTTTATTGACTGTCCAGTAATACAACAATTTTTTCTCTAATTTTTTGTAATATTGTTAGCCTGTATTTTCCCATAAACAAAAATTTATACGAAAAATTAGAGAAAAAATTGTTGTATTATGGACAGCCAATAAACTAAAAAATATAAAGTATTATAAAAAACCAGTCTTTAGAAAAAATAAATATTGTATTTTCCCATAAACAAAAATTTATACGAAAAATTAGAGAAAAAATTGTTGTATTATGGACAGCCAATAAACTAAAAAATATAAAGTATTATAAAAAACCAGTCTTTAGAAAAAATAAATATTAAAAGTTATATCATCAGCTTTAAAAATGTATTGACAAGAGGTTAAGGAAAAATGTATAGATAAAAAATTAACATCATACTATATTAGAACTACAATTCATGGTTGAATTTATCATTAATAGGTGACTGAATAGTAATTGTGGACAGTGTCTCAGATAGGTTAACAAGTAGAGTCTTTGGTGCGTAACCAAAAGATCCAGGTTCGAGTCCTGGTCTGGGCCGTCCGAATTATTTTTTCAGTTAAATTTATCTTTAATGACAAATTTAGATATGAATTGAGGATAAATTGTTTATACCTGGAGGGAAATACAGGCTAACAATGTTACGAAAAATTAAAGAAAAAATTTTTAGAAAAAATAAATATTAAAATTATTATTATTATTATTATTAGCTAAGCTGTTAACAATTTTTTTTTAAATTTGTTTTACAATAAAATTTTCTAATTAAATATAGTATTAATAATAATAATAATAATAATAATAATAATAATAATAAGTATAAAAAACTTACAAAACATTTATGAGGGACTCAGATGGCCACTCACGACGAGGCCGAGCCTTGTTGGGCATTTGCTCTCTGTTTTCTCACATCCTTAGTTTGTTCTGCATAAAAAAAAAAAAATCAATGTGATCAATAAATATCAAAATATTATAAACTTATCTGAATTAGAATAACATACTGATAAATAATTTTATAAATTTTATTGTTTATTCATAGGAAGAAGATTGTATACCGGAGTACGCGAGAACAAATCAATAAATCAGTGTCCATTAAAATTTAATCGAGTTTAATAATTTATGATTGTACTGTTCTGGATGGAGTAAAGTTGTAAGACAGATATTATTCTGTGACGAAACTCGATTAAGCTTGAATATAGCGTCCATTTGTGTCAACGATATCTATTCGCGAGTATTCTGTCAAGGACACCGTGAATAATATACAATTTAAACCGCAAATAGCTTCTGGTTTACATTTAGTCTATATCTTGGTGATATAACTGTTCATTCCGGATTAAATTGGATTATCTAGAACTTTTTGTTGTATAAATCAAATTTCAAAAGGTGTCTTTTTTTTCTTTATTTGACAGATTTTAAAAAGCTTTCCATGCTCTTGTCAGTCCATTTTTCAGGTAGATTTCACCCTGAGCCTTTTTTGTGGTTTGCTAAGAGCAAAAGATTTGAAGGATTTTTGAGGTTGGTCAAGTCGGTTTTAGGCGTGCAATTTTGCAATTTTAGCCAAAAAATCAATTGGGTAAGTTACTAATTGCTTTGCAATTAGTAAAAAGGCAATTTTTAAGAATTTTTTTTTATTAATTAATATGAAAATTGATTAACACATATTAGTGACTTTGAACTTTAATAATAAGTTCTTTTTTTTTTTTTACAAATTATTATTTTTCTAGCTCTTGTATTAGAAGATCTACAGAAGTTTTTTTTTAAAAAGGTTACTTGCGGTGAGTACGATATCTTCAATTTAAATCATCGATATTCAAAAATCAAAAAATTTTGGTTAATTTAAGATATTATTTAATAATTAATCGGAGTAATTATGGAAGTACATCTGTTTTTAAAAAAATGACGGCTTCATAAAAAAACTATCAATTTTAGGGTTAATTATTCATAAAAATAGAAAATATTCATCCGAATTAGTAATCCTTGGATCAATAACTGAAAAATATAGTTAAAAAAAAATAGTGTAAAAATTAAACTGATTTTATCAGCCATTTTCGATAAATTTTGCTCACCGGCTTTGAAAATTTTCTATATACTTAAAAAAATGTCCAAATACAAAGTAAAAAAATAAATTGTTTAAAAATTCCAAGTGCATATAGCCCCTTAAAAAATCAAAATTCAAAACGTATGTTAGATTAACATTTAAATAATAAATTTGCCGCGTTTGGCGCTGGCTGTTTCAAATGAACCAATAGAATTTCTCGAGCCCGCCATTTTAGTTTCCCCCGCCATCTTGACGTCCTTGAGTGCTGAAACGAATTTTCCTCATAAATCCATCAAATTTAACTATAATAAAAAAAAAAAAAAATACTACATAATGAATCTCTCAATGAAACATTTTTCAAAAAATAAATTATCCATTTTCTGGTGAACCAACATCACACGGAAAAAAGAAAACTCGAAAAATTACAGTCTAAAATGTAAAATCGGTCCCATCGTAATCAAAACTAGAAAAATTACAGTTTGAAATAACATTTTTCTAAATTCAATTTTTTAATTTAATATCCAGAGCTTTCAATGTAAATATTACATTCTACAATTTAATTCTTATAAAATCTGTAATAATTACAATCTGAAACTTTTTTTTTTCAGTTTTTATCACGAAGCGCCACGTTGCATCATATACTGTAATTTTTCGAGTTTTTTTTTTTCCGTGCATGATTCATAAAAGGGTTAAAATATTCTATAAGCTTCTCAGAACATAAAATTCCATTGATCGGTTGAATTAACCCAAAGAGAAAATTTATTCTAAACTACTAAAACTTTAGATCCGCCACTAATATGAATCCATTTTCCAGGTCCATCTTCCAGGAGTGAATTCCCATTACAGTTATCATTATACACAATATATATGGTAATCCTTATCCGAGAATTTCTCTTCCCACTACCCAGTTGAAAATTAAAAAGCAGCGACCGAGAAAGCAGATGTCAGCCAGGAAAACACACCTCCTCGATCGTCTGCTAATTTTTAAGTATTGACTCTGTAGAGCATCTCTACCTATATCTCCACCGAGCACTTAGAAATGTCAGGGGATTCGAGTCAATTGATTACGTCTGATACGACGGCACGTGGTTCCAAAAGTGGCAAAGCTCTAGGATACCTGTACAGGATACCCACTACATCCTGATCGCGTACTATAAGAGCAATGTAGTAGTACTACTACTATCTACTACCTACTCCACCTTGTTCCACCAACCAACCACCCAACCACCCACTCGACCCCCACACAATACAAGTAAATACGAGGGAGCTAACTATTTACCAGTGAACATATAGTTATAAGACATGATAACAACGCGGCTGCGCATTTTTATCCGGTGGTGTGCATTGTGAGTCAAGGTCTCACCCCAGTACCCAGTAGCCGCGATCGACCTGACCTCGCACCTTTTCGCCCACCAATGGCCTATAGTTCGCCTTACACTCTATAGTCTCTTCTACACTCCATAATATCATTTAATTATGCATGTATAGTACGACATATCCACACATCCACGTATCCACAATAATTTACCAGTCCATAAGTTGAGTCTACATTAGATTCCGGGATCCTAATCCAACAACTTACAACCTACAACCTACACACACGACACAGACATCGTTAAATAATTTTTACCTCTATTTTTTCCGACCTTTTCATTCCTACATCCACGTACGAATTGCTAGCTACCTCATACCTACTACCTCATAGATTCTCTACCACCTATCTAGATTCTAGATCCGCTGTAGACTCTATACGTATGACCTACGACCTGGCAAGTTTAAGTCTCGCTCGGCAAAGTGAGTCTTTGATGTTTCAACGAGGGAGCTATACCACCCAACTTTTATGGAATCGCTTAGACTTTAGTTTAAGCTTATCTGACGTTCTGTTCTTGAGCAAGATCAAACTTTTCGGGATTAATTGCTCTTCTGAGTTTCAGGTATTATTTATTTATCCAGGATCAATTTCGGTTCCAATTATTTCATTAGCGAGATCGAGGTATTTTTGGAATGGGTGCAGTATGTCGATGTAGATATTTTAGGGAGGTTTATTTGGAGATGAAGCTTCTGAGTTTGGAGCTGTTGCAATGATGGGTGAGAAAAGTTTGGTTAGCTTTTTTTAGGGTTGTAAATTGAAATTTTAATGGAAAGTTTATTGTTATTGGGTTGGAGAATTTGTAAGATTTAATTTTTTGGAAAATAGGATGATAGAAAAGAATATTGATTTTAATTTTTGAAAATAATGTTATTAATTGGATTAAAAATTGATGATTAAAAAAAAAATTTGATAATTTTTTAAGATAATAAGTAAGTAGAAAAAAATAATTTATTTGATTTAGAAAAATAGATGATTCTTTAAAAATTAGTAAATTATGGCGTTTGATCAATTTAAAATCGATGCAATAATTTTTTTTTATACTATTAATGGTTATTATAATCAAAATTGATGAGTTTTTAAATTTGTAATACAAATTATTAAATACTAGCAACCTTGCAGTCACTATGTGACTGCCGTGACTTGTAAACTATAAATAAATAAAATTTTGCTTTATTAAATAATGACTTTAGTTAATTTGCACTGTACTTTCTTAAATATTGACATTTTTAAAGATATAAGCTCATCCCGATGTTACACTCATCAAGAGCTTTCATTTGAGTACCCACATGCATTTTGATATATTTTTCATATATACATATATATAAATATATGAAAAATTGATGTGGGTACTTAAATGAAAGGTCTTGATGAGTATAACATCGGGATGAGCGTATATCTTTAAAAATGTCAATAGTTCAGGAGATACAAGGTCATTTCTTAATTATGTCTAAAGATAAAGCATTTTCGAATGTAGCCTAAATACTTATCATCATAAATTGACTATTGGTGAGAATGATATGAAATCATGAAAAGGCACAACTCCAGGTCAAGACTTTTCCAATGATACCAAATTTAACCATAAAAACCCATTGTATCATATAAATACACTGACCAAAAAATTTTGCTTATTCTCTTAATAATTAAAATATTAAAATTTTTTCAATTTTCTTAACTTGATGTTATTGTTTATCAATAATCTTGTTAAATTAACAATTAAAGTTATAGAGTAAATTCTCTGAAAAGTACGAGGACAATTTTGAGAAAATCTTCAGCCAAGAAATCAATACTCTTAAGTTAAATATATTCTTCTCAAACTGTAAATACCATTTCTTAATTCAAGAAAACCTTGTACTTATAAACGAATAAATTTTTTACAACAATTTTGAACAGAGTACTCTAACAGAAAAAAATGAGCAATATTGTAATATGTAATTTATTTGTTCAAAATTTTGAAAAATTTTGTTTCTTAGCTGAAATAAAAATTTTTTTCACACTAACTTTCTTGTTAAAAAAAAGTGTTCTAGATGGAAAAAACAATTTTGAATGAAAATTCGCAAGTTGTCTATCTAAAACTTTTTTTTTTTAATAGTTATTTTGAAATTAAAATTTTATTTCTTCAGCTAAGAAATAAAATTATTTAAAATTTTCAACAAATTAATTTCTTGTTACCATGCCAATTTTTTTCAATATAAATTTTTTCTCTCAGTGTAGAACTAAAAATACCATGAATGCCCAAAACTGGTTAAAAAATAACTCACTACAGCATTTAGGAAGAAAGTGAAGAAAAAACAACAATATATCACGAAAAAGTTTGATCGAGCCAACATTTAATTCAACTTTGCCTGAACTCTTTTTTTAATTCTATTTCTCGACTCCCGATAGCAAATATATAGAAAACAGCCCCGGTTGTTGTTCCAGAACAATTCTGGTATATTTGTATCGACAAAACGCGGGTAATAATTTATTATCCAATAAAAATTTATTATCGGTTAATAATTTGGTTATGCGGTTTTTATTCTGATAATTTTATTTATATACTTTCGTTCTATTCTGTTCCTTCGATTTTCCGGTTGAAGATAAATAAAATGAACGGTGTTCCTCAGCGATAGTCCGGCAATTTGTAGAGCGCAAAGTAAAATATTCCCGCGAGATCTTTTTGCTTTTTTACCCCGACACTTTCTTGTAAAACTTTTCTTTCATTTTTTCCCTCGTTCTTTTTCCTTAACTCGACTCGACATTTTGTTACGCTGGATAGATATAGATGTAATGCTATGTAAAAAGCTGAACTAAAACCTAGAGACAAAATCGCACAAAGTCTTGTTCTATACTCTATACTCTGGTTATAGTGTAAAGCGTTGAAGCGTTAAAAACCAAAACTTTTATATTTGCGCTCTATGTAAATTTATTTTTCATGCTGCAATGCTTCACACTCGTTATACAGCATTTATTTAGTCATTATTGTATGCACATTTTTCCGTTTCTTAAGAAATTTAAGTACAAAGGTTACAATTCTAACGAAGTTAAAAGACGGTATGAATTTGAGATTATGGCGCACTCAAACAAGCCGCTGTAACTTTTAACATTTTTATGAAACTTTGTGTAATTATATTGATTAAAAAAGAAAATTGCACGCCTCATAAGCGATGCGTTCACTGATAGAATGATTTGTTCATATTTAGTAAGCTTTATTAACTGTTAATAAATGATTTTTTAACATCATAGGATTTAATAAATTATTTAATAACAGTTAATAAATTATTTATTAAATACGATTTATTAAATATTAATAAATATTTTTTAACAGTTAACAAATTATCTATTTTATTTTAATCAATTTTATTGTAGTGGAAAATGAAATTATGAGGCGTGCACTTTTGGATTTTCCAAACTTTTATATTTATATTATTTTTACTAAAGTATTTTTTGTTTAAGAATTGTTAAATGGTGAAATATATATCATTGTCTTACTATGAAAACTTCATATGTTAAAAAATGCTGCTTTTCAGGAGAGACAGAAAAAAAATGTAACTTCTTTATTTCTATAAGTTAGAATTTTTTTTTTAAGCACAAAGTTTATTAAAGAAGCATGCACTTTTGGATTTTCCAAACTTTTTTAAAATATTGGAAATAATAAAATTTGAATTGCTTCTAATACTTTTGAATAATTTCAATATTTTTGAATTTCTTCTTTTATAAAGAAATAATATTGTCAGTCTCTTTGAAGTTTTATTTCTAATCAGAGATTCATTCTATAAACAATTCCTTTTTTTTTTTGATAAATTAAAAAATCAAGTCAATTTTTTGATTTGTAAAAACATTATTTTTCCACAATTATCATACTAGTAAAATTTTATGCAATTCATTCCGTCAAAACATATTTCTTCATCAAAGGATTAGAAAAAGTTGATATTTTGTTCAAATTAGTGATCATTTTTTGGAGTTGTCGATCATTTTATACCAATATTCGACTTCCTCCGTAACTTCTAAAAAAATTAGCAATTAATTTCTTGAAGTTGTAAAAAATTTTTAATCTGAATAATTATACTCTGATCAACTTTAAGGTTGGCATGTTGAAAATATCCCATAAATGTTGCGATTATTTTGAATAAAAAATAAAGTTCCAATAAATGAAATAATCTTTTTGAAACATTACATATCCCTGATTAAAAATATTGATTAAAAAAAATTTAAAAGCGCTCACTCCATGCAAATTGTATAGTTATATATACCAACAAAAGAATTTAAATAATTGGAAAGTATTCAAATTTCTTATTTTTTAATTTTTTTTAATCAGGGATACTTTTTGAAGCTAAAAAATATGATTTTTGTATTAAATTTTATTGTCTAACAATACCTGACAATTTTCAAAGTTTCACCCAGAACTTGAACAAGCATGCGTCGCATATTCAAGTTTTGGTCCTAATGTATTTTCTAATCACAGCAGTATAGTAGTTGACCGGTCTATAGAGCAATGGTATAGCAGTAAACAATGTGGTTTAATTACTTTTCATAGATATAAGCGATGTAAATACAATAATCTATTTAGTAAGTGATTAGTGTAACAATTACAAATAATTTTAAGTGAAAATAAAATTTTGACCTCAAATTAATGGCACTAGTAATCAACATTGTGATTAGAATCACTTAATGCAAGTTGAATAAAATTTATATAAAAAAATTAACGTAATTAAAAATAATTAAAGATTAATTTAAATATATAGATTAATTTCAAATTTCCAAAGAATTAATTAAAGCAAAAACTAATTCAAGAGAATAATTTCTCTTTAGATTAATTATCTTGTATCAAGATTTCTTCATAGCTGTCTAAATCCACGAATTTATGTAAAAAATTTTCTCATTTCCCAAAAAAAAGCTTACAAATGACACTTATTTTGATTAAAGAGTTATCTAAATAGAGTTGATCAATAATCTAAATAGTCTGAAAGCAAAAAAGGTGAGTTTTGTCAGAGGGTTCTTAGGATTTTGTGGATAAAATATGACACATTATCTCAAGTAGGCGGAAAAGCCGCCTTGGGCGACCGTTGTGAGCCTCTTATCATGAGAAGGGAGACTCCCTCTTATTCTTCATGCCTGTATTGCCCAATACCACCCGTAGAGTATCTTCCGGTGAATAATTTATGAAATAACTCATAATGTATAACATAACATTGAGCTCGAGAAGAAAGGAAGAGAAGAAACGGCAAGATATCTTAATTAACAAAGCGAATGAATAAATAAAAGAAAGATAGACAAAAGTGAAGAAGAAATAAGAAGCATAGTCAATAGTAGAACAAAAAGGTGAATTATTCATAGCATAAAGTTATTCAATTAAGAAAAAAGTTTAGTTGGCAGACAGGCAGCACATTGCGAATTCGTTAAATTGAATAAGTGTTTTGGGGTACACAGGAGGACAGCCTTTGGGAGGGACGTAGGCCTTTCAGCAGCTTCAACGAATCCAATTGACCTGCCTGCCACCGTTGTCTGGTGGTATTCCCTCGAGGGTGCTCTCTTAATCACCCTTGACCCGGTTCCCGTGAAATTGTGCATCCTCTTTCGGCTCCGTGGCTCCCAATCTTTCGCATCTGCATCATCCACAATGACTCCTTAAAGGTCCTTTGCTTTATACTTGATTCGTCGAGAGCCAAGTGCCCTCGCTCCTTTTGTCTCTTGTTCTAGACAAGACTTTGTTCCGCTGGATAGACAGAGGCACACTCCTATTCTCACAAGTCCATGATGAGTTTTAGGAACCAACATCACGGCTATTTCGAGATTTATAATTGTCCAAATCTTTCTTTCGACTGAAGAATCCCAACTTGGGGATGATTCAGGCCACGGGATTTTTTTTATAAAAGTTACGGTTTTAAGTGATTGATGAATCCAAAAAATTAACATTGAAATTTGTTGAAATAACAAAAGACGGGATAACTGAAAAATATGTGTGGTAACAAATGAGTATAGTTATAGCAACAAATCTATTAGTTACGCATTAACAAAATGTTTCAGGTTGTACTAACAAACCAGTCTGTTAAATCACCAAATCAATTTGTTGTCCTAACGAAATCATTTTGTTGCAATAACAAAACTAGTTTATTGCTTGTTAATTAATTCTCATTGTTATTCTTACAAATTCTCTTTATTACTTCAACAAATTGTCTCTGTTACTCCAAAAAATTCTTTTTGTTATTTTAATAGAATAATTTTGCTATTTCAACAAAAAAATTTTTTATAACAACTAAAGTATTTTGTCGAATTAACTAAAAGATTTTGCTATAGTAATGAAACTGTTTTGTTGTTATAGCATATCAATAACTTGTTATAACCTAAATTTTGTTATTTTAACATATAATTTGTTATCCCTATATTAACAAATTCATTTGTTACCACAATATATCTTAGGTTATCTTAACAAAAATTTTTTCTGCGTGTTTAGATAAAATAACAGTTTTTTATGACCCTTGGGTGAAGAAATCATTATTTGTTACACCTTTTTGTGAAATTCGAAAAACTTTGCGATAAATTTGTGAATTTAGACAATTACGAAAAAATCTTGATATAAAATAGTTCATCTAAAGAGAAATGATTCACTACAGTAAAAATCAATGGTACTTTTCTAAATTTTTTTGAGACAAAGCTATCATTTATTCAGTGTATTTATTCGAATGAAATAGTTATTTGCTTATAGCTACACTGTTAAAAATTTCTATTGTAATTTTACAAGAAATGTATTGGAAGCTAATAGGCAAAACATTTATTTAAAATTACAATCGGGTATAGTAAAATTACAAAACATATATAGTTCAGTGAGGTTACTAATTTTACAAAGCGGTTTTGTAATTTTACAAATATTTTTAGATTAGCTAAGTTTGTAAAATTACAATACTTTCCTTGAATTTTTCTTGAATTGAAATAATAAAAAAGAAAAATTTGATTTAATATCTGTTGTCATTTTATTGTTACGAAGCGCTGACTAGATTTTGTATCTCACGTAGACCTAATTTGTTCAGCTCAGATGATATAAAG
The DNA here is from genome assembly GCA_905319865.3 of Cotesia congregata. Classification (NCBI taxonomy): domain Eukaryota; kingdom Metazoa; phylum Arthropoda; class Insecta; order Hymenoptera; family Braconidae; genus Cotesia; species Cotesia congregata. The sequence continues at coordinate 10,690,464 of CAJNRD030001119.1, forward strand.
TGAAAATAATATTTACCCTAACTAAGAATCGAACGCGAGTCGCGCGCTTGCCAGACCGATACCTAACGCCCTACGCCGTACGACCGATAGGTGATTCAACATCTTATTATTCTTATAAGCTAATCCTATGTGGTGATTGAGCATTACGGCTTATTATTGATAATTTACATTATTTGTGTTATTTTATGCTGTTTATTGATGGAAAAGTCGAACTGTTTTTTCAGTGTGTCATTAAATAATTATTAAAAGTATTGTAATTAGATCAAGTACTAAGAAACGTTATTTTTACGGTAATTTTTTAAGAAAATTTTAATACAAGTTTCATATCTCATAAAGTTTTTCGAATGTATCTAAGAATTCCCTGAGAATGTGTTAAATGTTTCCGGCAAATGCTCGCAGGTTAAATTTAAGTAAAATTTTGTATAATTTATAATTTAAAGAAACTTAAAACGCGTTTTTCTTAAAACTTTTTTTTCACGAAAAAAAATTTGTTTTTTTGGTTTTTATTACTTAAAATTATTCAAAATTAATATCAATAGTCTATTTTGTAGTCCTTGTCATACCTAATATAATAAACGTTAGTTTTTTTTTTTGTATTATTATTACACAAATTTTTTACTGTTCAATTTACCTCGTTAGATTAAAAAATTATCAAAATTGGTTAACTTATTTAAAATTTTTGGATATTTAACCTTCCAAAATAACAAAAATTATTACCTATAGGCTTCCATTTTTACAAAAAAAAAAATTTAACAGTGAGTTGTATAATCTCAAGAGAACTATTATTGACCTTGGTGTTATAACGAAGTCACACACCCTCGATATTAAATAGTTTTTCATCACTGTTAACCGTCGGGCTTAGTGTAAATTAAAGTAGTGCACGAATAGGAAGGCAATGTCGGGGTGAAATAAAAAAAAATAGATATAGCAATAATAAAATAAAAAGTAAAGAGGAAGGAAATAAAAGGGATGATGATAAAAAAGGGTAATCAGAAAATAAAAAGGTGAATCTCGTTATACTAGTCTCTTTAACTCCCTCTACTCTTTGAGTCATTGCACTGGTTTAGCGATCACGAGACGTAGATTCGGCTCAGTAACCAATTACCAGAGCTTCAATCAAGGTGTAATCAGCGGAGCGAACAACGTGGTCCGGATGGAAAATTAATTGTCCTACTCAAACTATTTTCCTATAATTAATTGCGACATGTCTGATGAATTATTTATCAGATATTGGATATTGAGAATTACATATCATTACACAGAAGTAACGAGTCCCTAAAATTTAGTAAGAATTACAAAATATTTTAGCAAAATTTACTTGTACTTTATTTGTACTTAATTTATTGTACTTTTTAATATACGCATATTTTAAATATAAATACTAGCTGAATCATTAATTAAACTTTAGTTATTTTAAATAAATACAATTTTACGAAAAGTACACTTTATAATGCAATATAGTCATTTTCATGTTATTGAAATTGAATAATTCATCAACTACAATATAAATTTTGCGATTCATAAAATAAAATTCACTTTACGGATAACAATTGTTACAGTGAATTTGTAAAATTTACTATATAAATAGCAATTATTACAATCAATTTGTAAAATTTATTAAACGGATAGCATCAGTTATTCGACTTAGCCGTTTAGTCTGTCGATAAACACTATACTGATGCTTATAAGATTACTGGAATATAAAATTTACAATTAGCCATATAGCGTAAAGGTAGAGCGTTATAGTCTTTTATTCCCAAAGAACCGGGTTCGAATCTTGGGCAGGGCGTTCACGAATTTATTAATTACTAGCATTTACCCGCGGCTTCGCTCGCGTTGAAGCCCTTAGATAAATATCAATTTTTGACAAACAATTTTTTTATATTTCGTAAAAAATTAATTTTTCTTTTTAATAAAAAAGTATTCTATGTTACTTTGAATACCTCCAAAAATATATGTACAAAGTTTCATGATGATCGGTTAAGTAGTTTTTGCGTGAAAGCGTAACAAACAAACTTACATTCACATTTATAATATTAGTAGGGAAGTAGGGATAGGGATTAGTATTAAGAGTGGTTGATAGTTGATTTTCAAACGAGTTTTGCTCATGAATAAGATAAAATTTTGAAAAAAACGCTTTGCTCTTCGATAGATAATTAAATTATCTATCGAAGAGCGAAGCGCTTTTTTAGAAAATTTTCATTTATTTATTCATAAAATGCGTTTTAAGATTCCATAAGTTGTACAGGTATGACAGAGATACTTTCATTTATCCAATAGAGGGCGAGAGAGAGAAAAAATGTAAACCCTTCTGAAGGAAAGCATATTTTAAGACAAAGTTAAGATAAGTGTGCGGGTGGTATGATAAATTAACTTAAATTCTACTTCATCCTTCTCCTAATCCTACAAAAATTATAAGCAAAAAAAATTATAGAATTAAAACCATAATATATGCTGTTGATATTGACATTTTTGGAGGACCAGCAGATAAAATAATAAAAAGTAAAGCAAAAAAGGTGATTTTAAAATAATAACATTCCAGGTGTACAAATAGTAATTATAAATTATCAATTATATTCTATCAATTATCAATTACTAAAAATTTTTTTTTCTGGTTTTGTTTTTCTCTGCTTTCAAATTTAAAAAAATTTTTTAAATTCCTTAAATTTCTTAAATCTATCTTATCTTTACAGATGATACTATTTATTGTATAAAATCATTACTAGACATTCTACACATGATAATGTATCATATTGTTGTAAATTGTCGAGAGCGTATCTTTACAAATAAATAAATAAATAAAACCATAATAAATTATTCCTAATGATTATATCTTCTTAAAATTCGATAATCTTCGATTTTTTCTTATTTTTCAAATTAAAAATGAAACTTATCACCTACACGGAAAGAACAAGATGACACTGGATATCATTCCAGATTATACTCAATGATATCCGTGGCGAAAAAAATTTCAGATAGTAGCCAAAAAAATCCAGATTATACTGCGTGATATCTGGATTATACTCATTATAATCTGGATTATACTCATTGTAATCTGGATTATATTAGCTACTATCTGAAATTTTTTTTCACTCGGTATAATCTGGGATGATATCCAGTGTCATCTTGTTTTTTCCGTGTATATGTATGATTTTATAAAATCATGTAAATTATAATTTATAATCAACGATAATTACTAATTAAACTTTCATTGTTACGTATGGGGTTTATTTTAGAAAAGGATAAAGTAACGATTCTAATATTAAAGTTTAAAAAACTATTAAACCTATTGTAAAATATACTTAACTATTGTTTAATATATTTTGTTTAAAATTTATACAATTTGCTGTATAATATTGCGACTTCAATATTAGAGATTGAAAAATTACTAAACGCATTGTAAAATTTATTTATGCCAATATGAATTATTCAAATATTTCAATAGCGTTTCAACATTAAAATCTAAAGTTAGTAATTTTTACCCATATATATTTTCTAATGAAATTTGCTATATTTTTTCTCCATGTATCAAATCGTCCAGGAGATCTCGGCAAAAAGAAACTTTTCACCGTCTGAAAAAATGTAATTTTAACGAGCACTTTGGTCTACATACAACCAAAAATTACACTTTGTTACGACCTATTTTAATTTTTCTTTAGTGTAATAAAATACCCTAGAGTATATTCTCCCTTAGAATTTTTCTTTGGTCTCATGAAACGTACTGAAGTATTAAGTTCTTTTTAAAAAGTTCACTGACTTCTAGTGTAATTAATAATTACGTGTTTGATAATTTAATTATTCACGGGTGGGGCTACCTTTTGTTGGGTTACGTTACCGAAAAAATATTCAACTATGTTGAAAGGCGTCATTCGAAGATATGTCGAGGGTTGTAAGGTCATTTTTTATTTACACTCCGATTCCGATTAATCTATACGGTTACACTTAACTATTTATATTAAGACAAATTTAACTAACGGATGATTGCATGCCCCAGAAACCAAGTTATTGGGAAGGAAAAGGAATTATTTATTATTTAGACTTGCTATTCGCAGAAAGTGCCAAGGTTGCCTTTAATATTACTTATCTTCTGAGAATTAGGTGAAGCTTAAGTAGAATTTGTAAATTTAACACTTTTAAAATAATAATAATAGTAAAATATTATTACTAAAATTGTTGAATTTATGGTTTTTTCATTAACTTTAGAGTATTTTCTTGAGAAGTAAATGTTATGATACTTTAAAAAAAAAAAACGAGAAGATATCAAAAATATCTTTAACAGTTTAGAAAGCTCTGGTATTTGTTAAATTAAATTTGTTTAGTCATTTCCTTAATCAAAAAAATGTAAGCTTTTAATGGAATTAATAGAACAAGAGTAATTAACTCATTGCACTTCCGTCAAGTATTATAAAATAACTCCGATTAAATATACATGAATGAAGACAGCTTATTTTAAAATCCATTCAATTCACTATGAGTTTATCACGAAAACTTCCGGTATTTTTAATTATATTATTTTATTAAAAAAGTTATTATTTTAACTACATAAATAAAACAAATTGATGGAAAAAGCTCCTAATTAAAATTCAAAAATAAACATTTGTACATTTCGTTAAATAAATGAAACTGAAATAATACATTACTATTAATTAAAAACCAAAAACTTTCTGATTTCTGTTGTTTTTAACACCATTTTTTCATACATAATAACAAAAATTTAATTATTATTATCAATTTAATTATTATTTTTATCGACCGTAATTTTAATTATACATTAAAGTTCTATTGCCTTGCGATCAAGTTACTAGTGAATCTTAATTCAAGCCAAACGGATGGACATTCCATCTTCAAATAATGGTCGAGGGACATATTCCCTCTTTTCATACTTTCGATGGGGATCCACCGAACCTGAATACTAGTGAAGCTGAGAGCTTATGTGGTATCTGTTCGAGTTAAAGATGTTCTTAATGAATGAAAGAAAATTAAAGAAATATAAATGAGAGCAAAGACAACTTTGAAAAAATAAATAGTGGATCCCCATCGAAAGTTTAAAAAATAATCTTCTTAAGATCAGACACTAATCAACAATAACTTAATTTTGTTTTTATATAAAAGTTATTAATCATATCACAAACTTGAGAGAGCATTAAATTTCTAATTATTTAATTTAATTCCTAATTTTATATTATTTCAGTTGAAATTATTTGAAGAAATTTATATACTTTTTTAAAAATTATTCATACAAAAATAATAATGCTTTTGAATAATTAAGAAAAATCAGTACATGCATTTGGTTAAATAAATTTATGTTGTTTTTAATATCATTAATTAATCAGTTACTTAAATTAATTCACATAATAACAAAAAGTTCCGTTATTTTTGATATTATTATTTTATTAAAAAATTTATTATTCTCGCTATTTTATGAATAAAACAAATTGATGGAAAAAGCTCTTAATTAATATTCAAAAATAAATATGTACTTATGGTTTAATGATTGAGACCGAGAAAATACATTACTATTAATTAAAAACCCAAAACTTTTCTGATTTCTGTTGTTTTTAATATCATTAATTCATATATAATAACAAAAATTTAATTATTACCAATAATTTTTATTTACGTCTGATTTTATGAAAAAATTTTCTAAAATTCCAAAACAATCTTAATTTATTAAATTATTTTGTATTGTTAATTGCACGACTCATGATGCGAAGCATCAGAGAGTGCTTTTTACGATCGAAAAATTTTTTTCGCCTCATTTTGGCAGCTATTTTTATTATTATAGCCTTGTTAGTTCACGGAATCAAGATATTTTGCATACTATTGTCGAGATAATTTAATGGAGATTAATTCCATACTTTTTAAAAATTAATTTACGGCAATAGAATCGGAAAAAAACACCAAAATAGGCCAAAAAATTTTCCTGTCCGTCATGTGTGAAACCCGGAAACACTGTAACTTGTGAAAAAATCCATTATTTGAGTTAAATTTTTTTTTTTTAAATTCTAATCGACGATTGTAGGTCACTGAATGCGAATGATTAATTAATTCAGTGTCGTTTAATTACAATTAATGAAAAACGAAAATTATAAGACTGTATATCTATATATATCCATGTAAAATTAACATGGATGGTGATGATGGTGACATATCTATAGATATTATGTACATTTATTCCACCAGAGGCGCTTGTGCAGTACCTTCGGGTTGCGGTCAACCAGTCAGATCGACAACATTCCGAATTATTAAAACTCTAGAAAATTTAAAATTCCGCTGCATTCAAAGTTTATAAAATACATTAGCTTAAATAGAATACCAGCCGAAAAACAATTTTGTAAATTATAAAACACCGAGTTATCGAATATAAGTAAATATAAGTCTTATATTCCTCAAGAGTTAAAATTAATTTGATTTCGAGAAAGATTCGTTCCGACGTATATTCATCCGAATACTCATCTATACGAATAATGATTTGGCCGAAAATTACTAATTACTCATCCAAGAAATTGTAAATTTTTCTTAGATGGTCCACCTTTACAAGCATGAAATTTGAGTGTTTTATATGCATGCTTGTAAATTAAAATAAATTCATTTTAAAAAATTAATTAAAATAATTGTGTTCGGCTGTTCATTCATTTTGACGTACAAATTTTCGTTGTTATGTTTTTTAACTTATTGAGACTTTGTGACTTTGAAAGATTCTATTAATATAGCTCTAGTATTTTCTTTATTTAAGACTATATTTTTCGGAATTTTAAAATTAATTATTTTAAATTACATTTAATATTTACTTTCTAAGTTCTAGTAATTTATTAATTCGGAATGTTGTCAGTCTGATTAGTTGACTGCAACCCGTACCTTCCTAGTACAGCTGTTTTTTCGGCAACTAATTTTGAACGACTTATGTTTTTTTTTTTTTTTTTTTCTTTAATATTTTATAATTAAATGAGCATTATGAGTCGTGCACTTTTGGATTTTCCAAACTTTTTTTAGTTTCGCTTCATTTCTTCTTTCATAGTAAGCTTCACCAAATTAAAAATAATAATAAAGTTAATATTATTTTAGTATTAAAATTCAGTAAAATAAGTTTAAAAAATAATCTTCATAAGATCAGACACTAAAGTCATTAACAATAACTTAATTTTATTAATTATATAAAGTTATTAATTATATTAAAAACTCGAGAAAGCAGTCAATTTTCAAGTAATTAATTTAATAACTAATTTTCATATTATTTTAGTCAAAATTAGTTGAAGAAATTTATATACTTTTTTTCCATCATTTGGATGCTTCTTTCATTATTGTTCTAGTAAATCTTGACTCTTCTGGAATAATAAAAATTATAAATAATAAGAATAATCATAATGATATGCATATAAACCCATCGTAACTTCTGAATTTTTAACACGAAAAACGTGACCGTACTACAGACGATTTGATATTAAAAATTAAACCAAACGTTCATGTGCCGACGCAGTGACTCAAGAGTATCATAAATAAAGTTGAAGAATAAAAATAAACCTAAAAATTACTTTATTTTCATTTTTTCACAATTGTAATCCCGCAATTTAATGCACGACAGAGTTTTCAAATAAATAACAATGTCCAGAGCATTTCTTCTTTTTTTCATTTCTTCTCTTCATCTCTACTCTACTAAAATAAAAAAAAAAAGGTAAAAACTAAACCCATCGAAAAATATTTACAGTGTAATTTTAATTTAAAATCTATAATTTTAAAATTCAAATTTATGTAAATTGAATATGGAAAATAAGGAAATGTAAATAAGGTTTTAAATGTCTTGATACGCGAGTTAATGTTTTTTACCTTACTTTTTTTTTCATAAATAAAATTACATTTTATCATTAGATTAAATTAAACATTTTTTTTCTTACAAATAGCAATAGCAATATTGAAATTAATATAAATATTTAATTAAACAATTTCATCAATTACATTTCCGTCATTGCAATATTTATTTTTAATATTGAATTCAATATGTTTATTCAAAAAATAAACTTAAACAAATATTTCTTCTTCCGCTATTGAATGAAAAAAAAAAAAAGATGCTCAGAAAATTGTTGATTTTTATTCCCCAGGAAAATGGCATTTCTTCAATAAAATAATAAATAAAATAAAACTGATGTTTGATAAGCCACGAGGATGAAGTTGTCAAGTAAAAAAAATAAGACAAAAAAATCTAAAATGGAATCGAAATGTGTCCGAGCATCGGAGCGAAATAAAACGGAAGGGAAAGAGTTGGACTGGTGATAGAGGAAAGGAAACGGATCTTGAATCGACACGTCTTCAGATTCCTCTACACTCATACTCACATACCACATAAATACATCTGTTCATATATCTGTTCTGGTGTTGGTATTAATACACAAGTATATAATATTGGATGTACACGTAAGCGCCTATGCACATCAATAAGCAATTCCATCTCTAGGTAATTAGATCCGCTTGCAATTCTCAGGACTCATTGCTTCAAACATAAGATTGGTCTTATCATATACGCTTCGAAAAAGGCCATTTGGCAGCCAAAATGATAGTAAATTTTTCTGAGTAAAAATTTACACACAGAAAAAAAAATGCTTGAACCAAGAACACTACACTGATAAAAAAAAATGACTTGATTCAAGAAAAACGTTTTCTTCAAAATGTCATTCTTGTTTTAAGTAATTAAATTCTCTTAACTTAAGAAATTGATTCTCGAATCAAGAAATTTGGTTGTTATGTTTTAAAATAAGATATACAACTTCGCCCAAGAATTTCTTTCTCTTGGATTAAGATAAACGGTAACATTGGTTCAAGATATTACCACCTTGTTTCAAATATATGGCGCGATTCTTGAATTAAGAAAGAGCAATTCATGAGCAATTTTTTGGCATTTAGTTTTTGAAAAAAAATTAATATTCAGGGTCGAATTGGTTACAATCTTTTGTAAAAGTGATGTATTTATTGCTATATTAATAGTATCTGATTTTGGTGGAATTTTAAAGGCAGCGCTGCGGTCTAATTTTTTGATGCCAAGAACATCGATGTTTTTGAGTGAAGCTATTTGGCTTTGGAGTAAGGTAAAAGTCCCTATTATGAGACACTTTTCAAGGTAGGTTGAACATTCCTGCGAGTAATTAATCCATTTAAGAAAAAAATACACTTTTAATCGCATTATACGATAATTTGATGATCATTAAATTATCGTATAATGCGATTAAAAGTGTATTTTTTTCTTAAATGGATTAATTACTCGCAGGAATGTTCAACCTACCTTGAAAAGTGTCTCATAATAGGGACTTTTACCTTATAGGTCTTGAATTGACTTGTATTCTGATAATCAGAATACTTGGTATTTTGATTATCAAAATACTTTTTTCTCAGTGTGATATTGATAATAAAAATATAAGCAAACACATTAAAGATTGTGTCAAATTATCCAGCTTAACAATTGGTAAGATCCAGAGCTGGTAGGTAGTAAGAAGATATTTAGTTTTAAATAATCCCGTTCTCTTACAACTTAAACCATCATTCTAACCCCCGGGCAAACATTTCCCTCTCCTTCTTTTCTCATCCGCGACCTCTAATATAAATATACATATACATCTATACATAAATATGTATAAACCGGGTAGCTCTCTTCAGATACCGGAAATACGGGCGAAGCCGAGCTTAATTAGGAATTAAGACTCAAGATAAGTCTGGAAATTCCGTGTTATTTTCTCGGCTTAAACTTAACTAGTTTGTTATAACTTATAACTTATACCATAACTATTTAACATTTCTTGTATTTTAATAATTTATTCATTTATTTTAATTACTCTGTTAATTGATAATGACAAGTTAAATAGTTTTGCTTTTAATTATTCAAAAAATTATATAGAAATAAACTTTTTTTTTTTTTTTTTATTTTTTTTTATAAGTTCTGAAAAAAAGTCACATTAAGTTAAATTTATTGAACATGAATGTGAGGTTGACATTTACATACCTAATTGATGAACTTTGTTGTTTATAAGATTTGTAGAATTAATATTTGTGAGCTCTGTTATAATCTCTCTGGGTTTTGCAGATATAAATATGTATCATCAGTAGAGATAGTTTGATCAATTAGTTTGTCTTCACTGAAGTCTTTAGAAGTGCACTGTATTACGTTATTGCTATCAATTGATGATTCTTGAAGACTAACTTGATTAGATTCATATGTAACCGTAAAAAATTGTTCATCATTAATTAAATTATTTTGTTCACAGTTTATCACATTAAAATGATTGTCTAAGACAGTAACGGATTGTTATACGTCTTCAATAATTCAGTTTTTGTCACATGTGACCCTATTACTGCTCTGTACAACACCCACTGAACAATAACATCCTCTTCTTTTAAAGATAACACTGTCACTGGCCCAGTTCTAATTTTTGCCTTCTTAGGACTAATACTTTTTCATTTAGCAAGGGTAACAATCGGTACTCCATAAACAGCAGCTGCTTTTCTCAAGGACAACTCTGTGTCTTCCATTGCTTTTAGAGCTTTTTTTATATTTCACGAATTATAATTACTTAATCCTTTTAATTTTTTTTTCCTTCATTTTATTATTCATATTGGAACACAACACTTTTTTTTTTTTTGGTTGAATTTGATGATTGAGTTTTTGTCACTTTGGAATTTTGTTTATGCTTCATTATCTCAGCTTTTTTTTATAATTTATTTTTTACTTACTCTGAAATAATAAGAAATAAATAATATATTTTCAGAATCAATATACAAAAAAATATTATAAATTTATCCAAAAGATTTAATTAAAAAACAGAAAAACTTGTTGACAAAGTTATTCTATGTTATGATTTGAGGTTAGGCTCATGATCTAAAACTATTTGACTTAAAATACTTACTTTTAGAAAAATATTTGAGGTTTAATAGTAGCCAATATTTTATAACATATAATTATACTATTTTTATAATTAATATCACATATTAGCAATATAAAATCTTATAAATGTACACTGTCTCACTTAATCGGGAGAAGCCGAAAAACATATGTCCGTATTACACTATACACCGAGAAAAGTGTCTCATAAACCGGGGCATTCACGTAAATAAGTGTAGGTATTGTGAGACATTCATATTTAAAATATTGTAATAAAAAAAACGCATAAATGTGTATAGAAATAAAGTCTATTACTCATCAGCTTTCAATTGATATACAATTTAATATAAAAGTAGAAGACACAATGAAATTACACTAATATAAAAAACTAGGTAGCCGTTGTCGTTTTACTATTCTCGGTCGTGGCTTTGAGCACAGATAACAAACCTCGCACTTTAATAAATATTTTTAAAAAACAGTATGGAATTAATTAACAACCAAAGTCGAAAATTGCTTTTGGAATAGATGAAATAATATATTTATTATACTTTTGGTATGCTAGCGGTGTGTTTTTTTTTATAAAATAGTATTTTTATGTAGTGTATCATAAATGGGGACATCGTCTCATAATAGGGACTTTTACCTTAAGTAAAATATCTCTTGCGTTGAGAAATGAAAAATATTGACTAAATAATTTTACTTTGTTTAATTATTGAAAACTTTTTAATCAAAATGTTTAAAATCAAGAACTTTCTATGATAGTATATTGTGTGACTAGGGATGAAACAAAACGATTTCAGACCAGAAAGTTGCCTGCCCGAGCGAAGCGAGGGATGGCATTACTCGGTCTAAAATTGTGTTTCATTCCGGGTCACACATTAGATTTTTCATATAAGTTGCATTAAAAATGCTAGTTACAATGTCTGGAGCCAACCAGAACTAGATAGTTTCAGACGAATAGCGAAATTAATTCAAGAAAGTAATGATTTATTTTTTACTAAACATTGTTCGTAAATTCAATAGTTTTCTTTTGTCATTCTTATTTATGCTTGAAACAGAAATATAATATGTCAGTACAGTTAACGGTTAGAATAACAATTATGAAGGTATAAAATAAACAAACAATTGATAGGATTGAAAATAAAGCTGCAACTTCATCTCGCGGGCAAAACATCGTCATTTTCTGCCCGCTGGGAAGAAAATGATTGACTTCTGCCCGGCAACAGTCGCATTGGTCTGAAATTGACTAGTTTCGGTTGGCTCAACAGGCATTGAAATTCGCATTTTCAATGCAGGTTATATGAAAAAGTTTTTAAGTCAAGAATATTGTTCTTGAATCAAGATTGTTTTTTTTTGTATGTATTTTTTGAACAAACACGGAAAAAAGAAAACTCGAAAAATTACATTATAAATAGTAATAAGTGTCGTATTCAAAACTAGAAAAATCACAGTTCGAAATAACATTTTTCTAAATTCCAACTTTGAATGTTAGTTTTCAGAGCTTTCAATGTAAATATTACATTCTACAATTTAATTCTTATAATATCTGTAATAATTACAATCTGAAACTCTAATTTTTCCAGTTTTCATTACGAAGCGCCACGTTACATTATATAATGTAATTTTTCTTTTTTCCGTGAACTTGACGAGCTGAGTCGCAAAATAGCAAAATTTTTCATCATGTGAACAAATGCAATAGATTTCTATGAAATTTACTAAAAATTGTAGTAGTGCAATGCTTCAACAAGGTAATCATTTAGTTTTGTCCATCAATTTTTTTATCAGCACCAAATTCGAGTTAATTTTAAATACAAAGACCGGTAGCGACAAATTTGTCCTTGTTTCTCGCAAATTTAGTATCTTTACAGGTCAAATCATTGATTTTCCATGAACAAATCGTGGATTGCAGTTAAATAAACAAATATTTTAATCAACCTAGAAGAAAATTCTGTTTTTGATTGTATGTCATCATTTCATCAGATTCAAGTTAAAGAAACAATGGTGAATTTTGACCAAAATGAAATAAAAGTATTGAAATAATGAAGAGAAAAACGACAAGTCTTGTTAAATCGATAAATTACTGCTAAAATATTTAACAAGAGTCGGATAATTAAAACAAAGCAGAAAATGACTGGCGTGATAGCTTTTTAATAAAATTAATGGAACATCCATTAAATAAGTAACGAGAAAACAATAAAAGGTTTGCTTAACCAAAAAAATACTCGTTGAATATTTGTTTTATCGTTTTGCGAGATCGCGATTGGAAAAGGTGAAAGCGACAAGCTTGGAGCTTGAAGCCCGAGTGTACACGGTTGCTGTTATTATTGTTTCCCCGTTATTATTATTACTGTTATTATTGTTGGTTACGAGGAAACTTTATAGTGTATTTTACAACTGCAGGTGTATTTACCCCGTAGCTATTGGTGCTGCTAAACCATTCCCTTCAACAACGACAATCCAGCATCTACCGGCACACTACTGCTCTGTTGCTCTGTTGCTATTGCTATTGCTTTTGCCCTGGATGTAGATATAAACGCGATAGTTTACGGCGAATGTGCGAGCCGCTTCTATTCCATTCGATTCGAGGCAGTGCAGCGTGAGTTGAGGGTGAAAAACCCTCTAGTGCAACAGAGAGGTCTGAAGAAGAGCAAGGGCTGCTAGAGAGTAAAGAGCTTTAGGTACTCGATCCCGAGGCCAACGAACCAAATGCTTCCATCGACAACTTTTCTTCTCTGTACTCTTTTTTTCTTTTTATTTATCAGCTATTTTCCCACTCAACTTCATTGGAAATTAATTATATTCATTTAACGCTCCATCACACAAACCTTTTATGTTTAATTTGCAGTTATAATTATCATTACGTCACTAATTTTTTGAAAAAGAATAATTTCTTTTCAATAATTCAATTCAATCTTCTTTTTTTCAATGGTTTTTCATTAAATATTCGCTTCATGATTAATGTGAATAATTTCTAGATAAAAAAGTTTATATCTGATCTTATATGATGACACAAATAATATAGTGTCACACGAAGTGCATAAGATATTTTTTGATTAAAATCATTTGTTTATTTGACTGAAATATATCATTTGATTACAATAAATCGATATAATCTAGTGAAGATACTAAATTTGCGGCGAATACCTGCACCTTTGGCGCTACCTATCATTTCTCGCCCTAAAAATACTTGCTAGCAATTTTATTGTTTCTTCTTTATGATATTAAGATTCTTCATAATATACGACTCCATTTTGATCAAAATGTTCAATTATTTCTTCACTAAACTATATTCAACTCATAATTTCGACGAAATTTTGGCTTTATTTTCGAAATATCTCTTGACTTTTTAAATATATAATCAATTTGTGAAGATTAGATGATTAAATCTGACAAAAATACTAAATTTGCGGCAAATACCGGTAACTTTGGCGCTACTTGTCATTTCTGGCACTGCTGACCACTGTTTGAAATACTTGCTAACAATTTTATTGGTTCTTCTTCATTATATCAATATACGACTCCATTTCGATCAAAATTTTCAATTATTTCTTCACTAAACTATATTCAATTCATAATTTCGACAAAATTTTGGCTTTATCTTCAAAATATCTCACCACTCTTTAAATATATCATCAATTTTTGAAGATTATATGATTAAATCTGACAAAAATACTAAATTTGCGGCAAATACCGATAACTTTAGCGCTACTTGTCACTTCTGGTACTACTAACCACTGTTTAAAATAATTGCTAGCAATTTCATTGTTTCTTCTTCAGAATATTAACATTTGACTCCATTTTAATCAAAATATTCAATTACTCTTCCACTAAACTATATTCAACTCATAATTTTGACGAAATTCTGGCCTTACTTTCGAAAAATTTCTTCACTTTTTAAAGATATCATCAATTCGTGAAGATTATATGATAAAATCTGATTAAAATACTAAATATGCGACAAATACCGGTAACTTTGGCGCTATTTGTCATTTCTGGCAAACAATTTTATTGTTTCTTCTTCATTATATCAATATACGACTCCATTTTGGTCAAAACACTTTATTATATCTTCAGCAAATTAAAGCTATCTTTTATCTGATATTTCCATTGTTTTTGGACGTCAATTGCAACAGTTCAGGTAAAAATCGAATCTTTTTTTCACAATATTCCATTAGTTTTCAAAATTATCATCAATTTAGTAAGATTAGATGCTCAAATGTAATAAAAACACCCAACTGGAAACAAATAACGGCAACTTTGGTGCTACTGGTCACTTCTAAGCTAGCCATTTTTATTCCCAATGCAAATTCTTGTCACAAAAAAGCCTGAAATTAATTATTCTCATTATTCTTACAAAGAAGAAATAAAAAAATTATCAATTCAAGTGAATTGTTCTGTAGAATTTCTAAATTTCGAACTTTTGCTTGCTACTTTCAGATTTAACTTCCAAATTCTTGGTTTCTATGAAGAAGAATACAGTAGCCATTTGGTACAAGAGAACACACGACAGAAACGTGTCGAAAGAGCGACCACTAACGTGGATTTAGACTCAATCCAGTCCATTTTTTTAAGTCCGAGAACGAGCTGGAGGTTTACTGGGCTCGGACGTGGACTTGGAGCTGATGTAGCTTAGAAAAGAGCTCCTTTAATGTGAGTTTCTCGAGTGAGATACTTGTCTCATTTAAAGTTGCTCTATTCCATTCCTTTAAATCCTTAGATCCTTATCTTCCTTCCTCTCGGCACCTCTCGGCTCTCAATCCTACTTATTTCTTCATATTAAAACCTCCTACATGTCGCTACAGCGGATAGAAGATAGAAAGAAGACTAAATGCACAACGTCAGCGCTATTTGTCACCACTCAAATCTTATAAAATTTTTTTTACTACCCATTTACTGTTACTCGTTATATTACACTTACTATTATTATTATCACCATTGTTTTTAGATTAACTTTGGAGCATTTTCTCCAGGAGTTAGTGTAATGGTACTTTAAAAGAAACGGGAAGATATCAAAAATAACTTTAACAGTTCAGAAAGTTCCAAGTTTTGTTGAATTAAATTTCTTTATATAAATCATTTCCTCAATTCAACAAATCTCTATTTTGAAGAATTAAAGCTTTTATTGAAATTACTAGGACAAGGGTAATTAACTTATTGCTTTTCCGTCAAGTATTCAAAAATAACTCCGATTAAAAATACATGAATAAAAACAGCTTATTCTAAAATCCATTTAATTCTCTATAAGTATATTACGAAAACTTCCGTTATTTTTGATATTATTATTTTATTCAAAAATTTATTATTCTCACGATTTTATAAATAAAATAAATTGATGAAGAAGCTCTTAATTAAAATTCAAAAATAAATATGTGCATTTAGTTAAATAATTGAGACTGAGATAATACATTACTATTAATTAAAAACCAAAAACTTCTCTGATTTCTGTTGCTTTTAATATAATTAATTAATTAGTTGCTTAAATTAATTCATATAAGAATAAAAAATTTAATGATTGATACCAATGTTTTTTATTCACGTTTGATTTTATGAAAAAATTTTTTTAACTTCTGAAACAATTTAACTTTATTAAATTATTTTGTATTGTTAATTTTTAATTTAGCTCTATTTTTTCTTTCATAGTAAGCTTCACGAGATTAAAAATAATAAATTTAATATTATTTTAGTATTAACATTCAGTAAAATAAGTTTAAAAAATAATCTTTACAAGATCAGACACTCATTAATAACTTAATTTTATTTATTATATAAAGTTATTAATTTTATCAAAAACTTAAGAAAGCAGTCAATTTTTAAGTATTTAATTTAATACCTATTTTTATATTATTTCAGTCAAAATTATTTGAAGAAATAATGAAATTTATATACTATTTTCCATGATTGTAATGTATTCTTCCTTATTGTTCTAATAAATTTCTTTTTCTATAATAGTAAAAATTATTCATAAAATAATAATAATAATAATAATAATTTTGAATAATTAAAAAAAAATCAGTTCATATATTTGGTTAAATAATTAAGGCTGAGACAATTCATTATTAAATAAAAACCTTCAACTTTTCTCACTATTGTTGTTTTTAATATAATTAATTAGTTGTTTAAATTAATTCCTATAATAACAAAAATTTAATTATAATTACCAATAATTTTTATTTACGTCTGACTTTATAAAGAAATTTTTGAAACTTCAAAAACAATCTAACTTTATTAAACAATTTTGTATTGTTAATTTTTAATTTCGCTTTATTTCTTCTTTTCACAGTTAGCTTCACAAATTAAAAATAATTATAAAGTTAATATTATTTTAGTATTAAAATTAAATAGAATAAGTTTAAAAAATAATTTTCATAAGGTCAGACATTAAAGACATCAACATAACTTAATTTTATTTATTATATAAAGTTATTAATTATATCAAAAACTTGAGCGAGCTCTAAATTTCTAAGTATTTAATTTAATATTAATTTAGTTAAAATTACTTGACGAAATTTCCCTCCTTTTAATATTTTCCTCCTAATTATTTTAGTAAACGTCTTTTCCAAAAATAAAAAACAAAAATTACCACCTGAAGTACCCACCAGCAAAGCAACCCTGATTCGTGGTATCCACCGATCAATCTCATTTGATGTTTAAATTTCGTGGTAACGCAAGATGCGTGTCTTACAATACTCGGCATTTACTCACCCCATTTCTAGCTCCCTCGGAAGTGAACACACAGAAGCAGCACAGGCACTATTAGCTTAAACAACAGCCTAGCAGTCACAGTAGTAGTAAGCAATAACTATTCCCATTCCACTACACATCAATCGTGGCTCAACCAGGAAGGTCTAGCTCACTCGTACCTACACCCACACCAAGTACCGTCCCGAGTACCGAGCCAAGGAAGGGGTTTCTAGAGGGCAAAAGAGCTACTGTTAAACTCATACCAAGTACAAGTAAGCATTCACTCGAAATGTGCAAACTAAGGAACCGAGTACCGAGTGGTTAGCTCAGGCGAGGGCAATTCGTCCAGTAATCGATCTCCAACCACTTACTAAAAATTACCGCCAACTTTTATGAAAATAAATAGCTAATTACCATCATCATTATCATCATCATTACACTAAATATTCATTAAATTATGATACTGAAGTTAGCTATCAGCTGTTAATATTAAAAATTTTTATAACAAATAAATTATAGTAAAAAAATGCTTCTAAAAATTTTCACTTGTAATTTTTATTAATTTTCACATGTGGAATTTTTTAATTAAATTTTTTTTAATAATAATTTAATTGCCGTAAAATTCTAAAAAAAATTTCAATGTCTGTCAACTTCAGTGTCATATTAAATTATAACTAGTAACCTTGCAGTCACTATGTGACTGCCGTGACTTGTGAACTATAAATAAATAAAATTTTGCTTTATTAAATAATGACTTTAGTTAAATTGCACTGTACTTTCTTAACTATTGACATTTATCAAGATATAAGCTCATCCCGATGTTACACTCATCAAGAGCTTTCATTTAAGTACCCACATCAATTTTTCATATAATTATAAAAATTATATATATGTATATATGAAAAATATATAAAAATGCATGTGGGTACTCAAATGAAAGCTCTTAATGAGTGTAACATCG